>CM055128.1:177286269-177896203 GCA_029206835.1 Rana muscosa | reverse complement strand
GCTGCCGAGCTAACCCCCTCACAGGAGTTACACGTGGAGACTTTGGCGCGGAAAAGGTCAGTGCGCGATGGAGCAGCAGATGGTCAGCATGTCGTCTCATGCATCATGGGTTCCAGCTTCTACAACCGTGAAAATGACTTCATTTGCTGCTTCGATTACGGATACGGGGATTAGGGATGAGCTCGATGTTCGAGTTGAACGCATGTTCGACTCAAACATCGCCTGTTCGTCGAATTGCAAACATTATGGGTTGTTCGCGCCAAATTCGTGTGACGCGAACGGCCCACAATGCACTGCGCCATCGTACTGCATTTCCGGCGCTGTGATTGGCCAAGCATGCACTGTGACCCCGCATGATTGGCCAATCACAGCGTCTGTAGCGAGGAGAGCCATAATTGGCCATAGGCAGGATGCCAGTGGCCAATCATAGCTCAGGGGGGTTTAGTACACGCCCCACACTATAAAAGGCCGCCAGCGCGGCGGCCTCGTGCAGTGTGTTCTGGCGTGCAGGGTAAGAGATACACAGGCAGGGACAGTGTGTTCTATGTTCTATTCGTTTCTCAGGCATCTGCAGGAGTTAGTGGGTGTTGTGTGCCTCCAGCACAGTATACACCTGTATATATCCGTCATTGCTGTTCTCTAAGCTAGATAGGCAGGCAGGGAAAGAGATACATAGGTAGCGACAGTGTGTTCTATGTTCTATTCTTTTCTCAGCCATCTACAGGAGTTAGTGGGTGTTGTGTGCCCCCAGCACAGTATACACCTGTATATAGCCGTCATTGCTGTTCTCTAATACAGGCATCTGCAGGAGTTAGTGGCACAGTATACACCTGTATATAACCGTCATTGCTGTTCTCTAATACAGGCATCTGCAGGAGTTAGTGGCACAGTATACACCTGTATATAGCCGTCATTGCTGTTCTCTAATACAGGCATCTGCAGGAGTTAGTGGCACAGTATACACCTGTATATAGCCGTCATTGCTGTTCTCTAATACAGGCATCTGCAGGAGTTAGTGGCACAGTATACACCTGTATATAGCCAAGAGTGAAAAATAGGACTTTGCAGGCAACACACAGAACATAGGGTACAAAAATAATTTTATTATCACAAAAATGTTAAACAAGAATTAAAAGACCATACAGTGTATATAAAGTGACAGTGGAGAGTCCCTTGAACGTCGACGCGTTTCGCCGTGAGGCTTCGTCAGGACGGACAAATAGGGGGGGACGATTACAAACACACTTGGGACAAAATCTATCTGAAATGAGATACATACAAATTAGTATATGGTATATACAATTAAAAAGCATAAAAAATGGTGTAAAAAACATCCTTGGTGCTATGTGGCCACCCATCCACCCCTCCCTGCGCAGCAAAGGATCCAAACGCCATTAAACCCCGAGGTAGAAGAATGCAAAAATACCTTGGAGCACACTCCAGATAGCAAAAAATTGTTCACCAGACTATCAATACCGTCTGGGATTGGGTGTGTATATATGATCTGTTAGAGATAAGTAAGAACATATAGAAATATATATATATATTTACACCCCAATATATATATTTCAGTAAAGGCTTTACATTATTATATATAGAAAAAATGTAGGTTACAGTTATATACAGTTGTTACCTGTAGGTCACACAGTAAGAAATCGCAGGGAAAAATCTGCGAAAAAATAGTTGGACAGACGATCCCGCCCATAGCATCAACACGTCATCAATAAAACGAAACCACCCCAGAACAAAACAAAAAAGGTGACCAAATTCATCATTGGAAAAAAGTTCACGTTCCCACCCCCCCCCCCCCAGGTACAGGTTCGCATATGAAGGCACACAACATGTGCCCATTGCGACCTCCTGTACCTGGAGGAGGTGGGACCCATCGAACGAGAAGACATTTTTGGTTAAAATATGTTCCAAAAGTCTGAGTACAAAGCAGTTTAGACCAGTGGACTTAGGACCTCGTTCATTGAGGAACCGAGAAATGACCTGGAGTCCTAATTTATGTGGAATAGAAGAATAAAGAGCCTCTACATCTATGGATACTAGAAAGCATCCCGGGGGCACATTGAGGCCATCAAGAGTTCTGAGAAGATCAGGAGTATCCTGGATGTAAGACGGGAGGGTAATCACATGAGGTCGCAGATATTCGTCAACGAATGTGCTCGCTCGTTCCGTCTTTGCACCTACACCGGATACTATTGGACGACCCGGGGGTCTGGACATATTTTTATGTGTCTTAGGAAGAGAATAAAAACATGGAGTTTTAGAGTAGGGCACCTACATGATTACTCTACCTAATGGTCAGGTTCATGTTTTGAAACACCATGTTACATGTCAGACCAAGGGGATTATCTACATAATTTTTTGCTGCTGTGGATCCTTCTACATCGGCAAAACAATCCGAGCTTTCTGGAGAAGGATCAAAGATCATGTATACTATGCAACAAGTGGTCTCCTGAACACCACTATTGGTCATTAGGGATGAGCTTCGTGTTCGAATCGAACATACGTTCGACTCGAACATCGGCTGTTCGATCGTTCGACGAAGATCGAACGATTTGGGCCGTTCGCGCCAAATTCGAGTGACGCGAACGGCCCACAATGCACTACGCCATCGCAGTGTCATCCAGGCGCTGTGATTGGCCAAGCATGCACTGTGACCCCGCATGCTTGGCCAATCACAGCGCCGGCAGCGAGGAGAGCAATGATTGGCCACAGGCAGGATGCCTGTGGCCAATTATTGCTGAGGGTGTTTAGTACACGCCCCACACTATAAAAGGCCGCCAGCACGGCGGCCTAGTGTAGTGTGTTCCGGAGCAGGGATAGAGCAGCATAGGCAGGGACAGTGACTTTTATTTCTTTCTTGCTTAACCTGGATTCCTTTAGTTTAGGGAAAGAGAAGGATAGGTAGGGAGAGTGTCAGTGTGTTTTGTGCTTGTGCTATAGTGTGCTTAAAAAAAACATTTTTTCTAGGGACAGAAAACTGTAGGTAGGGAGAGTGTCAGTTTCTTTCACTGTGTAAGTCCTTGTTTCTAGGGACCTGGAAGGACAGTGAGTGAATTCTCCTTGTGCTATATTGTGCTTAAAAAAAACATTTTTTCTAGGGACAGAAAACTGTAGGTAGGGAGAGTGTCAGTTTCTTTCACTGTGCAAGTCCTTGTTTCCAGGGACCTGGAAGGACAGTGAGTGAATTCTCCTTGTGCTATATTGTGCTTAAAAAAAACATTTTTTCTAGGGACAGAAAACTGTAGGTAGGGAGAGTGTCAGTTTCTTTCACTGTGCAAGTCCTTGTTTCTAGGGACCTGGAAGGACAGTGAGTGAATTCTCCTTGTGCTATATTGTGCTTAAAAAAAACATTTTTTCTAGGGACAGAAAACTGTAGGTAGGGAGAGTGTCAGTTTCTTTCACTGTGCAAGTCCTTGTTTCTAGGGACTGGGAAGGACAGTGAGTGAATTCTCCTTGTGCTATAGTGTGCTTAAAAAAAACATTTTTTCTAGGGACAGAAAACTGTAGGTAGGGAGAGTGTCAGTTTCTTTCACTGTGCAAGTCCTTGTTTCTAGGGACCTGGAAGGACAGTGAGTGAATTCTCCTTGTGCTATATTGTGCTTAAAAAAAACATTTTTTCTAGGGACAGAAAACTGTAGGTAGGGAGAGTGTCAGTTTCTTTCACTGTGCAAGTCCTTGTTTCTAGGGACCTGGAAGGACAGTGAGTGAATTCTCCTTGTGCTATATTGTGCTTAAAAAAAACATTTTTTCTAGGGACAGAAAACTGTAGGTAGGGAGAGTGTCAGTTTCTTTCACTGTGTAAGTCCTTGTTTCTAGGGACCTGGAAGGACAGTGAGTGAATTCTCCTTGTGCTATATTGTGCTTAAAAAAAACATTTTTTCTAGGGACAGAAAACTGTAGGTAGGGAGAGTGTCAGTTTCTTTCACTGTGCAAGTCCTTGTTTCCAGGGACCTGGAAGGACAGTGAGTGAATTCTCCTTGTGCTATATTGTGCTTAAAAAAAAACATTTTTTCTAGGGACAGAAAACTGTAGGTAGGGAGAGTGTCAGTTTCTTTCACTGTGCAAGTCCTTGTTTCTAGGGACCTGGAAGGACAGTGAGTGAATTCTCCTTGTGCTATATTGTGCTTAAAAAAAACATTTTTTCTAGGGACAGAAAACTGTAGGTAGGGAGAGTGTCAGTTTCTTTCACTGTGCAAGTCCTTGTTTCTAGGGACCTGGAAGGACAGTGAGTGAATTCTCCTTGTGCTATATTGTGCTTAAAAAAAACATTTTTTCTAGGGACAGAAAACTGTAGGTAGGGAGAGTGTCAGTTTCTTTCACTGTGTAAGTCCTTGTTTCTAGGGACCTGGAAGGACAGTGAGTGAATTCTCCTTGTGCTATATTGTGCTTAAAAAAAACATTTTTTCTAGGGACAGAAAACTGTAGGTAGGGAGAGTGTCAGTTTCTTTCACTGTGCAAGTCCTTGTTTCCAGGGACCTGGAAGGACAGTGAGTGAATTCTCCTTGTGCTATATTGTGCTTAAAAAAAACATTTTTTCTAGGGACAGAAAACTGTAGGTAGGGAGAGTGTCAGTTTCTTTCACTGTGCAAGTCCTTGTTTCTAGGGACCTGGAAGGACAGTGAGTGAATTCTCCTTGTGCTATATTGTGCTTAAAAAAAACATTTTTTCTAGGGACAGAAAACTGTAGGTAGGGAGAGTGTCAGTTTCTTTCACTGTGCAAGTCCTTGTTTCTAGGGACCTGGAAGGACAGTGAGTGAATTCTCCTTGTGCTATATTGTGCTTAAAAAAAACATTTTTTCTAGGGACAGAAAACTGTAGGTAGGGAGAGTGTCAGTTTCTTTCACTGTGTAAGTCCTTGTTTCTAGGGACCTGGAAGGACAGTGAGTGAATTCTCCTTGTGCTATATTGTGCTTAAAAAAAACATTTTTTCTAGGGACAGAAAACTGTAGGTAGGGAGAGTGTCAGTTTCTTTCACTGTGCAAGTCCTTGTTTCCAGGGACCTGGAAGGACAGTGAGTGAATTCTCCTTGTGCTATATTGTGCTTAAAAAAAACATTTTTTCTAGGGACAGAAAACTGTAGGTAGGGAGAGTGTCAGTTTCTTTCACTGTGCAAGTCCTTGTTTCTAGGGACCTGGAAGGACAGTGAGTGAATTCTCCTTGTGCTATATTGTGCTTAAAAAAAACATTTTTTCTAGGGACAGAAAACTGTAGGTAGGGAGAGTGTCAGTTTCTTTCACTGTGTAAGTCCTTGTTTCTAGGGACCTGGAAGGACAGTGAGTGAATTCTCCTTGTGCTATATAGTGCTTAAAACGAAAAAAAATTCTAGGGACAGAAAACTGTAGGTAGGGAGAGTGTCAGTTTCTTTCACTGTGCAAGTCCTTGTTTCTAGGGACCTGGAAGGACAGTGAGTGCATTCTCCTTGTGCTATATTGTGCTTAAAAAAAACATTTTTTCTAGGGACAGAAAACTGTAGGTAGGGAGAGTGTCAGTTTCTTTCACTGTGCAAGTCCTTGTTTCTAGGGACCTGGAAGGACAGTGAGTGAATTCTCCTTGTGCTATATTGTGCTTAAAAAAAACATTTTTTCTAGGGACAGAAAACTGTAGGTAGGGAGAGTGTCAGTTTCTTTCACTGTGCAAGTCCTTGTTTCTAGGGACCTGGAAGGACAGTGAGTGAATTCTCCTTGTGCTATATTGTGCTTAAAAAAAACATTTTTTCTAGGGACAGAAAACTGCAGGTAGGGAGAGTGTCAGTTTCTTTCACTGTGCAAGTCCTTGTTTCTAGGGACCTGGAAGGACAGTGAGTGAATTCTCCTTGTGCTATATTGTGCTTAAAAAAAACATTTTTTCTAGGGACAGAAAACTGTAGGTAGGGAGAGTGTCAGTTTCTTTCACTGTGCAAGTCCTTGTTTCTAGGGACCTGGAAGGACAGTGAGTGAATTCTCCTTGTGCTATATTGTGCTTAAAAAAACATTTTTTCTAGGGACAGAAAACTGTAGGTAGGGAGAGTGTCAGTTTCTTTCACTGTGCAAGTCCTTGTTTCAAGGGACAGAGAAGGACACCTGAAGGTAGCCCTTATTGCTTTTTTCCCATCTCCCTGCAGGCCATCTATTAGAATGTCTGGAAGGCAAACAAGGAGAGGCAGACAGTCAGGAGGCAATAAAAGAGGGCAAGCAGGCTCTGTGTCTGGGGGCAACAGTGCTGGTCGTGGACGCGGTGCATTGTCATCAGCACATGGCCATGGGACACGCTTGTCCTTCTTTTCCGCAGCTGGACATGTTGAGCCACATCATGCCGAAGACTTGGTAGAGTGGATGACCAAGCCCTCCTCCTCCTCCTCATCCTCTCTCACCCAGGCTCAGGGTACTGGCAAAGCAGCTGCCAAAGCGTCCTCTTCCCTGGTATCAATGTCAGACTCATCATCAGTCACTCCTTCCCTAGACCCACCATGTCCTCCTCCTGAGGAGTCCCCCGAACTGTTTGAGCACAGTGTTGGGTACATGCTCCAGGAGGATGCCCAGCGTTTCGAAGGGTCTGATGATGAAACCCAGCTACAGGAAGGCAGTAGGGTGAGAGCAGACAGAGGGGATGCTCAAGAAGGACACCAATCTGGCAGTCATGTTCCAGCAGCTGCAGCATACTGCCAGATTGGCTCCAGTGATGAGGAGGGAGGGGATGATGAGGTCACTGACTCCACGTGGGTGCCTAATAGGAGAGAGGAGGAGGAGGATGAGGAGGAGGCACATCTCCAACGAGACAGGATGCCCTTTGGTGGCCAGCGTAAGGGCAGTACACCGACGGAATCACACCGCAGAGCTCCGCCTGTGCAGGGCGCTGCCTCTGCCCGTCATTCAAAAAGTTCCTTGGTGTGGGCCTTTTTTGAGGCTAGTGCATCAGATCGCACAGCTGCTGTTTGCAACATATGTCTCAAGCGTATATCGCGTGGCCAAAACATCAGCCGCTTGGGTACCACATGCCTGACCAGACATATGTTGACCTGCCATGCAGCTCGTTGGCAAGCCTACCTCAAAGACCCACACCAAAGAACAAAGCGGACCTCTCCTTGCACCGCATCAGCTGGGATTTCCAACCCCACTATAACTTCAGTCCTCTCTGAAACATGCACTGAGAGGAATGAAGGTGTAGAATTAGGTGTGTCACAGCCAAGTACTTGCGGCCACTCTGCTAGCAGTACACCGTCCGATTCTAGCAGGCAAATTTCCCTGCCCCAGCTGCTGGACCGTTGAAAGAAGTTCACTCCCAGCCATCCACATGCCCAGCGGTTGAATGCTAGCTTGGCTAAATTGCTAGCGCTTCAACTGCTGCCTTTTCAGTTGGTAGACTCGGCCCCCTTCCGTGAGTTTGTGCAATGTGCGGTTCCTCAGTGGCAGGTTCCCAAACGCCACTTTTTCTCACGGAAGGCTATTCCGGCTCTCTACCGGCATGTGGAAGGCAATGTCTTGGCCTCGCTGGACAGGGCGGTCAGCGGTAAGGTGCATATTACCGCTGACTCATGGTCCAGCAGGCATGGACAGGGACGTTACCTTTCTTTCACGGCCCATTGGGTCACTCTTTTGGCAGCTGGGAAGGATGCAGGACAAGGTGCAGTAGTGTTGGAGGTTGTCCCACCGCCACGCCTCCAAAATGCTACTACTGGTTGTGACACACCTCTCTCCTCCACCCCCTCCTCTTCTTCTTCCTCCATGGCCTCTTCCTGTGGTTTGTCCTATGAACCAGCGGTGCTCCGTAGCCGTTCACGGGGCTACGCAAGTACGCAGGCAAAAAGATGCCATGCCGTGCTTGCGCTGGTGTGTTTGGGGGACAGAAGCCACACTGGGGCAGAGGTCCTGTCTGCTCTGCAGGGCCAGGCCGAGAGGTGGTTGACGCCACGCCAGCTTAAGCCAGGAATGGTGGTTTGCGACAATGGCACCAACCTCCTCTCCACCCTCCGACAGGGACAACTGACCCATGTGCCCTGTGTGGCTCACGTCCTTAACCTGGTGGTGCAGCGGTTCTTGGGCAGGTACCCGGGCTTACAGGATGTCCTGAGGCAGGCCAGGAAAGTCTGTGTGCATTTTCGCAGATCTTATAATGCCAGTGCTCGCCTGGCTGAGCTGCAAAAGGAGTTGAACCTGCCCAAGAACCGCCTTATATGTGACATGCCCACCAGGTGGAACTCAACGTTGGCCATGCTGCAGCGGCTGCACACGCAGCAGAGGGCCATCAATGAGTACCTGTGCGACTACGGCACCAGGACAGGGTCAGGGGAGCTTGGTTTTTTTTCTCCACGCCAGTGGGGCATGATCAGGGATGCATGCACTGTCCTGGCACCATTTGAGGAGGCCACGAGGATGGTGAGCAGTGACAGTGCATGCATCAGTGACACTGTACCTCTTGTCCACCTGTTGGAGCACACGCTGCGTGGAATAATGGACAGGGCACTTGAGGCAGAACAGAGGCAGGAAGAGGAGGACTTCCTTGCCTCTCAAGGCCCCCTTTACCCAGACAGTGTTCCTTCTGTCCCACCCATCGCACAGGAAGAGGAAGAGGAGGAGGAGGAGGATTGTGTCAGCATGGAGGTGGAGGCTGGCACTCAGCATCATCAGCAGCAGTCTTTTAGGGATGATTTACAGTCCCAAGAAACCAGTGGACTTGTACGTGGCTGGGAGGAGGTGACTGCGGATCATGTCGTCCTTAGTGACCCAGAGGACTCCGGAGCGAATGCCTCAGCAAACCTACGCTGCATGGCCTCCCTGATCCTGCAAAGTCTGCGGAAGGATCCTCGTATTCTTCGGATCAAGGAGAGGGACCATTACTGGCTGGCCACTCTCCTTGATCCACGGTACAAGGGTAAGGTTGCGGACCTTATGTTACCGTCGCAGAGGGAGCAGAGGATGAGACAACTCCGGGAGGCCTTGCAGAAAGGTCTGTGCAACGCGTTCCCAGAGACTGGGAGGTTACAAACTCCTGGTCCAGGACAACGAGTTGCTGAGGCTTCGGCCAGTCAAAGAAGGAGCGGTGGGGAAGGTGGCCGTCTGACCGATGCGTTCAGACAATTCTTTAGTCCGCAGCCCCAAAGTATGATTGGTTCCAGCAACCATCGCCAGCGTCTGATAAACATGGTGCAGGAATATCTAGGGGCAAGGTCAGACTTGGACACCTTCCCCACCGAAAATCCTCTGGCTTACTGGGTCTTGAGGATGGATCACTGGCCAGAGCTTGCACAGTATGCAATTGAGCTACTGGCCTGTCCTGCATCCAGCGTTCTTTCGGAACGCACATTCAGTGCTGCTGGAGGATTTGTCACGGATCACAGGGTGCGCCTGTCCACCGACTCGGTTGATCGACTGACTTTCATCAAGATGAACCAGTCTTGGATCACCACCAGCTACCACACACCTGATGCTGATATAACAGACTAATTGATTTTAACATGTCACATCCCTTCAAGACTGATGCTGATGCTGAGTGTATGTGCTGTTATGTTGACTGGCTATCCTCCTCCTCCGAGTCCTCAATGATACGATTGATGATGATAGCTTGGAAGATCATTTTTGTTTATGGGTGCCGCCACCAGTGGCTAAGGCCCAATTTTTCAGCCCCTGTTTTACAGGGGCGTGTAATTACAATTTTTTTAGCAATAATTTGCCATAGGGCTCATTGCTGTGCTCCAAGTACAGTATCTGTGAGGGCTTGGAGTGTTGTGGCACCAGTGCCTAAGGCCCAATTTTTCAGCCCCTGTTTAACAGGGGCGTGTCATTACAATTTTTGAAGCAATACTTTGCAACAGGGCTCATTGCTGTGCTCCAAGTACAGTATCTGTGAGGGGTTGTAGTGTTGTGCCACCAGTGCCTAAGGCCCAATTTTTCAGCCCCTGTTCAACAGGGGCATGTAATTACAATTCTTGATCTAATAATTCACAGCAGGGCCCATTCCTGCACCCACCAAGAGTAACTCTGAGGGCTTACAGTGTTGTGTCAACACCACCACCACCACCAAAGGCCCAATTTTTCAGCCCCTGTTCAACAGGGGCATGCAATTACAATTCTTGATCTAATAATTCACAGCAGGGCCCATTGCTGCACCCACCAAGAGTAACTGTCAGGGCTTACAGTGTTGTGGCACCAGCACCACCATCAAAGGCCCAATTTTTACTACCACTGTTCAACAATTATATGTAATTACAATTCCTGATATAATAGTTGACAGCAGGGCGTTCCAGCACCAACCAAGAGTAACTGTGAATGCTTACAGTGTTGTGCCAACACCAACAACTAAGGGGCCTATTTCTGCAGAGTATCTACGGCAGGTCCCTACTTTCAAACATCCAACTTACAAACGACTCCTACTTGCAAACGCAAGAAGACAACAGGAAGTGAGAGGAAATCTACCCCTAGGAAGGAAAATTCTCTCCTGTAAGAATTAATATGGGAGAAAGGTGTCTCCTCTGTACTGATGCTTTATCAGCAATCCTTGTTTCAAGAAAAACACCACATTTCAAAAACAGTTGTCATTGGGACGGAAAGTGAGGTGAAATGTTCTGAACAGGGGCACAGACAGCAAAACAAATGTTACAGGGGTGATAACCCTTACCTATGTTTTCCAAAAAGTTTAAAAATAGATTTTTGGGCTGGAGCTACACTTAAACAATGTACCTGTTCAAAATTACAAACAGATTCTACATAAGAACAAACCTACAGTCCCTGTCTTGTATGCACCGCCTGTATACGGCTGTTCAGAGTATATAGGGCCTTTTTTATTTTATGTGCGGGGTTCCCCTTAATATCCATACAAGACCCAAAGGGGCTGGTAATGGGCTGGGGTAGGGGGGGGGGGGTCATGGGGTAGCTATGCCATTTTTCTTAAAGATTTTCATCCATATTACCGGGACCAGACATTACATTAAAGCCGCAAGCAGTTTTAAATGGCTTTTTTTTCCTTTAGAAGTGTCATTTTGTGCAGGGACAGTTCTAAACACGGGAAACACGTGGCACTTCACAGGCATACTTTAGACACCCCCCAGGTACGATATTTAAAGGAATATTTGACTTTTTTTTTTTCACTTTATGCATCATTAAAATGACTGCTCCCGAAAAACGTCCGTTTTTAAAACTTCTTTTTGCATTGATACATGTCCCCTGGTGCAGAACCCGGGTTCCCAAACCCTTTTTAGGACAATAACATGCATAATAGTTGTTATAATTAGCACTTTAGAATTCGAACGTTCGCATCCATTGTATTTAATAGGGTTCTAATGTTCGTACGAACTTTCGGTCCGTTCGCGGGTTCTGGTGCGAACCGAACCCGGGGGTGTTCGGCTCATCACTATTGGTCATCATGTGGCGTTCAGGCACCGCTATGAACCCCAGGTCTTTAAGGTTGCCGCCCTGGCCCGGGTCTATGAGGACCCACGGGGAGGTAATTTTGACCAAAGGGTCCTCCAAAAAGAAACGGAATGGGTATATAAATTAAAAGCCACCCAGTATCCGGGTCTAAATGACATGGTCAGTTTTAAACCATTTCTGTAACATCTTTACTATTTCCTGTCATGGTTCCCTCTCCAAATGCTGCAGTTTTTTCCTACCCCATGTAAGATGTTTCTGGAATATATTTACCTCCACTTGATTGAAATGTCTCTCTGTTCCTTTCTGTTCAGAGAGATTATTCCATTCCTCACTAAAGGGTTTCTAAATAGTCCAACACAAAATCAAAAGAAGACGTTCTACATTTGGATTGCTCTGCTGAGTAATGACAGAGCCTTATGAACTGATATCAACAATATGTACAACGCACAGAATGGAACTAATGTTCCAAGGAACATTTATCTATATTGAGATTTATAATATGTGTATTGTATCACTATATATATATGTTAAATTGTACGATATCCTTGTGTGCTCTCTGGTGCCTACCCCCTCCTTTCTGCGCACTTTCTACCCTTGATGGTAATTGCCATGCCCAGTGCCTTAATTCACTGTGCTATCTTCTTAGCACAGGGCTTTGTAAGCACTACCTTTACTATGCATTCTTTATTTTTGATGGTAATCGCCACTACCAATGCCCTAATTCACTGTGCTATTTTCTCTCCAGCAGATGGCCTTGTTAGCACTACTTGTACTGTGCAGTCCTGCCTCTTTCTTTTCTCTACAAGATGATGTGCTGGACACTCTGTGTGTTCTGAGTGCGACGCTCCTATGTCTTTCCCTGCCCTTTTCCCTTTTTTAAGATGGCATATGTGCCGCTTCCGGTTTTTGTTTGCGGCGCACTGCCGCGATGACGCCAATGCGCATGACGCAGATGTATGACGTCATTGCGCCGCACGCTAATGCCCGCTTTTTGGCGCGATCTGGCACTATAAGAATGACACTAATGGGAGTCTTTCCTTGTGTTCAGCACGAGGCTGACTCCCGGGGGCTAGCACTGCGGCGTTCAATAGTCAGGTAAGAAGCACTGTGTACATCACGGTGGTCCATTTTGGACACTATTTGCTCTATTTAAACATCTTCAAACATTTAAGCCTGTATTCTTGTTTTAGACTCAGTATAGTGGCAGAATCCCTATTACACTGGCTGACTTACCTGCACTTCCATTGTGAATGCTCAGTTTTGGCTTTTGAGAACCTCATTACCACAACGTCTTATACCCCCGCTTTGGCAATTCTGCCTGGATACAGATGGTAATTCTTTATTTTTTGATCTTGTAGACATATATTTTGGGCTTTAATACATACCTGATTACAGTCTTTTGGTCCCTTTAGATCTGTCAAGCTAGTTGTAGCTGCAAGTATCTAGTCTGTGTCATGGATTTGCAGTAGTGTTTGTCTGTCAGCTTACCTTCCTTCCCATGTGTTCATCTTAGAGGCCAGAACCCTTTCACCTGGCTTCCTTTATAATCTCCTCCCAGCCAGACTCCACCCCAGGCCCTATCACAGAACACTATATTAACCTGTGCACTGCAAGCCTGCTTTGCTGATCAACGTGTTTGTTAGGCATTGTGTGTTTGGGTTCCTGCCTGCCGTGTGCTACATCTGTCTCTGTTACGTTATTGGCTTGTCCCCGACTATCCCTGTCTGCTCGTGACCCTTGACCTTCGGCTTGTCTTTCGTTATCCCTGTCTGCTTGTGGCCCTTGACCTTCAGCTTGTTATTCGTTACTCTTATATCTTGTGCTGCTGCTTCCCCTCTTGTCCCCTTATCCTACGGGGCGTGAGCTAGGAGACTCTAGGGGCCGCGACCTGGACCCAGCCTGCAGCATAACATCCTCACCTCTAGAGGCTCTGGAGAAGACCTGCTGGGTCTTAGACTCCGCGCCCTGGGGAATCTTGGCTCTAGCTTCCTATAGGATCCCGGTTGTGCTCCTCTGGTCCCGCTTTCCACAACCACCCAGTTTCCTATCCGCAGCAGTCAGCCATAGGGTTCACTACCTTGCGGTGCACTCCTGTCCCCCTACGGTGTGCATCTGTCACCTGGCCGTAGGTGACCTGACAGTCTGTCCAACTATTTTTCCGCGGATTTTTCCCTGCGATTTCTTACTGTGTGACCTACAGGTAACAACTGTATATAACTGTAACCTACATTTTTTCTATATATAATAATGTAAAGCCTTTACTGAAATATATATATATATTTCTATATGTTCTTACTTATCTCTAACAGATCATATATACACACCCAATCCCAGACGGTATTGATAGTCTGGTGAACAATTTTTTGCTATCTGGAGTGTCCTCCAAGGTATTTTTGCATTCTTCTACCTCAGGGTTTAATGGCGTTTGGATCCTTTGCTGCGCAGGGAGGGGTGGATGGGTGGCCACATAGCACCAAGGATGTTTTTTACACCATTTTTTATGTTTTTTAATTGTATATACCATATACTAATTTATATGTATCTCATTTCAGATAGTGAGATTTTGTCCCAAGTGTGTTTGTAATCGTCCCCCCCTATTTGTCCGTCCTGACGAAGCCTCACGGCGAAACGCGTCAACGTTCAAGGGACTCTCCACTGTCACTTTATATACACTGTATGGTCTTTTAATTCTTGTTTAACATTTTTGTGATAATAAAATTATTTTTGTACCCTATGTTCTGTGTGTTGCCTGCAAAGTTCTATTTTTCACTCTTTGAGTACTTAATATATTCCCTAATTTTTGGATGTGGCAATGTGAGTGCTCCCCCCCCCATCCCCCTTTTTTTCATATTACCTGTATATAGCCGTCATTGCTGTTCTCTAATACAGGCATCTGCAGGAGTTAGTGGCACAGTGTACACCTGTATATACCCGTCATTGCTGTTCTATAATACAGGCATCTGCAGGAGTTAGTGGCACAGTGTACACCTGTATATACCCGTCATTGCTGTTCTATAATACAGGCATCTGCAGGAGTTAGTGGCACAGTATACACCTGTACATACCCGTCATTGCTGTTCGCTAATACAGGCATCTGCAGGAGTTAGTGGCACAGTGTACACCTGTATATACCCGTCATTGCTGTTCTCTAATACAGGCATCTGCAGGAGTTAGTGGCACAGTGTACACCTGTATATACCCGTCATTGCTGTTCTCTAATACAGGCATCTGAAGGATTTAGTGGCACAGTATACACCTGTATATACCCGTCATTGCTGTTCTCTAATACAGGCATCTGCAGGAGTTAGTGGCACAGTGTACACCTGTATATACCCATCATTGCTGTTCTATAATACAGGCATCTGCAGGAGTTAGTGGCACAGTATACACCTGTATATACCCGTCATTGCTGTTCTATAATACAGGCATCTGCGGGAGTTAGTGGCACAGTATACACCTGTATATACCTGTCATTGCTGTTCTCTAATACAGGCATCTGCAGGAGCTAGTGGCACAGTGTACACCTGTATATACCCCTCATTGCTGTTCTATAATACAGGCATCTGCAGGAGTTAGTGGCACAGTATACACCTGTATATACCCGTCATTGCTGTTCTCTAATACAGGCATCTGCAGGAGTTAGTGGCACAGTGTACACCTATATATACCCATCATTGCTGTTCTCTAATACAGGCATCTGCAGGAGTTAGTGGCACAGTATACACCTGTATATAGCCGTCATTGCTGTCCTCTAATACAGGCATCTGCAGGAGTTAGTGGCACAGTATACACCTGTATATACCCGTCATTGCCATTCTATAATACAGGCATCTGCAGGATTTAGTGGCACAGTATACACCTGTATATACCCATCATTGCTGTTCTCTAATAGAGGCATCTGCAGGAGTTAGTGGCACAGTATACACCTGTATATACCCGTCATTGATGTTCTATAATACAGGCATCTGCAGGAGTTAGTGGCACAGTGTACACCTGTATATACCCGTCATTGCTGTTCTATAAAACAGGCATCTACAGGATTTAGTGGCACAGTATACACCTGTATATACCCGTCATTGCTGTTCTCTAATACAGGCATCTGCAGGAGTTAGTGGCACAGTATACACCTGTATATACCCGTTATTGCTGTTCTATAATACAGGCATCTGTAGGAGTTAGTGGCACAGTATACACCTGTATATACCCGTCATTGCTGTTCTATAATACAGGCATCTGCAGGATTTAGTGGCACAGTGTACACCTGTATATACCCGTCATTGCTGTTCTCTAATACAGGCATCTGCAGGAGTTAGTGGCACAGTATACACCTGTATATCCCCGTCATTGCTGTTCTATAATACAGGCATCTGCAGGAGTTAGTGGCACAGTATACACCTGTATATAACCGTCATTGCTGTTCTATAATACAGGCATCTGCAGGAGTTAGTGGCACAGTATACACCTGTATATAACCGTCATTGCTGTTCTATAATACAGGCATCTGCAGGAGTTAGTGGCACAGTATACACCTGTATATAGCCGTCATTGCCGTTCTCTAATACAGGCATCTGCAGGAGTTAGTGGCACAGTGTACACCTGTATATACCCGTCATTGCTGTTCTCTAATACAGGCATCTGCAGGAGTTAGTGGCACAGTATACACCTGTATATAGCCATCATTGCTGTTCTCTAATACAGGCATCTGCAGGAGTTAGTGGCACACAGTATGCGCCTGTATATAGCCGTCATTGCTGTTCTCTAATACAGGCATCTGCAGGAGTTAGTGGCACAGTATACACCTGTATATAGCCGTCATTGCTGTTCTCCAATACAGGCATCTGCAGGAGTTAGTGGCACAGTATACACCTGTATATACCTGTCATTGCTCTTCTCTAATACAGGCATCTGCAGGAGTTAGGGGCACAGTGTACACCTGTATATACCCATCATTGCTGTTCTATAATACAGGCATCTGCAGGAGTTAGTGGCACAGTATACACCTGTATATACCTGTAGCGCTGCCCCCAGTTAAGAGAGCCGCTGATATTGATTTGGGCCCTGTAGTGCACTGCTGTCAACCCCTGGCAATCGGCTCTAACCTCCCGTGGCACAGCTGGTGATAGAGGGATAGGACCGCGTGACCGCAACTGTTGGTGACGCAGTCCTATAACAAACATACACAGAATATACTTTAAAACTCCTATTAAAGTAAGCGGAACTGACACCAAATGTACTTTACCCAGATATTTTACTGAGGCTAATGGGCAAGTAATAAACAACAGTATAACAAGTTGCAGATCCCTGCAATAAACAGTAATAAAGATAAACAGAGTAATCAGAATAATTAAGTATTGCTATGCAACTCTAGCGCTGCCCTTTTACAGCTACTTCCCCTCATGGGTAGACTAACACCCAGCAATGTCTACCTATGCAGTCAGGCCTGACTGATCTAAATGGAAGTTCAGTGAAACAATATTCACTAGCAATCTTTTCGGTGGTGCACTTGAAGAACAACTTTGTAATCCCAACGAATAGTAAAGATAAAGGATCTGTCTTTAAACAGCTCTCACCACCTGGACAAGTCCAAGTCCGTTTCCTCCATCGATTCGTCTAGGAACAGGAATCCACCGACATCCAAGTCTTCAATCCTTCTGGTGTACTGCAGCAAGGAGGATTAGATGTCTCTAAGGCTCTGCTAGGCTGGCAGAGGGCTCTTTGGAAAGGAGCACACGGCCCAGGCTTCAGGCCTTGTGCACACAGCAGTTCAGCACAGACATCCTCTTGCTAGGAGAGGGGGGTCCAAAGAGGCCGACCAAAACTCTGTCTCCCCTTTATAAAGTCTGCCCCAGCAGTCTCTGTTCTGGAGCAATGCACCCTGGGTGCTGCAAGATGTACTGGGAGATGTAGTCTCTCTCTCCTCTGCTTTCACTTCCATAATGTCTCTTTACTTCCTCCCGACTCACCTCTCACCTGGAACTTCTTGTCTCTCTGCATTAAAGGGGAACACCCCGCTACACACTCCCCCCACTTAAACTCTTTGGTCCCCAAAGATAAACTTCAACAAATACTGTTTACCATTTTGGACAATGTCGAGCATGATGTTGGCATAGGGAATTCCCACCAAAACTTTGGGATGGAACTCTCTTGCCCACAGGTCACACTACCATGAGTGGCCTGCCTAACTGTGCCAGAGAGTGAGCTGGGGTTGCCCTCCACCAAATGGACGGTGGAAGGATCAGGTTGTTCAACACTTCTCCTAGCCGTTACAACAGAGTCCTCTGAGCTCGTCCCCATTTGGGGGTAAGTTAGTTTCTTGGGAGGCCTGATGACTCTGCGAGCCCTCTGCTCTCTTGGTGCTTCTGACTCTGGCACCACAGGCTCTTCTTCAGGAGTAAGTTCAGGTAACATTGCTGGTTCTGGAACCTCTGATTCAGAAGTCAACTGACGTATGGAATCTCTAGAGTCCTCCTCTGCGCAAGTGTCAGGAACATCTTCCCAGTAATCAGCTGAGGGACTGAAGGGTATGAATTCAGTAGCCTCCGGATTCAGCGTTGCATCTGGGGTATCCCCTCCATTTGGGAGATCTATGGCGGACGTTCCCAGAGTCGAGGGAGGCCACAGCCAGTCCAGTTCTCCACCTTCTTCTGTACTCAATTGGGAGGCCTCCCCATCTTTGGCTCCTGAGGTCTGGGACCGAGTGTTCGGCCTAGGAATATCCAGGATAGAGGCCGGTTCAGGGGAGTCTCTCACGGGAGGTATTCTGACTGCCTCAGCAAGTGGGAGCAGGTGGTTCTGATGCCACGTCTTCAGTGGACCCACCTTTCCTTCTGGCTTTAGTTTGTAGACAGGCAAACCGGGCAACTTCCTACAGACAACATAGGGCTCAGATCTCCACCTGTCGGCAAGCTTGTGTTTTCCAGGGACCCCCAGATTGCGTAGCAGTACTCGGTCCCCGGGCTGCAGATCTTGCACTCGAACCTTCAGATCAAAATTTCTCTTGTTGCGGGCCCCCCTTTGATCCGAAGCCGCCTGGGCTTGTTCATAGGCCACCTGCAAGCTACGTCTAAGTCTGTCCACGTATCCCTTGTGGGATGTAGCTGAGGTATTGTCTATAGAAGTGCCAAAGGCCAGGTCCACAGGTAGCCTTGCTTCTCTCCCAAACATAAGTCGATAAGGGGAGTAGCCAGTGGCGTCACTTGTGGTACAGTTATAGGCATGTACTAGGGCTGATATGTGCTGACTCCAGTGTTGCTTCTTCTCTGTTTCTAAGGTTCCCAACATGTTGAGCAGGGTCCGGTTAAATCTCTCCGGCTGAGCATCTCCTTGTGGGTGGTAAGGCGTGGTTCTGGTCTTCTTTATTCCTAATGAATCCAAAAGTCTTCGGATCAACCGACTCTCAAAGTCCCTTCCTTGATCTGAGTGGAGTCTCTGTGGTAGTCCGTAATGGACAAAATACTTCTCCATAAGTATCTTGGCCACGGTGGATGCCTTCTGGTCTTTGGTTGGGAAAGCTTGAGCATAGCGGGTGAAATGGTCGGTTATTACCAGAACATTCCCCAATCCACTCAGGTCGGGTTCGAGGCAGAGAAAGTCAATGCATACCAGATCCATTGGGCCTTGACTCTGTAAATGGCCCATTGGGGCAGCTTGATGGGGTAGGGTCTTTCTCTGAATGCATCGTGCACAGGAATGGCAATACTCCTCTACTTCTGCCCTCATGCAGGGCCAATAGAACCGATTTCTGACAAGCTGGAAGGTCCTTTCTGCCCCTAGGTGACCATGATGGTCATGCAGGGCAATTAGTACAGTCTCTCGGTGCTTCTCTGGAAGAAATAACTGCCACTTATCTTCTGAGTCATCAGAGGGGCCCCTTCGGTAGACCACTCCCTGATGTACCTGTAGCCTGTCCAATTCCTTCCTCAACAGGCGAGCCTCCTTTGAGGGGTGATGTAGGAATTTGTTGGGATCCTGATTCTCCAGGGCTTCGAGGACCAATCTCCCCATGGGGTCTTCCAATTGGTCACACCTCAACTCCTTCTTGGACAGTCTCGGTAGGTTGTCTTCCTCCAGTTGAGTTACCCCACAATAGTGTTTGGGGACTCCTACCATGGTAACCCCTATTTCTTCTGCTCTGGAGCCTCCTCTGGCTTGGAATTCAGCCCCTTGACAAAGGGCCCGCACCCCGTCCGGTGCCACTTGGGTCCAATCTTCCCAGTCATTTGTCGTGGCATGAGACCTCCGGGACAGGGCATCTGCATCCCTATTTCCGGCTCCTGGTCTGTACTTCAGACTGAAGTTGAATCCAGACAATGCGGCCAACCACCTGTGTCCGGTGGCATCTAGTTTCGCGGTGGTGAAGAGGTAGGTCAGGGGGTTGTTGTCTGTCTTCACAGTAAACTCTGCCCCATACAAGTAGTCTTTTAGCTTGTCTACTACCGCCCATTTGAGGGCCAGGAATTCCAGCTTATGAGTGGGGTAATTCTTTTCTGAGGGGGTCAGGCTCCTGCTCACATAGGCCACTGGTCGCAGTTGTCCTTCATGTTCTTGGTAGAGTACACCACCTAGACCCTCATGGCTGGCATCCACATGTAATTCATAAGGTCTGGTAGGGTCGGCATAGGCCAGGACTGGGGCAGTGGTTAAGCTCCTCTTCAGAGCATGAAAGGCCTCTTCACACCTTGGGTTCCACTGATCTTGAACTGACTCACCAGGCCTCCTGGGCCCTGAGTCATCCTCTTCCCCTTCTGCCTTTAGCAATTCATTCAACGGGCGGGCAATCCGAGCAAACCCCTCCACAAACCTCCTATAATAGGAGCAGAACCCCAGGAAGGATCTGAGCTCTGTTACTGTGGTGGGTCGTGGCCAGGAAGTGACTGCTTCCAACTTCTCAGGATCTGTGGCCACCCCTTCTTCAGACACTATGTGCCCCAGATAGTTCACAGAAGACTGGTAGAACCGACACTTCTCGGGGGAAAGCTTAAGTCCCCCTTCGCTGAGTCTTCTCAATACTTTCTCCAACCTGGCTTCATGTTCTTCCAAGGTTCTTCCAAAGACAATGACATCGTCCAAGTACACAAGGACTTCTATAAGATTCATGTCTCCAACAGTCTTCTCCATAAGGCGTTGAAAGGTAGCAGGAGCTCCAGACAGACCCTGAGGCATCCTATTGAATTCGAAGAATCCCACCGGGGTTATGAAGGCTGTCTTCTCCCTGTCTTCTGGGTGCATAGGGATTTGATAGTACCCACTCTTGAGGTCCATCACACTGAACCATTTGGCTCCAGACAAACTTTGTAGGGCATCTTCTATCCTTGGCGTGGTGTATTGGTCAGGGATGGTTCTCCTGTTGAGAGTCCTGTAATCGATACAAAGCCTCAACGACCCATTCTTCTTTCTGACCACCACGATTGGGGAGGCATAGGGACTTCTAGACTCCCGGATCACACCAGTCTTCTTTAGTTCTACAAGTTGTTCCCTCAGATCCTCCAGATCTGCCAGGGGGACCCGCCTGACCCTCTCTCGGAAGGGCTTATCTTCTTGGAGGCGGATCCGATGGGTGGCACTTCTTGCACACCCCACATCGAATTCATCTTCGGAAAAGATCTTCTCCCACCTGGACAGCTGGGCCTTGGCTCTTTCTTTCCAAGCCCTGGGTAGGTTCGGGTTTTCCACGGACAGTTTCTCCCAAACATCTCCTCCGTCACCCGTCCCCTTGACTTCGGACCAAGTGACCGGGGCAGCAGGGCTCACCTGACCAAGCAACACTCTGGCAGGGATCTCCATGGGTCCTCCCGTAGTGTTCCTAACACTCACCGGAACTCTGCCATGGGCCTTCTTCAGGGCCTTGAACGGAATCACTTCTGGTATCACTTCCAGGCCTGAGGACTCTTCCCTTGGGTCTGATTCCAGCATGACAAAGGGGCCAGGTTGTTCCCACGAAAGCTTCACAGTGGCCCTAAGACAGGTTACTTCTCCGGGCTGTAGCACTACTCCTTCTCTGCCAAGTCTCCACACCTTCCCTATCCCCTCTCCCGGGGTCTTCTGCTCTAAGACCAGTCGTTGGTAGGCCGTCTTTAGCATGGGATGGATTTTGGTGGCTGAATGGTTTCTCTCTTTCACTAGAGGGGTCAGGAGTCTCCTGACTAGATCCGTGTTTGTTCCAATGATCAGGGAAATCTTGCTGGCTCCAGGCGGCCGGGGACACACAACTGCCAGGGTGTCAAACACTTCAGCCTTCCCAGCCACGGATGGGTCGAAAGTCATCTTTATGGGCAGGTACCCATCATAAGGGAAACTCTGGGTTTCAAGTCCCCATATCTCCAGCTCTTCTATCTTCTGGATAGGCAGATGACTCAAGTGCCTATCATAGAAGTCCCGGTATAGTAAAGTCACCTGTGCTCCGGTGTCCAAAAGAGCTTTAGTATAGACTCCTTCCACTTGAATGGGCACAGTAGGAGACGGGCCCACCAGTTCCTTTGGGTATGGCCGGACTGGGGTCACCTCTTTTTTTTGGCTTTCGACCCTTGCCCTGCTCCTTTTGGACTTAAATTTTTCCTGAGCCTGGCATGCATTGACTTTCTCCCTCTCAATGGGGGCACAAACCCGCTGAGGGATGTTATTGTTCCTTTTAGGTGGATGTTCCTTCTTTGGGGTGCTGTACTTCCACTGAGGGGTCTTGCCCCCTCCCTCTGGGGTACATCTTGGTGGGGGTGTACTATACCTCCTCCTAGGAGTTTTGTCTCCTCCATTCTTGGCCTTTTTTTTTAGTTTGGAGCGCACTGAAGATGATGGGCACCCGGTTGACTCCTTCACCGGGGCCCTTTGGAGTTTCCCGCCGGCTTGCAATTATCTGTTCTCTTCTTCTTTGGGCTGGAGCATACGTTTGCAAAGTGGCCACTCCCTCCGCAGTTATAGCAAATCACCTCTTCTCGGTCCTGTAGGGAGGCCGGTGCTGAGGTGTTCGGGAACAACTCCTTTCTTGGGCTTGGTTTCTCTCGTCTTCTCTGATCTTTCTCCATCAAAGAGGTCAGCATCTCCAACACTTGGGCCATTTGCGATTTCAGAGTGTCAACCTCCGCTTCTCTTTCTGGGCTCTTGACCGAATGTACCAACACTGGTACAGGTGTGACATTTGCCTTGGCCACCTGCTGATCTCCCTCCAGCGCCTCTTCGTCCCTAATAATTTTTATTAGATCAGAGTAGGTTAGTGACATTCCTCCTCCTGAGGTTTTCAGGTGCAGCCAGACCGGGTCTGAGCGCCGCGCTCCCCTCATGATCTGCTTCATGCGTGCTTCATCTGCATCTTTGGGCAGCATTCCCTTCTTCAGTACAATCTTGCATAACTGCCTGTTCAGCCTTCTAACATATTCTGACAGTTTCTCATTCGGCTGCTGGAGAGTGTGTTCAATTTGATAAATCATCTCTGACACCTTCTCCAGCTGACCAAACTCTTCCTGCAGCATGGCCAGGCAATCTTGAGCTGTACAGTTTTCATTTCCAAACCGGAAGCTCTTCACCGATTCTGCCGCGGCACCTTTCAGACTTTCTAAGACTCGCTGTCTCTTCTGTGCCTCAGGCACCTCCCATGCTTCTACTGCCTGCAATGCCTGTTCCACCCAAGTGTCAAAATCTTCCTCCCCCGCAGGGACGGGGAGCTTCCCTGAGAAGGTGCTAAGCTTCTGGTAACCGGCCTCCACATGCACCGTACTGCTTTTCTGGCACTTAATTACAAGGTCTCCTAGAGCATTCAACAATTCAGGCCCTATAGCGGCCAGCGGTGATCCCGGGCTTAATAGTTCCTTAAGCTTTTCTGCTTTAGGGGATAGTGGTGGAGATAATTGTGGGAGTGATGGCTTTGGTGTCTGAAACCATTCTTCCTTCACTGGCAGCGTATGTATCAAGTGATAGATCTGATTATCTATGGCTTGTATACTCTGACTTTTAAAATGCTCTGGGATTTCGTTTTTCCATTCTACCAGTGCGTATGTAAACGAGATCACTGGATCTGGCCTAAAATCCATCACCCATGCTTTGTGGCTCGGAGACAGTAACAATACGAGCTGTTTTATCTCCTCTTCCTTCCATCTTTCCCCCGGGAGTACAATGACTACCGCCGCGGTTGGATCGGCGCCAATCGCTGCGCACCACTGTGACATTGCCAGCGGGTCCATGCTGGTACTTCTGACCGGCTTGATTGCAGCGTGCAATGTACAAGGATCCCGGACTCGAGCCCCCACGTGTAGCGCTGCCCCCAGTTAAGAGAGCCGCTGATATTGATTTGGGCCCTGTAGTGCACTGCTGTCAACCCCTGGCAATCGGCTCTAACCTCCCGTGGCACAGCTGGTGATAGAGGGATAGGACCGCGTGACCGCAACTGTTGGTGACGCAGTCCTATAACAAACATACACAGAATATACTTTAAAACTCCTATTAAAGTAAGCGGAACTGACACCAAATGTACTTTACCCAGATATTTTACTGAGGCTAATGGGCAAGTAATAAACAACAGTATAACAAGTTGCAGATCCCTGCAATAAACAGTAATAAAGATAAACAGAGTAATCAGAATAATTAAGTATTGCTATGCAACTCTAGCGCTGCCCTTTTACAGCTACTTCCCCTCATGGGTAGACTAACACCCAGCAATGTCTACCTATGCAGTCAGGCCTGACTGATCTAAATGGAAGTTCAGTGAAACAATATTCACTAGCAATCTTTTCGGTGGTGCACTTGAAGAACAACTTTGTAATCCCAACGAATAGTAAAGATAAAGGATCTGTCTTTAAACAGCTCTCACCACCTGGACAAGTCCAAGTCCGTTTCCTCCATCGATTCGTCTAGGAACAGGAATCCACCGACATCCAAGTCTTCAATCCTTCTGGTGTACTGCAGCAAGGAGGATTAGATGTCTCTAAGGCTCTGCTAGGCTGGCAGAGGGCTCTTTGGAAAGGAGCACACGGCCCAGGCTTCAGGCCTTGTGCACACAGCAGTTCAGCACAGACATCCTCTTGCTAGGAGAGGGGGGTCCAAAGAGGCCGACCAAAACTCCGTCTCCCCTTTATAAAGTCTGCCCCAGCAGTCTCTGTTCTGGAGCAATGCACCCTGGGTGCTGCAAGATGTACTGGGAGATGTAGTCTCTCTCTCCTCTGCTTTCACTTCCATAATGTCTCTTTACTTCCTCCCGACTCACCTCTCACCTGGAACTTCTTGTCTCTCTGCATTAAAGGGGAACACCCCGCTACATACCCATCATTGCTGTTCTCTAATACAGGCATCTGCAGGAGTTAGTGGCACAGTATACACCTGTATATAGCCGTCATTGCTGTTCTCTAATACAGGCATCTGCAGGAGTTAGTGGCACAGTATACACCTGTATATACCTGTCATTGCTGTTCTCTAATACAGGCACCTGCAGGAGTTAGTGGCACAGTGTACACCTGTATATACCCGTCATTGCTGTTCTCTAATACAGGCATCTGCAGGAGTTAGTGGCACAGTATACACCTGTATATACCCGTCATTGCTGTTCTATAATACAGGCTGTAACGGCACCCCAAATACGAAAGGGGGGTAACAAACGGCATTTAGATATCTTCCCTCTCCTGGACACAAATTCCCTGTCGATCCTCCACAGCCAGGCGATCACTTCCCATAAGATTAATCCTTCCAGAAGAAACGAGACGTACTCTGTCTCTTCCAGGATAGACTCTTTATTGAAAAAGATATTGTAACTTTTATACACATCTACTACTGCATTAGTTTAACATGAACAATGGCCCAGCTCCACCCACACATAACAAGCCCAATACACACAAGTATGCAGGTGATTCATCAACATCTCTTCAATTAACCCGTCTGCTGCTAGTTCCACAACCTATAATTATAGGCTTAATTCCCCCAAACCACAATGGACAATAGAATGTAAATCACCACAAACAATGAACAGGTCTTTTTAGAAGCTGGGATTAGCATTACACTACAGACAGGTGATTGAGGCTGAACACATCAGTATCTCTCAATTAACCTGTTGAGTTCAGAAACAGTAAATAGTCCTTTACAGTTATCCTTGGGGATATGGTGGATAAATATTACAGACCCATTTTAGGTAGCCCCAGATATATTTCTTAATGTCCATTATTTCCTGGCTCACCCTGTGTCCAAAGTGACCCTCCTGTCACACATCTCCCCTTTCGGCAGGAGACTAACAAAGGAGGTGACCCCAGACGGGTTGACTCCAAAGTTAGTCCATAGGTCCATTCTTCTAATGCCGGTATCCACACAGTACCCCAAATAAATTGCTCCAAACAGAGCATTACTTACCCAGCCAACCTCTGCCTCTCTCAGAGAACATACCCGCCGCTGGGGAGAAGACAGGGTGACTGGGCTCAGTCCGTCATGCTGTTGGGGATCTGAGCCGACTGCCCAGCATCCCTGAGGTATACAAGTGGAGACTGAAGTCCCATCCCCTTGTGGTAGGTGAAAATCCCCCAGTGCTTGCAAAGCAAGGCTGACATCCTCCTGTCCCAGTGTCACACCATTTTCTGGGGTTGTGTCAGTGAGGATCGAAGTCCCATCCAGTACCACAGGAACTCCCTCTTCTGTTAGTTGAGAGCAGAGGCCCGCGGCACTCTGCTCTGTTGCCAGCTCTTCCGCTGGGTTGCTGTGAGTGGAGACCGTAGTCCCATCCACCGATATCCGCTCAAGTGGCAGTTGTGTGCAGCGGCCAGTAGCATTCTGCCCTGCTGCCAGTGATTCAGCTGGGGGTAAAAGCTTTACCACCTCAGCTTGTTGCTGGAGAGATGGGCCAACTGCCCCGGCTCCCTGAAACTCCACAGTTGTTTCCGGTGCTGGGCAGAGGTTGCTAGCACTCTGCCCTGTTGCCAGCACTTCTGCTGGGGACTCCACCCCATCTGCTCTGGCTAACTGTTGGGGAGGGAAAAGGGCTGCTTCTCCCCCCTGCATCTCTGAAATCCCCTGGGAAAGAGGAACCATCACCTTCTCATCTCGGGCCTCCAAAACTGCCACGGGTGTAGAGCAGGGGTCTGCAGTACTCTGTCCTGCTGCCAGTACTTGGGCAGGCGATGTATAATCCATAACATCCTCTGAACAGTCCCTTAAGTCCATAACTTCTGTAATCTGTAGCTGGAAAGATGAGCCAACTGCCCTAGCTCCCTGGAACTCCATATCATCCACTTCAGCTTTAGGGAGGGCAATCTTCAGCTTTTCCACTGCTGATTCTTCAGCCAGGCTAGCTCCCTGGAACTCCATATCATCCACTTCGGCTTTAGGGATGGCAATCTTCAGATTTTCCACTGCCGATTCTTGAGCCAGGATTTCATAGTTGTCAACTGGTATTTCCTGATAGTCCCAGGCAAAGGTAGCCCCACCCTGCTGCTGAGCCGAGTCTAGCAGCTGTTTGTAGGTAATCTCCAGCTCCCATTCCTGAACGGCCAGAAACTCCAAATCTTCCTGTGCCCAGTGCCCTTGCGAGACATTCAGTCTTTGCTCTCTGTGCTCCATTATTTCCTCCAAACGCCACTCCCGATCACTCCCAAAGTCAGGGTCCTCGGACAGCCTCCAATACAACAATCCCAGGCCATTATAGTCAAACCATTCCGTGGGGCTGTCATCCGCTGACCACTGGCACTCTTGGGTAACATACCAACGGAGGGCTCTGTAGCTCTCGTCCAACCGCATCTCTGCCCGGATCAGCCTGCTTAACTCAGCTCTCCACTCCTGCTTCGGTTGTTCCCCCAATAACAGCATTCGTACTTCATACTGCGACCAGTACCTTACATGGATGGAGGGGAGAACTTTTCCTTGGTGTTGCTGCTCGAATTGCTAGCGTTTTCTTCCAGAGTTCGCAGCGGATTGAATCAGACCATCCCAGCAGGACCTCCTCTGATACTGGTCCTCTATGCTGTATCTGCATCTCTCGCAACCTCCTTCTGAATTCCTTTTCCATGTCGGCTGGTATCTGTATCTCTCCTCTCCTTTCAGTTGGTGCTGCTTCTTTAGGTGTTGTCTCCGATTGCCGTATTTCCGCCATTCTCTGCTCATGTTGCCACTCATCCTGCCGCTCGATTGCTCTAATGGCTTCCTGTATGGCGGTCTCTGATGGGCTAGCACCGTACAATGCCAAGCACTGTCGAACTCGTTGCTGAAACAAGTCTTCAACTGACCGGGGTCCTGCATCACCCTCCTTCGGCTGCATAGCTAGTCATTCACTGTGGTGGTTTGGAGTGTCCCAGTAACTGGAGGGAAGATCCCACCGCTGCCAACCAATGTAACGGCACCCCAAATACGAAAGGGGGGTAACAAACGCCGTTTAGATATCTTCCCTCTCCTGGACACAAATTCCCTGTCGATCCTCCACAGCCAGGCGATCACTTCCCACAAGATTAATCCTTCCAGAAGAAACGAGACGTACTCTGTCTCTTCCAGGATAGACTCTTTATTGAAAAAGATATTGTAACTTTTATACACATCTACTACTGCATTAGTTTAACATGAACAATGGCCCAGCTCCACCCACACATAACAAGCCCAATACACACAAGTATGCAGGTGATTCATCAACATCTCTTCAATTAACCTGTCTGCTGCTAGTTCCACAACCTATAATTATAGGCTTAATTCCCCCAAACCACAATGGACAATAGAATGTAAATCACCACAAACAATGAACAGGTCTTTTTAGAAGCTGGGATTAGCATTACACTGCAGACAGGTGATTGAGGCTGAACACATCAGTATCTCTCAATTAACCTGTTGAGTTCAGAAACAGTAAATAGTCCTTTACAGTTATCCTTGGGGATATGGTGGATAAATATTACAGACCCATTTTAGGTAGCCCAAGATATATTTCTTAATGTCCATTATTTCCTGGCTAACCCTGTGTCCAAAGTGACCCTCCTGTCACACAGGCATATGCAGGATTTAGTGGCAGAGTATACACCTGTATATAGCCGTCATTGCTGTTCTCTAATAGAGGCATCTGCAGGAGTTAGTGGCACAGTATACACCTGTATATACCCGTCATTGCGGTTCTATAATACAGGCATCTGCAGGAGTTAGTGGCACAGTATACACCTGTATATACCCGTCATTGCTGTTCTATAATACAGGCATCTGCAGGATTTAGTGGCACAGTGTACACCTGTATATACCCGTCATTGCTGTTCTCTAATACAGGCATCTGCAGGAGTTAGTGGCACAGTATACACCTGAATATACCCGTCATTGCTGTTCTCTAATACAGGCATCTGCAGGAGTTAGTGGCACAGTGTACACCTGTATATACCCGTCATTGCTGTTCTCTAATAGAGGCATCTGCAGGAGTTAGTGGCACAGTGTACACCTGTATATACCCGTCATTGCTGTTCTATAATACAGGCATCTGCAGGAGTTAGTGGCACAGTATACACCTGTATATAGCCGTCATTGCTGTTCTATAATACAGGCATCTGCAGGAGTTAGTGGCACAGTATACACCTGTATATAGCCGTCATTGCTGTTCTCTAATACAGGTATCTGCAGGAGTTAGTGGCACAGTGTACACCTGTATATACCCGTCATTGCTGTTCTCTAATAGAGGCATCTGCAGGAGTTAGTGGCACAGTGTACACCTGTATATACCCATCATTGCTGTTCTCTAATACAGGCATCTGCAGGAGTTAGTGGCACAGTATACACCTGTATATAGCCATCATTGCTGTTCTCTAATACAGGCATCTGCAGGAGTTAGTGGCACACAGTATACGCCTGTATATAGCCGTCATTGCTGTTCTCTAATACAGGCATCTGCAGGAGTTAGTGGCACAGTATACACCTGTATATACCCATCATTGCTGTTCTCTAATACAGGCATCTGCAGGAGTTAGTGGCACAATATACACCTGTATATAGCCGTCATTGCTGTTCTCTAATACAGGCATCTGCAGGAGTTAGTGGCACAGTATACACCTGTATATACCCGTCATTGCTGTTCTATAATACAGGCATCTCCAGGAGTTAGTGGCACAGTATACACCTGTATATACCCATCATTGCTGTTCTCTAATACAGGCATCTGCAGAAGTTAGTGGCACAGTGTACACCTGTATATACCCGTCATTGCTGTTCTCTAATACAGGCATCTGCAGGAGTTAGTGGCACAGTATACACCTGTATATACTTGTAATTGCTGTTCTCTAATACAGGCATCTGCAGGAGTTAGTGGCACAGTATACACCTGTATATACCCGTCATTGCTGTTCTCTAAAACAGGCATCTGCAGGAGTTAGTGGCACAGTATACACCTGTATATACCCATCATTGCTGTTCTCTAATACAGGCATCTGCAGGAGTTAGTGGCACAGTATACACTTGTATATACCCGTCATTGCTGTTCTCTAATACAGGCATATGCAGGAGTTAGTGGCACAGTATACACCTGTATATACCCGTCATTGCTGTTCTATAATACAGGCATCTGAAGGATTTAGTGGCACAGTGTACACCTGTATATACCCGTCATTGCTGTTCTCTAATACAGGCATCTGCAGGAGTTAGTGGCACAGTATACACCTGAATATACCCGTCATTGCTGTTCTCTAATACAGGCATCTGCAGGAGTTAGTGGCACAGTGTACACCTGTATATACCCGTCATTGCTGTTCTCTAATAGAGGCATCTGCAGGAGTTAGTGGCACAGTGTACACCTGTATATACCCGTCATTGCTGTTCTATAATACAGGCATCTGCAGGAGTTAGTGGCACAGTATACACCTGTATATAGCCGTCATTGCTGTTCTATAATACAGGCATCTGCAGGAGTTAGTGGCACAGTATACACCTGTATATAGCCGTCATTGCTGTTCTCTAATACAGGCATCTGCAGGAGTTAGTGGCACAGTGTACACCTGTATATACCCGTCATTGCTGTTCTCTAATAGAGGCATCTGCAGGAGTTAGTGGCACAGTGTACACCTGTATATACCCATCATTGCTGTTCTCTAATACAGGCATCTGCAGGAGTTAGTGGCACAGTATACACCTGTATATAGCCATCATTGCTGTTCTCTAATACAGGCATCTGCAGGAGTTAGTGGCACACAGTATACGCCTGTATATAGCCGTCATTGCTGTTCTCTAATACAGGCATCTGCAGGAGTTAGTGGCACAGTATACACCTGTATATACCCATCATTGCTGTTCTCTAATACAGGCATCTGCAGGAGTTAGTGGCACAATATACACCTGTATATAGCCGTCATTGCTGTTCTCTAATACAGGCATCTGCAGGAGTTAGTGGCACAGTATACACCTGTATATACCCGTCATTGCTGTTCCATAATACAGGCATCTCCAGGAGTTAGTGGCACAATATACACCTGTATATACCCATCATTGCTGTTCTCTAATACAGGCATCTGCAGAAGTTAGTGGCACAGTGTACACCTGTATATACCCGTCATTGCTGTTCTCTAATACAGGCATCTGCAGGAGTTAGTGGCACAGTATACACCTGTATATACTTGTAATTGCTGTTCTCTAATACAGGCATCTGCAGGAGTTAGTGGCACAGTGTACACCTGTATATACCCGTCATTGCTGTTCTATAATACAGGCATCTGCAGGAGTTAGTGGCACAGTATACACCTGTATATACCCGTCATTGCTGTTCTCTAAAACAGGCATCTGCAGGAGTTAGTGGCACAGTATACACCTGTATATACCCATCATTGCTGTTCTCTAATACAGGCATCTGCAGGAGTTAGTGGCACAGTATACACTTGTATATACCCGTCATTGCTGTTCTCTAATACAGGCATCTGCAGGAGTTAGTGGCATAGTGTACACCTGTATATACCCGTCATTGCTGTTCTCTAATACAGGCATCTGCAGGAGTTAGTGGCACAGTGTACACCTGTATATACCCGTCATTGCTGTTCTCTAATACAGGCATCTGCAGGAGTTAGTGGCACAGTGTACACCTGTATATAAATATAAATAAAAAAATATCGCGCCCAAAATAATTAATTACAAACTTAATAGACTACACAGGTGACACAAAATGAAAAGTATCAAATAATACCTGTAAATATATTCCCACCATATATATTACTCAGTAAAATGTGGATATATAATGAAGAAGTGCAAACATGGAAAAACACTAGTTGCCGTAGGCTAATCAAACCATCAGATTAAATAATTAGCCACCAGAGGCTGAGCAACAATAATGTGCAAATGAATATAAGTGTTGGAAAAAAGTCCTTGAAAAACTTAAAAAACACAATATTACAAAAATAATGTCCACCACATATAGAAATGTTTCCTTTACACTGGAAAGGAGGGGAAGAAAAATGAACTTTGAAAGATGTAATCAAGGGGAAGGATGATGGTATAGGAGAAATGTCCCAAAGAATCCACAGATGTCAGAGAAGACCACATCCACCGCGGTGAGTAAATGTGTAAGAGATGGGTACGTTACCAGAAATGATGGACCTCCACTGTGGCAAGGTCTAACAGGCCTGCAGATATCACCCTCTGCGGGGTACAGGAGTTTATCCACCTGATTTCACGGAGTGATTATCCCAGTGTAGGTTCTTAGCATCTGTTGTACTGATCCTTTCACTGCAGGTGCTGCGATTGATCACTCCAAAATAGAAAAAAAAAAAACTTCCAAGTTGGTGTAGGAACCATGAAAGAAAAGGGGAAAAGGACTCCAGTAGTGTAATACCTCAAGGTAAATTTATTCCCAATAAGTAGAGGTATACAGACCTGTATATACCCGTCATTGCTTTTCTCTAATACAGGCATCTGCAGGAGTTAGTGGCACAGTATACACCTGTATATACCCGTCATTCCTGTTCTCTTAGAAAGGCATCTGCTGGAGTTAGTGGGTGTTGTGTGCCTCCAGCACAATGTACACTACCCAATTGCTGGTTTTCCCATCTCCCTGCAGGCCATTACTATGTCTGGAAGGCCAACAAAGAGAGGCAGACAGTCACGAGCCAATAAAAGAGGGCAAGCAGGCTCTGTGTCTGGGGGCAACAGTGCTGGTCGTGGACGCGGGGCATTGTCATCAGCACGTGGCCATGGGACACGCTTGTCCTTATTTTCAGCAGCTGGACGTGTTGAGCCGCATCATGCCGAAGACTTGGTAGAGTGGATGACCAAGCCCTCCATATCCTCCTCATCCTCTCTCTCCCAGGCTCAGGGTACTGGCAAAGCAGCTGCCAAAGCGTCCTCTTCCCTTGTATCAATGTCATCATCAGTCACTCCTTCACTAGACCCACCATGTCCTCCTGAGGAGTCCCCCGAACTGTTTGAGCACAGTGTTGGGTACATGCTCCAGGAGGATGCCCAGCATTTCGAAGGGTCTGATGATGATACTCAGCTAGAGGAAGGCAGTAGCGTGAGCGCAGAGAGAGGGGATGCTCAAGAAGGACAGCAATCTGGCAGTCATGTTCCAGCAGCTGCAGCATACTGCCAGATTGGCTCCAGTGATGAGGAGGGAGGGGATGATGAGGTCACTGACTCCACGTGGGTGCCTGATAGGAGAGAGAAGGAGGAGGAGGAGGATGATTAGGAGGAGGAGGCACATCTCCAACGAGGCAGGATGCCCTCCGGGGGCCAGCGTAAGGGCAGCACACCGACTGAATCTCACCGCAGAGCTACGCCTGTGCAGGGCGCTGCCTCTGCCCGTTATTCCAAAAGTTCTTTGGTGTGGGACTTTTTTGAGTCGAGTGCATCATATCGCACCGCTGCTATTTGCAACATATGTCTCAGGTGTATCTCGCGTGGCCAAAACATCAGCCGCTTGGGCACCACTTGCTTGACTAGACATCTGTTGACCTGCCATGCAGCTCGTTGGCAAGCGTACCTTAAAGACCCACTTCAAAGAACAAAGCAGACCTCTCCTTGCTCCTCATCAGCTGGGATCTCCAACCCCACTATACCTTTAGTCCTCTCTGAAACTTGCACTGAGAGGAATGAAGGTGTAGAATTAGGTGTGTCACAGCCAAGTACTTGCGGGCACTCTACTAGCAATACACCGACGTCCGATTGTAGCAGGCAAATTTCCCTGCCCCAGCTGCTGGACCGTCGAAAGAAGTTCACTCCCAGCCATCCACATGCCCAGCGGTTGAATGCTAGCTTGGCTAAATTGCTAGCAATTAAACTGCTGCCTTTTCAGTTGGTAGACTCGGCCCCCTTCCGTGAGTTTATGCAATGTGCGGTTCCTCAGTGGCAGGTTCCCAAATGCAATTTTTTCTCACGGAAGGCTATTTCGGCTCTCTACCGGCATGTGGAAGGCAATGTCCGGGCCTCGCTGGACAGGGCAGTCAGTGGTAAGGTGCATATTACCGTTGACTCATGGTCCAGCAGGCATGGACAGAGACGTTACCTTTCTTTCACGGCCCATTGGGTCACTCTTTAGGCAGCTGGGAAGGATGCAGGACAAGGTGCAGTAGTGTTGGAGGTTGTTCCGCCGCCACGCCTCCAAAATGCTACTACTGGTTGTGACACACCTCTCTCCTCCACCCCCTCCTCTTCTTCCTCCATTGCCTCTTCCTGTGCTTTGTCCTCGCCACCAGCGGTGCTCCGTAGGCGTTCAAGGGGCTACGCAAGTAAGCAGGCAAAAAGATGCCATGCCGTGCTTGCGCTGGTGTGTTTGGGGGACAGGAGCCACACTGGGGCAGAGGTTCTGTCAGCTCTGCAGGGGCAGGCCAAGAGGTGGTTGACGCCACGCCAGCTTAAGCCAGGAATGGTGGTTTGCGACAATGGCACCAACCTCCTCTCCGCCCTCCGACAGGGACAACTGACCCATGTGCCCTGTGTGGCTCACGTCCTTAACCTGGTGGTGCAGCGGTTCTTGGGCAGGTACCCGGGCTTACAGGATGTCCTGAGGCAGGCCAGGAAAGTCTGTGTGCATTTCTGCAGATCATATAATGCCAGTGCTCGGCTGGCTGAGCTGCAAAAGGAGTTGAACCTGCCCAAGAACCACCTTATATGTGACATGCCCACCAGGTGGAACTCAACGTTGGCCATGCTGCAGCGGCTGCACACGCAGCAGAGGGCCATCAATGAGTACCTGTGCAACTACGGCACCAGGACAGGGTCAGGGGAGCTTGTTTTTTTTTTTCACCATGCCAGTGGGGCATGATCAGGGATGCATGCACTGTCCTGTCACCATTTGAGGAGGCCACAAGGATGGTGAGCAGTGACAGTGCATGCATCAGTGACACTGTACCTCTTGTCCACCTGTTGGAGCATACGCTGCGTGGAATAATGGACAGGGCACTTGAGGCACAACAGAGGCAGGAAAGAGGAGGACGTCCTTGCCTCTCAAGGCCTCCTTTACCCAGACAGTGTTCCTTCAGTCCCACCCATCGCACAGGAAGAGGACGAGGAGGAGGATGAGGATTGTGTCAGCATGGAGGTGGAGCCTGGCACTCTGCATCAACAGCAGCAGTCTTTTAGGGATGATTTACAGTCCCAAGAACCCCGTGGACTTGTACGTGGCTGGGAGGAGGTGGCTGCGGATCATGTCGTCCTTAGTGACCCAGAGGACTACGGACCGAATGCCTCAGCTAACCTATGCTGCATGGCCTCCCTGATCCTGCAAAGTCTGCGGAAGGATCCTCGTATTCTTCGGATCAAGGAGAGGGACCATTACTGGCTGGCCACTCTCCTTGATCCACGGTACAAGGGTAAGGTTGCGGACCTTATCTTACCATCGCAGAGGGAGCAGAGGATGAGACATCTCCGGGAGGCCTTGCAGAAAGGTCTGTGCAACGCGTTCCCAGAGACTGGGAGGTTACAAACTCCTGGTCCTGGCCAACGAGTTGCTGAGGCTTCGGTCAGTCAAAGAAGGAGCGGCGGGGAAGGTGGCCGTCTGACCGATGCGTTCAGACAATTTTTTAGTCCGCAGCCCCAAGGTATGATCGGTTCCAGCAACCAATCGCCAGCGTCTGATATACATGGTGCAGGAATACCTAGGGGCAAGGTCAGACTTGGACACCTTTCCCACCGAAAATCCTCTGGCTTACTGGGTCTTGAGGATGGATCACTGGCCAGAGCTTGCACAGTATGCAATTGAGCTACTGGCCTGTCCTGCATCCAGCGTTCTTTCGGAACGCACATTCAGTGCTGCCTTGAGGCTTTGTCACAGATCACAGGGTGCGCCTGTCCACCGACTCGGTTGATCGACTGACCTTCATAAAGATGAACCAGTCTTGGATCACCACCAGCTACCAAGCACCTGAAGCTGATATAACAGAATAATTTATTTTGAAATGTCACATCTAGAGTTGAGCGGACACCTGGATGTTCGGGTTCGACGGGTTCGGCCGAATTTCGGAAAAAAGTTCGGGTTCGGGACCGAACTTTAACCCGGACCCGAACCCGAACCCGAACCCCATTGAAGTCAATGGGGACCCGGACTTCTAAGGACTAAAAAGTCTCTAAAAAAGTAATGGAAAGGGCTAGAGGGCTGCAAATGGCAGCAAAATGTTGTTAAGAGCATGGCAAGTGCTCTGCAAACAAATGTGGATAGGAAAATAACTTAAAATAACATAAAAAAATAAAAATAAAAAATAATAATCTTGACCTAGGAGGACGAGGTCCATATGGAGTAGGAGGTTGAGGTGGATGTGGCTGTGTAGGTGGAAGCGGCGGTGGAGGAGGACGAGGTAGCCAACACTAATTCAAAAATACAACAATGGCTGGGTAAGGCCGGTGATGTGTCGAATTCTGTCCCCCGTCAAATAGTGTCCACCCTGTACTGCGCTTGCTCAGTATGTAGGACAAGGGGATTTAGAAAATCTCCCAAGACGAACGGCGCCTGCGTGGTGAGTTCAGGTGAAGGCCACACCATCCGTGGTTCAAGCCGAGCCAAGTGAGGCCGTGCCCGAAGCGTGGCGATCGAACCGAGCCCGTGAGGGGCCCTGTTACTATGTGCTACCGTATGTCCACTTGGATGGTGGGGCTTGAACCTGCACTCACAGCGCAGGCGCCGTTCATCTTCGGAGATTTTGTGAATCTCCTTGTCCTCTGTACTGCGCAAGCGCTGCGCCTTCGCAGTATGGGCCGGACACAATCCGATGGCCGGACAGTTTTTGTCATAGAAATCCTGTCAGCTACAGGATTCCTGGACTTCCTGATTCCGAATCTCGGGCACGTCCACGCGCGCGGGCACGCGCGCGCGCGATGGCGAGCACGTGCGCGTGCACGCGCTTAGCGGGGGCGCGCGCACGCTCCACAAAGCGCGCCAGAAGAGCTATTTAAACATGCCTGTGACAGACAGTCCCTGCTGTCTGCTCTACAGCGTGTAGTACCCAAAGAGACCTGATTCGTGTATTTACCTGTATCCGACCCGGCTTGCCTTGACCCTTCCAGTTTCCTGCCTGCCTCTGACCCCCGGCTTTGTTTGACCAATCTTCTGCCTGATCCTCCAGTACCTTGCCGTCAGCCAATACTACCGACCCGGCTTGTCCGACCAATCTCTCCAGTTGCTGTGTCCTGGTTCCAGTCCAGTCAGCCTCATCAGTTCCAGTCCAGTTGCTTGTTCCTGGTTCCAGTCCAGTTGCTGTATCCTGGTTCCAGTCCAGCCAGTCTCTTCAGTTCCAGTCCAGTTGCTGTGTTCCTGGTTCCGGTTCAGCCTGCCATACTTCCTGGGTGCCTGGATCCGTCCCAGTCTTCAGACTCTACTCTACCTTGATCCATCCTGCCAGGCACTCGTACCCCTTCTACCTCCGTGCCTCCTGTCTTCAGTACCAGGGGCCGCCGGTGGAAGCCGTAAGAGAGGCCTCCCTCTGCAGATCCGGGCTCGTCACCGTCAGGTACGTGACAGTAGCAGACAGCCATGTCTGAGCCCGGGCAGGGAGCCTCACCTATGGAGGAACTCTGTCGGCACCTGGCAGGTTTGTCTGAAGCAGTCAAGAGTCTTCAACAAGGATACACCCGCTTGGAAGAACAAGTGCGGGTCCTCACCAATCCCTCTGCCATCCAAGAGGGGCCCCACGCCTCTGCTTCCACAGCCGGAACAAGTTCCTCACCCACAGTGGTCATGCTTCCTCCTGAACCTAAGGTTCCTACACCCGAAAGATTTTCCGGGGATCGGAGCAAGTTTAGGGCCTTCCGGAATTCGTGTGAACTGTATTTTGCCCTACAGCCCCGTACCTTTTCTCTAGAGGCCACCAAGGTGGGCTTTGTGGTCTCTTTGCTCGCTGGAGACCCTCAGAGCTGGGCCCACCGTCTCTTTGAACAGAAGGATGTATCACTAAACAACCTCGCTGCTTTTTTCGATGCCCTGGCCCAGCTATACGAAGATCCCCAACTCTCAGTAACCGCAGAAGCCGCCTTGCGTTCCCTTCAACAAGGACGCAGACCAGCGGAGGACTATGTGGCAGAATTCAGGCGGTGGAGTGCGGATACCAATTGGAATGATGCCGCCCTCCGCCATCAGTTTCGCTTAGGACTTTCCGATTCCTTGAAGGACGAGCTAGCTAGAGTTGGTGTACCACAGACACTCAACCTGTTGATTGATCTAACCATCCAGATTGACCGACGTCTGAGGGAACGGAGGGCTGAGAGGACCACTGGCTTCTCCCGCCCAACCTGGATGCTTCCTCGGGCTCCTAGTCACCTGTACTCGGCTCCTGCTACACCTCCAACTCCCACATCTGACACGCCTGAACCAATGCAGCTCGGGCTCCTTCGTCCATCCCTCGCTCCTGAGGAACGCCAGCGCCGCCGAATAAATAATCTGTGCCTGTACTGCGGGGACCCCGGACATTTCGTTAGAACCTGTCCCCTGAAGCTTTGTAAGTTTCTTTCAGTTTCTTCTAACATGACTAACCTACAAGCCAAAACCACATCTCACCTTGCCCTCTCTGTTTCATTACAGCTCCCAGGAAGGACTTTGCAAGTACCCGCCATTATTGATTCCGGAGCATGCAGCTGCTTTATGGACTCAGCCTTTGCCATTAAACACCAAATTCCCCTTCGTACCAAGACCCACGGACTTCGTGTCCATCTGGCTGATGGTTCCGTCATTAAGTCCGGACCTGTGACCCAGGAGACCACTCCTATACCCGCTACCATCTTTACCACCTCTGGAACCCACCAAGAATGCTTGTGTCTGGACATCATCTCTTCCCCGTTGTTTCCCTTGATCCTTGGTATGCCTTGGTTACAAGCCCACAATCCCACTATCAACTGGACTACGGGAATAGTTGCCTTTCCTTCTTCCTATTGCCAACAGTCCTGCGGCTCATATAAACCTCCTGGGCCGGCCTCGTTACTATGCATTGACACCGAAGATGGCACCCGTCAATCCATCCCAGAAGTTTACCACGACTTTCTTGACGTATTTAGTAAACAAAAGGCAGAGACTCTACCACCCCATCGGGCCTACGATTGCCCCATCGACCTACTTCCTGGAGCAAAGATTCCGTTCGGTAGAGTCTTCCCTTTAACGGAGGTGGAACAAGGGGCTTTAAAAAATTATGTTGATGAGAACTTGCAAAAAGGGTTCATCCGCCCTTCCACATCCCCAGCAGGCGCAGGCATCTTTTTTGTAGAGAAAAAGGACCACACCCTTCGACCTTGTGTGGATTACCGGGAATTGAATAAAATTACAGTAAAAAATCGCTACCCTCTCCCCCTGGTACCAGAGTTATTTCAGAGACTAGGTACTGCCACCATCTTTACCAAACTTGACCTCCGCGGAGCCTACAACTTGATCCGTATCAAAGAAGGTGACGAATGGAAGACCGCCTTCCGTACCCGGTATGGACATTTTGAGTACTTGGTAATGCCATTCGGGTTGTGTAACGCCCCTGCCACTTTCCAGTATTTTATCAACGATGTTCTACGGGACTTCCTAGACCTCTTTGTTATTGTTTATCTTGATGATATCTTAATTTTTTCTTCCTCCCTTGATTCTCATCGCAGACATGTCAAAAATGTGTTGGGTCGGCTCCGCCAGCATGGCCTGTATGCGAAGGCCGAAAAATGCGAGTTCGAGCAAGAGAGTATATCATTTCTGGGGTTAATCATTTCCAGCGAGGGCATCAAGATGGATCCTCAAAAGATTACCGCAATCCTGGACTGGCCAGAACCGGTGGACAAGAAGGGAATCCAACGTTTCGTTGGATTCGCCAACTTCTACCGCAAGTTCATCAGGGGGTTTTCAGCTATTATCGCACCCATTACTCAACTCACCAAGCAAGGAACACGTTTTCACTGGTCTCCTGAAGCCCAAGAAGCTTTTGAACGCCTGAAGGCCCTATTTACCTCAGCCTCTATCTTGAAACACCCAGACTCCTCACTACCATTCGTACTTGAGGTAGACGCCTCCGAAATAGCGGTAGGAGCAATACTGTCCCAAAGACAGGGAGTCAAAGCCTTGCTCCACCCAGTAGCCTTCTTCTCCCGCAAGCTTTCTGCAGCAGAGAGGAACTACGACGTGGGGGATCGGGAGCTACTAGCGATCAAGTCTGTACTAGAAGAATGGCGGTACCTGCTGGAGGGCGCGGCTCATCCGATCCTAATATTCACTGACCACAAGAACCTGGAGTACCTGAAAGCCGCGAGAAGATTGAATCCACGACAAGCCAGGTGGGCACTCTTCTTCTCCCGGTTCTCTTTTCATGTTACTTATCGTCCTGGGGCCAAGAATATTAAGCCTGACGCCCTGTCTCGGATGTTCCATAAGTCCAAGGAGACTTCTCCGCCTGATACCATCCTTGCCCCCGGAAATTTCCTTCTTCTACAGGAGAACCTGTTCACTCAAATCAAACAAGCTTCCACCGGGCAGAGACAGTTCTCCGAGCCGGAATTGCAGGTTAAGGATGGACTATTGTGGTACCAAGACAGAATCTACGTACCTGAAAAACTAAGAGTAACCGCATTAGAACTCTGCCACGACCACGCCCTGGCCGGGCATTTTGGCGTTGCCAAGACCACTGACCTGGTACAGCGCACCTTCTGGTGGCCTCGAGTACGTGAAGACTGTAGGAGGTTTGTAGATTCTTGTACAACTTGTACCCGAAACAAGGGTTCCAGATCCAAGGCCTGGGGACTACTAAAACCCTTACCCGTTCCAGATAGGCCCTGGAGAATGTTGTCCATCGACTTCATTGTCGAGTTACCCCCGGCCGAGAACCATTCCACCATCTTCGTTATTGTGGACCGTCTGTCCAAGATGGCACACTTCATCCCTATGAAAGGGACTCCCTCCGCTCCTGAAACCGCACAGGTATTCATCAGAGAAATAGTCAGACTCCACGGGGTACCAGCCAATATTGTTTCCGATCGCGGGGTTCAATTTACCTCTCGATTCTGGAGATCCCTTTGCAAAACCTTGAAAATCGAATTATCGTTTTCCTCTGCTTACCATCCACAGACCAACGGACAGACGGAGAGAACGAATCAGACGCTCGAGCAATACCTGCGATGCTTCTCCTCTTTTGCTCAGGACAACTGGGTTTCCCTACTTCCGTTGGCCGAGTTTGCGTATAACAATTCCATCCACTCCGCTACCTGCCAGACTCCTTTCTTTGCAAACTATGGTTTTCATCCTACTTTTCTGCCTAACTCCCTTCCTGAGTGTCCTGTACCTGCAGTCCAGGAAAAGTTAAATTTTTTCTCGGTCAATAACCAGCTTTTACAAGAGACCATGACCAAGACTCAAGAACGCAACAAGACAATTTATGACAAGAAGAGACGGGGTGAATTAGTGTTGGTACCCGGCGACCAAGTATGGCTATCTACCACAAACCTAAGAATGGCATGCCCTTCTAAAAAACTGGGCCCCAAATTTTTAGGTCCATTCCCTGTTAAGAGGAAAATTAATGAAGTAGCTTATGAATTGGAACTTCCTGACTCTCTTAGAATCCATCCAGTTTTTCATGTCTCTCTCCTAAAACCCACAGTCTCTAATCCGTTTCCAGATCGGAAGCCGGATCACCCTGATCCGATCATTATTGACGGTGAGCAGGAATTCGAAGTAGACGCTATCATGGACTTCAGGAGAAGAAATAACCAGAACCAATTCCTAATTAAATGGAAGGGCTACGGACCCGAGGAAAACTCATGGGAACCCGAGGAGAATATCCATGCCAGGAGTTTGATACAGGCTTTCAAAAGGACTCACCCTGGAAGGTTCACCCGGCTGGGCATCCGGAGGCTGCCCCTTGGGGGGGGCAATGTCATAGAAATCCTGTCAGCTACAGGATTCCTGGACTTCCTGATTCCAAATCTCGGGCACGTCCACGCGCGCGGGCACGCGCGCACGCGATGGCGAGCACGTGCGCGCGCACGCGCTTAGCGGGGGCGCGCGCACGCTCCACAAAGCGCGCCAGAAGAGCTATTTAAACATGCCTGTGACAGACAGTCCCTGCTGTCTGCTCTACAGCGTGTAGTACCCAAAGAGACCTGATTCATGTATTTACCTGTATCCGACCCGGCTTGCCTTGACCCTTCCAGTTTCCTGCCTGCCTCTGACCCCCGGCTTTGTTTGACCAATCTTCTGCCTGATCCTCCAGTACCTTGCCGTCAGCCAATACTACCGACCCGGCTTGTCCGACCAATCTCTCCAGTTGCTGTGTCCTGGTTCCAGTCCAGTCAGCCTCATCAGTTCCAGTCCAGTTGCTTGTTCCTGGTTCCAGTCCAGTTGCTGTATCCTGGTTCCAGTCCAGCCAGTCTCTTCAGTTCCAGTCCAGTTGCTGTGTTCCTGGTTCCGGTTCAGCCTGCCATACTTCCTGGGTGCCTGGATCCGTCCCAGTCTTCAGACTCTACTCTACCTTGATCCATCCTGCCAGGCACTCGTACCCCTTCTACCTCCGTGCCTCCTGTCTTCAGTACCAGGGGCCGCCGGTGGAAGCCGTAAGAGAGGCCTCCCTCTGCAGATCCGGGCTCGTCACCGTCAGGTACGTGACAGTTTTTGTCACAACACCGGTATACATGTCTATTCTGCACAAGGTACGGACAAGTCCTGTGGGATCCATGCCTGGTTCATTTTAATGAACGTGAGCTTGTCCACATTGGCTCTGGACAGGCGGCTGCGCTTGTCTGTGATAACGCCCCCTGCCGTGCTAAATACACGTTCAGATAATACACTGGCTGCAGGGCAGGCCAGCACCTCCAAGGCATAAAGGGCAAGCTCAGGCCATGTGCCCAATTTGGAGACCCAGAAGTTAAAGGGGGCAGACCCATCATCCAGTACGTGTAGGCCTGTGGACACATACTGCTCAAACATGTTGGTGAAATGCTGCCTCCTGCTAAGACGTTCCATCTCAGCTGGTGGTGCTGGTTGTTGTGGCGTGCTGACAAAGCTTTTCCACATTTCAGCCATGCTAACCCTGCCTTCTGAGGTGCTGCCGGTGCCCCGGCTGCGTTGGCGACCTCTTCCTCCTCCTCTGCCTTCGCCTTGTGCTTCCACCGTACGCCCGCTGTCAGGTGGGAATGCCACCAGCAGCGCGTCTACAAGCGTGCGCTTGTACTCGCGCATCTTACGATCCCGCTCCAGTGAGGGAATTAAGGACGGTACGTTGTCCTTGTAACGGGGATCCAGCAGGGTGGCCACCCAGTAATCAGCACCAGTTAAAATGTGGGCAACTCGGCGGTCATTGCGGAAACACTGCAGCATGTAATCGCTCATGTGTGCCAGGCTGCCCAGAGGCAAAGAAAAGCTGTCCTCTGTGGGAGGTGTATCGTCTGTGTCCTCTGTATCCCCCCAGCCACGCACCAGTGATGGCCACGAGCTGGTCTGGGTGCCACCCTGCTGTGAAAATGGCTCCTCCTCCTCCACCTCGTCATCCTCCAGAACTGTGCCCTTTCTGCCGGACAACTGTGTACCTGGCGTTTGTTGGTGCACAAACCCACCCTCGTAGCCACTTGTGAAAGACTGCCCTGAAAGCCTTTGAAATGATCCCGCTTCCTCCTCCTCCTCCTCATCCTCCTGTGCCACATCCTCTTCCATCATCGCCCGAAGCGTTTTTTCAAGGAGGCATAGAACTGGGATAGTAACGCTAAGAACGGCGTCATTGGCACTGGACATGTTGGTGGAGTACTCAAAACAGCGCAACAAGGCACACAGGTCTCGCATGGAGGCCCAGTTATTGGTGGTGAAGTGGTGCTGTTCCGCAGAGCGACTCACGCGTGATTGCTGCAGCTGAAACTCCACTATCGCCTGCTGCTGCTCGCACAGTCTGGCCAGCATGTGCAAGGTGGAGTTCCACCTTGTGGGCACGTCACATATGAGGCGGTGAGCGGGAAGGCCGAAGTTACGCTGCAGCGCTGACAGGCGAGCAGCAGCAGGGTGAGAACGCCGAAAGTGCGCACACACAGCCCGCACTTTCTGCAGCAGCTCTGGCATATTGGGGTAATTTTTAAGGAACCTCTGGACCACCAAGTTCAGCACATGCGCCAGGCAAGGGATGTGCGTCAAACCGGCTAGGCCCAGAGCTGCTACGAGATTTCGCCCATTATCGCACACCACCAGGCCGGGCTTGAGGCTCACTGACAGCAACCACTCATTGGTCTGTTGTTCCATGTCCCTCCACAACTCCTGCGCGGTGTGGGTTTTTTCCCCCAAACAGGAAAGTTTTAAAACTGCCTGCTGTCGTTTACCCCTGGCTGTGCTGAAGTTGGTGGTGAAGGTGTTACGCTGACCGGATGAGGAGGCGGTAGAGGATGAGGAAGCGGAGTAGGAGGAGTTAGCAACAGGAGGCAAACTGAAGCGCCCTGCAATCCTCGGTGGTGGAAGGACATGCGCCAAACTGCTATCTGCCTCAGGCCCAGCCGCCACTGCGTTTACCCAGTGTGCTGTTAGGGAGATATAACGTCCCTGACCGTGCTTACTGGTCCACGCATCCGTAGTTAGGTGGACCTTGCCACAGATGGCGTTGCGCAGTGCACACCTGATTTTGTCCCCCACTTGGTTGTGCAGGGAAGGGATGGCTCGCCTGGAAAAATAGTGGCGGCTGGGCACGACGTACTGTGGGACAGCCAATGCCATCAGGCTTTTAAAACTCTGCGTTTCCACCAGACGGAATGACAGCATTTCAAAGGCCAGGAGTTTTGAAATGCTGGCATTCAGGGCCAGGGATCGCGGGTGGCTAGGGGGGTACTTCCTCTTCCGCTCCAATGTTTGGGAGATAGAGAGCTGAACGCTTCCATGGGACATTGTGGAGATGGTTGGTGACCCAGGTGGTAGTGTTGCTGGCAGATCCTCTGTTTGCGGGGTGGCAGGTGCCACTGTCACTACAGAGGTGGATGAAGAGGCCGAGACTGCAGCAGAAGAGGAAGCAGGAGGAGCCAGAGACCTTTCTTGGTTTTTGAGGTGTCTACTCCACTGCAGCTCGTGCTTTGCACTTAGATGCCTGGTCATGCAGGTTGTGCTCAGGTTGAGAACGTTTATGCCTCGCTTTTAGCCTCTGATTGCACAGCCTGCAAACCACTTGTGTCTTGTCATCAGCACATTGTGTGAAGAACTGCCACGCTAGGGAACTCCTTGGACCTGGCTTTGGTGTGCTCGGTCCCTTGCTGCGTTGGGCAGTAGCAGACATACTGTCTAGCGGACAGACGCTCCGCTTTTGCACCCTGCTCCCTCTTCTGCTGTGCTGGTGGCTCTGTGCGACCACCGCCTCTTCCTCCAAACTACACTGGTCACCTGCATAACGTTCATTCCATGTGGGGTCGAGGACCTCATCGTCCTCCACATCATCTTCCACCCAGTCTTCACCCCTGCCCTCCTTGTCTGTCTGCACAATTGCGAAAGCAGCAGCAGTTGGCACCTGTGTTTCGTCATCATCCGAGACGTACTGCGATGGTCCTCCCATGTACTCATCATGAAACATAAGTGGTTGGGCTTCGGTGCACTCAGTCTCTTCCACTTCTGGGGCAGGGCTAGGTGGATGGCCCTGGGAAACCCTGCTAACAGAGTCATCGAAAAGCAGAAGAGACTGCTGCATGATTTGGGGCTCAGACTGCTTGGCTGATTTGCAAGGGGGTGAGGTGAAAGACTGATGGACATGGGTTTCAGGTGCCAACTCTGTTCTTTCATCAGAAGAGTGGGTGGGAGACAATGTGAAGGAACCCGAGGCACTGTCAGCAATCCAATCTACTATCGCCTGTACTTGTCCTGGCCTAAACATTCGTACAGCCTCATTAGGCGCGACAAAATACCGCCGCAGGCTCGGTCGCCTACTCACACCTGAGGAAGGTGTTTCACTTGTGCGTGTATCTGGCACAGATCCACCACGTCCTCTCCCTGCAACAGGAGCTCCACCAGCAGCACCACGACCGGGGCCACCACGTCCCTTTGACCTTCTCCTCATATTTTCCAAATTTAGGATCTTGCCCTAAATGGGTGTTTTTGGAAGAGCAGAACACACCCACAGTACGTAACCGCTGAATCGCACAGCTACAGAACTGCAGAAAATGCTATTCAAAAAAAATGTTGTTTTTTTAGTATAGCACAGTAGGAGAAAACTATATAGAAATTGTTTATTTCACACACCTCCAAATATGTATAACACACTGCAAACTATTTTTTGTGCCCCTAAACGGCGTTTTTTGGAAGAGCAGAACACACCCACAGTACGTAACCGCTGAATCGCACAGCTACAGAACTGCAGAAAATGCTATTAAAAAATTTTTTTGTTTTTTTAGTATAGCACAGTAGGAGAAAACTATATAGAAATTGTTTATTTCACACACCTCCAAATATGTATAACACACTGCAAACTATTTTTTGTGCCCCTAAACGGCGTTTTTTGGAAGAGCAGAACACACCCACAGTACGTAACCGCTGAATCGCACAGCTACAGAACTGCAGAAAATGCTATTAAAAAAAAATGTTTTTTTAGTATAGCACAGTAGGAGAAAACTATATAGAAATTGTTTATTTCACACACCTCCAAATATGTATAACACACTGCAAACTATTTTTTGTGCCCCTGAATGGCTCTTTTTGCAAGCGTACATTAAAGTGCAAATTTTTTATTTATTTTTTTTGCCCTAAACGGGTCTTTTTTTGCCCTATGGGTCTTTTGGAAAAGAGCACAATAAAGTGCCTTTTTTTTTCCCCTAAAAGTTAGATTTTCTCTGACACTGGGCTCATGGCAGTGTAAAAAGACTGCACTGCAACACAAACAGGTAAACCTATGCAGATTGCTGATTTTAATCTCTGAATCTGGACTCCTATATAATATTCTCTCTCCCTGAAAGCACCAACAGGAACCTGGCCCTACACTACACTATCTCTCTATCTTTTCCCTCAGATTGTAGAATCAGGACTACCTCATCTATTTTTCTATCTCTCCCTAAAAGCAGCAGCAGCAGACTAGATCCTCTCCCTATCTATTCTGAAGCAGAGTGACATGTGTGCTGTGTGCCTCTAGCTTATATAGAAGCTGGGTCACATGTTGCACTGACCAATCACAGCCATGCCATTAGTAGGCATAGCTATGATGGCCTCTAAGGGCACACCAGCTAATCAAAAGGTGATTGGCTGGCCCCTGAAGCATTTCTAAATGCGTAATTAGATTGCCGAACCCGAACCCGAACCCGGACTTTTGGGCAAAGTCCGGGTTCGGGTTCGGGTTCGGGAAAAAGCTAAAGTTTGGTATGGACCCGAACTTTACAGTTCGGGTTCGCTCAACACTAGTCACATCCCTTCAAGACTGCCTATGCTGATGCTGAGTGACTGTCCTGTTATGTTGACTGACTATCCTCCTCCTCCTCAATGATCCGATTCATGATTATAGCTTGGAAGAACATTTTTGTTTCTGGGTGCCACCACCAGTGGCTAAGGCCCAATTTTTCAGCCCCTGTTTAACAGGGGCATGTAATTATAATTTTTTATGCAATGTTTTGCAGCAGGGCTCATTCCTGCACTCCAACTAGAGTATCTGGGAGAGGTTGCAGTGTTGTGGCACCAGCACCAGTGCCTAAGGCCCAATTTTTCAGCCCCTGTTTAACAGGGGCGTGTAATTAAAATTTTTGATGCAATACTTTGCAACAGGGCTCATTGCTGTGCTACAAGTACAGTATCTGTGAGGGGTTGCAGTGTTGTAGCACCAGTGCCTAAGGCCCAATTTTTCTGCCCCTGTTCAACAGGGGCATGTAATTACAATTTTGATCTAATAATTCACAGCAGGACCCATTCCTGCGCCCACCAAGAGTAACTGTGAGGGCTTACAGTGTTGTGGCAACACCACCACCACCACCACCAAAGGCCAAATTTTTCTGCCCCTCTTCAACAGGGGCATGCAATTACAGTTTTTTATGCAATGCTTTGCAGCAGGGCTCATTCCTGCACTCCAACTAGAGTATCTGGGAGAGGTTGCAGTGTCGTGGCACCAGCACCAGCGCCTAAGGCCCAATTTTTCAGCCCCTGTTTAACAGGGGCGTGTAATTACAATTTTTGATGCAATACTTTGCAACAGGGCTCATTGCTGTGCTCCAAGTACAGTATCTGTGAGGGGTTGCAGTGTTGTGGCACCAGTGCCTAAGGCCCAATTTTTCAGCCCCTGTTTAACAGGGGCGTGTAATTACAATTTTTGATGCAATACTTTGCAACAGGGCTCACCAAGAGTAACTGTGAGGGCTTACAGTGTTGTGGCAACACCACCACCACCAAAGGCCAAATTTTTCTGCCCCTCTTCAACAGGGGCATGCAATTACAATTCTTGATCTAATAATTTACAGTAGGGCCCATTCATGCGCCCACCAAGAGTAACTGTGAGGGCTGACAGTGTTGTAGCACCAGCACCACCACCAAAGGCCCAATTTTTCCTACCACTGTTCAACAATGGCATGTAATTACAATTCCTGATATAATAGTTCACAGCAGGGCGTTCCAGTGCCCACCAAGAGTAACTGTGAGGGCTTACAGTGTTGTGGCAACACTGACACCTAAGGGGCAAATTTCTGCAGAGTATATACGGCAGGCCCCTACTTTCAAACATCCAACTTACAAACGACTCCTACTTGCAAACGGAAGGAGACAACAGGAAGTGAGAGGAAATCTACCCCTAGGAAGGCAAATTCTCTCCTGTAAAAGTTAATATGGGAAAAAGGAGTCTCCTCTCTACTGATGCTTTATCACCAATCCTTGTTTCAATAAAAACCCCACTTTTCCAAAAACATTTGTCATTGGGACGGAAAGTGAGGTGAAATGTTCTGAACAGGTGCACAGACAGCAGAACAAATGTTACAGGGGTGATAACCCTTCCCTATGTTCTCCAAAAAGCTTAAAAATAGATTTTTTGGCTAGAGCTACACTTTAAAAATGTACCTGTTCCAAATTAGAAAAAGATTCTACTTAAGAACAAACCTACAGTCCCTGTCTAGTTTGCACCACCTGTATACTGCTGTTCAGAGTATATAGGGCCTTTTTTTTAATTTTGGGTGCGGGGTTCCCCTTAATATCCATACAAGTGGGGTGGGGGGTACCCATGCCATTTTTCTCAATGGTTTTCATCCATATTGCCGGGACCAGACATTACATTAAAGCCGCAAGCAGTTTTAAATGACCATTTTTTTCCTTTAGAAATGTCATTTTGTGCAGGGACAGTTCTAAACACGGGAAACACATGGCACTTCACAGGCATACTTTAGACACCCCCCAAATACGATATTTAAAGGAATATTTCACTTTTTTTTTTTCACTTTATGCATCATTAAAATGACTGCTCCCAAAAAAACTGCCATTTTTAAAACTTTTTTTTTGCATTGATACATGTCCCCTGCGGCAGAACCCGGGTCCCCAAACCCTTTTTAGGACAATGACTTGCATATTAGCCGTTATAATTAGCACTTTTGTATTTAATAGGGTTCTAAAGTTCGCGCGAACTTTCGGTCCGTTCGCAAGTTCTGGTGCGAACCGAACCGGGGGGTGTTCGGCTCATCCCTACTCAGAAGCCATCCTAGATTCATTTACATCACAACAGGCAGACAGGTGGGCTGGAGTTGGTGACCTTAGCATCTAACAGTATGTGTCCCAACATTATGAATGAGTCACTTTTTCAGTTAACCTGTTGAGTTCAGAATCAACAATCAGTAAATAGTTATTTTACTTATATCCTGGGAGATATTGTGGATAAATATTACTATCCCATTTTAGGTAGTCCAAGGTATATTTCCTCAGTCACCCTATGCCCAAAGTGAGTCCTTTCACACATCTCCCCTTTTGGCAGGAGACTAACACAGGAGGAGACCCCAGGCGGGTTGACTCCGAAATTATTCCATAGTTCCAGTCCCCCAATGCCGGGACAACCCATCAGCATTGCCATTTTGCTTACCGGGTCGGTAGCTGATGGTGAAGTTGTAAGGTTGCTGTCAGGGAACTATCCGCAGAAGGACTGGCAGCTCTCTCCATGTCCAGCAGAATCTACGTTCTCCAGTGCGCATGCGCGTGCACCAGAATGCAACGCGCAAGCGTCAGAACGCAATGCGCATGCGCCAGAACGCAATGCGCGTGCGCCAAAGCGCACGCAATACGTGAGTGACACTTGGCACCCAGTGGCCTATTTAAAGCTTGCTGCAGCAGTCAATAACTGCTGCATGATCTTCAGCCTTCCTGTGATTGTTCCTGAGTTCCTGTTTCTGCTATCCTGAATTACCGTTATTGACCCAGCTTGCCTGACTAGTCTTCTCTGTGTGTGATCCCGGCTTGATCCTTGGCTTGTTCCTGTATCCTGCTCCTGTCTGCTGATCCTGTGTATGACCCCGGCTTGTCCCTTGACCCGTTCCAGTGACTCTACCTTTGCTTGCTAACCTGTGTATGACTTCTGGAACAGTCACTTGCTTTGCTCTCTCAATGGCTCCCAGGACTTGTTGCTGATGCTCTTGGGAGAGGTAAGGCAGAACATGGGCGCAAATCCCATTTAACCTTTTGGCAATTTCAGCCTGTTTGTGCATTTCAATGTTCAAGCCATGGGACATCTCATAATACATGGTGTAGTGTTGCTGCATCTCCGATTTCTCACTGGTCAACTTGTCGCATTCCAATTTTAAACTGTGATATTGTGTCTGATCTACGGTACATGTCGGGGGAGTTGTCTTACCCGGTTCTCAGCCGCAAGCGGGCCGGTTCCAGCAGCACGGGTCTGGGCACAGGTAGTCACTGGGTTGGCTTCAGCGAGGCCCATCGGGGCATAAGCAGAAACGAGGGGGGCCAAATCATTCCCCAGTAGTATATCAGCTGGCAAATCCTTCATCACCCCCTCATTCACGTGTCCCGAACCAACCCCCCAATCCAGGTGAACACGGGCAACGGGTATCCGGAAGACGGTGCCTCCCACTAATCTTATGGCTACAGTGTCTCCGGTGTTTTGGCTCTCTGGGATGAGGTTCTTCTGTAGTAGGGTCATGGTGGTGCCAGTATCACGTAGGCCATTGGCTACCTTCCCATTGACCCAGACAGTCTGCCTGTGTTGCTGCCTGTTGTCCCGGTTAGTTGCTTGTATTGGATCAGCCTCGTGCAGGACGCCCCAATGTTCTTCCTCCTCAACGCAGTGGGCTGCAGTCATGGATGTGTGGGGGTTCCCCCCTCCTGGCTGTCTTCACGACTTTGACTGCCTGGCTGGATTCAACGGACAGTCTGGCTTTATGTGCCCTAGCTGTTTACACCCGAAACACCTGATGGGTTGTGAGTAGCCCTGGGAGTTGAAAATAAGTGGCCGCTGGAGGTGGTGCTGTAGGGCGGTACGACTGGGGTTGGTAGGCGATAGCCGGAGGGGGTGCCGCTGATTGATAATCCACCCGAGCTGTTGTCTTGACCATGGGGTTATCCAGTTTGCGGGCATCTGTGTATTCGTCCGCCAGGCGAGCTGCTTCAGGCAAGGTGAAAGGTTTTCGGTCCCGGAACACCTGCAGCACCTCTTCCCCGGATACTGCTTGGCATCCAGCGACCCAGTGGGATGCCATGCGGTGTAGGCGGCATGCCCACGCGGTATATGAGTCTATAGTCTGCTTGCTCGTCTCTCGGAACCGCCCCCGGTATGCCTCCGGTGTGACGGCATACCTGGCCAACAGTGCTTCTTTTACCAGTCCATAGTTCATAATATCCTCGTCTGGGATGGCCCTGAACGCTTCACTGGCCCGGCTGGACAATTTCTCAGACAAAATGGTAACCCATTCTTCTATGGGCACCCGGTGTAGGGCACATTGCCGTTCAAAATCGGCAAGGTACCCATCAATCTCCCCTTCAGTTTCAATGACATTTTTAAAAGCAGCAAAATGTATTGGTGCTGCTGTGACTTCTGCTGCTGCAGCACCTCTTTGCTGTAGCCAATTTGCATCCACAGCCGCTATAACTCGGTCTATGATCTCCGCTGTAGGGTTAGGACCATAATGTGCCAGTCTTATGTTAACAGCCCGATCAAAACTTGCCGCTTCGGGTGTCCTGTCTGTTACGCTGGGCCTTTCGGTTATGTTGGGTCTTTCAGCTCCATCCATTTCGACTCGTTCTGTGATAATGTCCCTCTTCTTAGGGTTGTTGGCCGGTCGGCCCCGGTTCTCCAGTAAGTCCTTGAGGGAAGAGAGCTTTAGCCGTTCCTACTGTGCTTCCATTGTCCATTGTCCTCTTGTAGCTGTCCTTATAGGCTGTGGGGATCATCCCGCTGCTTTGCCACCAATGTAACGGCAATCCCAATATGAAAGGGGTTAACGCCATTTAGGATATTCCATTTCCGAACACAAGGCAGCTACTGCCACTCCACAGTCAGGCGAACGAGACCCATAATGATAATTCCCACCTAATAACGAGACACAGCTCTGTTTTGAGGTTCCAAACAGGGAATGAACATCTTTATTGAAAAACTACAAGTTTTATACACCAAAAAAGGAGGTTCTTACATTCTCCTCATTATCCGCTGAAAAATACACCTTTGACCAGACCTAATTTACATGAGCTAATTATCTAGATCTTTTAGTAGCCGGGCTGTCTCCTGAACTTCAATACACATTATCACAGGAATCCTTTATACAATACAGGGTCAATTAGCCCAATCCACAAAGAGAAGATCTTTAGAAGTTAGTCTGGATTCATTTACATCACAACAGGCAGACAGGTGGGCTGGAGTTGGTGACATTAGCATCTAACAGTATGTGTCCCAACCAGTGGCGGCCCGTCCATAGGGGGCGCCCGGGCGCCGCCCCCCCCCCCCTCCTGTGGTCACCAAAAAAAAAAAACGGCCATTTAAGAGTTTTTTTTTATGTCTTTTTTTCACACACGGCGGCGCGACCATAGTGGGCACAGAAGCGCCGCTACCGCTCGCTTCTGCGCCCGGCCGTCACTCACCACAACAATACATAGGTTCATGCATTGCATGAACCTATGTATTGCTGCCGCCCACTATTCAGATGGCCGGCCCCTTGAGCGCCGGCCATCTGAATCACAGCGTCTGATTGGCCTTTAGAAGTGCCTATCAGAGCCAGCAGGCTCTGATAGGCTTCCCGACTACAGCCTGAGGGCTGTAATCGGCTTCTAAATATCTAATGAGAGGACGCACAGGGGTGCGTTCCCTGGCCAATCAGGTTCACCGTGTCTGGTTACCGGTAACCTGATTGGCTGAAGTGACATCGAGGGCGGGAGAAGACATGGAGGACGGAAGAAGGACGGCGCTGACTCGAGGAAGGTAAGTGCAGGGCTGGGGGGGACAAACTGGCTGCATATGGGGGAGAAACTGGCTGCATATGGGGGAGAAACTGGCTGCATATTGGGGACAAACTGGCTGCATATTGGGGACAAACTGGCTGCATATTGGGGACAAACTGGCTGCATATTGGGGACAAACTGGCTGCATTATGGGGGAGAAACTGGCTGCATATGGGGGAGAAACTGGCTGCATATGGGGGAGAAACTGGCTGCATATGGGGGAGAAACTGGCTGCATTATGGGGGAGAAACTGGCTGCATTATGGGGGAGAAACTGGCTGCATTATGGGGGATTAACTGGCTGCATTATGGGGGATTAACTGGCTGCATTATGGGGGATTAACTGGCTGCATTATGGGGGATTAACTGGCTGCATTATGGGGGAGAAACTGGCTGCATTATGGGGGAGAAACTGGCTGCATTATGGGGGAGAAACTGGCTGCATATGGGGGGGGGAAACTGGCTGCATTTGGGGACAAACTAGTGGCGTTTGGGCACAGTGGCTGCGTTTAATGGGCACAGTGGCGGCAATTGATGATTTTTTAATTTTTTCAGTTTGTTTGCGCCCCCCCAAAAAATTTGAGCACCAGCCGCCACTGGTCCCAACATTATGAATGAGTCACTTTTTCAGTTAACCTGTTGAGTTCAGAATCAACAACCAGTAAATAGTTATTTTACTTACCGTATATACTCGAGTATAAGCCAAGTTTTTCAGCACATTTTTTTGTGCTGAAAATGCCCCCCTCGGCTTATACGAGTCACCTTTTTTGCGCCTGATCTCCCGGACTTTGGGGACCCGGTACCAGCCGTCCGTAGGTCCCCTGGACCACAAACTTGGCACACATATAGCCCCACTCTTTCTCTATATGTGTGCAAAGTTTATTGCCATGGGGACCTTCGGCCGGGGAGCAGCGATTTTTCAAAGCCGGGCACCCCTTCCATAGACTCCCATGTTAAATGGTAATTTCTCCGGTGACTTTGAAGAACCGGTACCGGCCGGTTCTAGGTCCTCTGGACAAGAAACTTGGCACACATGTAGCCCAATTTCTCCTCTATAAGTGTGCATAGTTTTTTGTCTGGGGGACCTATGGCCGGGGAGCACCGATTCTTCAAACCTGGGCACCCCTTCCATAGACTCCCATGTTAAACGTCAGTCTAGTCATGGGCACAGTGAGGCATGGGCACAGTGAGGCATGGACACAGTGAGGTATGGACACAGTGAGGCATGCACATGGACACAGTGAGCAAAGTGAGGCACAGTGAGGCATGCAGATGGACACCCTAGGCTTATACTCGAGTCAACAAGTTTTCCCAGTTTTTTGTGGTAAAATTAGGTGCCTTGGCTTATATTCGGGTCGGCTTATACTCTAGTATATACGGTATATCCTGGGAGATATTGTGGATAAATATTACTATCCCATTTTAGGTAGTCCAAGGTATATTTCCTCAGTCACCCTATGCCCAAAGTGTCACACTTACCTCTTCATAAAAAAAAAATCAGGTTTGTCTGACAACTTCTGTCTTTCATGAATCCATGCTGTCTGTTGCTTAAAATATTTTTTTACAGCAAGAACTTATCTATGTGGTATTGTATTAATCTCTGCAGTATCTTCCCAACTATAGAAGTTAAACTAACAGGTATATAGTTACTTGGTAAAGACTTTGTTCCCTTTTTAAATATAGGCCCCATAAATATTGGCCATGCGCCAATCCAGTGGTACTATTGCTGTCATTAATGTGTCCCTAAAAATTAGATACAATGGCTTTGAAATTACAGAGCTCAATTTTTTTAGCCATCTGGTCCAGGTGCTTTATCCACCTTTATTCTGTCTAAATATTTCTGAACCATATCACTTTTGAGCCATTGTGGATTTGGGGCTGTGTCACTACCATCCCCATTTTGGACATGAGCTCCCCCATGCTTCTTTGTATACACAGAGCTGAAGAAAGTATTTAATAAATTAGCCTTCTCTTTGTCCCCAGTCACCCACTCTAGATTATTTTGTAAAGGGCCTACATGCTCAGACTTGACCTTTTTACTATTAATATATTTGAAGAATTTTTTGGGGTTTGTCCTACTATCTTTTGCAATCTGTCGTTCGTTTAGAATTTTTGCATCCTTGATTTCTTTTTTACATATCCTGTTATATTCTTTATAACATTTAAATGACACTAGTGTTCCTTCATTTTTATATTTTTTAAAAGCTCTTTTCTTGTAGTTTATAGCTTTTTTAACTTTGGCCGTGAGCCACATAGGTTTTATTTTTAGCCTTTTAAACTTATTGCCCATGGGAATATACTTTGCAGTGAGTTCACAAAGTCTTTTTGAAGAATTCGCATTTCTGTTCTGTGCCCATTGATGCCAATATTCCTTCCCAGTCTAAGTCCTGGAGAGCAGCCCTCATCCTTGGAAAATTTGCTCTCTTGAAATTAAGTGTGTTTTTATCTTTCCCGTATGTGATTTTTGCTTACAGCGAACATCAAATGAAATCATGTTATGGTCACTGCTACCCAGGTGTTCCTTTATCTAAACATTAGTAATACGCTCTGCATGGTTTGAGATTACCAGGTCCAACAGAGCAGCATTCCTAGTTGGGGCCTCAATAAACCAGACCAAAAAATTGTCCTGCAATAGGTTTATACATTTTTGCCCCTTAAAGGGGAGTTCCACCCTTTTTTTAGGTTTATTAAAAGTCAGCAGCTACAAAAAGTGTAGCTGCTGGCTTTTAATAAACATACACTTACCTGCTCCACTGTCCAGCGACACGCCGCCTGGAGCTCCGCTCCTCTCCCCCCTTCTCCGCCGGCGCTTCCATTCATTGTGTGGGCACCCGGCCGTGACAGCTTTGGGCTTCACGGCCGGGCACTCACTGCGCATGCGCGAATGGCGCAGCGCTCTCTGAATGGACAGGCGATCGCCTGGGACCTGTCACGTCCCAGGTGATCGCCTACAGGGAGGGGCCGCCACAAGGCGATATGACGTATCGCCTAGGTGAGCCCAGGGCGGAAGGAGGAAGTGGGACAGGAAGTCCCACTCCTACTGAAGCCCCCACTCCCCCCCCAAAAAAATTACATGCTAAATGTGGCATGTAAGGGGGCGAGGAGTGGATAAAGCGGAAGTTCCAAATTTGGGTGGAACTCCGCTTTAACTGTCCCAGCAGTGCCATTACTCCAGTCAATTTCTGGGTAGTTAAAATCCCCCATTATTATCACCATCCCAGCCAGTGGCGGCTGGTGCTCAAAATTTTTGGGGGGGCGCAAACAAACTAAAAAAAAAAAAAAAAATCAATTGCCGCCACTGTGCCCAAACGCCACCAGTTTGCCCCCTCAAATGCAGCCAGTTTGTCCCCGAATGCAGCCAGTTTGTCCCCATATACAGCAAGTTTGTCCCCAAATGCAGCCAGTTTGTCCCCAAATGCAGCCAGTTTGTCCCCATATACAGCCAGTTTGTCCCCAAATGCAGCCAGTTTGTCCCCAAATGCAGCCAGTTTGTCCCCATATACAGCCAGTTTCCCCCCAAATACAGCCAGTTTCCCCCCATATACAGCCAGTTTCCCCCCATATACAGCCAGTTTGTCCCCATATACAGCCAGTCTGTCCCCATATACAGCCAGTTTCCCTCCAAATACAGCCAGTTTCTCCCCAAATACAGCCAGTGTGTCCCCATATACAGCCAGTGTGTCCCCGTATACAGCCAGTGTGTCCCTGTATACAGCCAGTGTGTCCCCAAATGCAGCCAGTTTGTCCCCAAATGCAGCCAGTTTGTCCCCAAATGCAGCCAGTTTGTCCCCATATACAGCCAGTTTCTCCCCAAATACAGCCAGTGTGTCCCCATATACAGCCAGTGTGTCTCCATATACAGCCAGTTTGTCCCCATATACAGCCAGTTTGTCCCCATATACAGCCAGTGTGTCCCCATATACAGCCAGTGTGTCCCCATATACTAAGGTGACCAGATTTTTTAAATGAAATCCGGGGACAATTTTTTTTTTTTTACTAGTAATGGTGGCAATCAGTGACTCTCTGCCCGTCGCCGCTGCTGCCTGCCCACCTCACAGCCTTTTAAGTCTTACTCTCCGGGCCCCGGCTACTACTGGGTGGGAAGCGGAGGAAGATCACTCCGCCAGGGAAGGCAAGGAGATAAGCAGGCAGGCAGCTGGCCAGGACTTGAGCCAAGACAGAAGAACATGCGAGCGGAGCTGAATGGGCAAGCACCCGAAACTGAAGAAATATTCCCTCCGCTCCGACCAGCACATGATCATCAGAAAGGGGCACAGATAATGGAAAAACTACACCCCCTAAGCTAGTAGGAGTGGCGGAGCGGGGGGTGTAATTCTGAATTTATTTTTTTAATTCTGCACTAACTGTCTTTGAAATTGCCCCAGCCCCTGTTCAAATACAATCCGGGGACAAAACTGGGGACAGACTTGGTCCGTGGACAGTGTCCTCAATCCGGGGACTGTCCCCTGAAACCAGGGATGTCTGGTCACCCTACCATATACAGCCAGTGTGTCCCCAAATACAGCCAGTTTCCCCCCAAATGCAGCCAGTTTGTCCCCAAATACAGCCAGTTTGTCCCCAAATACAGCCAGTTTGTCCCCATATACAGCCAGTGTGTCCCCAAATACAGCCAGTTTCTCCCCAAATACAGCCAGTTTCCCCCAAATGCAGCCAGTTTGTCCCCAAATACAGCCAGTTTGTCCCAAAATGCAGACAGTTTCCCCCCAGCCCTGCACTTACCTTCCTCAGGTCAGCTCCGTCCTTCTTCCGCCCTCTCCCGCCCTCGATGTCGCTTCAGCCAATCAGGTTACCGGTAACCAGACCCGGCGAACCTGATTGGCTGAAACGCCTGTCAAATTTAACCAGGTAACGCACCCCCATGCGTCCTCTGGTTAACTATTTTGGAAGAGCTGCTGGCTCTGATAGGCACTTCCAAACACCAACCAGCCGCTATTATTCAGATGGCTGGCGCTCAACAGGGGGCCGGCCATCTGAATAGTGGGCGGCAGCGGCGGTGACAATACATAGGTTCATGCAATGCATGAACCTATGTATTTTTGTGAGGGACGGGCGCAGGAGCGAGAGGGGGCGGCGCTCCTGCGCCCACTATGGACGCACAGTCACTGATCCCAGCCCTTGCAGCCCTTTCCATCTGTGCAAGGAGCTGAGTCTCCACCTCCTCAATAACATTGGGTGGTCTATAACAAACTCCAATGATTAACTTTGAACTACGCACATCTGTATGCAGTTCTACCCATAATGCTTCAGACTCATCCCACTCTACATCCACCAGGTTCTCTTTCACACTCGCTTTGAGATCACTTCTCACATAGAGACAGGCCCCTCCACCTTTTTCTTTTTACCCTGTCTTTCTGAAAGAGTGCATAACCAGGAATATTAATAGCCCAGTGACTGGAGTAATGCTAGTGTGTATGCTGCCTTAAAACAAACCCCTATCCTTATGTAGCGGGTATTTGAATTCTGTAAGGACTCTGGTGGTGTGAGGTTCCTTGGGGTCCCTGGGTGGCGCTGTTGCCTTGGGCCGGAGTGAACTCACACCGCGAACTGTGCCTTTTTGTCCTCCCCTGGAGCTGGTACAGCGGGGCAGGGAACCCGCTGTGATGCAAAGGGAGAGGTCATAAAAGGGGCGGAGGCCCTGATTTAGGGGAGAGAGTCGGAGGACGTGGCTGCACCCAGGCACCTTCAGCTTGGGTGCTGGCGTTCCGGTGTTCCAGGCCTAGGCGCCCTTGGCCTAGCTGGAGCGGAGATGAAGTCCATCTCAGGCACCTTTAGCCTGGGGTGAGGTACTATGGCGGATGCCTGGGGCTCAGTACCTTCGACTGAGTTCCGCGAGGGTGGAAGAATCCGAGGGGGCCCTAATGCCTTGGGTGCCCGTGTCTGAGTTCGTGAGGACTGGTGTGCAGTAACTTCTCCGAAGAGTCCGGCGCATCATCGCTGGTGACGGAGAGGCCTCCACTTCTCCCTTGGACGGATTTCTTCCTCTGACAGGGGCAAAGTGAGCGAAGGTAAATTCACGTTCTATATTACCTAGTCAGTGGCAGTGACTATTCACCACTGGTGACAGCACAGTGGGCAGCAGCAAGAAGGGAAAGGATTGTGCCTTGATCTGTTCCCCATGTTCCAAAGGAGAAAGACTGTTTTATTGCTTGGCAAGAAGAATAAAACTGAGTTGTACCTACTCACTGTGTGGAACTTGGGTTACTAAGCAAAGGAGTCAGGGATGAAGGACTGGACTTGGCTCTAGGACACCTACACGAAAGCCCAATCTCTGGCCTTCACCTTTTAGTTACGGGAGGACATGGGCCATGGTGTGTATCATCCCTCTCTCCCAGGTACCCCTAGACAACAGCCATACAACCGATAAAGCAAGGGAGAGGGTTGAGGCCGCTACACGTGGGGGCATCGTATCCGGGATATGTGTATGGTGTCTGAAATTGAACTTTGCTGCCCGGAGGAGTTCCGAGTAGGTCAGCCATATTGGCCAACGCGCCACGAGGCAACCCACAACTGCGTAGTTCGTGGGCGGGGCAAGTGAGAAGCCCGCGAACAAGTGAGAAGCCCGCGAACAAGTGCAGAATGTGGGAGGAGTCCGGCCACGTGGACGTATGCACGTGGAGATTCCGGCGCGGGTGGGTCAGTGCGCAATGGAGCAGCAAAGAGAGAGGATGGCTTCAAGTGCTCCGTGGATTCCTGTTCCTTCCTTTGCGGATATGTCTTCTCTAGCTGCTCCGATTATGGATACGGGGATAAGACTAAGGCCCCGAGGGCGATTGGCTCACTTTACCTGTAGAGACATGGAAGCCCTTGGTGTGATCTGTCCCGGCTGTTCGGGACTGGTGGTCCAGCTGAAGCCGTTTGGGGGCTGTGAGGTCTGCAAAGAATTCCTCTTCGAGGTGGAACCATACACAGAAAAGCCTCGGGCTTTCCACCTCAACTACCTCACAGGGACTGCCACTCCGGAGGGAGAGATCGATGCTGGTGCGTTCCCCATGCGCGCTGATCCGGGTGAAGGGACTGCCCAAACAGAGGTAAAAAGAGAAAAATCCGAGGATGCTGCCTTGGTCACCAGCAGCTCCCTGCTCCGGCCACCGAAGAGAAAAGTCGGCCTAGTGATGGCCTTGTGTGGTCGTGGAAGAGCTTCGCCCCACTGCTTGCCTGGCCTGGATGGCTCCAGTAGGAAAAGTCCTGGACATCCCTGTTCTTCAAGAGGCCCAGGTGAGCCAGGGGTTGGGACTGTCTCTGTGTGGTTGAAAGAGGTGGTAGTCCACAGTCGGTAGAGGCCGTCAAGGGGGATAGTTCCGTGACTGGGAATTATCTGCCCGCGGAGTGCTACCACACCTCTGACCTGGATTCATTGTCTGACAATGGCGATGATGGGGAGATAGACGAAATCTTCCACCAGAAGGGATGGGACAGAATGAAGTTACCCTCGGCCCGTGTTACAAGGGACCCACCTATGTCTACTGGGGATAGTACACCCCGGGTGGAGGCCCCGGCGCCTAGGGAAGAATCTGACTCTCTGTCTGAAGTTCCCCTTCTGGATTCAACCTCCATTTCACCTACTCCTGTTGCGGGAGTGCAACGTCAGTCACTGCGGGCTCCTAGGCCCAGGTCTACCGAGGTGGTGAACGCACCTCGCCACCCAGAAGCGATTGTTCCACCTGCAGAAGGAGACCGAGCCACTATGCCACCTTTGTCAAGGCTACAGCGTCTTTTTGGCCAGAAGGTTGCTCAAGAGTATGGGTGGGAATACCCGTATCTGCCTCGGGAACTGCTTTATGAGGTGGAGGTCTTTCGGCAAAGATGGTATGATACCTTTGTGTGGGACAAACTGAAAGCACAGCAAGCACGGCGGTACCTTTCCTGTTCACCAACGGTCACCAAGAAGTTTCAGGACTGTAAAGCTAAGTGGATGCTGGGAAGACACATTCATGCGGACAAAGTGGTGATCTGCCGCAAAGAAGGAAAGAGTGTTGAGTACCATGTGGAGGCTTTTGATGACCGTTTGAAGCCTATATCATTACCTCATCCAAGGTTTTATCTGTAAGAGAAGAAGAGAGAAAAAGACTCTCGGTTGCATTCTTTTCTATTCCTGGTTGAACTTTCCAGAGTGCTTTTCCAGAACACAGAGACTGTGCTCTAGTTTTTTTTGTATTTGGGCGATTCTACTCTTTGGAGATATGGGAGCTGTTTTTGTTTGTTCTCCCTTTCTTCTTCTGACGCTCACGAGAAATCAGTGACTTTGGGTTTTAGATAGTGCAGGGTCACAGAGAAAAAAATGTTCAAGCGGCAAGTTCATCTGGAAGTAATGAGTGTCTTGACCGCGGCACTGTCACCAGGTGGCAGTGTTGCGCAACGATTGTTTTTTTTTTTACATTATGCAGCACTTATTGGAGTGAATAGGTTTCTCCTAGGATAGACTCATTCATTCTAAGCAAACACACATGTTGGTAGGATGTATGTTTCTTTTCTTTCCCTCTGCAGGAGATTCGTCTGTCAAGACTACAGAGAATGGGTGGTTTTTAGATAGACAGAGGGAGGAATGTAAATGTGTGAAATATTTAAAGTGTTTTATTGAAAAGTTTTATAGTTGTATCCCTTTCCCATTCAGGTCGTGGCACAATTCAGGGTTAAATTGTGTAGTTGGTTTCTGGGCTGAACTTATGACACCACCTTTTGTGGGGAGTGAGTTTGTACCAGACACTGGGGACCAGTGTCAAATCACCAGGGGGAGAGTGTAGCGGGTATTTGAATTCTGTAAGGACTCTGGTGGTGTGAGGTTCCTTGGGGTCCCTGGGTGGTGCTGTTGCCTTGGGCCGGAGTGAACTCACACCGCAAACTGTGCCTTTTTGTCCTCCCCTGGAGCTGGTACAGCGGGGCGGGGAACCCGCTGTGATGCAAAGGGAGAGGTCATAAAAGGGGCGGAGGCCCTGATTTTGGGGAGAGAGTCGGAGGACGTGGCCGCACCCAGGCACCTTCAGCTTGGGTGCTGGCGTTCCGGTGTTCCAGGCCTAGGCGCCCTTGGCCTAGCTGGAGCGGAGATGGAGTCCATCTCAGGCACCTTTAGCCTGGGGTGAGGTACTATGGCGGATGCCTGGGGCTCAGTACCTTTGACTGAGTTCCGCGAGAATGGAGGAATCCGAGGGGGCCCTAATGCCTTGGGTGCCTGTAACCGCACCCCAAATACGAAAGGGGTTAACGCCGTTTAGATCCCTTCCCTCTCCTGGACACAAATTCCCTGTCGATCCTCCACAGCCAGACGACCACTTCCCATAGGAATTAATCCTTCTGGAAGAACGAGACGCACTCTGTATCTTCCTAGCATCGAATGCCTTTATTGAGAAAAACATTGTAACTTTTATAACCATCCAATACTGCATTAACCTAAAATGAACAATGGTCCAGCTCCACCCACAACATAACAGACCCAATACACACAAGTATGCAGGTGATTCATCAACATCTCTTCAATTAACCCATCTGCTGCTAGTTCCACAACCTATAATTATAGGCTTAATTCCCCCAAACCACAATGGACAATAGAATGTAAATCACCACAAACAATGAACAGGTCTTTTAGAAGCTGGGATTAGCATTACACTAGGCAGACAGGTGATTGAGGCTGAACACCTCAGTATCTCTCAATTAACCTGTTGAGTTCAGAAACAGTAAATAGTCCTTTACAGTTATCCTTGGGGATATGGTGGATAAATATTACAGACCCATTTTAGGTAGCCCAAGATATATTTCTTAATGTCCATTATTTCCTGGCTCACCCTGTGTCCAAAGTGACCCTCCTGTCACAGTGCCCGTGTCTGAGTTTGTGAGGACTGGTGCGCAGTAACTTCTCCGAAGAGTCCGGTGCAGCATCGCTGGTGACGGAGAGGCCTCCACTTCTCCCTTGGACGGATTTCTTCCTCTGACAGGGGCAAAGTGTGCGAAGGTAAATTCACGTTCTATATTACCTAGTCAGTGGCAGTGACTATTCACCACTGGTGACAGCACAGTGGGCAGCAGCAAGAAGGGAAAGGATTGTGCCTCGATCTGTTCCCCATGTTCCAGAGGAGAAAGACTGTTTTATTGCTTGGCAAGAAGAATAAAACTGAGTTGTACCTACTCACTGTGTGGAACTTGGGTTACTAAGCAAAGGAGTCAGGGACGAAGGACTGGACTTGGCTCTAGGACACCTACACGAAAGCCCAATCTCTGGCCTTCACCTCCTAGTTACGGGAGGACATGGGCCGTGGTGTGTATCATCCCTCTCTCCCAGGTACCCCTAGACAACAGCCATACAACCGATAAAGCAAGGGAGAGGGGTAAGGCCGCTACACTTATTACTAAACGTACTTATCTATGACATCTTATGGATTAAATGGCCAACAAAGGCCCCTTTATCATTCCAAAAGATAACGTATAAAATAACTTATGAAAATAACCTTTTTAATAAATATATATATCTTTCCATAAATATATATATATATTTAACACAAACATTTTTTCAACAGATTTCTCTAACTGCTGCGCCTGGGTTCCTGAAAGAAGGTACCAACTGCTATCTCATTGGCTGTCCACGATCTCCACAGTATCCTGGCCTCCAGCCGTGATCCCATCAGCTCAGAGACAATGACGCGATCCTTCTTCCGACAATCAGCCCGATGATCAATAGCCCATAACCAGATAAGGGAGGTGCCCATCCCGAGACAGGCCCCCAACCCCTACCAACTATAACCGATATACACATATGAACATATATACCACCACAATCCGACCTTCCAGAACCCGAGACCACTGCCACAGACGCCCACCATGACCCCTTAGGCGTGGGCGGCCCGCCACAGCCGTAAGGCAGGTTGTAGCCCGTCCTGAAGCCCCAAGACCCACATGTCTATGCCCACCGCGGACAAGTGCACTCCATCCCCCCTTAAATAGAGGCTATACTCCCCCTCCAGTTCGCAATGGCGAACAACCAACCCCCCATTCCGGGACACAAATTTTTCCACCGCCTTGTTGACCTTCACCCTCGCCTTGTTGATCTTATCAACAGACCGGGCCCCCTACCAAGACAATCTCCCAACAATATCTGACCAAACTACTATGGTCTCCGGGAAGGCCGTCCGCAGCCGGAGAAAATCCCACTTAACATCTCTGATGAGGTCCCGGGAAGCCCTAAGACAGAGGTCATTACCCCAGACGTGAAACAGAAGCACGTCCGGCGTCCTGTCCAACCGAGCATAATGATGGATCTCCGGCGAGACCCTGGACCAGAGCATGCCTGGGATCCCGATCCAACGCACCGTAGCCTCCCCCCGATGAAAGCCCATTTGCCTGCCTTCTGGCCTGACCAATGCCCGTTTTGCCCCCCAGTGTACGTAGGAATGGCCCAGGATCCACATCAAACACACCGGCCCTAAGAGAAAAGAACACAAAAGACATAGATACAGACACAAGGCACCACACGTACGTCCCACCGCACACCCCCAGAAGAACCCCACAGAACACAAACAATGAGGAGTAACACAGAGGGAAGATCCCCCCCCTCCTGACCCTACAGCAGGTGAGGGCGAACGTAGAGCCTAAACCGCTGGGACTCCCAGCGACCAATCCTCTGCAGGATCTCATTGCTCAGCCCCCAACGGGAAGCTTCGGTCGCTGCCCCAATTCTGAAAGAATGGGAGGAATAATCAGCAGCATTGAACCCCCTGGCCCCCAGGCAACGTTTGAACACCTTAAAATAAAATTGAAATAAAATTGAAAAAATAAATTGGCTCAGCCGGGTGTTTGTTAAAAAGAATTTTTTGTTAAATTGAAATATTTTGATTGGGTGTCTTTCCAGCAAGACGTGTCCCTCATGTGTGAAGCGAAAATTTTATTTGAAAAAGTGAATAAAATACTTTTTTAATGGAAAAGCATTAGTGAGACCGATGGTTTAATTTTAAAATCAGAAGGGGGTACTTACAATACGACAAGTAAAATTGAGCGTAGGGCGGAGACACGTCGGCACATCACTTCCTACTTGGAATCACTTTGTATTGGCTGAGCGCCATTTTATACAAAAACGCTCAATTTTACTTGTCGTATTGTAAGTACCCCCTTCTGATTTTAAAATTAAAACATTTTAAAACGGGTTCACGCTATGGACATCCTTTCTTCCCTCCTATAACAACTTTTTTCATCATCTCGGAATCTGCACCCCGGAGAACCGCAAGGAACCCCTGGAACCATCCCCTGATTGCTACACAGTGGCACATACTGTGGCTGCAGCATACCCCTGGAGGGTATGAAGGATCTGGTGAGTGCATATATTTAAACTCTTACGGATTGTCTCACTCATAAGAAAACTGAAGGAACATAAAGCATACCAAGAAAAAGTCACATTTTTTCACTGCCACCTAATTATTGGACTTTTCTGTTATCACTATACTATGTATATTGCATGTTTTATATGTTTTAAGCTTCATTTGAATGCTATAAGGCAGCACTTTTTTCTGAACATATTAGGAGTAGTAAACACCCGGCTGAGACCATATCAGCTTATCTACCCCTTTACTAGCATAGACTATTACCAATATCACACATCTCTTTATGAACACATCTTTAACACATTTTGGACAATTTTTTGTTTTAGCAAACACCCGGCCGACCATCGGTCTCACTAATGCTTTTCCATTAAAAAAGTATTTTATTCACTTTTTCAAATAAAATTTTCGCTTCACACATGAGGGACACGTCTTGCTGGAAAGACACCCAATCAAAATATTTCAATTTAACAAAAAATTCTTTTTAACAAACACCCGGCTGAGCCAATTTATTTTTTCAAATTTATTTCAATTTTATTTTAATCTTTTATTTATATATTTATTTTTCTTGTATTTATAATACTCTAAAGTGGATACCTAAAATTTCCTTGTCTATTACATTACATATCTGGACAGCGCCACATCTACCACCCCCCCTTTTTCATAGTCTTGCTTTACCCACCGTGATATAGCAATCTAGTAGAGGCAGCAGTTCAGTCTACTGTATTTTGATTTGATTTCCTTTGCGCGGAGACACCCCATCCATTTTTCAACGTTTGAACACCGCACCAAACTGATACCTGGACAAGGGCTTCCCAGTTTCGTGAACCAGCAGAGGACCCGCCCCAGGAGGCCGCAACACCAACCAACTCCCGGAGCACCTGTACCGGGCAAAAACCCAGCCCGGGCACCCTACCCAGCACCACATTAGTCCCTTTACCCAACTGGTCGGTTTTTGACTTTCGAATAACCAACGTGACAGAGTCCCCATGCCCCCTCACATCCGAGACATCCAAACCTCCCGCCACCGACTTTGAAGGGCTAACCAATTCACCCACCATCAATGCCCCAAAAAACGCTACTACAAAAGCCGTGCGAAACAACTGAACCTCAAACGGAGAAACACACACCCGGGGCAACACCCCCACTAGCACTTCCAACATTGCCAAGGACACCGGCCGCCTGGAATCAGGCTTCACGCGCCCCTTACGATAATCCCGAAACGCCTTGCGCACTACAAAAGCCTTTGTGACATCCTCCACCCCCCTAAGCGAAACAAGAACGCTAAACCCGCCATTTTGACGTTCAAAGACGCAACCGACACCCCCTGCTCACAATTACGCCCCAGAAAATATAACACATGGAGCCTGTCCTCCGCAGAGGTGCCAACCCCAAGAACACTCACCAGTTCGTACCACTCCCGCCAAACACGCTCATACGACCACCAGGTAGATTCGGCAACAGGCCTCCGAACCAACGCCATCACCGTTCCAACATGAGATCCCACAAGCCACCCGGGCACGGAACCCCGCACTGCTCCGCCTCCGGAGCCAGCAGCCGAAATCTGTCCCACTGTAAACGAGAGAGCGCATCAGCCACCTCGTTAACCACCCCAGGGATATGCACAGCACACACCATATTGTTCAATTCTAAACATCTAAGCACTAAATAGCGCAACAAAACGCACTACTGGCAAAGACGATGCCGTCAAAGAGTTGATTGCCTGTACCACCCCTAGGTTATCACAATGGAAACTAACCCTCTGGTTCTGAAACTCCCCACCCCACAACTCCACCGCCAACACAATAGGGAATAACTCCAGCAACATCAAATTCCTGATCAACGCCGACTCCGCCACTGCCTCCGGCCACCTGTCAGCACACCCCTGGAAATAAGCACCAAACCCCACCAACCCTGCCGCATCGGTAAAGAGCTCCAAGTCCCTTGCCTGCACCGCAGGTTCCATCCACAATGACCACCCATTATATTTCTCCAGAAACGTATCCCAAACTCGCAAATCGTCCCTGTGTTCCCGGCGCAAACAAATGAAATGATGCAGGGCCCTAACTCCAGCTTTGGCAGCCCCCAAATGCCTGCAGAACACCCTACCCATAGGCATGATCCTGCAAGCAAAGTTGAGCTTACCCAACACCGATTGCAAATCCTTCAACTGCACCTTCGAACTACGGGCTACAGACGCCGCTGACTCATGGAGATCGCCTAGCTTGTCACCTGGAAGCCTGCATTCCATCTTACCCGTATCAATAACTATACCCAAAAATGTCAACACCGTAACAGGCCCCTCCGTCTTGTCCTGTGCAAGTGGAACGCCAAAAACCTTGAAAATATGTTGAATGGTGGACAACAAAATAAGACAGGTCCGGTCATCCGACGGACCTATCACCAGGAAATCATCTAAATAATGCAAAATCGAGCCGAGGCCCGATAAATCCTTGACCACCCATTCCAAAAAAGAAATGAACAATTCGAAATAAGAACAGGAAATTGCGCAACCCATAGGCAAACATCTGTCCACAAAATAATCCCCCTCCCAACAACAACCCAACAATCTGACACTATCCGGGTGTACTGGCAGCAGGCGAAACGCCGACTCAATGTCAGTCTTTGCCAGGAGTGCACCCCTCCCAAACCGATGCACCCAGCGCACAGCCTCATCAGAGGACGCATATGACACTGTGCACAGGGCAGGATCGATCGCATCATTCACCGAACCACCCTTCGAGTGAGACAAGTGATGAATGAGCCTAAGCTGATTCGGCTCCCGCTTGGGCACCACCCCCAGCGGCGAAACCACCAGGTCCCCCAGTGGCAGCTCCGAAAACTGACCCGCCATCCTGCCCAAACTCACTTCCTTCTGCAGTTTACCAGAAACCACCTCTGGATGCTCATACGCTGAACGTAGGTTGGCCGCAACGGGGGGGGGGGGGGGGGGGATCGTAGTCAATTCACTTAGAATCAGGAACCACTCCTTAAAGCCCAACCACAGTGCCCGTGCCGCCCCCCGATTCGGATACCTACTTAGATAGGGTGCCATTTTTTCCACTCTCACCGGCGTCCTCCCTTTTTCCAGCGTTGGTCTGATTTTTTCCTTTTTTTAAACACTTGGACAATGGATGGGCCCCCCTGTGACAGGAGGGTCACTTTGGCTTAACTTTATCCAAATTAAACTTCTCAAGCGGCAGCAACGAGAAGATCTCCACATACTCACCCTTCCAAATCCGCTCCCTCACATCCGGCTTCAAATGGGAACCCAGGGGCCCCTCATAGCAGAGGTAGACCTCACACCTAGCCGCATCCGCCAAACGAACCCCGTCCGCCGCCAACCCTGCCGTGAGACCTCCTCCTGTACTTACCTGGGAAGTTCCAGCCACCACCGGGGGAATGACACTCGTCCCTGGACTCACTTATGACGCCTGAACAGGGGGAGAAGACAACCCAGAAGTACCCGTACTCACCTGAGAAGTATCAGCCACCGGAGGAACCACGCCTACGCCTGTTCCCCCAGTAGAAGTAATCATCACGGGAGCAGAAACCGCCCCGGGAGCCCCCATAGGCTGCTGCAGACCAGCCTGCACCCCCCCGTTAAGACCGGCAGGGATGGAGCACCCGCCTGCCCACCACTCTCCACCAGCCAAGCCGTCAGCCGGGGGGAACCACCACAGTTCCCCCACTTGCCATGTCCCTACACCTCTGTAACAGAGACGCCACCAGCTGCTGCAGAAAAACCGCACCAGCACCAGGGGCCCCACTCCCCACTCCTGACATCAAACCAACACCCGCCGGCACCACCGGCGCCGACAGGGAACCACCCCCTACTGTATACCCAGACACTGCAGCAAGGGGGAGGGGGAGACACAGACAAAACGGGAACAGGAGCAGAAACAGTAAAAGGAAAATAAGGTAACTTACCCGGCTGCCCAGGGGAAACCGACCGACCAGCCACTCTGTCAGGACCGTCCATGTCCGATAGTTCTCCCTCAGAACGCTGGTGCCCCTGAACGACAGGGGACGCTGTAGCCACCGACCATGCCGGGGGGCCACCGGCCGCGACAGCACCCGGAGCCCGTCCATCCTCCCTTCTCCCACACGGGGCCCTCTGCTTGCAAGCAGATGCCGCACTGGAGCCGTCACCCCCGTCAGGACCTCTGCTTCTCCCCGAATTGACCACGACCGCCCTGGAGGAGGGTCCCTTTCCACCGCTGCAGGCCTGGGAGGGGAAGGGGACATCACCCTCCTGGCCGGGTTCCGCCTAGGCCGGGGATTCCTCCCGGTGTCCCCTGCAGACCCAGACGCAGGTCGCTTGCCACTGGGACCCGGAGGGTCCATGATCGGGCTCCCTAATTGGTGGCACACCCTGGATGCGACCTCCGGACTATAGCACACCGGAGGCCGCGACTAAGAAAGTGTGAAACTAGTCAGCTCTAACCAGAATTTTGTGACTTGCTGTGCTGCATTTGGATTTTTTGAAGATTTTACATAATAAAGGCTTTTTATTGGAGTGCTGCTGTCCAAAAGACTCGATCTTTTGTTTTGCCTGAAATTGCATTGCCTGCACCCTTGGCTGTTGGGAGGAGACCACCACCTAGAGGACATCTACACCTGAGCGGTTTTTGTTTTTGTTCGACAATACACAGGTACTCGCGGACCTACGTGCACTCGCAGACCAGTGGACCCATGTGCACTCCCAGACCAGTGGAGCCACGTGCACTTGCAGACCAGCGGACCAGCGTGCACTCACAGACCAACAGACCCGCGTGCACTCGCAGACCAACGTGCACTCGCAGACCAGCGTGCACTCGCAGACCAGCAGACCTGCGTGCACTAGCAGACCAACAGACCCGCGTGCACTCGCAGACCAGCGTGCACTCGCAGACCAACAGACCCGCGTGCACTCGCAGCCCAGCATGCACTCGCAGATCAGCAGACCAGCGTGCACTCGCAGACCAGCAGACCAGCGTGCACTCACAGACCAACAGACCTGCATGAACTCGCAGACCAACAGACCTGCGTGCACTCGCAGACCAACAGACCCGCGTGCACTCGCAGACCAGCAGACCAGCGTGCACTTGCAGACCAACAGACCCGCGTGCACTCGCAGACCAGCAGACCAGCGTGCACTCGCAGACCAGCGTGCACTCGCAGACCAACAGACCTGCGTGCACTCGCAGACCAGCGTGCACTCAGGTTTTATTTTGATCATTTATATCAGCGCTTTAGTCACTTTATACTTGTAGCGGGGTCCTAAATTTAGGGGAAGTGTTTGAGTGGTAGTTGTGCTAAAACACCCCAATTGTCAGGATTCTGTCAACCATTTTATCCACAGGGAGAGTATTGGTGTGTAGTTCCCTGTGGCCTGCAGGTGGCGCTGCCATGGTGGGCCAGGGTTGAACCGCTGATACAGTGCTGTGCCTTGTGTGTCCCCTCTCAGCGGCCATACCGTGGGTGTGGCAGGCCTGCTGTGCATGCTGGGGGAGGATATAAAAGGGGCAGACGCTGCCTGTTCCGGGTTCTGCCCGTTCTGTCCGCCCTGGGCACCTTTGGCCCAGGGGCGGGGTTTCTGTCCATTCTGTCCGCCCTGGGCACCTTTGGCCCAGGGGCGGGGTGCTGTCCGTTCTGTCGTGGTCGGGGGTCCTACCCCAGGAGTGTGTTCCTGTCCGCCCTGGGCACCTTTGGCCCAGGGGCGGAGGTCGGTGAATCAGTCCCAGGCACCTTTAGTCCTGGGGCTGCGGCAAAGGCCTTGGGCCCAGCACCTTCGGCTGGGGCCCAGCACCTTCGGCTGGGGCCCAGCAAGCATCTAGGAATCCCAGGGTGCCGCCTTGCAAGGGGACCCGTATCTTAAACGAAGAGGCCGGGGGAGGAACTGTTCCGAGGGACCGGTGAGAAGTCACGGTGAAGGAAAGGTCCCGGTAACTCTCTGGAGGGATGTCTTCTCCTTACATAGAGGCCAAGTTTTGAAGCACCAAGTTCACCAGGTCTGTGGCAGAAACCAAGTTCACCAGGTCTGTGGCAGAGACCAAGTTCAATCCAGTCTGTGGCAGAGACTGTGAGTCTAAGTTGGAGTACCATTTGGCTGCTAGTCCCTATCTAGGGAGACTATCAATCTGGGCTGAGTCTGCTTGAGAAGCCGAGCAGTGAAGTGATTATGTTTGTACCTGGACCTCTCCCACATCTTATGCTGTCCTGTCTTTACTCCAACCTTTTTCCTATCAGAGACTGTTATTTTACTAAAGAGAAAATAAACTCTGCGTTGAATGTCCACACCAGCTGCAACTCCAAGTTACTGGGGAAAACAAGGACTTATCTCTGTCATTCATAGAGGTGAGAAAACATTCTCTGACTTTCTGACTGTGGAGACCCATCAACAACACCGCTCAACCTCCCCACACAGGAGGGTACGGGCTCGTGGCGTGCCCTCTCTACCTGCGAGGAGCCAGAATCAGGTGAAGGGGGGGGGGGGGTCTGCCCGCTACATACTTCATACACTAGTCTGAATAATGTGTCCGGGTTTCAGTCCGCCTGAAACCCGGACACAGGATTCAAAACCCAGACTGTCTGGGTGAATCCCGGACAGATGGCAACCCTAGATACACTGTATTCTTTTTACCCATTCCCCTCATCGTTATTTTGTACATTCTAAAAGTACCATGAGATAAACAACAAGTATGTGTTTTTTTTTTTACCACAAATATTTATCACATTTGCAGTATTTACTGCAAATTTGATCATTTACTTGGGTGAACTGACTTATTACTGCATGCGATATTTACCAAAAAACAAAAACAAAAAAAACCACACACAAACACTGCATACGATAACCGCTATCAAATTGACCCCAAAGTTGCCTATCGTAACCCTGATCTCTACAGCTCCACACACCAACACAGATCGCGTATCCTAAAACGGGCACTAGCAGTGCATTTGCCAGGAACAAAGATGGCTTCCTCTGTTCTGTGTTTTCACTGTCAGACATTCTTCCTGGTCAGGTGGTATGACAGGGAAGTGAAGAGTTGTGCCTGAGCTTCGGGGTTAGGTACTGATAATATGACAAAGCCAGGGACTGCAAGGCTACAATTTACCTTGGAACTGTCACTTTAACGTATTTATCTACTTTAATTGTATTATTCATTGCTTCTGCTTTAGAATATTGTATAGTGATGAGCTTATATGTGCCAGTCACATGATATGTGGAAGTTGGCTGTGTAAATGCAATTGTAATTCTAAATGAGGCTTTAATGATTGATATAAATATGGAAATCTGTACTGTCCAAGCATGCATGCTAATGTAATCTAAGAAGGAGACAGGAGAGAGTACAGGCATTCATGGCATTGGACTTATCCCCTACCAATAGAAATATAAAGGCTGACATTTTTCCATAAAAATGCTAGTTGCCTGGCTGTCTCTACTTACCAGAACAAGTCTGCAGATTAGAACGTCAGAGTGAAGTCACAGCTCCTCATCAGCATACAGTGACATAAGGAGTATTGAAGCCAGGCAATGAGCTCTTTCAGGGACAGCAATGAACCTTTCACAATGCACAGGTTTTCAGCAAAGTACATCAGTCATCATGAGAGAAATGTGGGGCATGCCTGAAAATACGAATTTCCTGGTTGTTAGGGTGACTCATTGACTTTAAAGAGTAGGACTTCATTCACGCTTGTTTTGTGTTGTGTACAAAATCACATATTTTCCCATAACACCCTGCTCTTTTACAGATGCACAGCGATGCGTGACACCCCCATGCATCTCGCTAACGCATGTGTGGGGCAGACCATTGAAATTAAAGGGCTGCACTAAACGTGACACAGAAAAAAAGTGCATGCTAGCGTCGCTAGGTCACACCTTCGTGGTGTGAAAGGAGTCTAAAAAAAAAACAATCCCCCTGGGTGATCTATGTACATTGCAGGGATTTTAACTTTTGTTGCTCGGAAGAAAAAGCTGTTTGTTTGACCATGTCCTTTTACAGACTTGGACACTAAAAGCCCCGGCCGTTAGCGCTAAAGCGCCGTTCTTTTTAGCGGCGCTTTAGTGTTTAAGCAGCGCTTTTGCACCACTTTTCAGCCGCTAGTGGGGCGCTTTTAACCCCCAAAAAAAGGGTTAAAAACTCCAGTTTCGCAGCGCTTTTCCCAACCCGCCCCAAAGATGCTGCTTGCAGGACTTTTCGGAACGTCCCACAAGCGCACCGCCCCAGTGTGAAAAGACACTGCAATGAATGGGAGGCAGTTTTTAGGCACTTAGCAGAGGCTATTTCAAGTGCTAAAGTGCCTAAAAAAACGTCCCAGTGAGAAAGGGGTCTAAATCTGAATCATATGGTGCACTCTCAGTGTTCTAATGAGGAAAGCTGCAGAGTCTGCATCCCTTTAGAAGTATTTAACCCCTAAGGGAATATCTCCCCAAAACTGAAATTCCTATTGCAAGGGCTGCCTAAAATTTGACTTTTATCTTAGAACATATGTCTGCGAAAATCAGTGAGCCAATCACTCTAGCAGGAAATTACATTTCTTGGGGTGTTACACATACTAACAGTGTATAGAATATCTCTAGGTTGCCATATTGCATTGAATATTACAGAAAATGATAGTGTGCACTATGGGATGTGTGGAGGTCTGTGCATCCTGGAGTGCACCAGAGCATAACTACAATAGGTCCCCATTCCCTCTAGCACAATCTGATGTAAGTCTGCTATTGTGCTGCTATGTGTGACAATAGAAATTATATTATTCTTTAGGTGCCCATTCAAATGAATGCAACATGGTACAGTGTGATTTCTGAAAAGGTGTATGTGCCTGTTTTGGTGGTACACAGTGCGCTCCCTCATTCTATGCACTGCACATTTCCCTATTCCACATCTCCTCATTCTGTACACTGTGCTGTACATTTCCCTATTCCACATCTCCTCATTCTGTACACTGTGCTGTACATTTCCCTATTCCACTTCTCCTCATTCTGTACATTTTCATATTCGACAGTGCTCATTCTGTACACTGTACTGTACATCCCCTATTCCACACCAACTCATTCTGTACACTGTACTGTACATTTCTGTGTTCCACACTGCCTCATTTTGTACACTGTGCTGTACATTCTGTATTCCACATCTTCTCATTCTCTGCACTGCACATTTCCCTATTCCTCATCTCGTCATTCTGTACACTACACTGTACATTTCCCTATACCACATCTCATTCTGTACACTGTGCGGTACATTTCCCTATTCCACATCTCCTCATTCTGTACACTGTGCTGTACATTTCCCTATTCCACATCTCCTCATTCTGTACACTGTGCTATACATTTCCCTATTCCACATCTCCTCATTCTGTACACTGTGCTATACATTTCCCTATTCCACATCTCCTCATTCTGTACACTGTGCTGTACATTTCCCTTTTCCACATCACCTCATTCTGTACACTGTGCTATACATTTCCCTATTCCACATCTCCTCATTCTGTACACTGTGCTGTACATTTCCCTATTCCACATCTCCTCATTCTGTACACTGTGCTGCACATTTCTCCATTCCACGTCTCTTAATTCTGTACACTGTGCTGTACAATCCCCTATTCCACATCTCCTCATTCTGTACACTGTGCGGTACATTTCCCTATTCCACATTTCCTCATTCTGTACACTGTGCTGTACATTTCCCTATTCCACATCACCTCATTCTGTACACTGTGCTGTACATTTCCCCATTTCACATCTCCTCATTCTCTACACTGTGCTGTACATTTCCCTATTCCACATCTCCTCATTCTGTACACTGTGCTGTACATTTCCCTATTCCACATCTCCTCGTTCTATACACTGTGCTGTACATTTCCCTATTCCACATCTCCTCATTCTGTACACTGTGCTGTACATTTCTGCATTCCACACCACCTCATTCTTTAGGCTTCATGCACACTGGACGTTTTTACAGCTGCTGTTTTTGTCTTCAGGTGTGTTATCCTATGTGCCCATGCACACATAGGCTTTCATCAGCGTTTTTTGGAAGGGGCGTTTTCTGTCTGGAAAAAAACTCAGAACTAGTGTTTCTTTACAGCGGAGTTCCACCCATTTAAATGTCAGCAGCTCCAAAAAGTGTAGCTGCTGACTTTTAATAATCGGACACTCACCTGTCCCAGGGTCCAGCGATGCAGGCAAATGAAGCCCTGCTCCTCCCCCCTCCTCTCTGCGGCGCTGGCATTGTAACTAACTGTGGACGCCCTGCTGTGGTACGCACTGCGCATGCGCGAGCCGCGCTGCACGCTGTGAATGGCCGGGCAATCTTCCAGGACCTGTGACGTGTCCCAGAAGATTGCAGGGAGGGAGAGGGGAGAGGTGAACTTCCTCCTGGTGCCGCGGACCCCCTCAAAAAAATTATGTGGCATGTCAGGGAGTCACCATCACTTAAAATGGAAAACGCTCTAAGGCCCCTTTCACACTGGGGCGGGCAGGTGCACTGGCGGTATAGCGGCGCTAATTTTACCGCCGCTATATCGTAGTTTTTACCGCAATATTCGGCTGCTATCAGTGCGGTTTTAACCCCCGCTAGCGGCCGAAAAAGGGTTAATACCGCCCGCAAACCGCTGCTACAGCAGCGGTTTGCGGGCTGTATAGCCGCGGTGTCCCATTGATTTCAATGGGAAGGAGCGGTATACACACCGCTCCTTCACCGCTCCAAAGATGCGGCTTGCAGGAGATTTTTTTTTCCTCCCGCCAGCGCATCGCCTCAGTGTGAAAGCCCTCGGGTTTTCACATTGAGAATGCTGGGGCAGGATTATTTCAGGCGTTATTTATGCGCTATTTTTAGTGCTAAAACACCTGAAATACGCCTCGGTGTGAAAGGGGCCTTAGGCCCCTTTCACACTGGCACGTTTTTCAGGCGGTTTAGCGCTAATATTAGCGCTGTTATACCGCCTGAAAAAATCGTGCCCTTTATTCTTCAATGTGAAAGCCCGAAGGCTTTCACACTGAAGCGGTGCGCTAGCAGGACCGCTCCAAAAGTCCTGCTAGCCGCATCTTTACAGTGGTGAAGGAGCGGTGTGTTCACCGCTCCTTTACCGCGGCTGCCCATTGAAATCAATGGGACACCGCGGTAATACCGCCCGCAAACCGCGGCAATAGCCGTGGTTTGCGGGCGGTATTAACCCTTTTTTGGCCGCTAGCGGAGGTTAAATTCACCCCGCTAGCGGCCGCATACCACGGTGATAACGACGGTATAGCGGCGCTGAAAATCGCGCCGCTATACCGCCACCGCACCTGCCCGCCCCAGTGTGAAAGGGGCCTTACTTTGATAAAAGCTATTCTGCGCTTATCAGCATTTTTTGAGCCGGAACCTTTTGTTAGAGTATAGTTTTGCAAAAAAAACAAACAAACACAAACAAACAAAAAAAAACGCTACAGCTAAAAAACTATTTAAAGCTCATTCTACAGCTGCAGCTTTCTACAGCTAGCGCTACTGGTGTTTTTATAATGAGGAAAAGATGATCCGCACTCCGGTCGTTGCTCTTAAGCAATTAACGTATTTATTGACAAGCTACAGTAGACAAACGCAAATAGGAAAGGTTGACGCGTTTCAGCCTATAAGGCCTTAGTCATATCATGCCCAGGGTGCGTGAGGCTTTACACTGCACTGAGAACTGAGGACTCCAGTGCTGCAAGGCAGAAATACTAACCATTAAACCACTGCGCTTCCTTTAGCAAGGCTAAGATGAAAGAAGCCCAGTGAGAGTGGAGAGCTGTGTAAACACTGAGGACCCATCCACACTTCTCCAGTGCATTGCATTGTAGAAATGCATGTAAATGCACTTTGCTATCATTTGTGAATTTGGAAGCCATTCATTTCCAGTGGTACCTCCCATGCACATGCTCTGCAGCTCACCACCATGTACTGTGATGCACTACCATGCATTGTTAAATGGTGCGTGTTGATTTTTTGGTTCATGGACACGCACTGTAAATGGGCTTGCCATGTTAACTCAAGGCACAATGCAATGCACCAAGACAGACCAGTGTGAATGTGCCTTTATGAGTGAAATAAACCTCTCACTGTAATATTCTCCTGCAGAAAATGCTGTTTTTATATTCTGTCTTCGTGAACAATAAAATGGTTAAGTGTATGTTTACCTTTTCAGAAAAAATCAAAAAGGTGAACTAATACCCTACACCCGTTCCCCCAGAAATCCCTGCTCTTCTTTCTTCCCCTTCTTTCTGTAGGACTTTCAAGATGAATCAGAGCATTTCTGATTGATCCAAGCAGTCACATACTGGGACTGACCAACCAGAATCACTCTGATCTGTCCTGGAAGCTCTGCAGAAAGAAGGGGAAGAAAAACAGAGATTTCAAATCCCCAGACAGCTGCTTTGGCTGTGTGGGCAGTGACAACTAATCACCCACGCAGGTAAGTTCAGCAGGGACCAGGGAGGGTGGAGGGTGTTCACCTTTTCATTTTTTCTGAAAAGGTGAACTAACCCTTAAAATAATGGGAGCTTCACAGACAAACATTCTACTTGCATAAAAGTGGTCTGTCTTTCATAAAAAAAAGTCCAATAATATTTTCTTTTATGCTTCTGTTTCTGAAGGATGATTTCTCTTGTTATTTTTACCCTGCTACTTGGTGCCGGTGTGATCTTCCTTCTTTTCACTCTATGGAAGAGTGGCAGAGTGAGACAGTGGACTGCTGGGCTCGGACGCAGGCGGTTTCTTAATGGCCTATCCAGGAAGAATCAGGGGAAGATACTACATTATGACACAAGCAATGCCCAGGCTGCACAGGAGTCATTACTTCTGGAAATACTGAAAAAACATCAAAATACTGAATATGGTCAGAAACACAACTTCAAAGACCTAATAGGTAAAAAAATAAATTATACATTTTCTTCACGTCAATTATAAAAGCAGAAGTAATTCTGGCTATATTCCCAAACCCCTATGTGGAATACTGTGTTTCCCTGAAAATAAGACCTACCCTGAAAATAAGACCTAGCGTAATTTACCAGGAGGGCTGCAATATAAGCTCTACCCTAAAAATGAGCCCTAGTTTAAAACGCTTGTAAAATCCTATAATACGCTCTATTACAGTAGTATATAATGTGCAATGTGTGCGTTTCTGTAATATAATTGCGGGGAAGAAAGCTCCGGCGGGTCACAGAAGCGCAGAGTGGCGCTATAACAAAGATATTTGGCACAATTATATTACAGAAACACACACATTGTACATTATATACTACTGTAATAGAGTGGATTACAGGATTTTACAAGCATTTTAACTCAGTTCACACTGGGGATTCCTGTGAGGCAGGGAGAGAGAGGGGGAGAGAAGACAGCACATTACATGGTAAGACCTACCCCCAAAATAAGCCTTACTGTGCCTTTTGTTGCCAAAATTAACATAAGACCCGGGCTTATTTTCGGAGAAACATGGTAGACTCATAGTCCTGGCCAGTAGTTTGAGAAACTGATATGGATCAGATAACCACTTTACTGAGCTCACTAATCTGTCCTGGGATTTAAACGAAATCTTGGGAACCCGTGAGCCCGAGGCCATGCCCTGGTGACAGCTGCTGAAAAGGCTTATTCCAGCACCAGGCAGAAGTGATGTGCTGCCTCCAGGCATACCTTCCCACAGTTAATCTATTACTATATATGCTCCAACATGGAGGCTTTCATAGACTAGAGTTAGGACAGAACGATACACTTGGGTCTTTATAAGGCAGTGTGGTCTCCACATATATTTGCAATGTTTTGCCACTTAAATCTCATTTTTTAATGCAATTGATAGACAGGGTCATTTGTTACATAGTAAGCATAGTAAGTCAGTGAGTTGGGGCACGGCTTATGTTCATGTATATAACCCATTGACACCAGTGTTTCTTTTTTTCGTTCACATGATACCGATGTGTTATGTTTCATCCACTGACACTTTTTTAACCAAAAGAAAGAGTACCGCGCTTAGGACAGATGTGGGTTACTGCCTCCCCTAAAAGAGCTCCCAAAGAGGGATTTCTGAAAATAATAAGCAAAGGTGGGGTGAAATGGCGCTACCTACTGGTTACCAAATTTAGTTTATGGAGTATAATGTAGATTCATTTTTTGCTGCAAATATTTATTGGACTTATTTTTCTGGCATAATCTTTTTGGATAAGTTGATTTATAAGGTGGATGGAGTTTACGTTACACATTTATTTTACTAATTGATTTCTGGGATTCATGTTCAACTTTCACTATTGGTATACACTATTTATATGTATTGCTGCATATATCCCAATCATGAACACGCTAGTTTTCACTATTACTATCACATCCCCATGCGTTTTTACATAAGGGCAATTAGGATTTGTATCACATATATAATTTAGTGTCAGCTTTCACTTATAGATATAAACTAAATTTGGTAACCAGTAGGTAGCGACATTTCACCAATGCTTTTTTATTTACCTGTCACCAACACTAGGGCATTCTTTCTGCAGCTAACGACAAACGGCAGAGATTTTTTTCCCTTAGGCCTCGTACACACGACCGAGTTTCTCGGCAAGAACCAGCAAGAAACTTGCTGGCAGAGATGTCTTGCAGAGAAACTCGTTCGTGTGTATGGTTTCTCGTCAAGAAAACCGACAAGTAATCTCGACGAGAAAATAGAGAACCTGCTCTCTATTTTCTCGTCGAGATTCTCGTCGGCATGTTTCTCGACGAGAAAAGTGAGTGTGTGTACACTTACCTGTCCTCCCGGAAGCCCGCGCATGTTCGAAATGAATTTGACGCATGCGCGGTAGCTTCCTAGGCATAGGTAGGGTATACCAAGATGGTGGCGACGGCATCGAATGTGACGAGCGCATGCTCGTCGTAGTCGATGACGTCACCGCGTACGCTCCATTCAAAGAACCGCGGGTTCTTTGAATCGAGCGTGTGTACACTCGGCCGGGACAAGTTTCTTGTCCAAGAATCTCGTCGAAAAAAACGACATTTTTTTTCGACGAGAATCTCGGCCGTGTGTACGAGGCTTTAGACGCTGATCCCGGCATTTATTCATCACAGGAACCACCAATGCTATCTGCTACAAACATGCAGCAGGCAAAGGTGCTGTTGGTCAATGTTTTTTGGAACCATTTGTTGATGGGATAGAAAGATCAAAGAAAGCAGAATCCTTTCTTATTACTATCCTTCATATTAAAAGAGGTATAGACTCCAGAGAAAGACAGACATAATTTGCCCCTGTACAAATCATTAGTAAGACCTCATCTGGAAGTTCAGTTTGGTTTTGGACCAGTTCACAAAAAGAATATCGGGAAACTGGAGAAAGTGCAGAGAAGGGCAACAAAACTGATAAGACGCATGGAGGAGCTCAGCCATGAGGAAAGATTGGAGGAACTTAATTTATTCTCTCTTGAGAAGAGAAGATTGAGGGGGTATATGATGAACATGTATAAATACATAGGAGGTCCATATAGTAAATTTGAGTTATTCACTTTAAGGTCATTACAAAGGACAAGGGGACACTCTTTAAGTCTAGAGGAAAAGAGACTTAACCCACACATACGGAAAGGGTTCTTCCCAGTAAGAGCTGTGAAAATGTGGAATAGACTCGCACAATAACTGTAATTGGAGGTTTTCTACTTATTTTTTAAACCCGACTAACTGAGCTCATATTGCCCTGAGATGTGCATTTTTTGTTAGCGGTAGAGGGGAATGAGCAGAAATGCCGTATTCCAGATGTTATACAGTACGTAGCATACTAAGGGCCATCACACGTCATCAATGCATTGTACATTATATGCTGTGCTGCATCTACATGTTATATCCTGTGGACAGCCACATTCAATGCAGAGTGTTGTGTATTTCATAGTCCGGACCAACATACTCTGCTACATTGTACATTGCATAGTCTAGAGCTAGACTAATCTACATTATACTTTATATGTTATGTAGAACCCTTGTCCTAAACAGGGCTGCTAATAAATCTAGTGGTGCTAGGTGGTAAATAGCCTGACTAATTTGTAGTCTTTATCAAATGAGTTTTCTCCTAAGCTTGAGTTTAACTGTGATTTCTCTCTTCTGTCAATAAGTGGCACTGTTGCCTTTGGCATTATAATGATAGATTACAGTGAATTCAGGGTATGAGTGAATATGCTTTTCTCATCCAATCAGCAGGAGTTTCTTTGGCAGCTGAGGGCTGCGGTGTGTGTGTGTGTGTGTGTGTGTGTGTGTGTGTGTGGCAGCAGCAGCAGCAGAGGTGTATGCCTGAGGCCTAGCCACGTGCAAAGAGGCTCGGCCCGAGGGGAGCCTGATCATTTCCGGAGGCAAAGGAGAAGCCGTTGCCAAAGGGACAACCACTCTTGTTGCCGGAGGCAAGTGTAGAAGGGAGAGAACTCCTTCAGGAGAGAACTCATCCAAGACGTACAGCGGGTAGCTGTGAGTAAAGCTTGAAGGAGTACAGCGGGTAGCTGTAAGTAAAGCTTGAGGGATCCAGCAGGTAGCTGCGAGTCCAGGAGCCCAGCAGGTAGCTGTGAGTCCAGGAGCCCAGCAGGTAGTGTGGGTGAAGCTTGAAGAATACAGCGGGTAGCTGTGAGTGAAGCTTGAGAAGTCCAGCAGTTAGCTGGGAGCTAAGCTTGAGGATCTAAAGTGGGACACTAGGAATGAAGTTGTTGCTGTAGGAGACAGCAGTTGCTACAAGATACAGATTGCTACATTCAGCTTAAAGGCCCTTTTTTCTGTATTGCTGTCTGTCTGGTTCTATTTTTGGTCTGCGGGGTCTGCCAAGTTGCCATTGTATTTGCTATTGTGTCCTGCACCCTACCCCTCTCTCCTCCAGTTATTGTTTAAAAGTGACTGGCGCCCATCTTTCCATCTTACACTACACCCACCATGCCTAGTAACCTGCACCCTGAGGAGGAATATCAGCTATCCCTGGCTCTGGAGGTCGGGGAGCCACTACAGTTAACCACTTAACGACCGCCCCCAGTAGATATACGTCGGCAGAATGGCACGGACAGGCACATCAACGTACCTGTACGTCCCTTTTACCTTCCCCGTGAGTCGGACTGCGGGTCCCATGGACTCGATCGTCGCGGGGATCCCAGCGATCGTCTCATGGAGGGATGGAGCGGGGAGATGTTAGTGTAAACACAACATCTCCCCGCTCGCCTACGTACACTGTCACTGATTTCCGCTCTGTGTAATCAGAGCGGAGATCAGTGACGTGTCACTCGTAGCCACGCCCCCTAACAGTAGTAATCACTCCCTTAGGCACACTTAACCCCTTCAGAGCCCCTAGTGGTTAACCCCTTCACTGCCAGTGTCATTTTTACAGTAACCAGTGCATTTTTATAGCACTGATCGCTGTAAAAATGACAATGGTCCCAAAAAAAAAAAAAAACGCTGATCGCCGCCATTACTAGTAAAAAAAATAAATAAAAAAAAAATGACTAAAAATGCCATAAAACTACCCCCTATTTTTGAAACGCTATAACTTTTGCGCAAACCAATGAATAAACGGCGATTGCGATTTTTTTTTTTTTTTTTTTTTTACCAAAAATATGTAGAATAATACGTATCGGCCTAAACTGAGGAAAAAAAATGTTTTTTTATATATTTTTGGGGGATATTTATTATAGCAAAAAGTAAAAGATATAGTATTTTTTTTCAAAATTGTCGCTCTATTTTTGTTTATAGCGCAAAAAATAAAAACCGCAGAGGTGATCAAATACCACCAAAAGAAAGCTCTATTTGTGGGAAAAAAAGGACGTCAATTTTGTTTGGGAGCCACGTCGCACGACCGCACAATTGTTAGTTAAAGCGACACAGTACCGAATCGCAAAAAGGGGCCTGGTTTTTATGCTGCATATTGGTCCGGGGCTTAAGTGGTTAATTGGACTGCCACGCTCTATATTCTGTACTATACATAACATGCTATGGAGAACTGCACTCTACATGCTGAATTGTATGTTCATACACTAGACTGCAAGAATCCATATGTTGGACTATGCATTATATATTTCACACCACTCCACATTGTAAGCTATGAACCATACTACTCCAGTGTATAAACTGTGCTGTATGTATTTATAGTAATAGAAATTAGCCTATATAGATACAGACACCACATCCCAGTTAGAAATTGAAAAGAAAAGAGGGACAGGAGGTCACATGCCTCAGGATTTTAACGGTGTCAAAGATATATATATATATATATATATATATATATATATATATATATATATATATATATATATATATATATAGCGACCAAATACTGATCAACACAAGAATATAGAAAATTGGAAAATAATTTTATTACAAAAATAGTAAAAACATGAGATTATACATATCCAGCCGATTTGTAATATACTACATACAACTAATCATCATGTGATTGCTGTATTAATATGAGTGGCAATTTTTCTATACTTTGGAATATCAACCAAAGGAATATCCATGCTATTGCTCATGTATAGAAATAATAAAAAAAACAGATATGAAGCCTCAGTTTATTCTCATTAAGATTTTTTATTTTCCACATAGTAAAAGCATTACAGTAGAATTCACAGTGAAATCAAAGAATGTAACCAGTCTACTAGTTAACATACCAATGAGACAATGAGAACTAAAAAAGTAGAAAATAAGTATGTGTCTTTGGCTGTGACAACTCATAAGCATATTGTACATCTAGCTACTCTAAGAAGGGTTGGAGCCTCACTCCCCCTCTGACACCCCAAAAGGGATCACGCTGTGTTCAAGGAGGTGTAAAGGTCCCCCCCTCCAATGTCGAATATCGTCTATAGACTTCTTAGTCTGTAACCAGTAAAAACTTTAAATTGTAGAAATAAATTAAAATCAACATCGTTATCTTTTCTCTTTAAAAAGGCTGGCGATTGAACACTTTAATAGTGTACACCAAGATTGATGTTCGTGATTTAGAAGAATATAAAACCCTATCAGAGGCAGCAGTATTAAAACACATTGTTGCTGTGAATGGGAGCGAAATGATACCCTAGCATTAGTGATCACTGGCTACTTACCTGATATTATGCTCTTACACTGCTGTTCTGCCTCTCTGGTTGGACAACTGTTGACAGGAATCGCCAGTGTGACATGGCCCTAAGAGTCTAACACAATGATTGTTTTCTACTCCACAGATGTGCCCTCATTTCAGAAGCTCCATCCCCTTACTCAGTACAGTGACTATAAGGACTATATCCAGCGCACCAAAGAGGGGGAAGAAAACATACTACTACAGGGAAGACCCCATGCTATGATAACCACCACAACAGGAACTTTGACAAACCCCTCAATGATCCCAATAAGTACTGAGAGCACAAAAGAACTCTTCCTTCAGGTATCTGAACCTAAAAATGTACACTGGAATGATATTATGATGTCTATTCTAGCAGATAGGGTTGTTCTACTTTCAAAATGTCTATAACACATCCTGGGGATTTCTGTAAAGTATTAATATTAATTTTCCAGTGGTATTTTCCTTGAGAACAACCTGCACTTATTCAGACAAGCATTTGTGCCATTTTCGGTAACATTTCCGACACGTGCCAAATTCAGGTTGTTTTGACTAAAAAATATAATATATAAGATGCGTTTACACCAACCTATTCAATGTGCACAATAAGTAAATACAATAATAGTGTCAGTGTTACAACTCAAATAATCATACTGCCAGTGCTTAAAAAACAAAACAAACCAGAAGGAACAGCCTGGATGCCTTCAAAGTAATGGACACGGCGGTCCTGCTCACAACACCCTCCTTCCACTCTGTAAGCTCGACCCCCCCTGTGTTCAATCAATAAACCACACAATTCAAAACAATATTGCTGGGCCGTACAAACAATACAAAAAAGGGGGGCAGTCCTCCAGTGCATAGGCTTGTATTGCTGCGGCTACTTCACAGAACACCTTTTCTGATAGTATCCGATTTGCATCAGTATCCACATGTAAGGGGTACAAAAGCAGAAAAATATCATTGCGCAGTGTTCAACACACCATGCATTCCACAACAGCTGCGGCTGTACTCGCGTAACCCAAGAGACAAAACAGCGCTATTTGCTCATCTCAGTGAGATGTAATCCTCCTCAGGCTGCTGGAAGCGTCACTAGGCTCCTCCCCTTACGCGTTGCGTCATCGGCACGTGACTTAGTCATGGGTATGTCTGTGACCAATCAGCGCGTCCTTTTTATAGAGGGTGAGAAGACCTACACTAGTTGCCATAGTGATGGTCTACACAAAAATACATCATTGCTGGTGAGCGCTGTTTTGTGACTTTTCTTTTATTCAAAAACAAACACAAAACAAACAAGCTTTTTTTACAACATAGCTATTGCAAAACGTATAAAACTAAAATCCGCAAAAAATAATAGGGATATACTAAACTGCATATTGGGATGATGGGATGATTGGATTATTGGCTGCAATACTAAGAACTCTCACTAGATGTCAGTGTACCTAATACACATATATATGGTAATGACTCTGTTGTTTCTCATAATATGTTATTCTTTCCTGCAGTGCTTGATACAATGTTGCAAGAAGCAGTTGCTAATGTTTAACTGTTCACTTGCTGATATATATGCAGCTGTACAGCAGGATCATAGTAAATTATACAGAAGTCATGCAAAACTTACATTTCACCTGTTTTTGATGGGAATATGGGTAGAATTATTTTCTTTATCGTACACCACGGGACACAGAGCCAGTCATTACATAATGGGTTAAGGGTCACCAGCGGTGATTGGACACTGGCACAACCAATGGAAGACAGTTCCCCTCCATATAACCCCTCCCATCAGGGAAGTACCTCAGTTTTTTCGCCAGTGTCGAAAGGTGTTGGACGCGTTAGGAGGTGCTAAAGGAAAGCTCTACCAAAGAGACCCTCTGGGGGTAAAAGAGCTATGCTTTCGGATCCATCCAAGACGCCTACAAATGAGCTGAATCTGGATGGGATCCGGGCCTCATCCATGAGGCGTCGCCTGTAATGTCTCTCTTCGGAGGACTGGGCTCTAAGATCCAGCACTTTCGCTATTTCGCTATAAAGTCCTGGTAAGAGTCTTGTACAAGGCCCAGGGGAGAGGTATCCTTTAAATAGGAACCCATATCCCTGAAGGTTGGCACACATAGCCCTCCGTGAAGGGTGAAGTTTGGTATCTGTCTGAAAACTTTCAGCAGAAAAACCTGCGGCGTGGATAAGGTGAGATTAGAAGGTCCATAACTAGGTTGGGACCTTTTTCAAAAAAGTGGATGTCTTCTTTTTTTCCACCACTGGGGGGAGTAAAGAGCTGAATATACTCACCTCACTCTGTTCAGTGTCGGCTTCGGCGAAGTACACTGCTCGTCACCTCCGCTGCTGAGCTTGCTTGAGCTCCCCGCTCCTCCTTCCGGTGGCCGATACAGACACCTGCAGATGCAGGTAAGTGGGGACAGCGGCTGATGAGAGTCCTCTCTCACTATGGCCACCACCATAGTGCTAAAGGCCGCGCGCGCGCTTTATCGGAGGGGGGGGGGGCCGAAGGCGTGCGCGGGCACGTGGCGCGCGCAGGCACAGAAACGGCGCCAAATTTAAAAGACTGTCAGTGTAAAAAGCACTGCAGCAGCAAGCAAGCTCGTTAGTTCTCTTGTTCCTGGCAGAGAAACACAGCAGCTATACAGGGACGTAAGACTCCATGTGGTTGGATTGGGTACTTCCTAGAAGACATCCATGTTATGCATAGTTATGTGTTAAAAGTTGCATACTTAATGTATTTGCTAAACTGAACACGGTATTATATGCATTTAGGTACCTTGTATTTTGTCTAAACAGTAAGTCTTCCAGGGGAAGTAATGCGGACAAAAAGAGATAAAAGAGCACCGCCGCCTGAGACAGGGGGCTCTAGATGTGCTGACTCGGTACCTTCCTCTCCTGTGTTGCCAAAAGCACCTGTACAGGATGAGCCATTACCTCTGTCAGGTATGGCGGCTTCCCCAGTGAAGCCTGGGCCTGCATATGTCACTGAGGACACTTTATCAGCTGCCCTAAATAATCTGGAGGAGAAAATTGCTACTTTAATCGCTAAATCCTCTAAAAAGGACAATAAGCGAAGCAGATCTCCTCCAGTATTGGACCTCCCTTCAGAAGTACCTGAGGAGGAGGAGGATGAGGAGGAGGTTACATCAGCAGAGGATGAGGAGTCAGACGGATCAGGGATATCGGATGAGCCTTTTTCGGTATCCCAGATTTTAAAGTCACAGGTGCAATGCTATGCAGGAGCCGTGCGAGCTGCATTTAGGTTACCCTCTTTGGAGGTAACAGAATCACCTGTCTCCTCCCTAGGATCATTAAGATCCCTGCAAGGTGCATGCTCCTTCCCGGTTCATCCGTTACTAGAGGATCTATTGTACGCAGACTGGCAACATCCAGATAAGCGTTTTTCACCTCCAAAAAAGTTTAACATTCTTTATCCTATGGAGGAAAAATTTTTAAAGAAATGGAGCCTGCCTACGGTAGATGCGGCTATTTCTTGTGTAAATAAAAACCTGACAGGTCCAGTGGATAATGTACAAGTGTTTAAAGATCCTTCTGAGAAGAAGTTGGAATCCTTACTGAAATCCTCCTTCCTTTTGGCCGGCTCAATTATCCAACCTGCAGTAGCAGCAGTCGGTATGTGTCAGGTCGTCAGCCAACAGGTAAAGCAGGGGCTGAAGGAGCTGCCTTCAGAGCAGGCTAAAAATTGGGAGAATTTGCCTAAAGCCTTATGCTTCACAGTGGATGCCATGAGAGATTCTATCATACAGGCATCACGCCTTACACTCCAGCTGGTACAGATGCGCAGAGTACTTTGGCTTAAGCATTGGTCAGCGGAAGCCCCATGCAAAAAGTTGTTGGCAAGTTTCCCGTTCCATGGCGAACGCCTTTTTGGGGAAGATTTAGAAAGATATATCCAAAAGATATCAAGTGGTAAAACGACACTTTTACCTGAGAGAAAGAAAAACAAGAGACCTTGTTTTAAACACACTCTCTCCCCAGCTCCCGGGAAATCTGACTCCAGCCAGTGGCGACGGCCTTTTCAGCCGCCCAAAAAAGCCAAAGAACAGGCTCAGAAGAACAAGAAGCCGTGGGGTTCAAGAGCTAATAAGCAAGCCCCCAAAACCTCTCATTGAAGGGGCGCCCCCGCTCGGCCGAGTGGGGGGAAGGCTTCGTCAGTTCTCAGCGACTTGGCGGACAGAAACCCAGGACAAATGGGTGGTATCCACAATATCCTCAGGGTACAGACTGGAATTTCGAGAGATCCCATCTTCTCAATTCCGAAGTTCAAGACTCTCCAAGGATCCACAAAAAAGAGGATCCTTCTTCAAAGGTTTGAATCACTTAATAGCTCAAGGTGTGGTTACAGAGGTACCCCAAAAGGAGCAAGGTTCAGGTTTTTACTCAAACCTCTTTGTGATTCCAAAACCGAACGGAGAAGTCAGACCCATCCTGGATCTAAAAAATCTAAACCAGTTTCTGAACGTTCGCCATTTTCGAATGGAAACGATTTGATCCGTGGTCGCTACTTTAAAAGGCGGAGAATTCATTGCGTCCATAGATATCAAAGACGCATATCTACACATACCAATCCTCCCCGCTCACCAAAGATTCCTAAGGTTTGCGGTAGAAGATCGCCACTTTCAATTTGTGGCCCTGCCATTTGGTGTAGCCACCGTGCCCAGAGTATTCACAAAGGTGCTAGCTCCTCTGTTAGCAAACCTAAGAACACGGGGCATTGCGGTAACAGCCTATCTAGACGATCTACTAGTAATAGATCAGTCAAAGGAGGGATTGGATCACGCTGTAGACACTACAGTAGGATACCTGGAGCATTTAGGATGGATTATAAACTTACAAAAATCCTCTCTCCAGGCCCAAAGAAGGATAGTGTACTTGGGCATGATCATAGATACAGCCCAAAACAGGGTATACCTGCCAGAGCCAAAGATACAGTCTCTGAAAGACCTGATCCACAAGGTCAAAGCAAACAAGAGGCCGTCTATTCGCCTTTGCATGAGACTATTGGGAAAGATGGTAGCCTCTTTCGAGGCGGTCCCTTACGCCCAGTTTCATTCGAGACTACTTCAAGGCAATATTTTAGCCTCCTGGAACAGAAAGAGCCAAGCTCTGGATATACCCATGCGCCTGTCCTCACAAGTACGCCACAGCTTCAATTGGTGGCTAGAAGCCAGGAATTTACGGAAGGGAAAGTCCTTCCTCCCAGTGGCCTGGAAGGTGGTATCTACGGATGCCAGCCTATCGGGCTGGGGTGCAGTATTCGAGGAGGCTTCTACCCAGGGAACCTGGGCCAAGACTCAGGGGATCCTGCCCATCAATGTGCTAGAGATCCGGGCAGTATATCTAGCCCTCAAAACCTGGACATACAGGTTACAGGGCTACCCAGTTCGGGTTCAATCCGACAATGCTACGGCAGTAGCTTACATCAATCACCAAGGAGGCACCCACAGTCGGGCAGCCCAAAGAGAGGTGAACCGGATCTTGGCATGGGCAGAAGAGCATGTACCTTGCATCTCTGCAATCTTCATTCCAGGGATAGAAAACTGGCAAGCAGACTACCTGAGTCGTCAGCAGCTGCTACCAGGAGAGTGGTCTCTTCACCCAGAGATCTTTCAGGCCATATGTCTGAGATGGGGAAACCCAGATGTAGACCTGCTAGCTTCCAGGTTCAACAAGAAATTGGACAACTTTGTGTCCAGAACGAGAGATCCTCTAGCCTACGGGACAGACGCTCTAATAACTCCATGGAATCAGTTCTCACTGATCTATGCATTCCCTCCGATCCCTCTTCTACAAAGACTGCTTCGCAGGATCAAGGAGGAGGGAATACCAGTAATCCTAGTGGCCCCAAACTGGCCCAGGAGGCCTTGGTATGCCGAGATCGTAAAAATAGCGATAGGAAGGCCCTGGAAGCTTCCACTTCGACACGACCTGTTGTCACAGGGTCCAGTATTCCACCCTTCCTTACAAAGGCTAAATTTGACGGCCTGGCTGCTGAGACCCACATTTTGAAAAAGAGAGGGGTCTCTGGCCTGGCTCTTTCTACGCTCATTAATGCTAGAAAGCCAGCCTCCAGACTCATCTATCATAGAGTCTGGAAAGCATACGTTTCCTGGTGTGAATCCAGAAGTTGGAATCCTCTGAAATATGAAATAAGTAGGATTCTTGCTTTTTGCCAGTTAGGAGTGGATATGAAATTAGCCCTTAGCACCATCAAAGGGCAAATATCGGCTCTATCAGTCTTCTTTCAGAGACCATTGGCATCTCACTCCCTAGTTCGGACATTCATTCAGGGGGTACTGAGGATAAATCCTCCAGTCAGGTCTCCCTTGTGTCCATGGGATTTGAATTTGGTATTGTCAGTGTTGCAAAAGCAACCTTTTGAACCTATTCGCCATATTCCTTTAATTATATTAAGTAGGAAATTGGCCTTTCTGATTGCTATAGCTTCTGCTAGGAGAGTATCAGAGCTAGCAGCTCTTTCTTGTAAAGAGCCTTATCTAATTTGTCACAAGGACAAGATCGTACTACGACCCCATCCGGCTTTTCTGCCTAAGGTGGTGTCGGCTTTTCACTTGAATCAAGACATTGTTCTGCCTTCCTTTTTTCCAAACCCGCGGACGGCGGGGGAAAAATTATTACACTCTCTAGATCTAGTGAGAGCGGTAAGGATGTATCTGCAAGCAACCGCTCAGATACGTAAAACAGATGTTTTGTTTATTTTACCAGATGGTCCCAAGAAGGGCCAAGCGGTATCAAAATCCACCATTTCCAGGTGGATTAGACAAGTAATTGTTCAAGCTTATGGTTTAAAGAACAGGACTCCTCCTTTTCCTGTTAAGGCGCACTCTACCAGGGCGATAAGTGCTTCATGGGCAGTGCACCACCAGGCTTCGATGGCTCAGATCTGTAAGGCTGCAACTTGGTCCTCAGTCCATACATTTTCCAAATTCTATCAAATAGATGTGAAAGGACATGAGGATTCCGCCTTCGGGCGAAGTGTGCTGCAGGCAGCAGTATAGGGCTTCTGGTCCGCAAGCGGTCGGTTTGATCTGTGTCTCCCCCCCTTCATATGAGCATTGCTCTGGGACGTCCCATTATGTAATGACTGGCTCTGTGTCCCGTGGTGTACGATAAAGAAAATAGGATTTTTATAACAGCTTACCTGTAAAATCCTTTTCTTGGAGTACACCACGGGACACAGAGGTCCCACCCTTCTTATGGGAACCTTACTGCTTTGCTACAAAACTGAGGTACTTCCCTGATGGGAGGGGTTATATGGAGGGGAACTGTCTTCCATTGGTTGTGCCAGTGTCCAATCACCGCTGGTGACCCTTAACCCATTATGTAATGACTGGCTCTGTGTCCCGTGGTGTACTCCAAGAAAAGGATTTTACAGGTAAGCTGTTATAAAAATCCTATTATTTCTCATGGGGTTTATGGAAGGAATATCATGTTAACTCCTGACAATGAACATATTTAACCCATTACTGATGATAATATGCATATAATTATTTTTCTACATGGGCCTTATGGGTGAAATATTGGTTCTAAATATACATAGGAACCTTTTTCACCCATTTCTGATAAGAATATGCATATAATAATTTTTTTATATGGGGATTATGGGTGGAATATTGGTTATAAATATACATAGGAACCGATTTCACCCATTTCTGATAAGAATATGCATATAATTATTTTTCTACATGGTGAATATGGGTGGAATATTGGTTCTAAATATACATAGGAACCTATTTCACCCATTTATGATAAGAATATACATAAAATTATTTTTCTACATGGGGCTTATGGGTGGAATATTGGTTATAAATATACATAGGAACCCTTTTCAACCATTTCTGATAAGAATATGCATATAATTATTTTTCTACATGGTGAATATGGGTGGAATATTGGTTCTAAATATACATAGGAACCTATTTCACCCATTTATGATAAGAATATACATAAAATTATTTTTCTACATGGGGCTTATGGGTGGAATATTGGTTATAAATATACATAGGAACCGATTTCACCCATTTCTGATAAGAATATGCATATAATTATTTTTCTACATGGTGAATATGGGTGGAATATTGGTTCTAAATATACATAGGAACCTATTTCACCCATTTATGATAAGAATATACATAAAATTATTTTTCTACATGGGGCTTATGGGTGGAATATTGGTTATAAATATACATAGGAACCCTTTTCAACCATTTCTGATAAGAATATGCATATAATTATTTTTTTACATGGGGATTATGGGTGGAATATTGGTTCTAAATGTACAAAGGAATAAATTAAACCCATTTCTGATATGAATATGCATATAATTATTTTTCTACATGGGGAATATTGGTTCTAAATATACATAGGAACCTATTTCACCCATTTCTCATAAGAATATGCATATAATTATTTTTCTACATGGGGCTTATGGGTGGAATATTGTTTATAAATATACATAGGAACCTATTTCACCCATTTCTGATAAGAATATACATATAATTATTTTTCTACATGGGGAATATGGGTGGAATATTGTAGTTAAATATACATAGGAATATATTAAACCTATTTCTGATATCAATATGCATATAATTATTTTTTTACATTGGGAATTATGGATGGAATATTGTTTATAATTATACATAGGAATATATTAAACCTATTTCTGATAGGAATATGCATAGAATTATTTGTTTACATGGGGATTATGGGTGGAATATTGTTTATAAATATACATAGAAACCCATTTCACCCATTTCTGATACGAATATTCTTATTTTTTTCTACATGGGGATTATGGGTGGAATATTGTAGTTAAACATACCTAGGAACATATTAAACCAATTTCAAATAAGAATATGCATATACCGTATTTATCGGTGTAAAACACGCACTTTTTTCCCCTTAAAATCAGGGGAAAATTGTGGGTGCGTTTTATACGCCGATCCCCACCGATCCCCGCTGATTGTGAGCGAAGCGATCGCCGCCGAGATACACATAGCCGAGTGTACTCGGCTCTTCTCGGCTTCGCTCACAGTCACGCCCTGTCCCGCCATTGGACCCGTGTTATGTCCATCATAGGGCGGGACTGAGCGTGACTGTGAGCGGAGCCGAGAAGAGCCGAGTACACTTGGCTATGTGTATCTCGGCTCCGCCCATTCCCTGCGATCTCGGCAGCGTTTGCTCCGCTCTCGGTGGCGCCAATTTTAAATTCGGGGAAGGCTGCAATGGACCCTGGGGGGCAAGGCTGCAATGGACCCTGGGGGGCAAGGCTGCAATGGACCCTGGGGGGCAAGGCTGCAATGGACCCTGGGGGGCAAGGCTGCAATGGACCCTGGGGGGCAAGGCTGCAATGGACACTGGGGGCAAGGCTGCACTGGGGCAAGGCTGCAATGGACACTGGGGCAAGGCTGCAATGGACACTGGGGGCAAGGCTTCAATGGACACTGGGGGCAAGGCTTCAATGGACACTGGGGGCAAGGCTTCAATGGACACTGGGGGCAAGGCTTCAATGGACACTGGGGGCAAGGCTTCAATGGACACTGGGGGCAAGGCTTCAATGGACACTGGGGGCAAGGCTTCAATGGACACTGGGGGCAAGGCTGCAATGGACCCTTGGGGGGCAAGGCTGCAATGGACCCTTGGGGGGCAAGGCTGCAATGGACCCTTGGGGGGCAAGGCTGCAATGGACCCTTGGGGGGCAAGGCTGCAATGGACCCTTGGGGGGCAAGGCTGCAATGGACCCTTGGGGGGCAAGGCTGCAATGGACCCTGGGGGGCAAGGCTGCAATGGACCCTGGGGGGCAAGGCTGCAATGGACCCTGGGGGGCAAGCCTGCACTGGGGCAAGCCTGCACTGGGGCAAGGCTGCAATGGACACTGGGGGCAAGGCTGCACTGGGGCAAGGCTGCAATGGACACTGGGGGCAAGGCTGCACTGGGGCAAGGCTGCAATGGACACTGGGGGCAAGGCTGCACTGCGGCAAGGCTGCAATGGACACTGGGGGCAAGGCTGCACTGCGGCAAGGCTGCACTGACAAGGCTGCAATGGACACTGGGGGCAAGGCTGCACCGCGGCAAGGCTGCTCTGACAAGGCTGCAATAGACACTGCATTGATGGGCATTTAAATGTAAGTTTTTTTTTTCCTTAAACTTCCCTCCTAAAAGTTTTTTTCCTTAAAATTCCCTCCTAAGCTTGGGGTGCGTGTTATACGCCGATAAATACGGTAATTATTGTTCTACGTGGGGATTATGGGTGGAATATCATAGTTACACATCCTACATAATGCATTTGACCTGTTTCTGATAGGAATATGTGTATAATTATTGTTCTTTATGGGGATTATGGGTGGAATATTATAGTTAAACATATCATTACCGTATATACTCGAGTATAAGCCAAGTTTTTCAGCACATTTTTTTGTGTTGAAAATGCCCCCCTCGGCTTATACTCGAGTCCGTGTCTGTGAATTCAACTTTGTGCGCCTGATCCCAGCCATCCGTAGGTCTGTAGGTCCCCTGAACTCCAAACTTGGCACACATGTAGTCCCACTCCTCATCTACAAGTGTGCAAAGTTTGTTGTCCAGAGGACCTACGGCCGGGGAGCACCAATTTTTCAAAACCGGGCACCCCTTCCATAGACTCCTATGTTAAAAGTCAGTCTAGTCACACAGCGCTGGAGATCAGGTAGGGAGATTGGACACAGTGAGGCATGGGCACAGTGACAGTGAGGCATGGACACAGTAAGGCATGCACATGGGCACAGTGAGGCAGAGTGAGGCATGCAGATGGACACCCTAGGCTTATACTCGAGTCAATACGTTTTCCCAGTTTTTCGTGGGAAAATTAGGTGCCTCGGCTTATATTCGGGTCGACTTATACTCGAGTATATACGGTAAATATATTTAATCTGTTTCTAATAAGAATATGGTTATAATTAATTTTCTACATGTGGTTTTTGGGCGGAATACCATGATTACACATACCAAACAACATTTTAAACCTGTTTATGATAAGAATATGGGTATAAATATTTTTATGCATGGGGATTATGGGTGAAATATAAAATTGTTACACATCCAAAGTAATATTTTCAACCCATTTCTGATATAAACATAGGTTTAATTATTGTTCTACATTCGAATGATTGATGGAACACCATAGTTACACTTGGAAAGGAACACATTTGACCTTTCTTTATAAATTTTTAAGTGGAATAAATATATATTGATTCTCTATATTCCCTCTCATTTCCTTGACTAGGGTAGGTAACAGCTGACCTAAAACTGCCATACCTAGAACTGAAATGACCACGCAACAACATCTATGGAGTTAAATGGCCGAACACGGCCTTTTATTAAACATACATTTTCTATATAAAAACATAACCTAACCATACATAACTATCAAGATTAGAGATCCCTGACGGTGCCACCTTGCCAAATTTATTATGTGTCTGAGGCACCAGATAGCTGAGCTGTGACCCCAGCCGCAAACACCGGCTGGGAGCCTAAACCAGCTGACCTCAGACACCCACCTGTCTTAACCTAATATTCATTGTACAGTACACACTCGAGGAATCCATACATCCGATGGATCCCCACCGTTTTCACAATAACCATAAATAGGCCTCCGTCAAGGACCCCAACTGCCACAGATGTACAGAAAGCCAGATGTAACCCATCCTCCAAACCTAACAGCCACAGATCAGTACCCACCGCATTCAGGTGGACACAATCGCCTCTAAGAAACTGCCAGATGTCAGACTCCAAATCCAAGTGGCGAATAACCAAACCCCCATTCCGAACAATAAACTTCCCCACTTCTTTATTCACCTTGACCCGTGCCTTATTAGGTTTTTCGACTGATCGAGCCATATTCCAAGATGTACGAGCCACGACATCTGACCAGACTATGATCATGGCCGGGAACGCAGTTGAAAGTCTAAGAAAATCAAACTTCACATCCCTGATAAGCTGTCTACTGGAGCTGAGGCCCAAATCATTGTCCCCTACATGGAGAATCAAAATATCGGGGGCCCTAGCCAACCTGGCAAAATGGGTAACCTCCTCTACCACCAGGCCCCATAGCATACCAGGGACCCCAATCCAACGGACGGTGCCCTGAGCACGAGGTACCCCTAACTGCCTGCCATTGGGTCTAACCTCCACCCTCCTGGACCCCCAAAAAACAAAGGAATGTCCCAGAATCCAGACGAGGCATTCCGGGGCACCTGAAAAGAAAACATGCTCACAGTGCATTCCAAGGGTAAAAGAAATAACAACACAAACAGCAAAACAGTAGAAGGAAAAACCCACGTGCCTAAAATAGTCTATAGCAAGTGCGGCCTGACATAAGAGCGGAATCGGTTGGACTCCCATCTACCAATGCGCCTAACAACTCTCTCATCCAATCCCCACCGGGACGCCTCTGTGGCCGCTCCAATCCGAAAAGAGTGAGAAGCATACTCAAGCGGGTTTTGCCCAGCGGCCGCCAAACAGTCACGGAAGACTGCTACAAATTGAAATTTAGATAAATGCGAGCCATTCGAATGCATGAACAGTGCACCACCAGTCCGCGTTCGCACCAGAAAGAACTGTTCCAAGGCAAGCACTGGACAAAAAAGGGGGGCATTACCCCAAAACAGCTGCACTAACACACCCTTGCCACACTGGTCAATCTTGGATCGCCGAATCCAAATACTGAACGCGGAAGAGGAAATAACAATGTCCACTGCCATCAAACCCCCAGCTACCCGTTTGGAAGGGCTTACCAGCTCGCTAATGAGAAGAGCCCCAAAAAAGGCCACCAAAAATGCAGCCCTAAACAATGTGTGTTCATAAGAGGACGAACAAGTCGTGCGCAGATGACCCAAAATAGCACTTCGAACAGAAAAAGACACAGGGCGCCGGGAATCGATTGCCCAGCGACTCCTGCAATACCCTTTCATGGCCTGCCTCACTGCAAACGCCTTAGTACAATCCTGTACCCCCAGCAATTTGAAACAAAAGGCCAGGCCTGCCAATTTTCTATCCACCGCAGAAGCAGATACACCCCTCCCAAAATTGCGACTTATAAAATAAAGGATCACAAAAGGAACATCCATGCCCCCATCGCCTACCTCTCCCAACAAAGAAATCCATTACGTCCAGGCCCTCGCGTAAGCCTCCCAGGTCGTCGCACTCAGCGAATCCTGAATCAATCCAGCGGCGACTCTAAAGCGATCCTCCAAAGCGGCCTGGGACAAGGCATCCCATGCCGCTCCACTTCCGGTGCCAACATGCGAAACTCGCCCCACTGAAATCGAGATAAACCATCTGCCACTTTGTTGCAAACACCCGGAATATGCACAGCATAAATGAAAGCATTTAGGCGAAGACAAAGCAAAACCAAATGACACAAAAAGGCGTACCACTGGTGGAGACGATGCAGATGAAAATATGATACCCATATTCTTATCAGAAACAGGTTATATAAGTGAAATAATATGTGCAACCATATTATTTCACTGATAGTTCACCCAAAATTCCCATGTATAAAATATTTACACCCCTTTTTTTATGGGAGACAGGTCAAACGTGTTCCTTGCCATGTGTAACCATCATATTGCACCCATAATCCCTATGTAAAAAAAAAAAATAATCTACCCTTATGCCGCGTACACACGATCGGAAAATCCAACAAAAAAAATGTGGATTTTTTTCCAACAGAATGTTGGCTCAAACTTGTGTTGCATACACACGGTCACATAAATCTTGTCTGAAATTCTGAACGTCAAGAACACGGTGACGTACAACATGTACGACGGGTCGAGATCAATGAAGTTAAATAGGCAGTCCGGCTCTTCTGCTTGATTCTGAGCATGCGTGGATTTTTGCACGTCGTAATTGCATACAGATGATCGCGATCACCAAAATTTTTCCCGTCACAAAAATAGAGAACCTGCTCTCAATCTTTTCTTGCCATAAATTCTCACAAAAAATGTGCGATGGAGCAAACACTAGTGGCAACTTTCCCTTCCGATGGCCTCCCCAGGCTATTCAATACCTGGGCACTAAAATCCTTTCTAACCTACATCTCATCTACCAACTCAACTTACAGCCACTTCTGAACATCTTTTCCTCAGACTGAGGCCTCGTACACACGACCGAGTTTCTCGGCAAGAACCAGCAAGAAACTTGCTGGCAGAGATGTCTTGCCGAGAAATTCGTTCGTGTGTATGGTTTCTCGTCAAGAAAACCGACAAGTAATCTCGACGAGAAAATAGAGAACCTGCTCTCTATTTTCTCGTCGAGATTCTCGTCAGCCTGTTTCTCGACGAGAAAAGTGAGTGTGTGTACACTTACCTGTCCTCCGGGAAACCCGTGCATGTTCAAAATGAATTTGACGCATGCGCGGTAGCTTCCTAGGCATAGGTAGGGTATACCAAGATGGCGGCGACGGCATCGAATGTGACGAGAGCATGCTCGTCGTAGTCGATGACGTCACCGCGTATGCTCCATTCAAAGAACCGCGGGTTCTTTGAATCGAGCGTCTGTACACTCGGCCGGGACAAGTTTCTTGTCCAAGGATCTCGTCGGAAAAAACAACGTGTTTTTTTTCGACGAGAAACTCGGCCGTGTGTACGAGGCTTTAGACAGATGGAAAAGCTTGGCACTTTCCTTGTTTGGTAGATGTAATGACAAAAAGATGAATATCATGCCAAGGCTGCTTTACCTCTTACAAGCGCTGCCAGTTTGGATTCCGCAGAGCTTCTTTCGTAAGATACGGACAATTTTCATCAACTACGTTTGGCAGGGTGAGCCCTTTGCGGCTTAAGAGATTGCTACTACAGCGTCCAAAACTCAGGGGTTGGGTTGGCCTCCCCGACCCAGCCCTTTACAGTACAGCAGTCCACATGAACAGAGTGGTGGACTGGTGAAGACATGCAACCCATAAACTATGGGTCCGCCTGGAACAGGAAACAATGGCGATTCCCTTAGCATGCTTACCCTGGAGTGGGACTCGGTTCGCCAGATTTTCCTCCCCACACCCACTGATCAAGATCATTTTACAGGCGTTTCATAGATATTTCAGGATAGCAAAGACGGCCAGTTTTCCTTCTCCATTAACGCCCATAATTGGTCACCCAGACTTGATTCCAAGAACTTTGTTATAGCCTCTTTTTTTCTTGGCCCCTCTGAATGGACTGACTGAATGGACTGACCCCTCAGGCCTTTATCCTGTCCTTAACTCCATTTTCGGCAGGTGGAAGATTTCTCAACTATCACACTTCCTCCGATCCCTTCCTGACAATGTTTGTTTCCGCAGACAGCCTACTTCCTTTGAAGATTTGTGCCTGGAAAGAGGAACCTATACGGAAATTCCTTTCCTACTCTTATAACATCCTACTTGCCCACACATCTCAACATGACCCCCCGTATCTGAGGAAATGGGAGAGAGATCTTAACACCACATTTACTGAGTAAATACATTTTCACAGGTCATAGTCCCCTGTGTTGGAGATGTGGCACCCAGACTGGCACATTAGTTCACATTTTCTGGGAATGTTCAGAGCTGTCCCTTTTCTGGAGAAAAGTCCTGCAGATCATCCACAAGATTACTGAGGTCTCCCTTCAGGATAAACCTACAGCAATACTCCTAAATCTGACTCCCATGTCTTGTAAGCGTTATCACAAATCCCTATGGAAACACCTTGAATGCAGCTAGGGCGTGTGTTCCCGGTATGTAGAAGCAACAATACCCACCAGTGGTGTCGCAGTGGTTTGCGAGGGTGTGCGATATACAGCGGATGGAACATTATACAGCTGCCTTAGGGGAAAGGGAGGAGGAACACAACACTCGCTGGACACATTGGGATCTGTTCCGATTCTCGGACGAATATAAGTTCTACATCTGAGTAACTCGTCTCTGGAAAATTTGATACCTAGGGCCGTCGACCTCGCCACAGCTTTTCACCCCCCCCCCTCCACTCTCATTTCCCCTCTACTGTTCGCCCTTTACCCTTATATTCCCCACCGACACCATTGGTGTCGCCCACTCCTTCCCTTTCTCCCATTACAGATAAAATTCCCTCAGCTTGCATAATCCTTTGGTACCGTTCCTGGGAAAGCCAGACGGAGAGCCACACCCTACTAGGGACACACTGTTTAGGCATAGCCTGCTGAATTACAATGGCTCGGTACCTGCCAATAGAGATTCAGTTTGCTTTACCTGTTAGGTTATGTTACTTTTTCTCTCTCAATCTCATTTAATGGTATACATATGTCCTATAAAACTAACCATCTTCCTGGTTTGGAGGGTCCCCCCATAATTCAGGATGAAATGCAGGATGTGCTGTTCTCTCATAACACTGTAAAGGAACCTTACCGGTTGTCTCATTAATGTACGTAGACCTTTTTGACAAGTTATAACATTTATATGATGTAGGTTGACATTTGTGATGCCAAACTATTTTGTACAATTTGCTTACCTTTTAAATAAAGATTTAAAAAATATATATATATGTTTCTTGTCAAATGTAACCCCGATATTCCACCCATAATCCCAATGGAGAAAAACAATTATACACATAATCTTTTCAGAAACAGGTTAACTATATTGTTTGTTGAGTTTAAAGGATGTCTAAAGATTTGATTAAAAGAAAAAAACACACATGTCATACTTACCTCCTATATGCAGTTGGTTTTGCAAAGAGTGGTCCCGATCCTCCTCTTCTTGGGTCCTTCAGTGGCACTCCTGGCTCCCCCTCTTCTCGAGTGCCCTGTTGGAGAAGCGCTCTCCTCTCGGCACACTCGTGTGGGCGCGCTCCCATTTCCTGATGCTGCGTCCATTGTCAGACAGCAGGGCTCTTCAACGCCCCCTGGCTCTAGCGTCATTGGATTTGATTAACAGTGGGAGCCAATGGCTGCGCTGCTATCAGTCTATCTATTCATGACCGACACCAGCTGGAGCTGGTGTGATTGTCCCTGTCGTTGGAAAGACCGGGTCCAGGTAAGTAAAAGGGGGGCTCTGGGGGGCAGCTGCATCACAGAATGTTTTTCACCTTAATGCATAGAATGCAAAGCTCGAGGGTTTACAACCCCTTTAAGCATGAGATTTCCATCCATAATCCCCATATATAAAAGTATATGTACCCATATTCGTATCAAAGTCCGGTCAAATGTATTGTTTGCAGGGAACTTCAATTTATATCACCCGACACACAGGACATGCAGTTCTGGGCACCAGGCAATAATTTTTATTTTTACAGTTCGCCTGCTGCGGGCAAGCAGCAAGGTTTAGAGCCAACGGTCAAATCTCTTTTAAAAGCAATCCAAGCGGATAACTAGCCACTTGATTGCTTTTACAAGCAGCAGGAGGGGACATGCCTCCCCTCCCGTTGCCTTTTGGGGCTGTCCTGAAACTCGATCGACCAGCCAGCGCTTCCAAAGGCCGATCACAAAGACCGGAACAACTCTGTCCGCCTCTATGATATGGGAAACATGAAGCTAATAACACATTACTTCCGCTTTCCCTGGAGCCCGTTGTAAAAAATGGAAAGAATTTGATCACACCAATTTTGGTGGGATCAAATGCTTTTAAAGGGCAGAGGAGAGTTCTGGGGTCTCCAAAAAGAGTATCTGCCGCTGCATATTATTGTCACATGGTATGTTTACATTCTTTGTGACAGCAATAAAAGTGATAAAAAAATAGAAATTAAATTTAAAGCGACAGTGTAAAAGAAAAAACAAATAATGAACAACATTTTTAAAGCGCCCCATGCTCATGCGCAAAGGCAAATGCACCCGTCGGCCCTGAGGTATCACTATGAACGTCTGATCACAGACAGTAATTCTAGCACCAGACATCCTGTGTAAACCTAAAGTGGTAACCTGTAAGGGAATTTAAAGCGTTCCCTATGTATATTTATAACCAATATTCCACCCATAATCCCCATGAAGAAAAATAATTATATGTATATTCTTATCAGAAATAGGTTCCTATGTATATTTAGAACCAATATTCCACCCATAATCCCCATGTAAAAAATAATTATATGCATATTCTTATCAGAAAGGGGTGAAATAGGTTCATATGTATATTTAGAACCAATATTCCACCCATAATCCCCATGTAGAAAAATAATTATATGCATATTCTTATCAGAAATGGGTGAAATTGGGTTCTATGTATATTTATAACCAATATTCCACCCATAAGACCAATGTAGAAAAATAATTATATGCATATTCTTATGAGAAATGGGTGAAATAGGTTCCTATGTATATTTATAACCAATATTCCACCCATAATCCCCATGTAGAAAAATGATATGCATATTCTTATCAGAATGGGTGAAATAGGTTCCTATGTATATTTATAACCAATATTCCACGCATATTTCCCATATAAAAAATAATTATATGCATATTCTTATCAGAAATGGGTGAAATAGGTTCCTATGTATATTTAGAACCAATATCCCACCCATAATCCCCATGTATAAAAATATTTATATGTATATTCTTATCAGAAATGGGTGAAATAGGTTCCTATGTATATTTAGAACCAATATTCCACGCATATTTCCCATATAAAAAATAATTATATGCATATTCTTATCAGAAACGGGTTCAATATATTTCTATGTATATTTATAAACAATATTCCACCCATCATCCCCATGTAGAATAATAATTGCATATTCATATCAGAAATGGGTGAAATATATTCCTATGTATATTTAAAAACAATATTCCACCCATAATCCCTATGTAAAAAAAATATTATATGCATATTCATATCAGAAATGGGTTAAATAGGTTATTATGTATATTTATAAACAATATTCCAACCATAATCCCCATGTAAACAAAAAAAATATGCATATTCATATCAGAAATGGGTTTAATATATTTCTATGTATATTTATAAACATTATTCCACCCATCATCCCCATGTAGAAAAATAATTATATGCATATTCATATCAGAAATGGGTTAAATAGGTTCAATGTATATTTATAAACAATATTCCACCCATAATCCCCATGTAGAAAAATAATTATATGCATATTCATATCAGAAATGGGTTAAATAGGTTCAATGTATATTTATAAACAATATTCCACCCATAATCCCCATGTAGAAAAATAATTATATGCATATTATTATCAGTAATGGGTTAAATATGTTCATTGTCAGGAGTTAACATGATATTCCTCCCATAGAGAAATAATAATTCTACCCATATTCCCATCAAAAACAGGTCAAAAGTCATTTTTGAAATACTTCTATATAATTTACTATGATCCTGTTGTACAGCTGCATATAAATATCAGCAAGTGAACAGTTAAATATTAGCAACTGCTTCTTGCAACATTGTATCAAGCACTGCAGGAAAGAATAACATATTATGAGAAACAACAGAGTCATTACCATATATATGTGTACAAAGTACACTGACATCTAGTGAGAGTTCTTAGTATTGCATCCAATAATCCAATCATCCCATCATCCCAATATGCAGTTTAGTACGTCCCAAATAATAAATGAGCAAATTCTCATGTATACTGACACTTTTGCCAACCTTTTAGTTTCTGGGCCTTCCAGTGGTTATTTAAGGTACTGCTTATTTAAGCAGACATAAAAGGGGAACTACATTATGTAAAATCAACATAAATAACATTACAAATATTAAAATATAAAAAATTATTTAAAAATATATTAACCACTTGCTTACTGGGCACATAAACCCCCTTCCTGCCCAGGCGAAATTTCAGCTTTCGGCACTGCGTCGCTTTGAATGACAATTGCGCGGTCGTGCGACGTGGCTCCCAAACAAAATTGACGTCCTTTTTTTCTCTTGTCATCCATGGACTGACACAGCGTGTCTTATACACCTTTACACGTGGGTTATGTCCCTGCTTGCAGGAGAAGACCTAGGCAGAATGTGAGATGTTATACATACATTCTAAACAGCCAGAGCTGAACAGCCCCACCCAGGGGGGCGGTCCCTCCGGCATAACCCTCCCACTGCAGTCAGCAGACCTCAGTTTTTTTCTGCCTAGCAGAAGGAGAAGACGTGGCTCTCTCAGGAGCCAGTCTCCTGACCTATTTTTTATTCCTTTTGGGATTTTTTCCTATTTTTTTTCTTTTGAGATCTTCTATCAACTGTCGGCTGGGCAACAGGTTGGGTACAAGATATCCTCGTAGTCTTCCCTGTCCGACCATCGAGCGTGCTGATCCTCGCCTTGTGTGCGTGAGACTCAGTTCACGACATGCCCCACGACTCCAGGGGTGGCCGGTGGGCTTCCAGCTCCGCGGTCCTTTCAAGATAGAACAGTCCGGCTGTATCTTTTGCGGTGGACCGGGCCGACAGCTACTCAGTACCGCACTGTGATAGTTCTGTCAGAAACACACCAGTGGGTCCATCAGGGGACGGGTAAGTAGTCTCTCCTGGCTGCAGGTGAGTACATGCTGTGTGTTTCTTGTGTGGGGGATTTCCCTGTCTCCCCCTGTGTTTTTTAATGTCACTCTCTGTGCACTTCGCTGGCGCTGTACTGTGTGGGGTGCCTGGGGGCCATACTGTCCTGGGGGGGGGGCTTATGCTGCTCTGCATTTCGCTGGGGCTGTTTATTTGAGAGTGAGGGGCCTGGGCGCCGTTCGGCGCCATGTTTGGTGACTGTGCTGTTTTTTACATTGGCGGCCATCTTGCCGTGGTCCGCCAGAGCACATTGTGGTGGCCATTTTCTTGTAGCCGCACCTTCTTCTAGCTCTAGTTTGGCCTCTAGCGCCGCTCAGGAACGGCGCAAATCTCCTCACAGTCTCTCTCCTCTCAGCTCACTCACGCTGAGCGGCGCGGAGAGACAGGGCAGCGGAACCGAGCGGTCCTGGTCAGGTTGGTGGGTCCCCTGGGCATTCCCCTACTTCAGTCAGCACAGCCTGTGGGTGGTCTCAGAGGGGGACATTATGGAGTCAGAGTCACCAGCTTCCCCTAACATGCCAGAGGCAGCAGCCAGTGCTCCAGCACCTGCGGTCCCTATGGACCAGTTGTCGGCAGTCCTGGAATCATTTCTGACCAGGATGGAAGCTGTGTGTGAGCAAAAGGGAGCAAAAAAGCGCCCTCTCCCCACTTTATCTCCACAAGGGGAGTGCTCTGATTCAGATATGGGCCTAGCTATTGCTGCTCAGGACCCTAGCTCTGAATATTTGGATGGTTTTGAACAGGACATTCCTTGTGAGGAAGACTCCAGTTCTGAGTCAGTAAATGACAGGGCGCTTGTTAGTGAACTCATTGATGCTGTGAGGGACAATCTCAAGCTAAATGCTGCGACTGCAGAACCTCAGGCGGATACAGTCTCCTTTGGTTCTTTTAAGACCAAGCCTTCTAAAAAGGTTTTTCCATATGTACCTTTCTTTGACCAGCTCATTGACCAGGTCTGGGAAAAGCCGCAGAAGACTTTCATGGTCCCGCGGCGTTTGTCTATTAGATACCCCTTTGAAGACGCCCTGCTTAAAAAGTGGGCTTCTCCCCCGGTGGTCGACCCTCCAGTCGCCCGTTTAAACAAGGCCACCACTCTCCCGATGGAGGGGACTCCTGCGTTTTAAGGACCCCACTGACAGGAGGTCAGAAGTGGTGAGTAGAGCCATGTTCGCCTTGTTGGGATCCGTCCTACGGCCAGTAGTAGCGGCGACCCTTGTGTCTCAGACACTCACGGAATGGGCAAAAATTTTGCACCAAACTGTGCAGGAGTATAACCTTCCTCCAGACACTATTGCTCTGGCCCACCAGATGGTGCAGGGTCCGATATATGTGTGCGACGCCACGTTGGACGCGGCCCCTTTAATATCCAGGGCCTCTGTCTCGGCGGTGGTATTGCGTCGTCTCATCTGGTTGAAATGCTGGTCTGCTGACCTAGCCTCTAAGAAGCTCCTGACGGATCTACCTTTTAAGGGTGGTAGACTTTTTGGTGCTGCTCTGGATGACATCATCAAGGATGTCACGGGAGGTAAAAGCACTCTCCTTCCTCAAACTATCAAGGGTAAGGAGGCCCGACGTAAACCGGGTCCTTCCTTTCCAGCAAAAAAGGTTTTTTTTTCCGTCCGTCAGAGTCCACGGGTAAGCCATCCCAGACTGACAACAGTGCGGCTGGCGGGCACAAGCACCCCTGGGTGCGTAAGCCGAACAAGCCGGCTCCCAAGCACGCCTCCGCATGAAGTCTTGCCCCCGCCCGTCTCTGGGGTGGGGGGACGACTTCGCAGGTTCACGGATCGGTGGACCTCCCGGATCTCCGACCGGTGGGTGTGCGAGGTGGTCACCTCAGGATACAGAATAGAGTTCCGCTCCTGGCCCCAGACAGATTCTTTCCCTCAAATCTCCCTCTCCTTCCTGCCCGTCGGGCAGCCCTCTGGGGGCTGTACAGGATTTGATCGGGTCTGGAGTAATTGTGCCGGTTCCGTCCCAGGAGAGGTTTCAGGGGTTCTACTCGAATCTGTTTGTTGTTCCAAAAAAGGACGGGGTTCGGCCAATCCTGGACCTCAAGGCCCTGAATGCCTTCGTGAAGGTGCAAAAATTCCGCATGGAATCCATTCGCACGGTGATCGCTACACTCCATCAAGGGGATTTTCTGGCATCCTTGGACATCAAGGACGCCTACTTGCATGTTCCGATCTGCGCAAGCCACCAGAAGTTTCTGCGCTTTGCGGTCGGCGAAGTCCACTATCAATTTGTGGCTCTTCCCTTCGGCCTAGCCTCGGCACCGAGGGTGTTCACCAAGGTGCTTGCTCCGGTCCTAGCTTTGCTGAGACAGCGAGGCATTGCTATCGTAGGCTATCTGGACGATTTTCTTCTAAGAGCAGACAGTGGCTCAGAATTGGAAGAAAGTGTGACTATCGTCAGTCAGACCCTCCAGGGAGTTTGGGTGGCTCCTGAACGTTCAGAAGTAGGTTCTAGTCCAGACTCAGCGTCTGGAGTATCTAGGTCTGATTCTGGACTCCTTGGAGGCAAGAGTCTTCCTACCTCCAGACAAACTACTGACACTTCAGTCTGCAGTACGGGTGCTGACGTCCCGAAAATGGTCGTCAATCCGCTTTTGCATGAGAGTCCTGGGACTCATGGTGGCCTCCTTCTAGGCCGTTCCTTATGCCCAAGCGCACACCAGGGCTTTACAGAAAGAGATCTTGTCCACTTGGGACAAATCCCCGTTGTCCTTGGATCTTCAGATCCAGGTGAGTCACCTGGTCAGGGCGTCCCTGACGTGGTGGTTGAGGTCCCCGGCTCTTCGGTCCGGGAAGTCGTTCCTCCCCATCCAATGGACGGTGATCACGACGGACGCCAGCCTGACGGGCTGGGGGGGGGAGTCTGGGGAGTCCTGTCGGCCCAAGGGCTTTGGACTCCGGACGAAGCCCTCTTACCGATCAATGTGCTGGAGATACGGGCAATCAGACTGTGCCTCTCCTCATGGTCGGAGAAACTACAGGGTCACTCCATCAGGATCCAATCGGACAACGCCACAGCAGTGGCGTATGTCAACCATCAAGGGGGGACTCGGAGCTCAGCTGCGGCTTCCGAGGTCGCCCGCATCCTGAGGTGGGCCGAATGAAGCGTGCCGGCTCTGTCGGCCGTCTATATTCCGGGCATAGACAATTGGCAGGCGGACTATCTAAGTCGCCAGACGCTGGACCAGGGAGAGTGGTCCTTGCACCCGGAGGTCTTTCAACTCCTTTGCAGACGGTGGGGCACGCCGGATGTGGACCTGATAGCCTCTCGACTCAATCGCAAGGTGTCGAGGTTTGTGGCCAGATCCAGGGTTCCCTGGGCGGATGCGTTGGTGGCCCCATGGGGTCAGTATCACCTGATATACGTTTTATCCTCCGCTGCAGTTGCTCCCTCACCTGCTCCGCAGGGTAGCGACCGAGGGAATTCCGGTGATCCTCATTGCTCCGGATTGGCCTCGGCGTCACTGGTACGCCGATCTGGTACGTCTCGTCGCAGACGTTCCCTGGCGGTTACCAATACGGGGGGACCTTCTGTCTCAAGGTCCTATATTTCATCCTGCTTTACAGTCTCTGGCTTTAACGGCATGGTTATTGAAAGCCAGGTGCTGAGAGACCGAGGTCTCTCGGATTCGGTCATTTCGACCATGTTAAGGGCACTGAAGTCTTCCTCCAGAAAGATCTATCACTGTACTTGGAGAGCTTACATCGCCATGTGCGAAGAGCTGGACTGGCGCCCACGAACGTATTCCGTTCCCAGAATCCTGCATTTTCTGCAGCGTGGCGTGACCCAAAAGCTCGCTTTGAGTACCATTAAGGGTCAGATTTCGGCCTTGGCCATCTTCTTTCAGCGACCGCTGGCGGGTCATCCCTTGGTTAGCGCCTTTGTGCAGGGGGTTCGCCATGTGCTCCCCCCTGTCAAGCCTCCTCTCCCCCCGTGGGATCTGAATTTGGTGCTCTCGGTTCTCCAGGAACCTCCCTTTGAGAATATTAGAGATATTCCCCTCTTGACTTTGTCTCAGAAGGTGGCCTTCTTGGTGGCCATTACTTCCATTAGACGAGGGTCTGAGTTGGCGGCCTTGTCCTGCAAGTCGCCCTTTTTGGTCATCCATAAGGATAAGGCGGTGTTACGTCCGCGACCTTCTTTTCTGCCAAAGGTGGTCTCGGCCTTCCACTTAAATGAGGACATTGTCCTCCCGTCCTTGTGTCCTCACCCATCGCATCTCAGAGAGTTTGCGCTTCACACTTTGGATGTGGTACGAGCCTTGCGGTGTACCTGTCTGCTACTGCCTCTATTCGGAAGTCTGACTCACTATTTGTGGCTGTCTCTGGTTCAAAACGGGGCCAAGCGGTTTCGTCTGCCACCATTTCTAGGTGGATCAGACAAACCGTCATTCAAGCTTATGCTCTCAAGGGGCGGGCGCCTCCCTTTCTGGTTACGGCACATTCCACCAGGGCAATTGGTGCTTCCTGGGCTTTCCGACATCAAGCGTCAGTTGCACAAGTGTGCAAGGCGGCGACCTGGTCGTCTGTTCATACCTTTTCTAAGTTTTATAAGGTTGATGTGGCTGCATATTCGGATGCTTCCTTCGGCCGCAAGGTGTTGCAGGCCGCTGTTTGATGTTGCAACTCCTCCGTTGAGGAGCTCTGCCTTGTTTGGAGTGAAGTTTTTGGTTTTCCATTTATACTGCTCCCATCCCTCTTGACACTGCTTTGGGACATCCCACGTGTAAAGGTGTATAAGACACGCTGTGTCAGTCCATGGATGACAAGAGAAAATAGGATTTTTGTACTCACCGTAAAATCCGTTTCTCTGGCATCCATGGACTGACACAGCACCCACCCTTCTTTTCGAGTTTGTACTGCTTTGTTACGAACTGAGGTCTGCTGACTGCAGTGGGAGGGTTATGCCGGAGGGACCGCCCCCCTGGGCGGGGCTGTTCAGCTCTGGCTGTTTAGAATGTATGTATAACATCTCACATTCTGCCTAGGTCTTCTCCTGCAAGCAGGGACATAACCCACGTGTAAAGGTGTATAAGACACGCTGTGTCAGTCCATGGATGCCAGAGAAACGGATTTTACGGTGAGTACAAAAATCCTATTTTCCCACAAACAGAGCTTTCTTTTGGTGGTATTTGATCACCTCTGCGGTTTTTATTTTTTGCGGTATAAACAAAAAAAGAGCGACGATTTTGAAAAAAAAAAAAAACACAATATTTATTACTTTTTGCTATAATAAATATCCCAATTTAAAAAAAAAAAAAAAAAATTCTCAGTTTAGTCCGATACGTATTCTTCTACATATTTTGGGTCAAAAAAAATCGCAATAAGCGTTTATTGATTGGTTTGCGCAAAAGTTTTAGCGTCTACAAAATAGGGGATAGTTTTATAGCATTTTTATTAATATTTTTTTTTTACTAGTAATGGCAGCGATCAGCGATTTTTATTGTGACTGCGACACTATGGCGGACACATCGGACACTTTTGACACCATTTTGGGACCATTGTCATTGATACAGCGATCAGTGCTAAAAAAATGCACTGGTTACTGTAAAAATGACACTGGCAGGGAAGGGGTTAACACTAGGGGGCGAGAAAGGGGTTAAATGTGTGCCCTATGAGTGATTACTACTGTGGGGGGAGGGGAGTGACTGGGGGAGGAAACCGATCTGTGTCCCTATGTACAAGGGATACACATCGGTCTCCTCTCTCCCTGACAGGACATGGATCTGTGTGTTTACACAAACAGATCCATGTCCTTGTCTCTCTACCGGCCGATCGCGGGTGCCTTGCGGACATCGCGGCCGCCAGGCACGCGCATCGGCATGTCAGTGACGCGCCGGGCGCGCGCCGCCGGCGGCGCTCGCGCTCCCCCCAGTGGCCGGAGGAGCTGAGGACGTCTATTGACGTCCTCCCGGATTTTAAGAGCCACCTTGAGGCCGTCATTCGACAATGGCCGGGGCTCCAACTAGTTAAATAGCGGAATGACAAAATGAGAGTATACATATTAAAATTAAGGAACAATTCCAAAAAATATTCCTACTAAAATATAATGTTGAAAAATGCATAGCACCGGAAAAATATGCCATTACTCATGTACTCCATAGGAACTAATAATCCCTCAGGAATTATGGGAGTATCATAGGCTCACAAATTCACAATAGGCCAATGAAGGTGCATATTGCATATAATCCCATTACAACCTTTTGATATCCCCTCATATTACATAAAACCCCAGTACTGTGTAATATAGAAAATATTTAAACACATTATACAGAATCCATTAAACAAAATAAAATTACAATTAAAATTAAGGGGAGAGAGGAGGGATTTGGAGGATACTTCTTAAAAAAACAGGAGAAGGTTAATCAAAGGGTACTAATAATCTGAAATAAAGCAGTTCAAATCAAAATCAATATTTAACCACTTAACGACCGCTCACTGTATATATACACGTCGGCAGAATGGCACCGACAGGCACAATCACGTACAGTGTACGTGATTGCCTTTGTACAGTTGGGGGGTCCGATCGGACCCCCCTCCTTTACAGTGAGCGGTCGGTATTCGTTGGGGAGCGATCCGACATGAGGGGGCGGGCATTCGATTCCGGCCACCCCCCCGCGATCGCTCCCGGCGAATGGAAATGCTCCCTCTGCTGTGTAATGTAAACACAGGCAGAGGAAGCAGGAGGAAGTGATGTCATCTCTCATGCGGCGCTCACGTATACCGAGCGCCGTACAAGAGAAGACACGCAGGTCAGTACACGAACACTACACTGACACCAGGACACATAGGCACACAAATCGCCCCCCCAGGCCCCCCCAGATCACCCCCCAGCCCCCAGTCACAGTGTCACTGATTGCAGTGACCATTTATTTACTGATCACTGCAATCAGTGACATTTGGGACTGTAAAAGTGTCACTAAAGTTAGTTTTAGGTCCAGTGTAGCCCCCTAACCCCCCCTAATAAAGGTTTAACCCCCTGATCACCCCCCAGATAACCCTTTCACCCCCTAGCACCGCCGTCGCTAAGCGATCATTTTTCTGATCGCTGTCTTAGCGTCGGTGATGCAGATCGGTAGCCAGTAATTTTTTTTAGGTTCGCCGCAGGTTTTTATAGCGTCAGGTACCCCCATAAATTATCTAATAAAGGTTTAACCCCCTTGATCGCCCCCCAGGTAACCCTTTCACCCCCTATCACCACTGTCGCTAAGCGATCATTTTTCTGATCGCTGTCTTAGCGTCGGTGATGCAGATCGGTAGCCAGTAATTTTTTTTAGGTTCGCCGCAGGTTTTTATAGCGTCAGGTACCCCCATATATTATCTAATAAAGGTTTTAACCCCCTAATTGCCCCTAGTTAACCCTTTCACCAGTGATCACCATATAAGTGTTACGGGTGACGCTGGTTAGTTAGTTTGCTTTTTATAGTGTCAGGGCACCCGCCGTATATATAACCCAATAAAGGTTTAACCCCCTGATCGCCCGGCGGGTGATATCAATTAGGTTTTAGCGTCAGAGAGGGTCTGCGTCACACCCCAGGCAGCGCCAGGTTAGTGCCAGTAACGCTAACACCCACGCGTGAAGCATACACCCCCCTTAGTGGTATAGTATCTGATCAGATCAATATCTGATCTGATCAGATCTATACTAGCGTCCCCAGCAGTTTAGGGTTCCCAAAAACGCAGTGTTAGCGGGATCAGCCCAGATACCTGCTAGCACCTGCGTTTTGCCCCTCCGTCCAACCCAGGCCACCCAAGTGCAGTATCGATTGATCACTGTCACTTACAAAACACAATACACATAACTGCAGCGTTCGCAGAGACAGGCCTGATCCCTGCGACTCCAGTGCTGTAGGAGGTGATTTCACCACCACAGTTAAAAAAAAAAAAAAAAGCATATATGCCGAAGCATTGGGGCAGCAGGGGCGGAGGAGCGATTTTGCTCCTAATGCCGCGTACATACGGTCGAAATTCCGACGGAGGCTTGCCCGTGGAAAAGTCCGACCATGTGTGTGCGGCATAACTTTTTTGCGGGAGGATGCCCCCATGCTTCGGCATATATAAATGGTGCATGTATGCCCATCATTAGAAGTGGGTGGATGAAGGGCGGTATTCTAATGGTGGGCATACCCACCGATCAATTTCTTTTTTCGTTCAGCCAACTGGCTGCATGAAAAAAAAAAAAGATTACCGTACATGTCCAACAAGGACCAGCAACGTACTGGTATGTTGCTGGACTTTGAATGTTTATACCAGAATGATGCCTGCGGTTTTAGGTATCATCTTGGTATCATTCTTTTCAGCCAGCGGCCGGCTTTCATGTAAAAGCAATCCTAGTGGCTAATTAGCCTCTGGACTGCTTTTACAAGCAGTGGGAGGGAATGTCCCCCCCCGGATATAAAAAGCGCCATTGGGAAATTGGGAAAGCATTTTATCACACCGATCTTGGTGTGGTCAGATGCTTTGAGGGCAGAGGAAAGATCTAGGGTCTAGAAGACCCCAGTTTTTTTTTTTAAAAAGAGTACCTGTCACTACCTATTGCTATCATAGGGGATATTTACATTCCCTGAGATAACAATAAAAAAAAAAAAAAAAAAAAAATATGGAAGGAACAATTTAAAAATAAAATAAAAAAGCAAAATTAATAATAAAAAAAAAAAAAAAAAAAAGCACCCCTGTCCTGCCCTGCTCTTCTTGCCCAATGGCGAACGCAAGCGTCGGTCTGGCATCATATGTAAACAGCAATTGCACCATGCATGTGAGGTATCACCGCGAAGGTCAGATCGAGAGCAGTCATTTTAGCAGTAGACCTCCTCTGTAAATCTAACGGGGTAACCTGTAAAGGCTTTTAAAAATGTATGTAGTTTGTCGCCAATGCGCGTTTGTGCGAAATTTTAAAGCATGTCGTGTTTGGTATCTATGTACTCGGCCTAAGATCATCTTTTTTATTTCATCAAACATTTGGGCAATATAGTGTGTTTTAGTGCATTAAAATTAAAAAAAGTGTATTTTATCCCCAAAAAATGCGTTTGAAAAATCGCTGCGCAAATACTGTGTAGAAAAAAAAAATGCAACACCCACCATTTTAACCTGTAGGGCCTTTGCTTTAAAAATATATATAATGTTTGGGGGTTCAACATAATTTTCTTGCAAAAAAAATAAAATGTTTTCATGTAAACAAAAAGTGTCAAAAAAGGGCTTTGTCTTCAAGTGGTTAGAAGAGTGGATGTAAGCTTCCTAATGTTGTGTATAAAATGCCAGAACAGTTCAAAACCCCCCCAAATGACCCCATTTTGGAAAGTAGACACCCCAAGCTATATACTGACAGGCATGTCGAGTCCATGGAATATTTTATATGTTGACACAAGTTGCGGAAAAAAAAGACAATTTTTTTTTTATTTTTTATTTTTTTCCACAAAGTTGTCACTAAATGATATATTGCTCAAACATGCCATGGGCATATGTGGAATTACACCCCAAAATACATTCTTCTGCTTCTCCTGAGTACGGGGATACCACATGTGTGAGACTTTTTGGGAGCCTATCCGCGTACGGGACCCCAAAAACCAAGCACCGCCATCAGGCTTTCTAAGGGTGTAAAAATGTTTTTTTTAAATTGTTTATTTATATTAGGAATTGGGTCCACATGGACCAGAAGGGTACAGACTGTCCACATAACATACAGAGTAAATGACAAAACTGGTGATGTATCATCATGTCTCCTCTAGCATCATCTTCGAGAGCAGTAAACAACATGTTATGGGGTTGTGAACTATTGCCATCCCCCGGACCCACCTCCTGGTTTTCTTTTATTTATCTAAATTACCTACATTTGTACAGCCCCCAGTGAGGGGCGAGAGATAGAGCATAGAGTGAAAAGGACAGAGGGGAAAAGAGAAGAAGGGGGGGTATGAAGTGGGGGGGGGGATTGATGGAGGGGGGGAGGGGAATGACCACGACCATGTAGTGTCGGCAGAACTGGCCCCAAATATAACTGCGGGGTTTGTGTCTACGTCCACGTGGCTCAACAGAGTACCGCTGTTGTGCGCTATTTTATGTATCTGTGTCAGATCCTCTCAGGGCCTGCCCCTCCATTGAGTATATAAACCTATTCCAACCCTGCCAGGTTTTGGTAAATGTCTCCTCCCTGTTTTGCGATGTGAGGATCAAGTCCTCCATATTTCTGACTTCCTCCACCTTTTGGAGCCAGAGATCAATGGTTGGCGGGAGGACCGATTTCCAGTGGAGTGGTATGCAGGCCTTCGCTGCATCAAGCAGGTGGCGGATCACTGACTTCTTGTATTTCCTATCAGGGATATCTGAGGCGTGTAAGAGAAAGAATGCTGGGTCAGCTGTGATGGGCCGCTCTGTAAGTTGTTGTATTGTGTCGCGCACTACATTCCAGAAATGTGTCAGTTTAGGGCATGACCAAAAAATGTGTAATAGGGTCCCCTTATCTGTGTGACAGCGCCAGCACACGTCCGATGTTGTCAGGTGAAACTTGTGAAGTAGTGATGGGGTCCTGTACCATCGTGAGAGGATTTTAAAGTTAGTTTCCTGAATCTTGGCACAGATAGAGGACTTGTGCGTGAATCTGAGTATACTTTGCCTCTTGGTGATAGTGAATTGACAATCTAAGTCTTTTTCCCATTTTAGTATTCCCGGAGGAACAAAGTCCGTTAAGGGGGTATTTAGAAGGTTGTAAGTCAATGATAGTGTGTGTGTGGTAGGGCTCCCCTGTCAGTACAGAACTCCTCCAGAGTAGTAAGCGTCCGGCCGTCATCTGTGGGGGATGAGATCGTGCCGAGAAAATGGCTTAGTTGGAGTGTCCTCAGGAAATCTAGACGGAACGGGCCTGTAGGGTCCATAAAATCCGCCATTGTCTTCCAGCACCCACCCGCACTGAAGTGGGAAGCCTGATGTAAGCCCGCCTCCCCCAACCCTTGGAACCTCCCATCATACAGACCCGGTGTAAACAGGGGATTACCTATTATAGGGTAGAGGGGTGAGTTCGGGGAGGAGAGGGATGTCTTCAAAATAAGCCGGGCGCAGATGCGCGCCGAGTTACCAATCAGTGGGTGCAGTTTGATCTCTGACGGTAGTGCTGGGTAGCACCATGGTGCTTCCCGAAGAGGGATCGCACTCTGGGATTGTTCTAACTTGGCCCATAGCTTGGTTCCCTGATGGCGGCACCAATCTATGAGCCTTCCAAGGTGTACCGCCTGATAGTAGGCTCGGATATTTGGTAGGGCCAGACCGCCATGCATTTTGGGGAGGACAAGCAGTTTGTTAGTGAGTCTAGGTCTTTTTTTTCGCCCAGACAAAATCTGTGAAGGTGGATTGTACTCCCTTGAAAAAAGCGGATGGTATATGAATAGGTAGGGCCTGCGTCAGGTATAAGAGTTTCGGAAGAATAGTCATCTTTAGGATGTTGCAACGGCCTATCCAGGAATGCAACCCGGATTGCCATTGGTTCAGGAGTGTTTTTATCTTCACTAATAGTGGTGGGAAGTTAAGTTCATAAAGTTTTGAAAATGTGTGGGGGATGTATGTGCCTAGATATTTCAGAGCCTTGTTTGTCCACTTTAAGTTAAAGCTAGTTTGGAGGTGTGTGAGCTGCACTGTTGGTATTCCCACCCCCATTGCCTCCGATTTAGCAAAGTTAATCTTCAAATATGAGAGCGCCCCGTACGTCTTAAATTCCTGCATCAAATTTGGGAGAGATAGTGTTGGATTTGAGATTGTGAACAGCAGGTCATCAGCGTAGGCTGACACTTTATATTGAGTTTGATTAATCGGTATTCGGATTTAATCTGATATGGCACAAGAATGGTTCGAGGGACAGCGCAAAAAGGAGGGGTGAGAGTGGGCAGCCCTGTCGCGTTCCGTTCGTAATCAGAAAGGGGTCGGAAGTGACTCCATTAGCCCTCACCCTGGCCGATGGTGTTGTATATAGTGCAGAGATCCATTGCAACATGTTGCCACCCAGCCCTATATGTTTTAGTGTGGCCGACATGAATACCCAGTTTACCCGGTCAAAGGCTTTCTCAGCGTCAGTGCTGAGAAAGACACTAGGCGTATTTTCTAAAGTGGCAGTATAGAGCAGGTTCAGGACTTTGGTGGTGTTGTTCCTTGCCTTCCTGGTAGGGACAAAGCCCACCTGATCCAGGTGTATCAATTCGGGGATGTGTGACTGCAGTCTTAGAGCTATGATTTTAGTGAACAGCTTCAGGTCTGTATTAAGTAAGGAAATTGGTCGATAGCTCCCGCAATGGGACGGGTCTTTGCCTTCCTTGGGTATCACTGCTATGTGGGCCTGTAATGTGTCGTCATGTAGAGTGCCCCCTTTGGCTAGGTCATTGAAAAGTTTGAGTAGATGATTTCCCAAGGATGGGAGTAGAGTCTTGTAGTATTGAATTGTTAGGCCGTCCGGTCCCGGGGCCTTCCCTGGCTTGGTTTTCCCTATTGCCAGCTGTATTTCGGTCAGTGTTATGGGTTCCTCCAAAAGGTCTCTGGTCTCAGTCGGTAAGGTGGGCATTTTGGAAGAGGCTATATAGTCATTTATCTGATCCGAGGGGGGTTCCGCTATATTTAAATTGTATAGAGTCTCATAAAATGACTTAAATTCTTTGGTAATTTGTTGGGGTAGCGTCACTCTCTCCCCCGAGGGGGAGTAGACGTGAGGTATGTAAGATGCCGCCTTTTGGGCTTTCAGGGATTGTGCGAGTAGTCTACCACACTTGTTACCTGATTCATAGATTTTTGTGCGGGAAAATTGGAGTGCTACCTTGGCTTTAAAGTGGAGGAGGTCGGTTATCTGAGTGCGTATTGTGTCCAGTTCGCTACCTATCCTTCCAGTCGGGGTTTGTTTGTGTTGTGCTTCTAAAGCTTGGAGTTTGTCAAATAACATGGATAGTTGAGCTGTCCTCTGCTTTTTAAGCCGTGCGCCGTGTTTCATCAGCACTCCGCGGATCACCGCCTTGTGCACCTCCCAGATTAGACCTGTGTTACAATCCTCTGAATTGTTGGTGTGGAAGTAGTGTGATAATTCTTTTGTTACATCCGTCAGTACTTCTGGGTTGTGGAGGAGACTCTCGTTAAGTCTCCATGGTTTCCTTTGTCCCCTGTAAAAGTCAGTCAGGGCGTATTGTATTGTGACTGGGGCATGGTCCGACCATGTGATAGACCCTATAGTGGATCCTTTGATCGCCTGAAGTTGGCTGTGTGGTAGCAGAAAATAATCGATGCGTGAGTACCCGAGGTGTGGTCGTGAGTAAAAAGTGTAATCCCGTTCACCGGGGTGGAAAAGGCGCCAAACGTCCACCAGTTGCGCGGCGTGTAGGGCAGCATGAACCACTTTCCTTGTGCCTCGGGGAATGGAGGATAGGCCTGTAGATGTGTCCTCTGAGGGGAGTAAGGGGATGTTTAGGTCCCCACCTAAAATAAGTTGTCCCTCCGTAAAGCTTTGGAGTAATTCTAGGTGTCTTTTTACAAACAGGACTTGTCGGCTGTTAGGGGCATAAAGATTTGCGATGGTTACCTTCACGCCGCCTATCAGGCCTTTAAGGAATAGAAATCTTCCCGCTGGGTCTGTTTTTATATCAATCAGAGTCCAAGGGACTCTTGCCGATATTTGGGTGGAGACCCCTCTGGATTTGGCCTCCGAGTGTGTGGAGTGGTAGACTGTCGGGTAAAATCTGTTTTTTAAGATAGGGAACTTGTTTTCCCTAAAGTGAGTCTCCTGTATTAGAACAATGTCAGCATTCTGTCGTTTCATGTCATTCAATAGCATTCGCCTCTTTTCCGGGACGTTGAGTCCCTTCGCATTAAGGGTGACAATATTGAGCACGTCCATGATCGTGGCAGGGAGGGGGGGGCGAGAATGGGGGGGGGTAGATAAGAGGGTGAAAAAGAGTGTACAAGTAGAGATAAAAAGAGATAGCAAAAGGTTTCTCGTAGGTATTGGGTAGCGACCGAGAGAGAGATCTCTCAGTCAGCACTATCCAGCTAAGCTGGATAAACTACAATGCAGCAGTGTGCTGCTTCAACGCCCTCCAGTAACACCCGGATGTAAGGCGTCAACCTAAGTGGGAGAGTGTTCAGCGAGAGCCGGCGGGGAACACCCATAACCCCCCCCCCCGGACTGTAAATGTATGTGTACATGTGATTGGTTAAGCGATTCTCGTACAGACAGGACCAATGTGATTAGGGAAATAGGAACTATCAGGATCTGTTGTATTTTGGCATTCTAGCATTCTACAAAACTTGGTACAATATAATGGTACATAGGAACTTGCAAAGTTTCTACACTGGCTGGTGGCATAACCTACCAACAAACAAAATACCATCAAAACATCTTTTAAACATCAGACATTCCCCCCTGCATAGTAGTTCGGCCCATCCACCCCCCCCCCGGCCAACACCCCGGGCCACGGCATCAGCCCCCTCCCCCCGCCACCTGGGACCCAGCATCCGATCCGGGAAATAGGGCGCCAGAGGAGGAGGGAGGAGGAAGGAAAGAGGGAGACAGGGATACCACCCCCCTCGGCTAGACGAACCCCCCGCCCCACAACCGGAAGGTACCGCCCCTCCGCTCAAAACCTACAACAGTAACTAATTGTCCCCCACCTATGATCCAAAGTGCCCCCGTTCACCTGGCGTCCTTGAGGGTATAATGGTTCTGTATTCCATGCAGGTGAAACAGTAGGCAGGGTGTACATTTTTGATTTCACTTCTCACTGCTTATCGGAGGCCATGGAATGCCCAGATGGCACAAAACCCCCCCAAAATGACCCCATTTTGGAAAGTAGACACCCCAAGCTATTTGCTGAGAGGTATTGTGAGTATTTTGCAGATCTCGCTTTTTGTCACAAAGTTTTGAAAATTGAAAAAAAAAAAATATATATATATATATATTTTCTTTCTTCATTTTCAAAAACAAATGAGAGCTGTAAAATACTCACCATGCCTCTCAGCAAATAGCTTGGGGTGTCTACTTTCCAAAATGGGGTCATTTGGGGGGGTTTTGTGCTATTTTGGCATTTTATGGCCTTCGAAACTGTGATAGGTAGTGAGGAGTGAAATCAAAAATTTGTGCCTAGAAATCCTGATGGCGGTGCTTGGTTTTCGGGGTCCCGTACGCGGCTAGGCTCCTAAAAAGTCCCACACATGTGGTATTCCCGTACTCAGGAGAAGCAGCAAAATGTATTTTGGGGTGTAATTCCACATATAACCATGGCATGTGTGAGCAATATATCATTTAGTGACAACTTTTTGTAATTTTTTTTTTTTTTTTTTAGTCCTTATTCAATCACTTGAGACAAAAAAAAAAAATATTCAATGGGCTCAACATGCCTCTCAGCAATTTCCTTGGGATGTCTACTTTCCAAAATGGGGTCATTTGGGGGGGTTTTGTACTGCCCTGCCATTTTAGCACCTCAAGAAATGAGATAGGCAGTCATAAACTAAAAGCTGTGTAAATTCCAGAAAATGTACCCTAGTTTGTAGACGCTATAACTTTTGCGCAAACCAATAAATATACGCTTATTGACATTTTTTTTTACTAAAGACGTGGCTGAATACATTTTGGCCTAAATGTAGGACTAAAATTGAGTTTATTCGATTTTTCTTATAACAAAAAGTAGAAAATATCATTTTTTTACAAAACTTTCGGTCTATTTCCATTTATATCGCAAAAAATAAAAATCGCAGAGGCAATCAAATACCATTAAAAGAAAGCTCTATTTGTGGGAAGAAAAGGACGCAAATTTCGTTTGGGTACAACATTGCATGTCCGAACAATTTACAGTTAAAGCAGCGCAGTGCAAAATTCTGAAATCACCTCTGGTCCTCTAGCTACCAAATGGTCCGGGGCTTAAGTGGTTAAACCATTTGGCGCCAAAGTGCATATTTCATAAATCCACCGGGATTCACTTTTACTTATTTCTCTCACTCTGTGGCTTCCCCTCCAATGTGGTTTAAACTTCTGTATAGCCCAGAATTTTATATCAGCAGGGTTTCTATTATGACAAAGGTCGAAATGTCGAGAAACATTGTGTTTAGGAAAGCCTGCCTTTATGTTTTGTACATGTTCCCTAATTCTTTTCCATAGGGGTCTCTTGGTTCTACCTATATACTGTAGTGAACATGTACACTCCAGCATATACACGATCCCTTCTGTCCTGCATGTAATAAAATCCTTAATAGTGTAGTCCTTCTGGGTAGTGTTGGATTTAAAATTAGAACATTTCACACGATGCAATTTTGTTTCTCTGCAGGCGTAGCATCGCTTGCATGGATAAAAACCTTTTCCCTGAAAGAAGGTAAGTATATTAGATTTATTTGGTGGGTCTGGGATATTTTTTACTACTAAATCCTTCAAAGTAGGGGCCCTTCTATATACAATCCTTGGCCTATCTGGTAATATACTTTGTAACTGTTTATCAGCTCTCAGTATTGGCCAGTGCTTCTTGAATATTTTTTCAAACTGTTTGTGCTGGATATTGAAGTCCATAATGATTGATACCTCCTGAGATTTTTTTACTGTACTCTTTGTCTTTATCCTTGATTAGGTAGTCTCTAGGCATTTCATAAACCTCCCTTATTTTTCCTTGAATAAAATCTTCATTGTATCCTTTTGAAATGAATTTCTTTCCAATGGTATCGGCTTGTTCCAAGAATATATTTTGGTCTGTACAATTTCGCCGGAGCCTTTTTAATTGTCCTTTGGGTATGTTAATTAACCAAGGGTCAAAATGACAGATATCTGTTGGAATATAGCTGTTTCTTTCCACCGGTTTCCACAGTCATCAATGAACCGTTTATAGAGCATTAGGTGTTCCGATTCATCCAGATATACAGCCTTCTCCTCCCATTCGGACATAAAAATATTCGCAACACTAGGGGCATATTTAGCCCCCATCGCTATCCCATTTAATTGCCTATAGTACTCAGACCCGTACCAGAAATAGTTGTGTTGTAGTCCAAACGCTAGGCTCCTCAGGATGAATCTTTTCTGTTTAGATGCTATGTTGCTAAACACATCCAGTCCCCATTTTGCGGCCCTAATAGCTTGTCCATGTTCTATATTGGTATATAAAAGGAAACAACATCTGCTGTAGCCATTATATATTTCTGTTGTGGATTGAGTTCCATCTTATCCAAAATTTGTAAGAGATGTTTAGTATCTCTCAGATACGCATGGGTTTTTGCCACCAATGGTTGCATAAATTTGTCCACATACTCTCCCAGTCTATAGCTGAGGGATTGTATACCATTAATAATAGGTCTCCCTGGGGGTTTTAATAAATCTTTGTGCACTTTGGGTATTGTGCAAATTACCGGGACTCTACACATATCCGGCACAAGATATTTTTCCTCTCTTTTGTTAGAATATTCTTCATACAGCCTCTTAAAATCAATTCGGAAAGTTCTTCTTTATACTCATTTGTGAGGTTACTTCTCAATTTGATGTACGTATTAATATCACCCAATTGCCCCATAAGTTCCTTGTGATAGTATTCTTTCGAAAGGACCACAATGGCGCCCCCTTTATCAGCGGGCCTTATTACTACCTGTTTGTTTTTTTCCAGCTCTTTTATTCCTCTATGAATAGCCTGAGGGTCAGGCATTCTTTTAATTTTCAATTTATCCAAATCTCGTAGTACCATCTTATTGAACACTTCCACGTGTTGGTTATTTGATACCTGTGGATTAAACAGCGATTTGTTCCGTAATTCACTATGCTGTACTTTTCCAGGTGCATTCACTCTGTTGGTCTGATTCATTTGAGTGTTTAATAGATATTTTTTAATATTCAGCTTCCTTGTATACTTTAAAATATCCACATAAGCTTCAAATTTATTGAGCTGCTTTTTTGGTGCATATTTCAGTCCTTTGTCTAGGGCCAATAATTCAGTTTTTGTTAATTCAATCCCACTTATATTATGTATACCTTCACCTATTTTAACCTTCTTTTTTTGTTTCTTGTATCCTCCTCTCGATCCCCTCTTGTGTTTGGGCTTCTGGGATACATCATATGTTCGTGCCGGGGTGGGGTTCTCTCGCCCCTGCGATAATCTAAAAAAGAAGGAGGAACTACAGTAGGTCTCTCCTCATCATCATGATTTCTTAATGGTTCATATTTATTTTGAGTCTTAATTGGACTTCTCCTATTGTCATAATAATGCTGATCATACGGGGGGTACCCACCTTGTGGTGGATATTGATAATTCTGCCCTCCTTGCTGGTAATGTTGGACCGGGTATATATATATATATATATATATATATATATATATATATATATATATAAAATATATAATTATCCCTCTCATCCCTCCTATCAGAATTATATTGGCTATAGTTTCCATTTTGTCCCTGAGCGTATCCTCCTTGGTTCCCATATGGACGATCCTGAACATTATTGGGTTTATGATTATTCTTATTATTTTTCCAATTAGGTTTTTTGGGGGATTTGGACCCCCCCTTGTGGCCATTTTTGTTTCTCCACCAGGGTTTGGGTGTCCTAGGTTCATTAATTTCCCCCCTATTAGGTCTATCATGATTATTACCACTCCCTCTTGGTGATCTCTCATATTCATCATATCTATATCTCTCTGGGGACCTTACTCTGAAGTTTCGCTCCGGAGAAATAATCCGAGACTCTCTTCCTGGAGAGGATGTGGTGGATCCTGATTTCCCACTTTTGATGTTTAATTGCCATTTATACGCTTGTTCTAGTTTGTAATCATTAGTATCCCTAAGGTACTTTCTCTTTTTCCTTTGTTTTATATCAATATCTTTTTGTTCTAAGACTTTGTTAAGTTGGTTAGTGAGAGTTAGAAAGGATTCTGATTTCCTTATATCCCTCTAATATAACTTTACAGTCCGCAATTTGTTTATTTATAGTTGTTAATTTTCTCTGTTTCCATTTCAGGAGGAATTGTAATACTTCCAGTCCCTTTTTATTAAAGAACTGGAACCATTCCTCTACTGCCTCCTTATCATTCAGTCCATCATTAATAGGGACGTCCCACCTTAGCCTTCTTGGGACTAATCCCTCCTTAATGTATTGTTCATGTGAAGTGAGATCCCACCATATGCTCACCTTCTTCTCCATTAGGTGGCCAAACTTCCTGAAATTGGTATCAAGATCACCTGTTTCAGTGATGGGATTAGTTGTAAAGACATCTTTGAGATCAACTGTGCGATTTTCCACAAATTTGAAAATGTCCATACTTGCTGCTCTAGTGCTTGGTCAGATAAATAGAGTAAATGTGAAAAATTATACTAAAGCGCTAATATGTGAAAAAATATGAAAAAACAATGTATAGATGCCCAAATGGTGATAGCTGCAAACAAAAAAGAATCTGTGCTCTCCAAACAATCATAAAATATATATATAAGATGCGCTTACACCAACCTATTCAATGTGCACAATAAGTAAATACAATAATAGTGTCAGTTACAACTCAAAAAATCATACTGCCAGTGCTTAAAAAACACGTTTTTGACTACCACCACTATGGCAGCAACAGATTCTTAAAAGAAAAATGTGGGTTTTGAGAAAAATAGATATACATACTTGCCTAGGTGGATGCAGCATTGGTCCCCCACCTCCTCCGAGAACTGAGCAATCAAAGAACACTGGGCACTCAGTCCTCAGTATTCGGGTGAGCAGAGAACCGGTGACTGTCAGTCACTGGCTCTTTGCTTTGCCTCTCCAATGCTCACTAGAGCGCCAGGCTGTGGAGGGGGCTGAAGTGGCTGGCATAGGCTCTCAGCGGTGCGTTGAGAGGCTGAGCTAGCTGCCACTCGGGCATCTGGATGGATCCCAACATTAAAGTTGGGACCCCTCCAGAGTCTGGACCGGCTGAGTGACGTCAGCTGACAACGGGCATTAGCCCACTTTTGGCTAAATACGGGTCATAGGCGTGCAGAATTAAGTGCACGCCTGTGACCTACAGAAGTAGGGAGGGAATTCATTCAGGAAGCAGTTTGTTCAATATGTATCAGTCAGGTACATGAATTGGGTGCAAGCACAGATAATTTTGGTGCGGCAGCGTGGCAGAATTCAAAAGGATTTCTACAACACCTTTTACTTATTCCCCCCATTGTATTTCTAAGATTTTTAGTTTTGTGACTACCTGCCTTTTAGAATAACGAATTGCTATGAAATGTGTTCAGTGGCAGTCAGTTTCTTCTGTTGCCTGTATAATTTGGGGTTGATCACAAGTAGAGGAAATTCATTCAGTATTGCTCTAGACAACTTATACAAACAAGCCTCCTTTTAACCACTTGACCACTGGGCACTTAAACCATCTTCCTAACCAGACCAATTTTCAGCTTTCGGTGCTCTCACATTTTGAATGACAATTACTCAGTCATACAACACTGTACCCATATGAAAATGTTGTCCTTTTTTTAAACACAAATAGAGCTTTCTTTTGGTGGTATTCAATCATCGTTGTTTTTGTTTTTTTTGCGCTATAAAAGAAAAAAGACTGAAAATTCAGTAAAAAAAAAAATTTTTTCTCCCCAAAAAAGGTGTTTGAAAAATTTCTGCGCAAATACTGTGCGAGATAAAACGTTGCAACGACTGCCATTGTATTCTCTAGGGCCTTTGCTAAAAGAACATATATAATGTTTTGGGGTTCTATGTAATTTTCTAGCAAATAAATGATTTTTACATGTAGAAGAGAAATGTTAGAATTGGCCTGGGTGCTCCAAAACGCCTGAAGGTGCTCCCTGCATGTTGGGCCTCTGTATGTGGCCACGCTGTGTAAACGTCTCACACGTGGTATCGCTATACTCGGGAGTAATAGCAGAATGTGTTTTGGGGTGTAATTTGTGGTATGCATATGCTGTGTGTGAGAAATAACCTGCTAATATGACAATTTTTGGGAAAAAAAAAAAAGAAAAAAAAAATCTTGATTTTACAAGGAATCGTGGGGAAAAAATGACAACGTCAAAAAACTTACCATGCCTCTTTCTAAATACCTTGGAATGTCTTCTTTCCAAAAAGGGGTAATTTGTTGTTTTTTTTGTACTTTTCTGGCATGTTAGGGTCTCAAGAAATGAGATGGGCCATCAGTACTTCAGGTGTGATCAATTTTCAGATATTGGCACCATAGCTTGTGGACTCTATAACTTTCACAAAGACCAAATAATATATACCAATTTGTACTTATTTTTACCAAAGATATGTAGCAGTATAAATTTTGGCCAAAATTTATGATGAAAAATTACTAATTTGCTACATTTTATAACAGAAACGAAGAAAAAAAATGTTTTGTGCTTTAAAATAAAAAAAAAAACAGTAAAGTTAGCCAAATGTTTTTGCATAATGTGAAAGATGAAGTTACGCCGAGTAAAAATTTTTTTTTTTATTGTTCATTTTACTTTATTTTAGTTTGATACTTTTTTTCCCCCGAAATTTTTTTTTTATCACTTTTATTCCTATTACAATGAATGTAAACATTCCTTGTAATAGGAATATGGCAATGACAGGTCCTCTTTACAGTGAGATATGGAGGTCAATAAGACCCCACATCTCACCTCAGGGCTGGGAAGCTTGAAATAATAAAAAAAAAAAACGATCCTGGCTTCGATAGTATCGGTGAGTCGGTAGAAGCACCGGAGGGCGGCGGGAGGTCCCCTCTCGCCTCCCGTAAGAACGATCAAGCGGCGGAACAGCCGCTATGATCGTTCTTATGGTGTAGGGAATCGCCGGCTGAAAAAGCTGATATCTGAATGATGCCTGTAGCTGCAGGCATCATTCAGATATCCCCGCACAAAGTCAAGGACGTCATATGACGGCCGGAGGGCGGGAAGTGGTTAAAATGCATTTTTTTTAACACAAAGTTGTTCATTTATACAATATTTCTAACACATAGCATGTACATACCCAAAATAAATTCTCCTACTCCTCCTGAGTACGGCGATACCACATGTTTGAGACTTCCACAGCCTGGCCACATACAGAGGCAGAGTACAGCCGGGCATGGCTGGGTACGGCAGAGCATGGCTGGGATGGATCTCTCCCCCCTTTCCTACTGTACCGATCGGTACACAGAGGGGAGAGAGGAACTGGCGTCATGACATGACGCTGGTTTGTTTACAAGTGATCGCTTCGTCATGTCACGTGGTAAACGACCGCTATAAGCGGACATTTACCGTGATCCGTGATGCGCCGGGTCTTCCGGAACAGGCGGTCACGGATATTTCCGAGGGCGCGCAGGAGCAAGATTCTGGGAGGACATCCATGGACGTCCTCCCAGAATAAGTCGACCACGCTGTAGCCGTCTTTCGGCTATGGCCCGGTCGGCATGTGGTTAAAGGACTAAAAAAATACTACTAGGTAATGCAATTTCTACATGGCAGGACTGTAGGTAAATGCCTCTTCCGCTGAGTTTTTAAAGCAAATAACAGTTTGCCGTCAGAATACCCACACACCACTAACAGTACTACCTAGTCTACTTCACCTAATCCTCATGGTGCTGGTAATCATAGTAACTTGTAAATGGTGTTCCAGTAATGTTATCTCTGTGGTGCTCCATGTGCTGGCCAGAAGTACCAGCACTGTTGTCCAGAAGGACCAGTAAGCAGGAACAGTGCTGCCAATGACTCTTTAAAGTCAGGGGGGGGGGGGGCATTTACATACATGCCACCCATGTTAAAAAAGCGGTTTCACAAAAGTCCAGTTATGCATACCCAAGTAGCATTGCCTGAAATCTCTCTGCTTCCACTACAATGGAGGTCAAGGCAAAATGAGCTTTCATCAGAGTGACTTTTTACATTATTTTTCTACAACCAATATTCTAGATAAAGCAGGCACTACATTTCAGTCTAAAGAACTGTTACCATTGGCTTCAGTAGTGGCACGCTTGCTGTTTCAGGCTCAGTGTGTGCATGGCAAATCACTCCAGTGACATCAGAACATTTCAGCCTCCCTCTGTACCCATGCAGGCATGACTGCATCATATCGTACAATATCCCGCATGATTATATATACAGATTTTAGAGACAATCTCTATAAGAAAAGGATTTTGAAGCAGGTCTTGGAGCATAGGTGTGCGCAGCCTATTATTGCATTAGGGTGTGCACCACAAAGCTCAAACACACATGCCATTCTCTGCAGCCTCAACTGCACTGGACAGTAAATGAATGGGAAGTGCTCTGTGCAGAGCGGCATCCTGATCATTCATAACTAAGGCATAGTAAGCACAGTTTACTATGCTTCAGGTATGAATGAACATATTGAGTGAGCGTGTTCACTGTGTTCATTTAGAAAAAGGAAGGGGCCTGTAAATGTCATACACTCTCACTTCCCCCACTCTCCATCCTGAAACTTCCCTTGCAGGAGCTGAGAGGAGAGGAGAGAATAGGAGGGAAGCCAGCAGCACTGTGGGGGGGGGGGGGCAACACAGGGGGAAGCCCAGGCAGTAGGGTGAGTCGGCACCGCACAGAATGATAAGGATGTGCCCAGGCACACCTGGCACACCCCCCTGCGCACGCTTATGTCTTGGACTTTCTTTATGGAACTGTGTCTTTTTTTCTGATGTCTTTTTTAGTCATTAGAAAGCACACCTTATCTAAAAAAAAGACACCATGTGCATCACTCCTACTTCTCAGGCACTTCCAGGGTACATCAGTATAGTCTGCATTAGAGCAGAGTTTCACTCATAAAATGAACTTTACATTATTCAGCAGCAATAAACATAACCAACGACATTTGGAATTTTTATTTAATTTTTTCTTACTTTTTCATGCTTGTTGCTATGTGGGCCCTTGTAATCTGGCCCTTCCTCTCTGCAGCACCTGACGTCATTTCCCTCGGCGCCTGTGCTCGCTAGTGCTCCTGGGAGATGTGTGTCATCATTTCCCAGGAGTCAGTGGGCAGCGCCGAGGGCTAGAATCACGGTATTTCAAAACCAGAAGTGACGCAGGCAAGGGCGGCTTATCTTCGTTGCCATCGCAACGGGGCGGGCACTTCTGATGCCGCCGCCTGTTGTGATGGAAAGCTGTGAAGTTTTCTGCGCCGCTACGTGCTCTTACTGTGCATGCGCGAGACTTGCAGTGCATTCTGGGAATACAGCAGCACTGTATCCCGGAAGTTTATGCTTGTGGGCTTCGCCTGCCCACAAGTAAGATGGGAATGCCCGAACAGGATGGATCAAAGGTAACTTTTTAAATAAAATATTAGGGCTGTGGAAATTAAGTATTAATTCTTCGATTAATCGATTAATTCTTTTGATCAATCAAAATTCTTTTGATCGATCAAAATCCTTTTGATCGATCAAAATCCTTTTGATTGGTACTCACCTCTCCGCCGGCTTCCGGGTCTTCAGGGAGATCTGGTGATGTCACGGACACCGGCGGGGCTTGCTGTGTCCATCTGAAGGGCTCCTTTGCTGTGCCTTCATATCTGCATGCCGGCGGGACCTTACTATCTGCCACACGCAAGGGCTGTTACACTTCCCTCTGTAGCGGGTACTTACTTTCCCGGGGTAATTTTTTGAATCTTTCGGTGACACCGGTGGTGTGTTCCGGCGGCCCACTGGGTGGCGCTGTCACCATGGGCTGACGGACGGATATCGCTGTGTGCTGAGCCTCCTTTTTGTCCTCTCCCGGCGGTATGGTGGGGCGGGGAACCCGCCGTGCTTGCTGGGAGAGGGTATAAAGGGGCCGGCCATCTTGGTCACGGGGTCTTAGTCCCAGGCACCTTCGGCCTGCGGACGGTGGTTCGTGTTCATCCTCTAGGCGGCCTAGGCCTAGAGGACCACTGGAGATCGTGTTCCACCTCAGGCACCTTTAGTCCTGGGGTAAGGTACTTGGATGGAGGTCCGGAGCTCAGTGCCCAACACTGAGTTCCGCGAGGGAAGGATCCTAAGGCACTCCGGGGATGGATGCCTGAATCCGAGGTGGGCGTAATGGACCGGGAAGAGCTCCTCATCTGAAGACCCGGTGCAGCAGACTGCCGGTGACGGGTGAGTCTCTTGTCGGAGACCGTCCGGAAGGAGAATTTCCCTTGTGCGGAGACCATAACCCACTCTCAGGGAGGAGAGTGGAGGATCGAACTTGTGTCTGGGCCTATTCGTACACACACCTCCTTTTCTGTTCTAAAGCCAAGGGAGTCCATGTTATGTTCTAAATAAAGGAGTGTTGGACTTTGACGGTGTGTGGCTCAATTTCTGGCGGACAAGGTTTAAGGAGACTCTTGGAGGGAGGATCCGATGCACAGCACAGACCCGAAGGTAACAAGAGACATTGCTGAGACCACATACACAACTGTGGTGGAAGCCTGGCGTAGCTCACCCCTCTCCCTCCCCTATCATACCCCTAGACCAGAGACAGTGCGAGTTGGAAAACTTTAATAGAGGGGAGTGGGGAGAGGGTGTGCTCTACACGTGGGGGCTCGGGTCCGGTATTGTGTTGTGCATTACTGTATGGAACGTGTCTGCTGGAAGAGTTAAACGAATAGGCCAAAGTGCAGCCCTGCTCGAAGCCGTGGACATGACCCGAAGAAGGGAAAGGCCCGCGCAGGAAGACCGGTGAACGGGGGAAGCTCAGCCGTGTGAAGTAGTACACGTGGGGGCTTCTAATTGCACTGCGCCACCAGACACAACCCCCGCCGCTTAGTTTGTGGGCGTGGCTCAACCAAGGAAAGTGACGAAATCCAGCGAACTGGAGCAGAGGGGAGGAGTCCAATACGTGTGAAGGGACTACACGTGGGACATTGGCGTGAAAACTCTGCAGTGTGCGATGGATCAGCAACAGGTCGCCATGTTTGGACACACCTCGTGGATTCCGGTACATCCTCCCACCACGACACTGACTGCTGCTGCTCCAATAACGGGGACGGGGATTCGACTGAAGCCAAGGGGTCGATTCGCCCTGTACTCATGTATGGACGTTGAGGCCCTGGGTATGATTTGTCCCGGGTGTTCGGGACTGGTGTGCCTGTTGAAGCTGTTCGGACGCTGTAAGGCCTGTGGGGAGTTCACGTTTGAGGTGGATTCGGCAGTTGAGAGGCCGAGAACCATCTACCCAGGCCGGGCTTCAGGTACCACCACTCAGAGGAGAAATCACCGCTGTGAGAGTCGCCCCAGTGCACACTGCAGCGACCAGGGAAGAGGTCGTTAAAACTCTGCGGGAGAAATCCGAGGATGCTGACTCGGTCGCCACTGTCTCGCAGCGTCCGCCACCGAAGAAAAGAACCAGCGTGGTAGCCCCGACCAGCGGTGGTGGTGGACCGTCTCGCACGCTTACGACAGGCCCGGATGGATCTGTTGACGAGGGTTCCGGACGTCCCGCTTCAAGGAAAGGCCGAGGTAAGCCAGGCGAAGAGACTTGGTGTGTGGGAGGAGGTGTCGGGGAGGCATGGCCTAGCAAGTCCGCGGAGTGTGGAGGCTCCGTTTCTACAAAGAGCTACATACCCGCGGAGGAGTGTGACACCTCCGACCTGGAATCGCTCTCGGATCTGGGAGATAATGCCATCATTGATGATTTGTTTGCCAAGAAAGGCTGGGACAAGGTACCGCTTGCTTCATTCCGCAGACCTCGGAATTCACCCATGTCAACAGGGGAAAGTACACCCCGGGTGGAGGCGTCAGTGCCTGAAGAGGGTTCCCGTCCCCAGCTCATCCCTGCATCCTCGGCGCAGCCTGCACCTGATGCTGGGGTACAAAGACTGTTGCTGCGGGCACCGATGCCCAGATTGGAGGTGGTCAAAGCGCCTCGTCATCCAGACTCAGTAGTTGTGCCTGGTGAGGGAGACAGAGCTACCATGCCTCCTTTGGCAAGACTACAACGCCTATTTGGCCAAAAAGTTGCAGAGGAGTATGAATGGGAGTATCCCTACTTATCGAAGGACTTGCTCTACGAGGTGGAGGTGCACCGAGAGCGCTGGTACAATGACTTCGTGTGGACCCACCTAAAAGTTCCGCACGCCCGCAGGTACCTGGCATGCTCTCCCAATGCTTCACAACGCTTCAAAGATTGCAAGGCCGAATGGATGTTAGGAAGACACATCCATGCAGATAAAGTGTTGATCCGACGCAAAGAAGGCGAAGATGTGGAGTATCATCTGGAGACCGTGGATCAACACTTGAAGCCACTGATTTTGCCGCATCCCCGCTTTTACTTATAGGAGACAGAGACTCCGCTCTTATCATGTTGTTGAACTTTTTGGGGCAGTTGTTGTGTATGCCCAAAGGAATGAGGAACTATTCCTGTGTTTTTTTCTTTCCCATCTTCCTGCAAAGAGATCACAGACTCTGGGGTTAGACAGGGCCAAAGAGAAGAAGAAGAAGCTCCACGAGTGCAGTAGCGCGAGGCTGTCACCAGGTGGCAGTCTTGTGCAACGTTTTTTTTTAAACACTTTTCATGCACTCACTCTTTGGAGGGAAGAAATTTCTTCTTGGAGAAGTTTCTTTTCTTCTTACACGAACACGTGTCAGGGTTTTGTGTGTTGCTTTTATTGTTTTCTTTTCTTTTCCCTCTGCAGGAGAGCATCTCGTCAAGATTATGGAACTTGGGGTGGTTCTTAGTTAGGATGGGAGGGAAAGGTATAATGTTGAAATGTGATTTCATGTTTAATGTTGTCTTTCACTCCTCTTTTGTTACAGGGGCTCAGACACAACTTCTCCGTTAGGATAGTTTCCTAAAAATTTTTGTTTTTTCAAATTGTTAGTTGGTTTCTGGATTGGGTTGTGTCAGCCGTTGAGGGCATGATTCACTCCATACACTGGGGTCCAGTGTCAAATCACAGGGGGGAGAGTGTAGCGGGTACTTACTTTCCCGGGGTAAATTTTGAATCTTTCGGTGACACCGGTGGTGTGTTCCGGCGGCTCACTGGGTGGCGCTGTCACCATGGGCTGACGGACGGATATCGCTGTGTGCTGAGCCTCCTTTTTGTCCTCTCCCGACGGTGGTATGGTGGGGCGGGGAACCCGCCGTGCTTGCTGGGAGAGGGTATAAAGGGCCGGCCATCTTGGTCACGGGGTCTTCGTCCCAGGCACCTTCAGCTTGCGGACGGTGGTTCGTGTTCATCCTCTAGGCGGCCTAGAGGACCACCGGAGATCGTGTTCCACCTCAGGCACCTTTAGTCCTGGGGTGAGGTACTTGGATGGAGGTCCGGAGCTCAGTGCCCAACACTGAGTTCCGCAAGGGAAGGATCCTAAAGGCACTTCGGGGATGGATGCCTGAATCCGAGGTGGGCGTAATGGACCGGGAAGAGCTCCTCATCTGAAGACCCGGTGCAGCAGACTGCCGGTGACGGGTGAGTCTCTTGTCGGAGACCGTCCGGAAGGGGAATTTCCCTCGTGCGGAGACCATAACCCACTTTCAGGGAGGAGAGTGGAGGATCGAACTTGTGTCTGGGCCTATTCGTACACACACCTCCTTTTCTGTTCTAAAGCCAAGGGAGTCCATGTTATGTTCTAAATAAAGGAGTGTTGGACTTTGACGGTGTGTGGCTCAATTTCTGGCGGACAAGGTTTAAGGAGACTCTTGGAGGGAGGATCCGATGCACAGCACAGACCCGAAGGTAACAAGAGACATTGCTGAGACCACATACACAACTGTGGTGGAAGCCTGGCATAGCTCACCCCTCTCCCTCCCCTATCATACCCCTAGACCAGAGACAGTGCGAGTTGGAGAACTTTAATAGAGGGGAGTGGGGAGAGGGTGTGCGCTACACATCTATCACTTCCCTCTATCAACCTGGGATTCTACAGCCATCCACTGGGAGTTGTGATAGTTCCCTTCACGGGACATCTACATGCCGACGGACTAATGTTAGCCCCTTCTCATCTGGATTCAGTAGTGGTATCGTTGTACACATTTTTATACCAGTATCATACTTAGCTACATGTTTTCTTTATCGTACACCACGGGACACAGAGCTAGTCATTACATAATGGGTTAAGGGTCACCAGCGGTGATTGGACACTGGCACAACCAATGGAAGACAGTTCCCCTCCATATAACCCCTCCCATCAGGGAAGTACCTCAGTTTTTTCGCCAGTGTCGAAAGGTGTTGGACGCGTTAGGAGGTGCTAAAGGAAAGCTCTACCAAAGAGACCCTCTGGGGGTAAAAGAGCTATGCTTTCGGATCCATCCAAGACGCCTACAAATGAGCTGAATCTGGATGGGATCCGGGCCTCATCCATGAGGCGTCGCCTGTAATGTCTCTCTTCGGAGGACTGGGCTCTAAGATCCAGCACTTTCGCTATTTTGCTATAAAGTCCTGGTAAGAGTCTTGTACAAGGCCCAGGGGAGAGGTATCCTTTAAATAGGAACCCATATCCCTGAAGGTTGGCACACATAGCCCACCGTGAAGGATGAGAAAAATATATACAGAAGATATCAAGTGGTAAAACGACTTTTACCTGAGAGAAAGAAAAACAAGAGATCTTGTTTTAAACGCTCTCTCTCCCCAGCTCCCGGGAAATCTGACTCCAACCAGTGGCGGCGGCCTGTTTTAGCCGCCCACAAAAGCCAAGGGGCAAGCTCAGAAGAACAAGAAGCCGTGGGGTGCAAGAGCTAATAAGCAAGCCCCAAAACCTCTCAGTGAAGGGGCGCCCCCGCTCGGCCGAGTGGGAGGAAGGCTTTGTCAGTTCTCAGCGACTTGGTGGTCAGAAATCCAGGACAATTGGGTGGTATCCACAATATCCTCAGGGTACAAACTGGAATTTTGAGAGATCCCACCTTCTCAATTCCGAGGTTCAAGACTCTCCAAGGATCCACAAAAAAGAGAATCCTTCTTCAAAGGTTTGAATCACTTAATGGCTCAAGGGGTAGTTACAGACGTACCCCAAAAAGAGCGAGGTTCAGGTTTTTACTCAAACCTCTTTGTGATTCCAAAGCCAAATGGAGATGTCAGACCCATCCTGGATCTAAAATCCCTAAATCGGTTCCTGAACGTTCGCCATTTTCGAATGGAAACGATCCGATCCGTGGCCGCCACTTTAAAGGGCGGAAAATTCATGGCGCCCATAGATATCAAGGACGCACATTTACACATACCCATCCTCCCCGCTCACCAAAGATTCCTAAGGTTTGCGGTAGAAGATCGCCACTTTCAATTTGTGGCTCTGCCGTTTGGTGTAGCCACCGCGCCCATAGTATTCACAAAGGTGCTAGCTCCTCTGTTAGCAAACCTAAGAACACGGGGCATTGCGGTAACAGCCTATCTGGACGATCTACTAGTAATAGATCAGTCAAAGGAGGGATTGGGTCACGCTGTACACACTACAGTAGGATACCTGGAGCATTTAGGATGGATTATAAATTTACAAAAATCCTCTCTCCAGGCCCAAAGAAGGATAGTGTACCTGGGCATGATCATAGATACAGCCCAAAACAGGGTATACCTGCCAGAACCGAAGATACAGTCTCTGAAAGACCTGATCCACAAGGTCAAAGCAAACAAGAGGCCGTCTATTCGCCTTTGCATGAGACTATTGGGAAAGATGGTAGCCTCCTTCGAGGCGGTCCCTTACGCCCAGTTTCATTCGAGACTACTTCAAGGCAATATTTTAGCTTCCTGGAACAGGAAGAGCCAAGCTCTGGATATACCCATGCGCCTGTCCTCACAAGTACGCCACAGCTTTGATTGGTGGCTAGAAGCCAGGAATTTACGGAAGGGAAAGTCCTTCCTCCCAGTGGCCTGGAAGGTGGTATCTACGGATGCCAGCCTATCGGGCTGGGGTGCAGTATTCGAGGAGGCTTCTACCCAGGGAACCTGGGCCAAGACTCAGGGGATCCTGCCCATCAATGTGCTAGAGATCCGGGCGGTATATCTAGCCCTCAAAACCTGGACATACAGGTTACAGGGCTACCCAGTTCGGGTTCAATCCGACAATGCTACTGCAGTAGCTTACATCAATCACCAAGGAGGCACCCGCAGTCGGGCAGCCCAAAGAGAGGTGAACCGGATCTTGGCATGGGCAGAAGAGCATGTACCTTGCCTTTCTGCAATCTTCATTCCAGGGATAGAAAATTGGCAAGCAGACTACCTGAGTCGTCAGCAGCTGCTACCAGGAGAGTGGTCTCTTCACCCCGAGATCTTTCAGGCCATATGTCTGAGATGGGGAAACCCAGATGTAGACCTGCTAGCTGCCAGGTTCAACAAGAAATTGGACAACTTTGTGTCCAGAACGAGAGATCCTCTAGCCTACGGGACAGACGCTGTAATAATACAGACGCTCTAATAACTCCATGAAATCAGTTCTCACTGATCTATGCATTCCCTCCGATCCCTCTTCTACAAAGACTGCTTCGCAGGATCAAGGAGGAGGGAATACCAGTAATCCTAGTGGCCCCAAACTGGCCCAGGAGGCCTTGGTACGCCGAGATTGTAAAAATGGCGATAGGAAGGCCCTGGAAGTTTCCACTTCGACACGACCTGCTGTCACAGGGTCCAGTATTCCACCCTTCCTTACAAAGGCTAAAGTTGACGGCCTGGCTGCTGAGACCCACATTTTTAAAAAGAGAGGGGTCTCTGGTCCGGCTCTTTCTACGCTCATTAATGCTAGAAAGCCAGCCTCCAGACTCATCTATCATAGAGTCTGGAGAGCATACGTTTCCTGGTGTGAATCCAGATGTTGGAATCCTCAGAAATATGAAATAAGTAGGATTCTTGCTTTTTGCCAGTTAGGAGTGGATATGAATTTAGCCCTTAGCACCATCAAAGGGCAAATATCGGCTCTATCAGTCTTCTTTCAGAGACCATTGGCATCTCACTCCCTAGTTCGGACATTCATTAAGGGGGTACTGAGGATAAATCCTCCAGTTAGGACTCCCTTGTGTCCATGGGATTTGAATTTGGTATTGTCAGTGTTGCAAAAGCAACCTTTTGAACCTATTCGCCATATTCCTTTAATTATATTGAGTAGGAAGTTGGCCTTTCTGATTGCTATAGCTTCTGCTAGGAGAGTATCAGAGCTAGCGGCTCTTTCTTGTAAAGAGCCTTATCTAATTTGTCACAAGGACAAAATCGTACTACGACCCCATCCGGCTTTTCTACCTAAGGTGGTGTCGGCTTTTCACTTGAATCAAGACATTGTTCTGCCTTCCTTTTTTCCAAACCCGCGGACGGCGGGGGAAAAATTATTACACTCTCTAGATCTACTGAGAGCGGTAAAGGTGTATCTGCAAGCAACCGCTCAGATACGTAAAACAGATGTTTTGTTTATTTTACCAGATGGGCCCAAGAAGGGCCAAGCGGTATCAAAATCCACCATTTCCAGGTGGATTAGACAAGTAATTATTCAAGCTTATGGTTTAAAGAACAGGACTCCTCCTTTTCCTGTTAAGGCACACTCTACCAGGGCGATAGGTGCTTCATGGGCAGTGCACCACCAGGCTTCGATGGCTCAGATCTGTAAAGCTGCAACTTGGTCTTCAGTCCATACATTTTCCAAATTCTATCAAATAGATGTGAAAGGACATGAGGATTCCGCCTTTGGGCGAAGTGTGCTGCAGGCAGCAGTATAGGGCTTCTGGTCCGCAAGCGGCCTGTTTTGATCTGTGTCTCCCCCCCTTCATATGAGCATTGCTCTGGGACGTCCCATTATGTAATGACTAGCTCTGTGTCCCGTGGTGTACGATAAAGAAAATAGGATTTTTATAACAGCTTACCTGTAAAATCCTTTTCTTGGAGTACACCACGGGACACAGAGGTCCCCCCCTTCTTATGGGAACCTTACTGCTTTGCTACAAAACTGAGGTACTTCCCTGATGGGAGGGGTTATATGGAGGGGAACTGTCTTCCATTGGTTGTGCCAGTGTCCAATCACCGCTGGGGACCCTTAACCCATTATGTAATGACTAGCTCTGTGTCCCGTGGTGTACTCCAAGAAAAGGATTTTACAGGTAAGCTGTTATAAAAATCCTATTTTTATGACTGCTTTTGCTTCCGTTTGGTAATACTCGCACCATTTTTACAGTTTATGTAGCTACATCGATTTTATCTCCAGTGCAATATTTATTTTGTTACCTACTTGAAGACTATAAAAGTTTTAATGCTATTCCCATTGAGCGCTGCCTTTGTGTGTTTTTTGTATCCTGCTATCCATAGGTGTGCGCAGCCTATTGCATTAGGGTGTGCACCCCAAAGCTCCAACACATATGCATTTAAAATATTTACTGGCCTCTTCACCGCTCTCCATCCTGAAACAATGGGATGAAGGGGGAGCACATGGGGGACCCAGGCAACAGAAGGAAATGTAACAGGAAAAGGAGGGGGGCATATATTACTACCAATCCCCTATATTTTCCTCCTGGAGCAGCTGAATGTTGACAAAAGGGAGGAGGAGGAGAAGCCTACTTTCAGCTGCTGCAGGAGGAATATACAGATCCGTTCCACTAAATTCCACCCCCCGCCACCCCTCCTGTCGAGGTTCTGAGGATTGCGGTTTACCTGTCACCTGCCCACCATTGACACTGGTTGTCAATCCCAGGATTAGGGTGTGCCCAGGCACACCTGGCATACCCCTTGCGCACGCCTATGCTGCTATCCATTTTTTCAGTGGTTGGTAGCTGCACTGGGAAGCGGCCTGCAAGGAGATCAGCTAAAAGTAGTTGGATCTATTTGCGTTATAATTAATCGAAATTAGTCGATTAATCGATTAAAAAAATAATCGATTAATCGAACACGAAAATTTTAATCAGTAACAGCCCTATAAAATATTAATAAATGCTGCGCTAATGACAAGACTAACCAATGGTAAATATACATTATCTAGTAGTAAGAGATGGATATAAAAAAATTAAATAAAAAATAAAATCATATATGTGGTTGGAACGCCGCTTTAAGAACCAGAACTAGGGACTTTGGTTTATAAACTTGCAAAAATCTTCTTGTCGGTTTATCAGCACTAATGCCTCGTGCACACGATCGCAATTTCCAAAGAGAAAAGTGCGATGTGAGCATTTTCTCGCAAATTCTGACTGTGTGTATGCTCCATCGCACTTTTTTTTGTGAGAATATCCGACAAGAAAAGATTGAGAACAGGTTCTCCATTTTCGTGACAGGAAAAATTCCTATCGGGAATCGCGATCATCTGTATGCAATTACGACGCACAAAAAAACATGCATGCTCAGAATCAAGCAGAAGAGCCGAAATGCCTATTGAACTTCATTGATCTCAGCTCGTCGTACATCTTGTATGTCACCACGTTCTTGACGGTCGGAATTTCAGCCAAGATTTGTGTGACCGTGTGTATGCAAGACAAGTTTGAGCCGTTTTCCGGCTGAAAAAAACCCTTGGTTTTCTTGTCGGAAATCGCAATCGTGTGTACGAGGCATAAGAAAGGTGAAATCGTATCCTTTTGCATATAAAACAAGCAGTTCAGAGCTAAAATGTGACAGCCAAAAGGTTTTTGTATGAGATATTGGGGTTCTGTTAAATGTATATAGCACTGACATATTAGGTAGTGCTGTACATAGAACCATTAATATCAGTCTCTTTTGCTAAAGGAGCTCACAATCTGATATCTGCACCCAGAGTCACATTTACTGTTATGCTGTGTACACACGATCGGTTTTACCGATGAAAACAGTCCGATGGACTTTTTTCATCGGACAAACCGATCGTGTATGGGCCCCATCGTTCTTTTTTCCATCGGTGATTAAAAATAGAACATGTTTTAAATTTATCCGATGGAAAAAAAAAACGATAGCAACTTCCGATCGTCTGCGTGGAACTCCAGCGGAGAAAAAACCCACACATGCTCAGAATCAAGTCGACGCATGCTCAGAAGCATTCAACTTAATTTTTCTCGGCTCATCGGAGTGTTTTACGTCACGGCGTTTGGGACGGTCAGTTTTTTGACTGATGGTGTGTAGGCAAGACTGATGGAAGTCAGCTTCATCAGAAATCCGGTGCAAAAATCCATCGGATTAGAATCCATAGGAAATCCGATCGTGTGTACAGGGCTTTAGACACAGTAGGTCTGTTTATAGGGAAAGTATCAATTTAGAATCGTGGCCACAATTGGGAACTTTGCACATATAGCTCCTCGCAATGACTATAGAAAAAACGCCTTGCAGTCTTAACTTTTGGGAATCATTTATTTTCTTGGTAGGCAAAAGTTTGCCTAGACTAGCGTTTGTATCAACACTCATATACAGAAATTTGTAGGAAAACTCAGTCAATGTATTGACATATGTCGTTTGAAAGTACTTCATAATTGTTTGCTTTTAACATAGATTTTGGAACAGATGGATTTTACTGAGCAAAAACCACATAATTCTGTTCGAAATTAGCTTGTTTAAGATTTTTTTTTCCATCCTGCTCCTTTTCTCATCTCTGTGGTTAAAAAATGAATGTCGTTTTGACCCCACTAATGATTAGAAAATCAAATGAACATTTCTAAAACAAAAAATTATGAACAAAATTCCACTATTGTATAGTTGTCGCTTAAAGTCCATGCTAAAACTAAAATCCCTCTATCTATAGCCACCAACATTCTACCACTAACCTCTCCTAGCCCTGTAAAGACAAAACAGTGTGCATACCTTTTCTGCAGGTGATCCAACCTGATCTCCAGCAGTGGAAGCTCTGATCCCACGCTGAGCCGTCAGCCACGGCTTCGCTGTGGAGGCGGGTGCAGAAAACGCGTCCAACCAGGGAAGCCCCAGAGTAAGTCTATGGGTGACATCACTCCCCATTCATTTCACAGCTGTCGTCAGGCTTGTCCTCTGCAGAGCTTCCGCCGCTGGAGATCGAGTTGGATCGCCTGCAGAAAAGGTATGTCTACTCATTTTTTCTTTACAGGGATAGAGTTGAAATGTTTGTGGCTATAGATGCAGGGATTTTAGTTTTAGCATGGGCTTCCACTTTAAAGTGATTGTAAAGTCTTATTTATTTTTTTCTATAAAAATAACAAACATGTTATACTTACCTGCTCTGTGCAGTGGCTTTGCACAGAGCAGCCCCGATCCTCCTCTTTTCGGGTCCCTCTTCAGCACTCCTGGCCCCTACCTCCTGTTGAGTGCCCCCAAAGCAAGCAGATTGCTATGTGGGCACCTGAGCCGAGTCACAGCTACGTTTTGTCCATTCAGACACGTAGCCGCAGTTCAGCCCTGCCCCCTCCTCTCCTGATTGGAGATTGGCCAACTGACTTTGACAGCAGCAGGAGCCAATGGAACCGCTGCTGTGTTTCAGCCAATCATGAGGGAGAGTCCCGGATGGCTGAGGCACTCGTGCTTATCGCTGGGGAAAGATCGGGCTAAGGTAAGTATTAGGGTGCCTGAGGGGGGCTGCTACACACAGAAGGTTTTTTTATCTTCATGCATAGAATGCATGTAGGTAAAAAACCTTCTGACTTTACAATCACTTTTAAACTATAGGTGTACCTTTCTTTACTCTGAGACTTGTACAACACGCAGTAACTGGATTGGGTACTTGTTTAGGTTGTCATACAGAGGCCTTTAATTCTGCTGTAAAGTGATACGAAACACACTTTTTTTCATTTACATTATCCCTCCTCTCTATGTACAGTATACGGCTGATGGTGCTGTATTTGTTTTAACAAATAAAACATTTTTCATAATCGATATACAGCTGTCACATGACCCAGCTCTTTCCCTGCCCATCTGCAGGGAAACATCGGTAGGAGGAGCTTCTAGTCCTCTGGTGGCTTCACATGTTAAAAAAAAAAAAAAAGCCTTTGAAATATAAAAGGAAAAAATACATAATTAATGTAGCACCCCCCTGACCCCCGCATCAGGGAGGGCTGACATTTCACCTCAGGGTGCTGGTTCTTCTGCATGGTGGGTGTGGACATTTGCAGAAAAGTAGGCGCCAGTCACTTTTAGGGTGAGAAAAAGTGAGCTTATTGCTCACAACAGAAAAATGAGGGAGAGATGGTTAGGGCACAGGATACCCTAGGACCGTAGGCAGACCGGATCAACAGACTCCGAACAGTCAGGTAGACAGCAATACAGAACAAGGGCTGTAACGACACCCCAAGTATGAAAGAGGTTAACGCCGTTTAGGTTATTCCCTCTCCGAACACACATCCGCTACCGACACTCCACAGTCAGGCGACCGCTTCCCATAGGAATAATTCTTCCAGAAATACGAGACAAACGCTCTGTATGAGGTTTCCAACTGGTCTGACAATCTTTAATGAGAGCAGTGGTCCAACTCCACCCACAACATAACGAGGCCCAATACAGGTTATTTTGACATCTCTTAGCAGACAACAGGTGAGTTCATTAGCTAATCCCTTTTCAGTTTAAATGACTATGCATGACCTTTATGTTCCCCAGACTGTCTGTCTGCTAATTTACAATACCCACAATTAGCGAGTTAATTATCACTCTTCACAATGAAAGGATCTCTAGCAGCTAGCCGGGACTCTCATTTACATTACACAGGCAGCCAGGTGGCACATCAGCATCTCTCAATTAACTTGTTGAGTTCAGAATCAAACAACCAGTACATATTGTGGATTAATATTACTATCCCAATTTAGGTAGTCCAAGATATATTTCCTCAGTCACCCTATGCCCAAAGTGACCCCTGTCACACATCTCCCCTTTCGGCAGGAGACTAACACAGGAGGAGACCCCAGACGGGTTGACTCCGAAGTTAGTCCATAGTTCCATTCCTCTAATGCCTAGACAACCCATCAGCATTGTCATTTTGCTTACTGGGTCAGTAGCTGATGGTGAAGTTGTAAGGTTGCAGGGCGAATAATGGAATTCAGTTCTGGAACAGTCACTTGCTTTGCTCTCTCAATGGCTCCCAAAACTTGTTGCTGATGCTCTTGGGAAAGGTAAGGCAAAACCTGGGCGCAAATCCCATTTACCTTTTGACAATTTCAGCCTGTTTGTGCATTTCAATGTTCAAGCCATGGGACATCTCATAATACATGATGTAGTGTCGTTGCATCTCCGATTTCTCCCTGGCCAACTTGTCACATTCCAATTTGAGACTGTGATATTGTGCCTGATCTAAGGTACATGTCGGGGGAGATAGTCTTACCCAGTTCTCAGTCGCAAGTAGGCCAGTTCCAGCAGCATGGGTCTGGGCACAGGTAGTCACTGGGTTGGCTTCAGCGGGGCCCATCGGGGCTAAGCAGAAACGAGGGGGGCCAAATCATTCCCCAGTAGTACATCCGCTGGCAAATCCTTCATCGCCCCCACATTCACGTGTCCCGAACCAACCCCCCAATCCAGGTGAACACGTGCAACGGGTAGCCGGAAGACGGTGCCTCCCGCTACTCTTACGGCTACAGTGTATCCGGTATTTTGGCTCTCTGGGATGAGGTTCTTCTGTAGTAGGGTCATGGTGGCACCAGTATCACGTAGGCCATTGGCTACCTTTCCATTGACCCAGACAGTCTGCCTGTGTTGCTGCCTGTTGTCCCTGTTAGCTGCTTGTATTGGATCAGCCTCGTGCAGGCCGCCCCAATGTTCTTCCTCCTCAACGCAGTGGGTCGCAGGCATGGATGTGCGGGGGCCCCCCTTGCTGGCTGTCTCCATGACTGGGACTGGATGGCTGGATTCAACGGACAGTCTGGCTTTTGTGCCCTAGCCGTTTACACCCGAAACACCTGATGGGTTGTGAGCAGTCCTGGGAGTTTAACCTGGGCTGCTGAGGATAAGTGGCCGCTGGAGGTGGTGCTGAAGTTGGGTTAGAGGCTGGTAAACTGGGCCGAGATAGTGGATAGCGCTCGCTTTCGCCTGACCTTCGAGAGTCCAGATATTCATCGGCCAAAGTAGCCGCTTGCTGTACAGTCCGTGGTCGCTTATCTCGCACCCAATCCTGTAATACCGGAGGTGAGTGGTTAAAGAACTGTTCTAAGAGTACTAGCTGGGTGATGTCCTCTATGGTATGAGCGTGGCTTCCCTGGAACCAGCCCTTAAGGTTTTGCTGCAGACAATGTGCCCACTCCACGTATGTTATGTTGGTTTGTTTCCGGGATTCTCGAAACTTAATCCGGCTGGCTTCGGGTGTAATGGCAAATCGGGCTAGCAGAGCTTCTTTTACCCGGTCATAGTCTTTAGCGTCCTCATCCTCCAGGGCCCGACACGCATCCGCCGCTCTGCCAGTTAAATTACTCGCCAGTAAGGCGACCCAATCTTGGGGCAGTACTTCATGTATCTGGCATAGTCTCTCAAAGTCCTCCAGGAACGCTTCAATTTCCTCCTCTTCTTCCTTAAATAGTTTGAACGCCCGAAAGAGCAACTTACGGAAAGGCGCTGCATCTTTAGGTGTTGTCTCCGATATTTCCGCCATTCTCCGCTCATGTTGCCGCTCTAATTCTCTCTCTTGTCGCTCATCCTGCAGCTGGATGTCTCTAATGGCATTCTGTATGGCGGTCTCTGATGGGTTAGCACCATATAATGCCAACCGCTCTCAAACTCGTTGCTGAAACAAGTCTTCAACTGACCGGGGTCCTGCATCACCATCCCTCTGATCCGTCTCGGGTAGCTCACTGATCAGGGTGGCCTTGTTCTTTGTCCCACCGGTCCCTCCACGGCTCTCAAGTCTTTCAGCGTGGCTTTCCTGCAGGCTGCATAGCTGGTCATTCACTGTGGTGGTTTGGAGTGTCCCAGTAACTGTAGAGAAAATCCCACCGCTGCCAACCAATGTAACGACACCCCAAGTATGAAAGGGGTTAACGCCGTTTAGGATATTCCCTCTCCGAACACACATCCGCTACCAACACTCCACATTCAGGCGACCGCTTCCCATAGGAATAATTCTTCCAGAAATACGAGACAAACGCTCTGTATGAGGTTTCCAACTGGTCTGACAATCTTTAATGAGAGCAGGCTCTTTTTATACACCAAAATAATTTTGCATTAATCTAAAAATGAACAATGGTCCAACTCCACCCACAACATAACGAGGCCCAATACACGTTATTTTGAAATCTCTTAGCAGACAACAGGTGAGTTCATTAGCTAATCCCTTTTTAGTTTAAATGACTATGCATGACCTTTATGTTCCCCAGACTGTCTGTCTGCTAATTTACAATACCCACAATTAGCGAGTTAATTATCACTCTTCACAATGAAAGGATCTCTAGCAGCTAGCCGGGACTCTCATTTACATTACACAGGCAGCCAGGTGGCACATCAGCATCTCTCAATTAACTTGTTGAGTTCAGAATCAAACAACCAGTACATATTGTGGATTAATATTACTATCCCAATTTAGGTAGTCCAAGATATATTTCCTCAGTCACCCTATGCCCAAAGTGACCCCTGCCACAAGGGCCTTAGGCCTGCACCCATTATTCTGTACCTACGTAGCAACAGCTGTCTCCTATAGCAACCAAAAACTCACAACACTGTGCAGAGTTTCCTTTGGATGAGCTCGCCTTAACGCTTTGCCAGCCTCTTCACAGTCCCTGGCTCATGAAGGGTAACCTCTGGTACTTCATCTCAGAACTCCATCCTTTTCCTTATGCCTTCAGGCAACAAGAGGCTCTTGCTCTCTGGCAGAACCTCTCCCATGCCCCCGGGCAGCAAACAGGCTCTCTCTGGCAGAGCCCCCAAGGACATGGCCAGGCCTCACCCAACACAGCTGTTCCATGCACATCCACACAAGACCAAGGTCTGGGTGAGTGGACCCCGATCACCTGACTTTCTTCAAATATACTATCTCTCCCAGCATGCTCATGGGCCTGAAACTCCTACTGATTGGCTGAAAGAGATATGCAAATTCATAACGAGTCTCACTGCTGCTCATCATACTAATGCCAAAGGCATGGACAGAAGGTAGGAACCACAGTTAAACCAGGCTTAGGAGAAAACCCACATGATCTCAAAGACTATAAATCAGCCAGGTTAGTTACCACCTAGCACAGCTAAATTTACCAGTAGCACCTGTTTAAGACAAGGGTGCTACATTAATATTGAATGCTTTAAATCGTCATACAAATATGTCTGGTCTTCCAGCTTGTGTCTTGTGTCTATTTTTTGTATGTGTTTCCAGTTAGTGAGGTGATTCCTCCATCAAGCAACACCCATTGTGTTTAGCTGTTTAGTGGACATGCAGGAGGAGGAAGGGAGTGGGCTGTCATTTATCCGGAGTGTATACGCCCACACGTGTGACTCTGTAGTCACACAGGCTGCAGAGATAAGAAAAATTAAGAAATTAACAGCTTAGGAGAGAACCACAACTGGAATATGCTCAGTAGATGTGGCAATGGCTGGTCCACACAATCTCAGGCGGCAACAGGGACACAGACAAGGAGGAAGGAACAGTGAACAGCAGGATTAACTAGCTTTTTTTGTATGAAGTATGAACAGCATGTACTGACAGTTTTTAATAATGTCTTGCCTGTGTCCAGACCATCAGCCCACCAGTCTTCAGCACCTGATCCCCGCTGCTCAGCAGTCTCTAGTTGCTGAGACCGCAGGTGTCCCAGCAACCAATGATGTCACATGTATGCCCCACCCCCTGTACCAGGTTTCTCAGCCCAGCTAACGCCCCCTGCAGCTCATCCCTTCTGCCAGCTCCCGCCCCTGCCAGCCCAGTTACTGGACATCTGGAGGTATGCTGTTTACTTGGATGGGATTTATAGGTGCACTCTGATGGACACACATGATGTAAGGAGGCACTGATGGGGGACAACTGATATAAGGGTGCACACTAATGGGAGACACCTGATTTAAGGGGGGAGACTCTGATGCAGACACCGGATGTAAAGGGGCAATGGTATTGAAAAACCTTGATGTAAGAGGGCACTCTGATGGGAATACCTGATGTAAGGAGGCACTCTGATGGGGACAACTGTCGTAACTTCCATTCATTTGACCACCGTGACAGTGGTTACATGATCATGATCTTTTCCACTCACCGGGCCTTCCTAACTATTTAAAGGTATGCCAGGGGTGAGCGGAAAAGGGTTAAAGCTGATGTCAAGGTTTATTTTTACTTTAAATAGTTAACTTGGGCCAAGCTAGCCCTAACAAACTATTTCCTTCACTAACGTGCACCCATTGGGTATGCTGTATAAACTGTATGTAGCCTCAGCAATACAGTTTACAGCACTGTATTCCAGGTGTGACCTTGCTGTCTCGCACCCGGAAAAAAATAGCAGGGGGCCGAGTGGCACTCAGCCATTCATAGGCAGCTTTGTATTCTATCAATGAATACAACGTTTCCTCTGGCTGAGTCTGAGCTCATGACATCAGCCTGCCAAGGGCAGCTCCAGACAATTTGTATTTTTTATTTTTTTTGGGAGGGGTGCTCTGTTGGTGCTGAGAGAATAAGTGGGGGAGCTAATGTGAGGAGCACAGCACACCGCCTGCTCTGCTCTGCTCTTGTGGGTGTAGTCTAGAGGTGCACATCTTCAATGGTCTCACAATTCAATTTGATTACGACTATCATGTCAACGATTCAATTTCGCAATGCATCACGATTACTGCGCACGGTTTTCATCCAAAAAAATTCAAGCAGTTAGAAGAACTTTTTTATTTTATCTGTTCTTAGAAAAAAGACAACACGCATGCATGTAGCAAAGTCTAAACTCAGCAGACAACTTAAAGGGGAGCTCCAGGCAGACATGATACAGATGATGGTCAGAGACTGCAGACATGATACAGATGATGGTCAGAGACTGCAGACATGATACAGATGATGGTCAGAGACTGCAGACATGATACAGATGATGGTCAGAGACTGCAGACATGATACAGATGATGGTCAGAGACTGCAGACATGATACAGATGATGGTCAGAGACTGCAGACATGATACAGATGATGGTCAGAGACTGCAGACATGATACAGATGATGGTCAGAGACTGCAGACATGATACAGATGATGGTCAGAGACCGCAGACATGATACAGGAGATGGTCAGAGACCGCAGACATGATACAGGAGATTGTCAAAGACTGCAGACACGATACAGGAGATGATCAGAGACTGCAGACAATGACATACTACAGGAGACAGTCAGCAGGTAAGTATGATATATTTTTTATTTGTTCCCTAGGCTGACATGGAGACGAGAGAGGGGGAAGAGGGCCCCCACCCATCTCCATATCATTGCAGGGCGGAAGCAACGTCAAAACGCTCTTAAAGGGGACATTTAAAAAAAAATAAAAAATTAAATGACATAATTTTTTTTTATTGCACTTTAGTGTAAATATGAGATCTGAGGTCTCTTTGACCCCAGATCTCATATTTAAGAGGTCCTGTCATGCTTTTTTCTATTACAAGGCATGTTTACATGCCTTGTAATAGGAGTAAAAGTGACCCAAAATTTTTTTTTCTTTAAAAACAGTGTAAATTTTTTTTCTTTTTTCTAATTAAAATAAATAATAAAAAAATATATATATGTTTTTTAAAGCGCCCCGTCCCGACAAGCTTGCGCGCAGAAGCGAACGCATAGGTGAGCAGCACCCGCATATGAAAACGGTGTTCAAACCACTCATGTGAGGAATCGCCGCGATCGTTCGAGTGAGAGCAATAATTCTAGCCCTAGACCTCCTCTGTAACTCAAAACATGCAACCTGTAGAATATTTTAAAACATCGCCTATGGAGATTTTTAAGGGTAAAAGTTTGTCGCCATTCCACGAGCGGGCGCAAATTTTGAAGCGGGACATGTTGGGTATCAATTTACTCGCGTAACATTATCTTTCACAATACAGTAAAACCTTGGTTTGCGAGCATAATTCGTTCCAGAAACATGCTTGTAATCCAAAGCACTTGTACTGTATATCAAAGCATTTTTTTACAGGGTATAAAAGAGAGGCACATCTAAGTGTAGCAATAAGTTGCTAAATGTTGTACCTTCATTAAATGTAACCATATTGCTACACTTAGAGGCTCCTGTCTTCTTTTTTATACTCAGTTGGGACATGACGCTAATCTTATATCAAGGCATCGCTTGTATATCAAGGCAAAATTTATTAAAACATTTTGCTTGTCTAATTGGGCTAACTTTACTGTTGTCTAATTTTTTTAATTCAAAAAAGTGTTTTTTTCCAAAAAAACTGCGTTTGTAAGACCGCTGCCCAAATACGGTGTGACAAAGTATTGCAACGATCGCCAATTTATTCTCTAGGGTGTTAGAAAAATAAATATTTTATGTTTGGGGGTTCTAAGTAATTTTCTAGCAAAAAAAAAAAAATGTTTTTAACTTGTAAACACCAAATTTCAAAAATAGTACAAACATGATAAACAGCATATATAACAACATGGCACATCAGGTGATACAATAATAACATGTCCTTCATGTAATGAAAGTGAACTAAAAATATCAACAGAGGGTAAAACCATCTAAAAATGATCAATGTGTGTTGGATGCATCAGAGTAAGGCTCGACGCGTTTCATGGACTTGTGTCCACTCCTCAGGAGCCAAGTGCATCCATATTCTATAAAAAAGAAAGAAACAGTAGATACCCAGATGATATAATTAGATTGCCCGGATAAGGGATGAACAACAAAAATGTATACAAATATTAAAAATTGGGATGTGACTGGCCATGCCAAAGGGTACTCACATATGACCCAGAGGTTGTGTCCATATAGAAGCACAGGTCAGGGACAGGCCAATCAAGTCTAGCCCGGGAGCAGAGAGGGGGACCCAACGGGAAATCCGGAGAAACGCACACCATCCCTCATGAGTAGATCGAATTTCTATAGTATAAGGAATAAATACTAATGGATATCTATGGTAATGAACGTCAAAGGAGTAAACTAAAAGTAACTGGTGACCCAGAGCTATAGTATTAAGATGGGTTTACCTGGTTGGGTCCAACAAGAGTACAAAGCCCAATGGGAACAGGGAGGTCTGGATGTAACTACTGCTATGCTGACTCAACAGCAGAGTGTGGATGGATGGGGAATGGAGTGCGGCCCCAGGAAGCCCCCAAACTCCCCCTCAGCATCACGCTGGCACGACAATGCAGGAGAGACGTCACGGCTGGAAGCCTGTGTGTCTCACCGCATGTCAGCCAAGTTTTTTTTTTTTTTTTTTTGTTTTTTTTTTGTGCTCCCTTTTGATCCACGGCCGGGGGGTTGGCTCATGCCTGTTTACCCGGGAGCTGCGATGCGCGCTGTTGCGCCCTCCCTTCCTCCTCCCCTCCACGTCACTTGGATGTGTGTGTGTGTGTGGGGGCGGGGGGGCGTTGTCACCGCGCATCGGCATCACGCCCCTGGCGCTGTGCGTGTGACATCTTGACTGACGGTCAGTCACGCACGCGTCCGGCATACAAACTTGGCTGACATGCGGTGAGACACACAGGCTTCCAGCCGTGACGTCTCTCCTGCATTGTCGTGCCAGCGTGATGCTGAGGGGGAGTTTGGGGGCTTCCTGGGGCCGCACTCCATTCCCCATCCATCCACACTCTGCTGTTGAGTCAGCATAGCAGTAGTTACATCCAGACCTCCCTGTTCCCATTGGGCTTTGTACTCTTGTTGGACCCAACCAGGTAAACCCATCTTAATACTATAGCTCTGGGTCACCAGTTACTTTTAGTTTACTCCTTTGACGTTCATTACCATAGATATCCATTAGTATTTATTCCTTATACTATAGAAATTCGATCTACTCATGAGGGATGGTGTGCGTTTCTCCGGATTTCCCGTTGGGTCCCCCTCTCTGCTCCCGGGCTAGACTTGATTGGCCTGTCCCTGACCTGTGCTTCTATATGGACACAACCTCTGGGTCATATGTGAGTACCCTTTGGCATGGCCAGTCACATCCCAATTTTTAATATTTGTATACATTTTTGTTGTTCATCCCTTATCCGGGCAATCTAATTATATCATCTGGGTATCTACTGTTTCTTTCTTTTTTATAGAATATGGATGCACTTGGCTCCTGAGGAGTGGACACAAGTCCATGAAATGCGTTGAGCCTTACTCTGATGCATCCAACACACATTGATCATTTTTAGATGGTTTTACCCTCTGTTGATATTTTTAGTTCACTTTCATTACATGAAGGACATGTTATTATTGTATCACCTGATGTGCCATGTTGTTATATATGCTGTTTATCATGTTTGTACTAGAACACTACCCCTGGTGTATGTATGCAACTACGTTTTTCTCATATCATGTCGATCATTGGTCCAATAAACATACATATGTTTGCACCTATGTGAATTTGTCTGGTCCCACCATGTACGCCTCATCTAAAGTCCCAAACCTTCCCCCCTCTTATCATATGTTCCAGGGATGGGAACGTGAACTCTCCTCACGTCCCCTTCAAAAGTCCCAAGCTTTGCTCTCCCCAGTGTTGTATCGCGAAATAGGGATGGAGGTGTACTGTACGGTGGGACCTTACATATTCTTATGGCTGACCTTAAGTGTGTCAGACCATAATTCCTCATGTCAGAATTAGAACCCAGTTTGCATCCACCATATATATTCATCTAGTTTTGTACTTTCTTACTCTTTGCAGCCCCTTTTTTTTGTGCTCCCTTTGATCCACGGCCGGGGGGTTGGCTCATGCCTGTTTACCCGGGAGCTGCGATGCGCGCTGTTGCGCCCTCCCTTCCTCCTCCCCTCCACGTCACTTGGATGTGTGTGTGTGTGTGGGGGCGGGGGGGCGTTGTCACCGCGCATCGGCATCACGCCCCTGGCGCTGTGCGTGTGACATCTTGACTGACGGTCAGTCACGCACGCGTCCGGCATACAAACTTGGCTGACATGCGGTGAGACACACAGGCTTCCAGCCGTGACGTCTCTCCTGCATTGTCGTGCCAGCGTGATGCTGAGGGGGAGTTTGGGGGCTTCCTGGGGCCGCACTCCATTCCCCATCCATCCACACTCTGCTGTTGAGTCAGCATAGCAGTAGTTACATCCAGACCTCCCTGTTCCCATTGGGCTTTGTACTCTTGTTGGACCCAACCAGGTAAACCCATCTTAATACTATAGCTCTGGGTCACCAGTTACTTTTAGTTTACTCCTTTGACGTTCATTACCATAGATATCCATTAGTATTTATTCCTTATACTATAGAAATTCGATCTACTCATGAGGGATGGTGTGCGTTTCTCCGGATTTCCCGTTGGGTCCCCCTCTCTGCTCCCGGGCTAGACTTGATTGGCCTGTCCCTGACCTGTGCTTCTATATGGACACAACCTCTGGGTCATATGTGAGTACCCTTTGGCATGGCCAGTCACATCCCAATTTTTAATATTTGTATACATTTTTGTTGTTCATCCCTTATCCGGGCAATCTAATTATATCATCTGGGTATCTACTGTTTCTTTTTTTTTTATAGAATATGGATGCACTTGGCTCCTGAGGAGTGGACACAAGTCCATGAAACGCGTCGAGCCTTACTCTGATGCATCCAACACACATTGATCATTTTTAGATGGTTTTACCCTCTGTTGATATTTTTAGTTCACTTTCATTACATGAAGGACATGTTATTATTGTATCACCTGATGTGCCATGTTGTTATATATGCTGTTTATCATGTTTGTACTAGAACACTACCCCTGGTGTATGTATGCAACTACGTTTTTCTCATATCATGTCGATCATTGGTCCAATAAACATACATATGTTTGCACCTATGTGAATTTGTCTGGTCCCACCATGTACGCCTCATCTAAAGTCCCAAACCTTCCCCCCTCTTATCAAATTTCAAAAATAGGCTCAGTCCTTAAGTGGTTAAAGAAAAAATAATAATACCCTTTAGTATCACTTTAACAAATCGCACTATAATAAAAAAAAGTACATATTCTCCTGGAAGTACAGCATATACACTGGGTGCTAAAGTGTATATTTGATACTTTTTTTTTTTTTTATGGTTTTGCTCATCGCTGCCCCACACATGCATGGTCACTTTATTGTTTAGGACCATTATGTTTATTATTACAGTCATAACTTGCACATACACTGGTGCATCAGATACTGTCTGTCAGTGTCTGTGTTAAAACATTCACATCTTACTTACTAGTACTCAGGGCTGCTGTTAGAAATCACAGGGCCCCATACAGCCTAGCTCACAGGGACCCCCCTTTGGCCGAAAGTGACTGAGGACATAGATTTATCAGTCCCTTTCTCTACAATCTAAGCTGCACAGATGAATAAATAGGAAGTGTTTTAAGGCTTCCTGCTCATTCACAAACTGAAGCACAGTATACACAGCTTCTTATTCTTAAGTGATGAATGGGCACAGGAGTGATTGGTACCGATCTCCATCCTGAAACATCCCTCAGTGGGAAGCAGGCAGAGCTGCGGGAGAAAGGGACACACAGGAGGCCCAGCCAGCAGATGGAAGGGGCAATGTGCTGGAACCAATCCCCCTGCAGTTGAGCCAGAGGGAGAGAGAGCAGGAGAAGCTGGCAGCACTGCAGGGGGAGGCAGAAGAGAATCAGTGTCTGAAATAAGACCGTACAGCCAGCCCTCCTGCTCAGCAGGTGACCAGGCCCCTCTTTTGAACTGATAGGGCCCAAGCCCAGTACAAGAGGGCTGGCTGTACTGCCTTATCAGCAGCCCTGCTAGTACTAGTTAGTTAGTACCTAGTATAGTACCGTAGTAGTAACTATAACTTATAAGTACCTGATGATGACACTGACTGCAGGCTGTGTTTGTGAGTAAAGCGGAGGACAAGACACCGTTCATCATTCTGGGAGTCAGGGACGCTCGGGTCTCCCGCAGCAGCCTGTGAGCCCAGGAGGAGGATCATTCTGGGAGTCAGGGTCCGGGATGCTCACTCGGGTCTCCCTCTCCCACAACAGCCCATGAGGAGGATGGAAGACAAGCGCGTCCAGCAACAACGCCATGTTGGGCGGCTGGGGATGACGTCGGCAGGAGGCGGGAAAAGAGGGCAAGACTAACATCCATGGCTCCTTTTCGAAAGCGCTCCACTGCTGTGAGGAAAGGCAGGGAGTGGTGTGCCGCTTCGAATGACGTCATCCGCAAATCACGATTAAGCCGGTGTCCGCATCGATGCAGAATCGCAGATGACTTAATCGCAATGCATCGATGTGCCAATTAAATTCAACACCCCTAGTGTGGTCAATGGTGGAAGTGGCCAAAAGTGGGGGTTTGTTCAAAGTCTGTGGCCTGTAGTGTGTCTTTTTTTTTATAGAGAAAATATGGCCTGGAGGCACGCTGAAAAGCATGTTGGAATAAAATAAGCCCAATTGGGAACAGCAATGAGAACCACAATGATAACCCCTAGCAAGTAAAACAGTAGAAAAAAACAGACAGCGCAAAACCCAATCCTACCAAGATGCAGCTGGACACTGAAGGTCAATATATAAAAAAATCCTTAACATGTATAGAAAGCAGTGCAGCACTCAAATAGCTAAATCACATATAAAACAAAAAGTCCATAAGTGTAAAGTTCAGGAGCCAGAAAATGTCGACTGGTACACCAACAGGGAGATAGAGAGATCCTTTAGCCGTGAAACAGGGTGCTTGAAAACAATCACTTGTGCAACCACTTCCGTGTTTATCCGCCACCAGAGATACAGGCCGCTCACCTCAAAACATGGACCTCTGTTTTACCAGAAAGGTCAAATGTGCAGTCCCTTAACAAGGGTAATAGTAAAGATGAGAGGGCTGTCTTCATATGGTCCTTCAACCAGAATCCTCACTCACTCAGCACTGCAAAAACTAACTCTCAGACTTGCATTTATACATGCAAAATTTTCAAAAGAAATACATAGTGCTCTCTGTATATAAAAAAAACACTCAATTTATTGGATAAAAAAGTTACTCACAAGCTTGGCACAGAGTCCCTGTGCTTGGATAACAATCATGTAACATAAGAGTGAAACCAGGTAGATGGCTGTCCTGACGTCACATAGCCCCTCGCACACGTATCGTCCGTGGGCAAGGACTTTCTCAGCGAAATTGAATTGGGGCCAGCATGTCAGTTCTTTTTATAAGCCATAGTCCTGGTTTGTGCATCATCCATTTAGAGAGATCCCGCCCACCCTGTGACTGAAGGTTCATGTAACATGCGCCACCATTGGTGGCTTAGAGACATACCTTAAACATAACCAGCCATGGTATTGGACTAGAACAGGGATATACAATTAGCGGACCTCCAGCTGTTGCCAAACTACAAGTCCCATCATGCCTCTGCCTCTGGGTGTCATGCTGGATGCTGTCAGAGTCTTGCTATGCCTCATGGGACTTGTAGTTTGGCAACAGCTGGAGGTCCGCTAATTGCATATCCCTGGACTAGAAGAACGCCAGACACAGAACACTTCCGGGTAGGGACCCCCACATGACCTACCGCAGCTCCAATCAGCAGCGACGTCACAGGGGATATCCCTTCCCATTCTGAGTACCGTATATACTCGAGTATAAGCCGAGTTTTTAAGCACAATTTTTTGTGCTGAAAATGCCCCCCTCGGCTTATACTCGAGTCACCTTTTTGCGCCTGATACCGACCGGCCGTAGGTCCCCTGGACCCCAAACTTGGCACACATGTAGCCCCACTCTTTCTCTACAAGTGTGCAAAGTTTCTTGTCCGGGGGACCTACGGCCGGGGAGCACCGATTTTTCAAAACCGGGCACCCCTTCCATAGACTCCCATGTTAAACTGTAATTTCTCTGGTGAATTTGGGGACCCGGTACCATAGACTCCCATGTTAAACGTCAGTCTAGTCATGGACACAGTGAGGCATGGACACAGTGAGGCAAAGTGAGGCACACCCTAGGCTTAGACTCGAGTCAATACGTTTTCCCAGTTTTTGTGGTAAAATTAGGTGCCTCGGCTTATATTCGGGTCGGCTTATACTCGAGTATATACGGTACTTCCGGGTTGGCGTCACTCACGTGACCCGTCGTCACAGCAATCACCAGCGGCGCTGAGACCTACGGTTCGTTCCGCCCACCACACCTAAACAGGACCGAGGGTGGGACAGAGCGGTCACATGATACAGGCATGTAAACAACGTGTGGAGATGTTATTCCCCCCGGCGGGCGAACTGAATATAACAACATTATAAACCAGTCTAACCCGCCCACATGTCCAACATGGTCATATCTCCAAAGCTCAGATTACTTTCACAGATGAGGCATAACATAATGTTAACAGGCAATACTATTAGCATACCTCAAGTGGCCACATAGACAACACAGGGCACCATGGGGTGCCAATAAATTATTGGCACCCCATGGTGCCCTGTGTTGGCTATGTGGCCACTTGAGGTATGCTAATAATATTTCCTGTTTACCGTATATACTCGAGTATAAGCCGAGTTTTTCTTTCTTTTCAATCGTTTTTATTGATTTTATAAACAATGAAGAGCAGAATACCAAGTACAGAGTAAAAAATGCTATTACATCGTTCTTGCGTTTTTCTAAAACATCACAGGATAATGGTAATGCAGTTAGAGCGTATGAACATATTGTGAGGAGAATTATCCCCCCCTTTAACATAACTTTTGTTCCAGTTTTTTATCAACATATTCTCCAACGGAACTAACAAAAGTAAACTATGCAGACATTATTGCATATGCAGAGTAGTCTGACAGTTGTTTATACTCATGAAAATACTGGGTACTTCTGTTTTGGAACTCAGATAGTACTTGTCAAACTCTTTATAAAACCAGAAGAGTACAAAGAATAGAGGAAAGAAGGGAAAGAAGGGAAAGGAGAGAGGGGGGGGACCCCTAGCTCTGATCCCTGCCACTCTAAAGATTCTTAGATCGGAGCAGTTCGGGGATCTCCCGTCAAGTATCTGATCCACGGGCTCCAAACCTTTTCAAATGCCGCTAGTTTATCATTCAAGACTGCCGAGAGCCTTTCGTTCAACATGAGCCATGAGAGCTTATGCTTAAGCTGGTCAAATGGGATGACAGCTGACCTCCAATTCTTAGCTATAGTTATTCTGGCAGAGGTGAATATAAAGGTAAGAAGCCTTCTCTCGTTATTTGAAGCCGCTTCAATTTTTTGCCCCAGCAGGGCGTGTTTAGGGGATTTGGTGAGGTTGACCTGGGCAAGGGTATAGATAAGGTTGTACACCCTTATCCAAAATCTTCGCACCTTGGGGCATTGCCACCATATGTGGTAAGTTGTTCCATCTTGTCCACAACCTCTGAAACATTTTGGAGAAGCTCCTGGGACATAAGTGGCTAACCTGGTCGGGACCATGTACCACCGTAGAAGGACCTTATAGTTTGCCTCTACAATAGATGTGTTAATAAGAGATTTGGAGGCTGCTTGGGCAATTAAGTGCCATTCCTCTAATTCGAGGTGTTCTTGGAGGTCCTGTTCCCACTTGACCATGTAAGCTTGCTTAATCGAAGTGTGTGTTAAGATAGCATACAATTCCGAAACATGACCCCTAATTTTATCATATTTGTGACATAGGTATTCCATGGGCGTCATGGACGTCAGATCACTCTTGCGCGACAATGTGTCTAAGTAATGTTTCAGTTGAACAAATATGTAGTGTTCTGAGTCTGGCATCTGGTATTTGTCTATTAGGGTCTGTTTAGCGAACATGCCCTTATGATCACAGATGTCTGCAATGCGCAGGAGCCCTTTATTGGTCCACCAGTTGAAGGCATGAGGGGTGAGGCCTGGGGTGAATTCTTTGTTTCTCAGCAACGGAGCCAATGGACCATGCAGGGACTTGAACGAGTGAGGTTTAAATAGCCTATCCCAGATGCTAAATGAAAGGGAGAGGGAGGGGCATAAAATCGGGGGCCGGTCTCGAGCTGGTAACCATAACATATGTGATATCAATTTGGCTGAGCATGACTGGGATTCTAAGTGCATCCATAACGGGTGAGGCTGGGAGGAGTGGAACCGAATTAGCTGGGATAGTTGGGCGGCATATAAGCCGAGTTTTTAAGCACAATTGTTTGTGCTGAAAATGCCCCCTCGGCTTATACTCGAGTCACCTTTTTGCGCCTGATCTCCCGGACTTTGGGGAGCCGGTACCGGCCGGCCGTAGGTCCCCTGGACCCCAATCTTGACACACATGTAGCCCCACTCTTGCCCTATAAGGGTGCAAAGTTTCATGTCCGGGGAACCTACGACCGGGGAGCACCGATTTTTCAAAACCGGGCACCCCTTCCATAGACTCCAATGTTAAACGGTCATTTCTCTGGTGAATTTGGGGACCCGGTACCGGCCGGCCGTAGGTCTCCTGGACCCCAAACTTGGCACACATGTAGCCCCACTCTTTCTCTATAATTGTGCAAAGTATTTTGTCCAGGGGACCTACGGCCGGGGAGCACCGATTTTTCAAAGCTGGGCACCCCTTCCATAGACTCCCATGTTAAACGTCAGTCTAGTCATGGACACATTGAGGCATGGACACAGTGAGGCATGGACACAGTGAGGCAAAGTGAGGCACACCCTAGGCTTATACTCGAGTCAATAAGTTTTCCCTGTTTTTGTGGTAAAATTAGGTGCCTCGGCTTATATTCGGGTCGGCTTATACTCGAGTATATACGGTACTTTCACAGATGAGGCATAACATAATGTTAACAGGAAATACTATTAGCATACCGCAAGTACCTATAATATTGTTATAATAAGTTCGCCCGCCGGGGGATAACATCTCCACACATTGTTTACATGCCTGTGTCATGTGACCGCTTTGTCCCGCCCTCGGTCCTGTTTAGGTGTGGTGGGCGGAACGAACCGTAGGTCTCAGCACCGCTGGTGGTTGCTGTGATTTAGCTATTTGAGCGCTGCACCGTTTTCTATACAAAGCCCTAGCAAGTGTCTGGGCCAGCAATAACCCCTGGCAGGGAACAAAAATTAACACCCAGAACAGCGCAATAGCTAATCCCCAGCACAGCACAATAACCAAATCATAGTACAAGAATAAACCCCAGCATTGCACAATAATTAAGTACCAGAACAATAATAAAAACCCAAGCATGGCACATAAATACTACCAGCACTGTACAATAAATTAACCCTTTTACATGGCACAACAATTGATCCCCAGCATGGCAGAATAACGAACCCCCAGCATGGCACAGTAACTAACCCCAAGGAATATGCATTATTAAAACCCAGAACTACATAATACGTAACATCACATAATTAACCTCCAAGGAGTATAACAGACAGTGTGCCCTTTTCATTGTGAAACCTTAAACTAATAATATAGAGTAAAAAGGTCAGTACTATGTAATGTATAATGTGTGTGGGTTAGGACTGTGTACAGCATTACTTTCTCAGTGGCCCCCCTGTGTGCTGGTGGTCAGGGTGCCCTTATACAGTGGTAGTCAGTGTGTTCTTGCCACAATTAGAAATCATGGGGCCCCATACTGTCTGCTACACAGGGTCCCCGTTCCCTGTTCAGCATGCCTGTCTGTACTAGTGTGTGCAATGTGTGGCTGTATTATGTAGTGACAGTGCAGAGCAGCATGTACAGAAAGTGCAGTGAGCAGTAGGCAGTGAGCAGTAAGAAATGGTGGTTTGGATTGTGTAGCATGTAGCAACAGCTAAATGCATGAAAGGGACCAGCATACAGTGAGTAGTATGTAGTACTAAAGAAGTAGGGCCATGCACAGTACCTAGTGGCAGCGCAGAGCAGGCCAGGAACTATACATCCTGGCATAGCTCCCAACTGTCCCTGATTTCAAGGGACTGTCCCTTATTTGAAACAAAGTCCCTCTGTCCCTCTTTACGCCTCATTTGTCCCTAATTTTGTGTGTGTGTGTGTATGTATATGTATGTATATATATATATATACATACATACATACATACATACATACATACACACACATATACAGTGCCTTGCGAAAGTATTCGGCCCCCTTGAACTTTTCATCCTTTTGCCACATTTCAGGCTTCAAACATAAAGATATAAAATTTTAATTTTTTGTGAAGAATCACCAACAAGTGGGACACAATTGTGAAGTGGAACGAAGTCTATCGGATATTTTAAACTTTTTTAGCAAATAAAAAACTGAAAAGTGGTGCGTGCAAAATTATTCGGCCCCTTTACTTTCAGTGCAGCAAACTCACTCCAGAAGTTCAGCGAGGATCTCTTAATTATCCAATGTTGTCCTAAATGACTGATGGTGATAAATAGAATCCACCTGTGTGTAATCAAGTCTCTGTATAAATGCACCTGCTCTGTGATAGTCTCAGGGTTCTGTTGAAAGCGCAGAGAGCATCATGAAGACCAAGGAACACACCAGGCAGGTCCGTAATACTGTTGTGGAGAAGTTTAAAGCCGGATTTGGATACAAAAAGATTTCCCAAGCTTTAAACATCCCAAGGAGCACTGTGCAAGCGATCATTTTGAAATGGAAGGAGTATCATTTCACTGCAAATCTACCAAGACCTGGCTGTCCCTCTAAACTTTCAGCTCAGACAAGGAGAAGACTGATCAGAGATGCAGCCAAGAGGCCCATGATCACTCTGGATGAACTGCAGAGAACTACAGCTGAGGTGGGAGAGTCTGTCCACAGGACAACAATCAGTCGTACACTGCACAAATCTGGCCTTTATGGAAGAGTGGCAAGAAGAAAGCCATTTCTCAAAGATATCCATAAAAAGTCTCGTCTAAAGTTTGCCACATGCCACCAGGGAGACACACCAAACATGTGGAAGAAGGTGCTCTGGTCCGATGAAACCAAAATCGAACTTTTTGGCCACAATGCAAAACGATATGTTTGGCGTAAAAGCAACACAGCTCATCACCCTCAACACACCATCCCCACTGTCAAACATGGTGGTGGCAGCATCATGGTTTGGGCCTGCTTTTCTTCAGCAGGGACAGGGAAGATGGTAAAATTGAGGGGAAGATGGATGCAGCCAAATACAGGACCATTCTGGATGAAAACCTGTTGGAGTCTGCAAAAGACCTGAGACTGGGACGGAGATTTATCTTCCAACAAGACAATGATCCCAAACATACAGCAAAATCTACAAAGGAATGGTTCACAAATAAACGTATCCAGGTGTTAGAATGGCCAAGTCAAAGTCCAGACCTGAATCCAATCGAGAATCTGTGAAAAGAGCTGAAAACTGCTGTTCACAAACGCTCTCCATCCAACCTCACTGAGCTCGAGCTTTTTTGCAAGGAAGAATGGGCAAGAATTTCAGTCTCTCGATGTGCAAAACTGATAGAGACATACCCCAAGCGACTTGCAGCTGTTATCGCAGCAAAAGGTGGCTCTACAAAGTATTAACGCAAGGGGGCCGAATAATTTTGCACGCCCCACTTTTCATTTTTTTCTTAGTTAAAAAAGTTTCAAAAATCCAATAGATTTCGTTCCACTTCACAATTGTGTCCCACTTGTTGGTGATTCTTCACAAAAAATTAAAATTTTATATCTTTATGTTTGAAGCCTGAAATGTGGCAAAAGGATGAAAAGTTCAAGGGGACCGAATACTTTCGCAAGGCACTGTATATATATATATATATCTATCTCTATCTACATAAACATGGCAGGGACATGTTTACTGTCTTGGGGGGGGGGGGTCTGATTGCGAAAGAAGGAAGTCAATAATCTTCCTCCTTCCTCCTCAGTTCCCTGGGGATTTTCTCTTCTTTCCTCGATTCTCCACCTCTGGGCTGGAGAATCTGGGAGGGAGAATTCTGACAGAGATTGCCAGTGAGGTGCTGAGATCGCACATTCAGAAACTGTCTGTCAATGACAGATTCTCTGTGTGCTGAGATAATTAGGAGAGAACATGTTCTCCCCTGATCATCTCAGTTTTATAAACCACTAATGGTGCGAGATGAGCTGCGATCCTGATGATCGCAGCTCATCTCAGTTTCATTAACAGACAGAGTTGATTGGAGGAAAGGGACACACCCCCCTCCACACACTGCACAGGAATGAAGGAAGGATACAGAGTTGTGTTCTGAATAGACAAGATGTGTACTGAGCTCCCTCCCTGTCACAAATGTATCTCTTAGAAGTGACACATGCTGATTGCAGAGGGATGAAGCAACAGAGAGAAATTACACTTAGAACTCTGGAGATAGACAAGTAAACACTACAAATATACAGTATGTGCTTTGTTCAGATTTCATGACTGAGGTTTACAACCACTGTAACTTACATAGACAAGCACAATAGTTTGTCATTTGTCTCTTTTTAATGGGGTCATCTCCATAAACATTCTGCAGCCTTCTGTGGGTGTCGGGCAGCCTGTCCCCCACCTTTGTCAAGATCTTAATAATTGCACGTTGCTTTTGCTTACCTGCAATGAGAAAAGATTAAGAGCTACTATGAAGGAAGAGTTACGCTACCAACATGTGAACATTTGAATGACCTACTGTAAGTTAATCAAAAAGTTATGGCCACTTTTGCATTATTTTCGATACAGCCCTCGTGGTATATGGATGTGGTAGTAACAAATAGTACATTGTATCTAGATATGTAGAATGTGTGTATGAAGTGATCACAGGATTGTTCCTTTTCTTGCTCTCCTAGGGAACAACTGTATATCTGGAAGTAATTCAAAGTAATTTCCCTGAAGCTCTGGAAAAGGTGGCCAAGTTCACATTTTCTCCAAATGACAATCACTTTGAAGCCGGGATTACAATTATTCCTTATCCTTCTGTCTGTTTCTTTAGCCTCCTGGAAAAGATTTACTCATCACCAATTCCTCTTCATACTTCAATGTCTCATTATGAGATTATGTACACCCAGCTTCTCTTTGCACTAAAGGACGTGGATCTACGCATCCTTGAAGCGAATTGTTCGTGGTTCCTTCGTCATGTCTTCTCCATCTTAGAGGAACATTGGGAGTCTCTTATTACAGATATTCAGCAAGGACGCCTTAATCCAGAATTCAAGCTACCTCTGAATATCAGAAAGCAGATAGAAAATGGTCTGATCCCTGATGCTATCCGAGCTGAAGAATTACGTGCACAAGTCAAAAAGGGTTTTTGTGGCATTGCCAAGAGAGTGTGGCCAAACCTGCAAGTGGTTATAACTTTGGAATCTGGAGGCAGTGACTTGGATAGACAGATACTTAAGGACACTATATGCCAGGGGGTACCATTTTACTCCCCCTTGTACTATACAGCAGAAGGTACCGTATGGAATGTTTGTATATACCTCAGTTTCAAACATTACATCTTTTTCTGCTCATGAGGGAAAAGCAACAGATTCAATTTGATACTGGCCTCCACAAGTGCTTGCATGGGCAAAACACAAGTTCACTTAAAATCAATTTGCCAGTTAGTGCTAGACTTGAAAATTCAAGATACTTTGTTCAGTAGACCTTGAGCTTCCATGCAAGAGAGCACATAGACACACATACACATACCCTGGGACCAGTTTATTTGGAAACACAATAGGCTGTTTTTTTTAATTAAAATTAAGTATCCCGAGGACCACCAGAAACAATATGCTTTTCATTCAGGAAGCTTGTCCTATTACTACTTCTCCACGACTGTTTATCATGTATCTGCAGGTCACCTTACATGGCTTAATTATTAACAAAGTGGCTTTAAATGAAAGCAGGTCATGTATAGGCACATAAAGGATTTGCTTGCCCTTTGATCTTGATTGTGTTCTTCTTCTCAGGTCTTTGTGGTGTGAATTTGTGGCCTGCAGAAGATGTACCCCATTACACATTGTGCCCCCGTTCTGCATTCTTTGAATTTATACCTGTGGATACCAGCGATCGGGATCAACCACAAACACTGTGTATTCAAGATGTTTCTGAGGGGAAAGCTTATGAGCTGGTTATAACTAATAGAGATGGACTTTACAGGTGAGCAATGTCAAAGAAAGCCTGTCCCCTTTAGACAATGGCACAATAATCCTTTTTTTTTTTTTTTTTTTTTTCACAATCAAAGGTTTATTGAAAGAGAATTGTTACAAAATTATCAGCAGTGAAAATAAACAATCAGAATCTGTATACTCAACAATCGAGTTGACAATCAAAAAGTTCATAACATAAAAAGAAAGAGTACCTTCAACATGGGTATAAGCAATACTTCAGTCAGATTAATCTTTGTATGAGGAAATGGGGGGAAGGAAGAGGAGGTAGGGAAGGGGAAAGAGGAGAGTGGGGAAGGATAGAAGGGAGAGGGGGGGTGAAGGGGGGGTAAAGAGGGTAGGGTAAGAGAGCTTTAGATGAGGGGGTCTATCTGGTTGTATATTCACAATACAACTTCAATATCCGCATAACTTAGTTTTATCTATAGCGAAATAACAATCCAGTTTGTAGTCTATTATAAACTATGCTATGTATATTAAGCAAACAAACGTATAGCCCTTCCCAATCGAGCGCTCCAGGAGGAAAAAGAGAAATCCGGTGAAAGAAAAAAACACTTGCAAGAGGTTGTGCTATAAAACACCTCCCTCCTACTACCAATGAAGGAAAAAAGCTGCTGCTAGTTCCTGTCCATAGACAGGCAAAATAATAAACAGAAAAAACACATATACACAATAAATAATATATATATATATATATATATATATATATATATAAGCAGCGCTAATTAAGTGCAAGCTGTGGGGGAGGGGAAACAGTTTCAGACAGGAGTGAATCTTAAGGTAAAAAACACAGTATCTCATGGATAAGTCTGTAATAGGAGGTGATGAGAAAAAGCAATCTTCTTAATAGAGCCGCAATGCTCTCATTCTGCCACCAACACCACCACTCATGAAGAGAGGAAAACTGGGGGGCCGTGAGACCTCCCCTATGATAGAACTCTTACCAGACGGCGCTGGATCAAAGGCAAAAACAAAGTGGCTACAGATCTCCTCCTCTCTCAGATAGCGGATATCATCAGACGGGATGCTCACATGTGTGTAAGAAAGAAGATCCACAATAGTGTAACTCCACAAAAACACAAGTTTATTGGTCCCCAATAACTCCCATAAAAACCGCACTTACAATATATAAAAAATCATAATACATTACTCGATCATGGACGTTGCTGGAACCGCGAGATGTCAGAGCTGTGTCCCCGTCCTAACTTCCCTGCGTTCCCTGCTCTGTTCAGCTGACGTACGTGTGCGACGACCAGCGTCGTGACGTCACTATGATATGCAGTCACTGTATCTAACCCAGACGCGTTTCGTCAGTAATAGACATCATCTGTGGGTGTGGACAAGTCTATGTATATGTTGTCGGCCAAGAGAAGAGAGGGAACTGTCAGTTTGCAGCCTTGTAGGCTGCAGGTGACGTAAAACTATAAGCAAATTATTCCACCAGGTTTTTGAATTCCGCAGAGTATATGAATACCACCCAAGGTTGCCAAAGAGCATGAAAATTTTCAGTTGTCTCTCTCCTCATTGCCACTATCTCATCCATCTTGTAAATAAACATTACTCTGTCTAGCCAATCTCTAACCGTCGGTACATTAGTGGTTCTCCAGTGTAGTGGGATAAGTGTTTTGGCAGCCGTCAGTAGATGCCTTGTCAATGCTTTTTTGTATTTACTAATCTTGAAGTGGTTAATGTGTAGAAGGCATGCCGCTGCGTTTAGGTCGATTGTGGTATCTGTGATGTGTTTTATCCAAGAATTAACTTGAGACCAATAGTCAAGGATAGGGGGACAGCTCCACCAGATGTGCAAGAAGGAGCCCGAATCCCTATTGCATCTCCAGCATGTGTCCGATGAGAGGTTTGACCACTGCCTGGCTTTCACTGGGGTCATGTACCATTGGGTTAGCAGCTTGTAGGAGGTTTCCTGGTATCTCATGCTCAGGGAGCATTTGTGACCAAAAATGCATGCCTTTTCCCACTGCACATCACTGAGGGTAAGACCTAGATCTCTCTCCCATTTATTTTTATGCTTGTTGCCTGTATCTGCTAGTGCATGACCTAGCCAAGAGTAAGCCAGAGATGTGGTCTTGATGATCTGTGATCTAGAAAGACAGATCTGCTCCAGTTGGGTCAGATTTTTGCTGTATGCCTTTTTATGTATGCTATTGACCAGGAAATCTTTCAGCTGAAGATAGAACCAAGATGACAGTGAGGACACGCCAAATTCGTTTCTGAAGTCTTCCAGAGCTTTGACCTTGTTGTTAGCCAGACAGTGGGTAACCAGCAATTTACCAGTGGTAGAGGGGATTGGAAGTCTCGGTTGGATTTTTCCGGGGCAATGTCTGGGTTGTCTGCTATTGGTGTCAATGGACCCGGGACCGTGGCTAATTTGTAAGGAGTGGCTATTTTATGCCAGATATCAAGTGTAGCCGCTACAAAGGGATTAGTCATTTTTCTGGTGTATTTGGAAGAGGCTGACCAGGGGAGATATAGGATAGGTTTCGAATTATCACATTCTAGCTGCACCCAATCTTTATGGGCAGCGTGGCAATGCCAGTCTATCAATCTTGATATGTGAGAAGCTATGTGGTATTGCTTGTAGTCAGGTAAACCAATGCCTCCCCTGTTCTTTGGCAGTGTAAGGAGCTTCAAACTGATTCTAGGTTTTTTCCCTGCCCACAAGAAACGTCTCTGGATGGTCTGCAGTTTTACGAAAAAGGAGGAGGGTATTTTGATTGGTAAAGCATTAAAAAAATAGAGTAGCCTTGGGAGAATAGTCATTTTTAGGATAGAAGCTCTTCCAAACCAGGAGAAGAGCTTAGGGATCCATTTTTGTAAGTCTGAAGTGATGGATTGTAGGAGGAGAGTGAAATTAGCTGAGAAGAGACTATCTATGGATGGGGTTAGTTTAATTCCTAAATATTTAAGGGTGTTTGATTCCCATTTAAAGTTGTGGTTGTTCTTGAGTAAGTCATAACTTTTGGGATCTAAACTCAGATTAATGGCCTCTGATTTTGTGTGGTTGATTTTAAAGTTGGAAATTAAGCCAAAAGTTTTAAATAAGTCCATCAGGTTGGGGATAGATATGTGTGGTTGCGTGATGAAGAAGAGAAGGTCATCCGCATATGCAGCAATTTTGTATTCCTTCTCTAGTACTGTGAAGCCCCTGATGTCACGTGAATTATTTATGGACCTGATAAGGGGTTCTAGAGATAAGATAAAGAGTAGGGGAGAGAGGGGGCATCCCTGACGTGTGCCATTGTATATTTTGACGGGGTCAGATAGAACATTATTAATTTTGATTCTTGCTTCAGGGTTTACATAAAGGGCCTGTATCCAGTTTAACATACTATTACCAAGGCCCACATTAGAGCAGGTAACCAACATGTAGTCCCATGAAACCCTATCGAAGGCCTTCTCCGCATCGGTAGACAGGAGGAGGCCCTCGATCTTCTTGCACTTCGCCTGATGGATAAGGTTAAGGGATTTGGTGATATTGTCTCTGGCTTCTCTACCCAGCATAAAGCCAACCTGTTCCGGACCAATGACCTGGGAAAGTAAAGGTTTCAGCCTATTAGATAGAATTTTTGCCAGTAATTTAATGTCGACGTTCAGTAAGGAGATTGGTCTAAAATTAGAACACTCAGAATGGTCCTTGTCAGGTTTGGGAACAACCGCTATGTGCGCGTTAAGTAATGTGTTAGATTCATGTTTATTTTTGGACAGATACTTAAACATCCTATGTAGTAGGCTTGTTATTAGTTGGGTAAAGGTTTTGTAATACTGGGAGGTAAATCCGTCTGGGCCTGGGCTTTTCCCTGTTTTCAATTCCTTAATTGCGCTTTGTATCTCAGCTGTTGTGATGGGGTCTTCCAGAGATGAGATATCCTCATCATGGAGGGAGGGTAGTCCGCTATCAACCAGAAAGGCCCTGATCATCTCCTCTCTGGAAGTTGTTATGTGGGGTGGTTTGTGTTGGGGGGGTAAATTATAAAGTTTTTCATAGAAGTTACAGAATATCTTAGCAATTTTCTCTGGTTCATGTTCCAGTGTGCCTTGCTTTGTTTCGAATAGCATGGATGTGGTTTGACATCCTATTATCTTTCAGGGCTCTGGCCAGGTATTTTCCACTTTTGTCACCGTGTTCATAAAAAATATTTTTTTTAAACAATAAGGCTTTTTGGGTTTGTAGGTCTAGTATGCGTTTCAGGGACTGTCTATTGTAATTAAGTTCCGTTTCGACTTTGACGGACAGTGATTTTTTGTGCTGTAGTTCCAGTCTAGCTATTTTGTTGGATAGTTGGGTTATCTCCTTCTCCCTGTCTCTTTTTTTTCTAGCTCCCCACTTAATGAGTTCTCCTCTTATCACTGATTTATGTGCTTCCCAGTTATTCAGGGGATTGGTATCTGAATCAATATTATTCTGGAAAAAAGACCTAATGGAGTCATGAATGCTGTCATGTATGGGCTGGTCCGTCAGTAAGGCTGCATTGAGTCTCCAATTGAAAGTCGAGCTTTTAGATGGATTAAATTGCAGAGAAATTGCAATAGGGGCATGATCAGATAGGGAGATGATGCCTATCTCTGCTCTGGTCAGATTGGGAAGGTCTCTTTGTGTGATAAATAATAAATCTATCCTGGAGTATCTCTTGTGGGATTTTGAAAAGAAGGAATAGTCTCTGTCAGTAGGGTGTGTCGATCTCCATGTGTCCACCAATGTTAACGATTGCAGTAGTGCCTTAATGCGTTTTAGTATTCTGTAGGAGACATATGAGTGTCCTGTGGAAGTGTCTTGGAGTGGTGAGAGAGGTACATTAAAGTCTCCACCTAGAATTATACAGCCTTCCGCAAAACACTTTAGTTTGTTTATTATTTTGCTGCAGAATGTAATGTGAGATTTGTTTGGGAAGTACACATTAGCTATCGTGACTGGGGATCCTGCCCAGGTGCCTTTCAGAATGATGTATCTACCCTCGGGATCTATCAGTCGGTGTTTAATGTCAAATGGGGCATTTTTATTAATCAGTATGGTAACACCCTTCGTCTTGGCTAGGGGGTTTGTCGCGTGGTAAGCTACAGTGTAGAGATTGTCTGTGATTTTAGGTATATTCTGACCTTTAAAGTGTGTTTCTTGTACAAATACCACCAGGGGTTTGACTTTTCTGAGTTCCTTGAGGAGTTTGGTTCGTTTTTCGGGGATGTTAAGGCCATTAGCATTGTGTGAAATTATTGTGGGTGAGTTGCCTAGGAAAGAGTATGACATGTTGGGCGTACTGTAAATATATTGGGGAGCTCTCTGTCGGGGGCTATTAGTGTTTATAAGGTAAGGGGAGAAAAAAAAAGGGGGGGGGGGAATTATATCTCTGTCAGCTAAACAGCTGTCAGGCGATATAGATAGGTATTAAGTAAACAGCAGTTAGAGTGAGTCTCAGCCTCAATTATTCCCAAAAGGGGAATAGGGCCACAGGTCACCTGTATTCCAGGTAGAGTTAGCGAGCAATAATTAAAAGAAAGTGTAATAAACTAAAGGGAATACACAGAAGTTGTGGTGACCACAAACGACTCTAGGGGGGTAGTGGGAGGAGTCTTTGTGGATTGTAGGGAATGTTTGAAAAATCGGGGTGTTCAAGTCCAGGGAGGTCTACGGGGGGAGGACGGAATATTTATATCCATTATAAAAGTGCTGGTCTGAGCCATATAAATTTCAAACGTTTCATAACACAAAAAGGTATATATAGAACCTCATAACAATTCAATGTAAACAGCAGGTAATTACAGCTGTAAATAGATGATAATCTTTGCTGTTGGAGCAGTTAACTATTTCTCCAGTAAGTCGCTTAAGGGGCCCAGCTGGGCAACCCAGAGAACAGCCGTTCCCATGTAGAGGGCCACCATCCGTATCGCCCCACTGGATCCCCCCGCCCCTCTCAGCTAGGTGTCCCAGGGCCCATCTATTTCCTTACAAACTAAAACAGCAGAAAATAGGGTAGGTGGCTTAGATTAACATTTAAATCATATAAGACACTTTGGTGAACCCTTTCAGGGATATGGCAGTCCATAGATGCAGGGGTCTTTGAAGGTATGGAGCCATGACTAAGCATGGGTATAAGTAAATACTCACAGTTCCCAGGCATCTAATTAGTAGGTCCACACCTCGTGTTACCGCGAGGATCGATAGGTAGTATTCATGCGTTCGATGGTAAGGCTGCTTCTGAGGTGTCTGTAATACATCTCTTTCTCACAGAGGGGAATACAATGGAAAGGTAAAAAACAACATAAAACACACCAAACCTTGAATTCCTGTCTAGTTTTGGTATTGGTAAACTATAACTATTATTATAAAACCGAGGTGTGGACCGCATGGGGGTTAGAAAATAGAGTTACTTTCGTTATACTATTAGCAGGTATTATGATCTCTGTGTATAAAAAGGGTACTCAGTGAACATCCCCTTTTCAGAGGTGGTTGACTTGGTGTCATAAGTATCTGCAAGTGAGTGCTGCCCTCCAGTGGTAAATGTTAATGACAGCAGCTCAAGTATTAAAGTGAGGCAGCGAAGTCCAGATTTGGCCATGGTAAATAGTGTCATGTCTGCCATAGCCTGTGCTGGGCAATCATACGTGGACCCATGATGGAGTAAAAGTCTATCTCGACATGGCCCATCTATATAACAGTGCAAACCAGAGGAATAGAACAAATAAACTTGGTAAGGATCTATAAACAAACTGTGTTAACTCAGTCTCAATCTAGAGAGAGATCATCTCTATCTGACTTCCCTCATCCTGGATCCTTTAGGAGAGGGTGAGTTGAAGCTGCTCTTAAGTGATCCTTTCCTGAGCTGACCAGGGCGAAAGGGAGATTTGTCTGGAGGTGAGTTGTGTGATGTCGGTTGATTGTTGATGGCAGGAGGAAGTTTAAATTCAGCATACCAGTCAGGCAATTCGATGGGGGCTATTTGCAGGTTTTCACAAAATTTGTGCAGGTCTTCTGGGACGCTCAGTAGATATTGCTTGCTATTGTAGGTAGCCTGCAAGGCAAAGGGAAATTTCCACCTATATCTGATTTCTTTCTCCCTCAGTACTTCCAGCAGTGGTCTAAGCGCCCACCTGTTCTTTAGAGTGATTGGGGATAGGTCCTGAAAAAGGTGAACTTCCGTCTCATTAAAAATGATCTGATCATTAGCTCTAGCTTTCTGCAATATCTCTTCCTTCAGGGTAAAGCTAGGGAGACAACAAATCACATCTCTTGGGGGATTGTTGTCTGAAGCTCTGGGCCTGAGGGCTCTGTGCGCCCTGTCGAATTCAATGGGAGAGGCTTCAGGCCTATCCAGCAGGCTGTTAAAAATTGAGGCGAGTGCTGGCTTGATTTGATCAGGGAGGGTGGTTTCTGGTATACCCCTTATTCTAATATTGTGTCTTCTGCCCCTATTGTCGAGGTCTTCTAAATGCCTATTGGTGTCGATCAGGTGCTGTGAGTGGGAAACAACAATGTCATCCAATCTTGTTAGGGCTCTATCCCTTCTCTTTCCTGATCGTTCTGCAACCGCCATTTGCTCAGAGAGTCTGAGCAGTTCCTTCTTTATGTCTGATATGGCAATCGAGAAAGAGTTTTTAATATCAGCGGCAATCTCTGTCATAGAGGCATAAGTCAAGGGGCAGTCACCCTGTACTGTACCTCCTATAGAGTCCTCAGATGCAGGTAGAGACACATCATCGTCCTCCATGTCATCTCCTCCGTCCTTCTTCGCCATCAGCGCCATCTTGGATTTCCGACCACTGCCTGTATAGCGGTATTTGTGCAGGATTGCCGAGGAAAGTTTGTTTTTAGGTGTGCCCATCGAGCGGAGGTGTCTGCTAGGTGTCCCCCTCGTGCAGTACGTGCTCATAGTACGTTTTTAAGAGGCCGATTTAGCATCCGTCCTGACCCGTCGACCGGAGCTCGCTCAAGCAGCGTCCATCCACGCCGCGCTCCAAGCCACGCCCCACAATAATCCTATGTCTGTGAGATAGTGTATGGCTGAGCACACCTGGGTGAATTTTTGCTGGGCTTAAAAAGTTGCGTGACTATGTGAATTCATAAATTAATACTTTTATCAGTGAGTGACATTTTTTTTTACAAAGCAAGTTTTTAGAAAAGAAAGAATAAAAAAATTGCAAAACAAAAAATGCCTACTGTTATCTACTGAAGGCAGGGCCGGGACAAGGAGGGGTCAGGCTCTACGTGCAGTGTGTGTGTGTGTGTGTGTGTGTGGGGGGGGGGGGGTGCAATGACAGCCCCCCTCTATCGGCCTCCTTGGTGGGGGAGCTCTGTGCTGGGGAGAAGGGGGTGCCTCTGTTCTGGGAGGGGCTAGGGGGTGGGGGAGCTCTGTACAGAGGGGGTGGGAGGAGAAGAGAGCTCTGTACTGGGGGCGGATGGGGGTCAGTGGCGTACCTAGGGGGTGCGGCCCGCAACAGGTGCTGCAGCTCTAAGGGTGCCACTTCCAATCAAAGCTAATGTCACAAACAGTTGTCAGTTTGGCTGGTAAGTCACAATAATGCTGACACCTTGCAGTGCACCAGTACTGAATCACTCCACTTCTCCTGCTCGCCTCACAGAAAAGCTTGCTTGGGAGAAATATAGTAACCAAGCACCGGTGTACTGTGAGGTCACCCTCCTCCTCCTGCATATGTCCCGTCAACAGGGCATCACACTGCCGCACACCTGTTCTGACTGAAACTGAGGGGAAAGCCTGTCTGAAACTGTAACCCCTATACTAGAAGAGGGGATTTGTGTGGTGAAGGCCCCTGGACTGGAGAGGCCCTGGAGTAGGAGAGGGGTTGTGCAGAGAAGACAGTAGAATAGGAGGAGAGGGGATTGTGCTGATGAAGGCCCTGGACTAGGAGAGGGGGTGTTGTTTGGAGAGGCCCTGGACTTGGAGAGGGGGGTGTGCAGAGAAGACCTTAGACTAGGAGAAGGGAGTATGCAGAGGAGGCCGTGGACTAGGAGAAGGGAGTGTGTAGAGGAGGACGTGGACTAGAAGAGGGAGGTGTGCAGAGGAGGCCGTGGACTAGGAGAAGGGAGTGTGCAGAAGAGGCTGTGGATTAGAAGGGAGTGTGCAGAGGGAGATGAGGAGGAGTGGAGTTACTGGACTGGCATAAGAAGCCATGGACTAAGTGAAGGGGAGCATGGAGGCCCTGAACTAAGAGAGGGTGCATTTAGGCCCTGGACACTAGGTAAAGGGGTGCCTGGAGGCCCCAGCCTAAAAGAGGGGGTTCCTGGGGGCCCTGGATTTGGAGAGGGGGTGCCTGGGGGCCCTGGATTTGGAGAGGGGGTGCCTGGGGGCCCTGGATTTGGAGAGGGGGGTGCCTGGGGGCCCTGGACTAGGAGAGGGGGGTGCCTGGGCGCCCTGGACTAGAACGAGGGGTGCCTGGAGGCCATGGACTAGAACGAGGGGTGCCTGTAGGGAGGGCTGGACTAGGACAGTGGGTGTCTGGAGGCCCTGGACTAGGACAGTGGGTGTCTGGAGGCCCTGGACTAGGACAGTGGGTGTCTGGAGGCCCTGGACTAGGACAGTGGGTGTCTGGAGGCCCTGGACTAGGACAGTGGGTGTCTGGAGGCCCTGGACTAGGACAGTGGGTGTCTGGAGGCCCTGGACCTAGGACAGTGGGTGTCTGGAGGCCCTGGACCTAGGACAGTGGGTGTCTGGAGGCCCTGGACCTAGGACAGTGGGTGTCTGGAGGCCCTGGACCTAGGACAGTGGGTGTCTGGAGGCCCTGGACCTAGGACAGTGGGTGTCTGGAGGCCCTGGACCTAGGACAGTGGGTGTCTGGAGGCCCTGGACTAGGACAGTGGGTGTTTGGAGGCCCTGGACTAGGACAGTGGGTGTCTGGAGGCCCTGGACTAGGACAGTGGGTGTCTGGAGGCCCTGGACTAGGACAGTGGGTGTCTGGAGGCCCTGGACTAGGACAGTGGGTGTCTGGAGGCCCTGGACTAGGACAGTGGGTGTCTGGAGGCCCTGGACTAGGACAGTGGGTGTCTGGAGGCCCTGGACTAGGACAGTGGGTGTCTGGAGGCCCTGGACTAGGACAGTGGGTGTCTGGAGGCCCTGGACTAGGACAGTGGGTGTCTGGAGGCCCTGGACTAGGACAGTGGGTGTCTGGAGGCCCTGGACTAGGACAGTGGGTGTCTGGAGGCCCTGGACTAGGACAGTGGGTGTCTGGAGGCCCTGGACTAGGACAGTGGGTGTCTGGAGGCCCTGGACTAGGACAGTGGGTGTCTGGAGGCCCTGGACTAGGACAGTGGGTGTCTGGAGGCCCTGGACAAGGACAGTGGGTGTCTGGAGGCCCTGGACAAGGACAGTGGGTGTCTGGAGGCCCTGGACAAGGACAGTGGGTGCCTGGAGGCCCTGGACAAGGACAGTGGGTGCCTGGAGGCCCTGGATTAAGAAAAAGGGTGCCTGAAGGTCTTGGACTAGAAGGGGATGTGCCGGGAGGCCCTACTGAATTCAGGGAGAAAGAGCATGGACTGAGGGAGAGCCTGCTTGGGCCCTGGAAGGTGAGTTTACAACATACATGGGGACATTTATCAATTGTTGCAAATAATGCCAAATAGGAGCAGAGAGACAGGTTGTGTGAAAGATATATTAAATACCTGACATCTTCGCTTTCCTGCTATCTGACTCACATAACATCTTGTCCTTGTTCACACAGGACGTCTTCATCTGTGCCTGTTCAATGGCCGTGTTTACCCACACGGGAATGCACAGACGCAGACCCCGGGTGCCAAACAGGCGCAGAGAGACAGGTTGTGTGAAAGATGTAGCAGCCACTATAGATCGAAAAGTCATAAAAAGGTGTCTTCCTAAAAAAAACAAATGACAGCTAGAACAGGTATGGCTTGGCAAAACCAGTGACTCAATGGTTTAATATTATATATATATATACATATATATATATATATATATATATATATATATACATACATACATACATACATACATATATATATATATACATACATACATACATATACACACACACACACACATGAACCATAACTTTATGACAGTGGGATATATTGGGCAGCAAGTAAACATGTTGTCCTTTGAAGTCGATGCAGAAAAATTGACATTGCAGTTTGTTGTGTATGGGGCTGCGTAGCCGCAGACCAGTCAGGGTACCCACGCTGACCCGTGTCCACAACCAAATGCACCTACACTGGACATGTGAGCATAAGAACTGGACCACGGAGCAATGAAAAAGGTGGCCTGGTCTGATGAATCACATTTTCTTTTACATCATGTGGATGGCCAGGTGCATGTGCATTGTTTACTTGGGGAAGAGATGGTGCCAGGGTGCAGTATGGAAGGAAGGCAGTGTAATGCTTTGGGTAATGTTCTGCTGGGAAACCTTGGGTCCTGCCATTCATGTGGATGCTACTTTGATATGAACCACCTACAGTGGCTTGAAAAAGTATTCATACCCCTTGAAATTTTCCACATTTTGTCATGTTACAACCAAAAACTTAAATGTATTTTATGTGATAGACCAACACAAAGTGGCACATAATTGTGAAGTAGAAGGAAAATAAATGGTTTTCATTTTTTTTTACAAATAAATATGTGAAAAGTGTGGCGTGCATTTGTATTCAGCCCCCCTGAGTCAACACTTTGTAAAACCACCTTTCACTGCAATTACAGCTGCAAGTCTTTTTGGGAATGTCTCTACCAGCTTGTTGCATCTAGAGAGTGAAATGTTTGCCCATTCTTCTTTGCAAAATAGCTCTGGCAGATTGGATGGAGAGCATCTGTGAACAGCAATTTCCAAGTCTTGCCACAGATTTTCAATTGGATTTAGGTCTAGTGTTTGACTGGGCCATTCTAAAGCCCCGTACACACGGTCGGACTTTTGCCCAACAAACTTAGTTTTAAGCAAGTTGGACCAACAATCCGACCGTGTGTACGCTCCATCGGACAAACTTTTTTGAGTTTGGTTTTGTTTTCATAGGACAAAAGTTGGGTCTGCGAACGGACAAACTTTTGCCCAACAAAAGTCCTATGGAGCAAAGTCCTACCGTGTGTACAGAAAACCATCGGACTTTTGTCCGATGGACAAAACAACCAATGTTAAAATCAACCAACAATAGCAGAAGTTGACCAAAGGGTGGCAGTAAAGATCAGAAAAGAGCAGAAAAAACAAGTGATGTTGTAAGAAGTTTTAAGAAAGTTTGCAGAAAAGTCAGAGCGTGTGTATGCTATGGGTGTTCCCGACCAACTCCGTTCGGACAAAAATCCACGGAAAAGTCCGATGGAAGTCCGACCGTGTGTACGAGGCTTTACACACAAATATATTTTGAACTAAACCATCCCATTGTAACTCTGGCTGTATGTTTATTGTTGTTGTCCTGCTGGAAGGTGAACCTCTGGCCCAGTCTCAAGTCTTTTGCAGACTCTAAAGCCGTGTACACACGATCGGTTTTACCGATGAAAACAGTCCGATGGACTTTTTTCAGCGGACAAACCGATCGTGTATGGGACCCATCGGTCTTTTTTCCATCGGTTTTAAAAAATAGAACATGTTTTACATTTTTACGATAGATCAAAAACTGATAGCAAATTCCGATCATCTATGGGCAAGTCCATCGGATAAAAAACCCACGCATGCTCAGAATCAAGTCGACGCATGCTCAGAAGCATTGAACTTAATTTTTTTCGGCTCATCGGAGTGTTTTACGTCACCGCGTTTGGAACGGTCGGTTTTTTGACTGATGGTGTGTAGGCAAGACTGATGGAAGTCAGCTTCATCGGATTTCCGATGGACAAAACCATTGGATCAGAATCCATAGGATATCCGATCGTGTGTACGAGGCTTAACAGGTTTTCTTCTAAGATTGCCATGTATTTGGCTCCATCCATCCTCCCATCAACTCTGACCAGCTTCCATGTCCCTGCTGAATAAAATCATCTCCACAACATGATGTTGCCACCACCATGTTTCACAGTGGAAATGGTGTGTTCAGGGTGATGTGCAGTGTTAGTTTTCTGCCACACATAGCGTTTTGCTTTTAGGCCAAAAAGTAAAATTTTGGTCTCACCTGACCAGAGCACCTTCTTGCACATGTTTGCTGTGTTCCCCACATGGCTTATCTCAAACTGCAAATGGGACTTCTTATGGCTTTCTTTGAACAATGGCTTTCTTCTTGCCATTTCTCCATAAAGGGCAGATTTGTGGAGTGCACGACTAATAGTTGTCCTGTGGACAGATTCTCCCACCTGAGCTGTGGATCTCTGCAGCTCCTCCAAAGTTACCATGGGCCTCTTAGCTGCTTCTCTGATTAATGCTCTCTCACAGGTGGACTCTATTTACTAATTAGGTTAGGACTTCTGAAGGCATTGGTTTTGCTAGATTTTAGTTAGGGGTATCAGAGTAAATCACATAAAATCCCAATAAAATACATTCACCTTTTTGGTTGTAGCGTGACAAAATTTGGAAGATTTCAAAGGGTATGAATACTTTTTCCAAGGCACTGTATATATTTTTCTATATATATATATATATATAATAGTATTATATATGACTTTTTAATTAATATTTTTAATGAATTTAAATGAATATGAATTTGTCGGCCATAATCAGCACCTTTATCGCAAGAAAAGCGCATGAAAAATGCATCCCTTTAAATTCTATGTATGTCTTCACACTGGTCCACTCTTTGGTTGTGGTATTCTTGCATTTTTGGTCAGTGAAAAAAACCACACCAAAAACGCACCTCACCGTTAAAATGCATTGAAAACGTAGCAAGTATGCATCAATAATGCACCTGTGTTATGTTTTTAATTTAGATTTTTGAGTCGCATGACCTATGAAAAACACACCATGAGCATAGTAAAATTGTGGCAAAATTGCTGTAAAATCATGAAAAAATCATGGCAAAAAAAAAAACGTATTCGGTGCCATTATTGGCATTTTTTTCTTTATCGGCAAAATGCAGAAAACACTGATATGTTTCGGGGCAAATTGCGGTGCATCTCTAGTTCTTCCTGTAGGAAAAGTTGAAAAGTGTTTGCCTGTATCTTTGAGTATTGTAGAAATTTGTCAAGAAGCATCAGTTTGAACTTCTAATTGGCTCTGAATTTGCACATATAATTTAAAGTGCTGGTGCCCAACACGTGCACAGCCCACCAGAGCTTAGCTTTGGTTAAGTCTGGAGAACTGCACACTGAATGCCGGTGGCTTTGGTGGGCTGCAGTACTAGAACTGCAAGTCACGGTCCAACAGTAAGCCTAGGAGGCTTGGGCTTGCTAATCTGCTGTAGAGAGCTTACAAGGAACGATCCATTGCAGGACATGGAAACCCAATGCTCCAGCACTGTGTTAAAGCGGAACTTCCGTCATTTTTTCAACTTTCCATCTATTAAATCTTCTGCCCTTGTTTTAACTTTGGATAGTAAAACATTGTTATACCTTATACAGCCCACTTCCTGTTTCTTGTCTGGTAAAAAGCCTAGTCTTATGACATCATGCACAGCTCTCTCTTTCACTCTCGTGAGAGTTTGCCAGGAAGGGAGGGGGGATGAGTCATAAGAGGCCCAATGAGTGCTGCAGAGCTGGAGGTGTGCCTCTGTGTGTCTGTGTAAATCCAGGAAGTGAACAGCCAGCAGCTTCAGCTGAAGTACAGAATCACAGTATATATAAAATAATATGCAAAGTGGTTGGAGGGAAGCTTCAGAATGGCAAAGATGTTTTTTTTTACAAATTATGTGAGCAGACTGCAGTTCCTCTTTAACATGAGAATGGGTTTAAATGTTTTGGTTACACCTATGGGCAGAGCTGAATGTCCTGCACAAAGAATTGACAATATTTTCATAATGCTGGTTAGGCTTTAAAAAATATTCATCAACACAATAGAGCAGGGTCAATATGGATATGTGGATTAACATTTAGAACTAAAGAGTGTAGTCTCTGGTAGGTCAGGGGCTCCAATATGGCGACTTCTGGCAAGAGACTTATTTAGAGGGAAAAAGAATAATGGCGCGTACACACGACCGTTATTCATGTCATGCAAAAAAACAACGTTTTTCTCGTCGGTTTCCTCTCAAGCCTCCCTTGCATACGTGACACGTTCATGAAAAAAAGCGCTCGAGCAATGCACGGTGAGATACAACACGTACGACGGCACTATAAAGGGGAAGTTCCATATGAATGGCGCCACCCTTTGGGCTGCATTTGCTGATCCTCGTGTTAGTAAAGTTTGGTGAGAGACGATTCGCGCTTTTCAGCCTCGTGCTCTTCAGTCCGTTACAGCGTGACGAATGTGCTATCTCCATTCTGAATGCTAGTTTTACCAGAACGAGCACTCTCGTCTCAAACTTGATTCTGAGCATGCGCGTTTTTTTTCCCCCTCGTAAAAGCATACACACGACCGTTTTTCACGACGTGAAAAAGAACGACGTGAAAAACGACGAGAAAAAATAAAGCAGGTTCTAATTTTTTTCGGGCAGTTTTCTCGTCGCGAAAAATGCTATGGAGCATACACACGACCGTTTTCTCACGGCCAATCTGAAAAAATTTAATTTTTTTCGTCATGGAAAAACGGTCGTGTGTACGCGGCATTAGTCTCAGTGGCCTTATAAACTATATAAGGCCTAGGGGCATCAGATTGTAAAACTTAGAACTTGTATGGTATAAGTTTTAAAGTAAGATCCAGCCAATAGTTTTGTCAAACAGAGAGTAGCAAAATCCCAAAGCATACCTTATTTCATGAAGCTTGAGAATATTATACTGTATGTAGCGCCCTCCTAGGTAGGTGCTAGAGTGAGTGTATTGTCGTTTTTGGTTTCTCTGCTTAGCAGAAGAACAGCAGGTAAATGTATGCGCTGTCTGCTTAACAGAGAGCTGTGATTGTTTAGTAGAGTCTTTTCAGTGTGCCCAGATGCTGCTCATGCTGTCTTGAAGTTTCACACTGGTCTAGCAGCTATGGAAAGTGCTGGACCGTGGGTGGAAACCATGCAGATGGTAGCATGAATATTTATACAGCCCTGGCCAATAACAAGGAGAGGTGCCCCTAGGCATGATGGGTGCCTCTATTTATATTTGATGAGCACATGGGCTCTGGGTCCAGGTGGGGAGGGGTCCTGCCACCCTACCTCAGCACAGGCTGCCTTGTGGTCTCAGGTGGACCTTAACGGTGAAGGCTGAAACCCAGGCTTCTCCTGAAAGCTGGCTGAGGGAGGATGTCCAAGGATCCTGTCTGGTATCACTGAGAGGCTACCGCTGGTGCTTTAGGAGCCCTGTGTGTACAGACCCCTTAAGGAATCCTAGAGACTGGTGCTGTTAAATCCCCCTCTGGGTGCTAGAAGTCAGCATACTGGGTGTAGGCTAAAGGGGACACTGGCTGGTGTCTTGAAGAAGCGGGGTCCACTAAATTCCTTCCACTAAGGCCCCTTTCACACTGAAGAGCTTTGCAGGCGCTATTGCGCTAAAAATAGCGCCTGCAAAGCGCCGTAAAAAGCTGCTACTTTGTATCCAGTGTGAAAGCCCGAGGGCTTTCACACTGGAGCGTTGTGCTTGTAGGAAGGTAAAAAAACTCCTGCAAGCCGCATCTTTGAGGCGCGATAGGAGCGGTAAAAATACCGCTCCTATAGCACCCCTGCCCATTGAAATCAATGGGGTAGCGCCTCCAAAACGCTGCAAAGAGGCGTTATTGCGGGCGTTTTTAACCCTTTTTCGGCCGCTAGCGGGGATTAAAATCACCCCGCTAGCGCCCGCAAATCGCGGCAAAAACTACGGTATAGCGGCGCTAAAAATAGCGCCGCTATACCGCCAGCGCATCCAGCGCTTCAGTGTGAAAGTAGCCTAAAAAGGGACTTTGCTTTATTCTGTACAGTATGCTACACAGTTCTACTGGCAGCCTGCCGCACAGTTTTACCAAGAAAGCTGTCCTCGCATGTGAATAATTTTAATTCGGAGTATCCTACTAAATCCCTTCTCCTATCCAAGCTCTACAAATAAAACAAAAAAGAAAACATTCCCTAGACTGGTCATTGGAGACAACGAGTGGAAGTGTGTGTGTGCTTAGCTGTGTTGGAAAATACCCTGTGACTGGCTGCGGATTAAACAGTGGGAGAAATATAAGCGGCTCCTGCGGGGGTAGTGCTACACGTATATATCAAAGGTGATTTATAGCAGAGATTTCTCTATTTTTGAGCAGGTTTGTCTATTATAGGTAAAGAAGTGATGAGCAGGTGTATCTACTGGTCTGCTTTTGTATGGTTTTGGTGGCAGAATGGGAATCATCCGGATGTCTACTGCCACAGCAATTGAGTTCACAGGTGGTGGAGCTGTCCTGTTTGGAGTCACACATTTGCCCTTGTACACATTATTTATTAATAGGGCACCTCATTTTTAGGAGCGCTCTTTCTATATAAAGATAAGAACAGGGTTAAACACAAATGCATCATATGGTAGCATGCATCCACTAGACATGCAAAAAAACATATTGTAGTGCATATTATACTTGATCAGAAGAATATATATCTAATGTAATATAGTGCTTTTTAATTACGAATACTGAATAAGATGTAAAAATTGCAACACTGTGGTCAATTTACTAAAGGAAAATAGATTGTTCACTCTGCAAGGGAATTTGCAAAGGAAATTTTCCCAGAGCTTAGTGAATGAAGTGAAGCTCTGCTGACTTCCATCATCCAATCATGCGCAAGCAAAACTTTTTTTTTTTTTTTCTTCCTTACATATGACTAGGTACTGGCTTTGCAAAGTTACATTTTTTCACATTTTACTAAGGTCTGGGGAAAATTCCTAGGCACAGTGCAATGTCCCTTGCAAAGTGAACAGCATGTTTACCTTTAGTACATCACCCCCAGTATCTCCATTATAATTTAAGAAAAAAAAAAGTTTTGCCTATACAGTAGTTCTATTTTTAACTATCTTTTTTTATGACTAGTAAAACATTATAAAAAACAGCCTGATAACAATGCACATAATGTTTGAGCTTTATTAAAATATACTGCATAAAAGAACGCTATGCTTTTTACTTACTGCTGGTAAGCCTAGGTCCTGGGTGGGCATATGAGTGGGAAGATCAGCCCAAAATCTGTGTCTGGAGCACAGAGAGAGAGTGGTGGCCTCATCCTTAGTAGGTTACAGGATGTAGAAGTTGGCCCAGAAGCAATATTACTAAGCGTGCTCTGAACGTTTGCTTACTGTGGGGTGAGGTGCATTTTACAACTCTCTGGTAGAGCTGCAGTGTCAATGCTCTGAGAGTAGAGTAGAGTAGAGTAGAGTAGAGATGCTCTGAGCACACTACTGCAAATGGATTGGCACTTTGGTGGAAGATGCAGTGTTGTAGTTTTTACATATTACAATGAAATAGATAGAAAGTGCTATATTATTGCTGAACTTCATTTCAATTGGACTGTATATTGTCCTATGTATGTTGGCTGACATAAAGAAGCCACGAGTTTTCCTGACGTAAAGTAGCCACGAGTTTGGTTTAAGACAGGTTCTGTGAAGATTACTAAAGATCTGGTGACGAATCCGAACCCCATTGAAATCAACAGAAGCCAAATGTAAAGAAACAGTAAGTCCTGGTTCACACTGGTGCGATTTGACATGTGATTTGACATGTCAAATCGGCCGCATTTTCCGGCACCATCCTAATCAGTGCGGCGCTGCACAGATTTCAAAAGTTCCTGTACTACTTTGAGATTTCGGACCGCGATTTACATTGACATCTGTGCAGAAACCTGCACAGATGTCTCTGTAATCGCAGCCAAAATCGGGGCTGACAGGCGGGAGTGAAATGGTGCAAGTTCAGCTGAATTCGCACGGCTTCACTCTCACAGCCCAGTGTGAACCTGAGCTAATGGACACTTTCTAGGCTAGTGAGAAAAGGATTGTCAAAAATATGGCTTGGTGGCTGGGAACTGTCGTGGGAAACATGCACCAAAGATCAGCGATGCTTGGTGGCAATTAAGTTCAGGCAGGTACACTGTATGTGTAGAATACGTCCAGTGGCATTGCAGCTGCTAAAGCATTTATCCGATACACCAGGATGATAATATGCTAGCCTAGAGGGGACCATATACCATTGGGTAAAACTTTGAAAAGGTTTCTTGAGAGGGGTCACCAGAAGGGCATAGGAAGCATCTCCACACATTATTTAAATCCCTAAGTGGGTGAGACTGCAAAAATCATGCAACACCAATAATTCAATCCATGACCTCCACAGTCAACTAACCATGGTCGCATTCAGAGGCGCAACCCAGTCAAACCACTTCTTCAGATTGCAACCTAGCAACAGTGGAGGGCTGTGATAGTGCACACAGAAGCTTTCCCCAATAACATATTACATGACCACTTATAGTAATATGAAAATACTGTATTAGAGCATCACAACTATATCTGTGTCATAATAATAGATAACTGTAGGTACCGTATATACTCAAGTATAAGCCGACCTTAATATAAGCCGAGGCACCCAATTTTACCACAAAAAACTGGGAAAACGTATTGACTCGAGTATAAGCCTAGGGTGTCCATCTGTATGCCTCACTGTGCCTCACTTTGCCTCACTGTGCCCATGTCCATGCCTCACTGTGCCCATGCCTCACTGTGCCCATGACTAGACTGACTTTTTAACATGGGAGTCAATGGAAGGGGTGCCCGGAATTGAAAAATTCGGTGCTCCCCGGCCGTAGGTTCCCCAGACAAAAAACTTTCCACATTTATAGAGAATACATGGGTCTACGTGTGTGCAAGGTTTCGGGTCCAGGGGACCTACGAACGACCGGAACCGGGTCCCCAAAATCACCGGAGAAATTACAGTTTAACATGGGAGTCTATGGAAGTCTATGGAAGGGTTGCCCGGCTTTGAAAAATCGGTGCTCCCCGACCGTAGGTTCCCCCGGACAAAAAACTTTGCACACTTATAGAGGAAGAGTAAGGCTACATGTGTGCCAAGTTTGGGGTCCAAATGGACCTACGGACGGCCAGTACCGGGTCCCCAAATCCGGGAGATCAGGCGCAAAAAGGTGACTCGAGTATATGCCAAGGGGGGCATTTTCAGCACAAAAAAATGTGCTGAAAACTCGGCTTATACTCGAGTATATACGGTATACAGCAGGGTTGCCAACTTTCTGTAAATTTACGAACAGTTTGTAAAATCTGTACTTTTTGCATCTGTCCTTGAATGTCCATTACGGACATGTAGGTTGCATGTCCGTAACTGACATTCATGGACAGATGCAACAATTATGGATTTTACAAACTGTTCGTAAATTTACTGAAAGTTGGCAACCCTGGTATACAGTATCTAACAAAAGTGAGTACACCCCTCACATTTTTGTAAATATTTTATTATATCTTTTCATGCGACAACACTGTAGAAATTACACTTTTCTACAATGTAAAGTAGTGAGTGTACAGCTTGTATAACAGTGTAAATTTGCTGCCCCCTCAAAATAACTCAACACACAGCCATTAATGTCTAAACCGCTGGCAACAAAAGTGAGTACAGCCCTAAGTCAAAATGTCCAAATTGGGCCGAATTAGCCATTTTCCCTGCCCAGTGTCATGTGACTCATTAGTGTTACAAGGTCTGAGGTCTCACATACTGGTCACTGGAAGTTCAACATGACACCTCATGGCAAAGAACTCGGAGGATCTGAAAAAAATAATTGTTACTCTACATTAAGATGGCCTCGGCTATAAGAAGATTGCCAAGACCCTGAAACTGAGCTGCCGCACGGTGGCCAAGACCATACAGCGGTTTAACAGGACAGGTTCCACTCAGAACATGCCTCATCATGGTTGACCAAAGAAGTTCAGAGCACGTACTCAGTTTCATATCCAGAGGTTATCTTTGGGAAATAGACCTATGAGTGCTGCCAGCATTGCTGCAGAGGTTGAAGGGGTGGGGGACTCAGCCTGTCAGTGCTTAGACCATACGCTGCACATTGTGTCAAATTGGTCTTCATGGCTGTCGTCCCAGAAGGAAGCCTCTTCTAAAGATGATGCACAAGAAAGCCCACAAACAATTTGCTGAAGACAAGCAGACTAAGGCTGTGGATTACTGAAACCATCTGATAGGACCAAAATAAACTTTTTTGGTTCAGATGGTGTCAAGCGTGTGTGGCAGCAACCAGCTGAGGAGTACAAAGACAAGTTTGTCTTGCCTACAGTTAAGCATTTTGGTTGGAGTGTCATGGTCTGGGGCTGTATGAGTGTTGTCAGCACAAGGGAGCTACAGTTCATTGAGGGAACCATGAATGCCAATGTGTACTGTGACATACTGAAGCAGAGCATGATCCCCTCCCCTCGGAGACTGGGCCGCAGGGCAGTATTCCAACACAAACACACCTCCAAGATGACCACTGCCTTGCTAAAAAAAAGCTGAAGGTAAAGGTGATGGACTGTCCAAGCATGTCTCCCAGACCTAAACCCTATTGAGCATCTTTGGGGCATCCTGAAATGGAAGGTGGAGGAGCGCAAGGTCTCTAACATCCACCAGCTCTGTGATGTCATGGGGGAGTGGAAGAGCTCTTGTGAACTCCATGCCCAAGTGGGTTAAAGCAGTGCTGTAAAATAATGGTGGCCACACAAAATATTGACACTTTGGGCCCAATTTGGACATTTTCAATTAGGGGTGTACTCACTTTTGCTGCCAGCGGTTTAGACATTAATGGCTGTGTGTCGAGTTATTTTGAGGGGACAGCAAATTTTACACTGTTATACAAGCTGTATACTCACTAATTATGGATTTACATTGTAGCAAAGTGTAATTTCTTCAGTGTTGTCACATGGAAAGCTACTGTATATAAAAATGGGTTGCGCTGTTTACAATAAACATAAAAGTGTCAGTGTAAACCAATAATCAAAAAACGTCCCAAAAGAAATCATGCAAGAAAGTCCACTTTGATGAAAATACACTCTGAACAACTTCTCACCACATCCAATGCTTGCACCACCACCTGTGTCTCCTTACCACAAAGTAAGACCTCATTGCCAAATCTTGCCTACAAAGCTTTTAACTAATTACTTTCTATCCTGTTTTTTTTTTTTCAAAATCCAAAAAGGAAATTCATGTCTCACTTAAAGATAATGTGAACCTTAAAGCAGTTGTATACCCACACAAATGTGTTTTTTTTTTTTGTTTTTTTTTAAACCTGTAAGGCAAAAGCATAATGAGCTAGTATGCACCGCATGCTAGCTCATTATGAAATATTTACCTTAGAACGAGGCGTCGGCATCTGATCCCGGTCACCGCCGTGGGAGCTGACATTTCCCCCTCAGCGTGTCTTCCGGGTTCGCAGCTCCGGCGCTTTGAGTGGCCGGAGCCGCGATGACGTCACTCCCACACATGTGCGCGGAAGACTTCTTTCCGGAAAGGTCTGGCAGCATCTGCCGGACCTTCACAACGCGTGTGCCGCTGATGTCAGTAGCTGCATGCAAAATAAATATCTCCTAAACCGTACAGGTTGCTTTGCTAAAACTAGAGAGTGCAAAATCTGGTGCAGACCTGCATAGAAACCAATCAGCTTCCAGGTTTTTTATCAAAGCTTAATTGAACAAGCTGAAGTTAGAAGCTGATTGGCTACCATGCACAGCTGCATCAGATTTTGCACTCTTCAATTTTTGTAAATCAACCTCAGTGAGTCACCTGGGTATGATGGGTCTCCCGGATGGATCCAATAAGTTTTTTTGCACCTTTTGGAAATGCATAAAAGGTATGCATAGTTTACAACTAAGTATGTGTTCAGAAGCTTTATCGGGTTTCCATAAGGATAAATATGGGGGAACAAAACAGGAAGCGCCACCTAAGTGCAATATTTTAGTCACAATTTATTGGAGACAAAGGAAATGCACTTACAAACAAATGTAAAAAACGTGCTCATCTGTGTGTGGAATTCGCGGTGAGGTCCGGTCTCGGGTGCATCCAGGCTCACGGGTAGGCAGAGCAGTGTAGAATTTCCATCCTGTGGCCACCAGGAAGCCGGCCAGAACCAGCATGGAACGCGGATGATGACGTCACCGGAAGCGGAACAAGAGAGATCACAGGAGGAGAGACAGGTGTTCGGCACACCACTGAGAAACCAGGCTACGCGCTCGGAGCTATCTGCTCCTTCAAAAGGCCTTTTGAAGGAGCAGATGGCTCAGAGCGCGTAGCCTTCCTGGTGGCCTCAGGATGGAAATTCTACACTGCTCTGCCTACCCGTGAGCCTGGATGCACCCGAGACCGCACCGCACCGCACCGTGTGACTAAAATATTGCACTTAGGTGGCGCTTCCTGTTTTGTTCCCCTGTCTTCCCCTTGCAGAGCCGACTTTCTCTGAGGACAGCTGCCGCCCACCATTTTTTCATCGCTCCCTCTCCCCCCCCCCCTTTTTACAGGGTTGATTATCACATGCCAGCAAATGGACTAAAAAGAACTGTGACTGGACTTTTTTAGATCTATTCTTTGGCCATTTGTTATGCACTAGTCTTTTGCACTAACAGTTTACTCCATTGTTTATAAGGATAAATATGAATCTCTATGTTTCAGGTACCGGCTTGGGGACGTTGTACAAGTCACTGGATTTCATAATCGCAGTCCTATATTGGAACTCCTATACAGGTGTGCTTTGTTTTCTTTGTGATCATAAGGAGTTAATCGTGGACCTTTTTTTTTTTTTTTCATAGTATATTCAGTTAGTCTGCTAGTATTGTATCTCTACAACCCTGAATCATGTGGAAAACATTATTTTGCAGGAAAAGTCAGACCCTGAATGTACGTGGAGAGCGAATTTCAGAATCTAATTTCTATAAATCTCTTCTTCATACTGTAAACATGTGGCCAGGGGCCTCCCTCCTCAACTACTGCTGTGCAGAGAGTACAATTATGGGTATGTAGTCAGTTTTAACATTGTTTTGGTATTAAAGAAGGATATTTATTATGTGATGTAGCCTTTGACATCTGTGTAGGTACTTTGAGTGATGTACTCATGCAACGCCCCTCGCTTCCTTCCATAGTATCTTTTTTTATGCTAAACTGTTAGTTGCCATGTAGATAAATCTCTGTATTCCATTGTGTAAATGGAGAGGTTTCCAAGGAGCTACATTCCTAGATAGTGTCATTGAAAAGTTTCCAATGTACAGGAATTGGACCTCTATTTAGGGTTCAGGTCATGACTGGTTTTCTGCAGATGTCACTCCCACCCACTGATTTGCTGTATCTACTAGCTGGTATTTATCAGTTTGGGGGTACATATGATCTTCTACCCATTCCACCCAGAATGTAATGCGTAGTAGGTCTGATTGGCTAACCGCCAGGCCCAAACATGATCACACTGAAGACAGGAGAAGGTCATTAACCCTGTGTAAGATCTGACACAGACCACAAAAGGACTTGAATATGATGTACATGATTAGGCTTGATACACCTGCAGGCAACTGGAGTGGACAGTTAGCCCAGGGATGATAAGTGCTTGTGGGTGGATAGATCTGTTCTAAAACTACTTTAGACCTGTTCTGGAAATATAATTTTAAATTTAAAACTGTACTGGTTCAAAAAGAAAATGTCTCTGCTTTGTGTAGGTAATGTGTATACTATACCTTTTTAGGCTCCTCCTTAGCCAGTTTATGTTTAGACTACTGGGGTTGATTAGCAATAAATCAGTGGCGTATTATCAGTTGTGGGCAATGTGTGCAGTGCACACAGGCCTCAATGGATGTGGGGCCCACTGTGCCTTTGCACATTGCACAACAATTATGGGAAATATAATTTCCTTTCCCCTTCCTGTGTCTCAGCTGCAGCTGCACTTGTCACAGGTAGCTGCAGCAGAAACGCGGTTTGTTTATTTTGAGGATGGGGCGGGTGATAAACACTGATGTCGGAGTAGGGGGCGGGGCTGTGATTGCCAATTGCTGGTTTTTAGCACATGCCCCCTCCCCAGCATAAACAAACAGTGTATATGTTGCAGCTGCTTGTGACAAGTGCATCTGCAGGGGAAACACAGAAAGGAGATTGGCTCCTCTGTTCTCCTTCTACCTGGACTCTTAACATTATTCTGTGATTAGCTGTAATTTACCCCACCTACTGGACCAAGTAATAGGAGAAGGGGGAGCCAAAGCTGCATTGCCCTGAGTACTTTGAAGAGGCCAGGGAGAAGGAGAACCGAGGAAAGCAGATAAGAGGAGGGCTGTTTGTACTGTGAGACTGAGTGGCATTACTGACCTATGAACTCATGCATCACTTACCGAATATGAGAGAGTTTAGGGGTCACTAGTGAGTAGCGCAGAGTTCAGGGGTAATTTTATGCAAAGTTCAGAGGTCAGCAGTAAGTGACACAGAGGTCAGTAGTAAGTGATTCAATGTTAGTAGCAGATAGTATGTGACACAGAGTTCAGGAGACAGTAATAAGTGACAGAATTTAGAGGTCAGCAGTAAGTGATGCAAAGTTCAGGGGTCAATAGTAAGTGACGCAGAGGTCAGTACTAAGTAATGGAGAGTTCATAGGTCAATAGCAAGTGATAGAGTTCAGGAGTAAGTAGTAAGTAGCGCAGAGTTCAGAGGTCAGGAGTAAGTGATGTAGATGTCAGGGGTAAGTAGTAAGTGGCGCAGAGTTCAGGGGTCAGTAATAAGTGACGCAGATTTCAGGGGTCAGCAGTAAGTGACATGAATTTCAGGGGTCAATAGTAAAGACGCAGTGTTCAGGGGTCAATAGTAAATGATGCAGCGTTCAGGGATCAGTAGTAAGTGATACAGAGTTCAGGGGTCATTAGTGACTCAGAGCTCAGGGGTCAGTAGGAAATGAGTCAGAGGTCAGTAGTAAATGATGCAAAATTCAGAGGTCGGTAATGACTCAGGGATCGGTAATAAGCAGGGCTGGTCAAGGATTTTTGACACCCTAGGCCAGGGGTGCCCCATATTTTGAAGAGCGAGGGCCACTTTAGCAGCTTGGTAACCGGTCGCGGGCCACAATGAGCGGAGGGGGCGGATGACAGGTCCATGTCCACTCTGCATATGCAGAGTTGACATGGACACAGCCCACTATACACAATCTGCTCAGATGGAAGGGGACGGATCCCCCCTTTATCAGATTGAATTGGAGGTAGGTGGGCATATGACCACAAGTCTGTTTACATCTGTGGCTCAAAAGAGGTGACCAGGGGGTCCGATTAGGTCAGACTGATCGTGTCAAAAGGGTCTAAGGCTGCTTTCACACTGATGCGCTGTGGGTTACCCACGCTGAGGGTGCAGCGCAGTGCACCTGTGGCTTTTCTGTGGGTTAGCTGAACTTTGCCATAGACTAGGCTATTATATCCTGTAGGTGTGGCGCACTTTCTGAAGTGCACCAAACCCGCAGGTAATAATAGAAGTCTATGGCAAAGTGGAGGTAACCCACAGGTGTTCTGCAGTGCACCTGCAGATCAGTTTGAAACAGACTTTCTTTCAGGTATGGCCAGCTATTGCTGTCCCAGGTAGAGTGCATTTGATATCACTCCGTTCTATGACAGGAGTTGGTGCTTTACAGAAAGCATCGGCTTATGTGGCTCTGCTCTGCAAGCCGCTTGATTCACAACACTGATGCTCTGGGATGGTGGGTCAGCAACCCACAATCTGGGCTTGCCAACCTGCCATCCCAGAGCAGGAGGTCGCAGGCCACATGTTGCCCCCGGGCCACTGGGTGGGCACCCCTGGCCTAGGCAAAACCTCAATTTGCCGCTCCACCCCTGACCCCACCCTCTTTGCCATGCCCACGTATACCCCACCTTTTTAATGAAGCGCCCATCAAATGCAGCCTACCAGCGCCCATCAATTATTGTTTGCTTGCTTCCATTCATTCGGAAGTCCGGACACAGACACAGTCTTCCGCCGCCGCTGCACCTCTGACACTATGTGCGAACAGAACGGCGGCTGCCTGCTGATGCTGAGACTTGCTGCATAGAGAAGAGAGTAGGAACCCCAGTTGCCGGGCGCCCCCTAGGCAGCAGTGCGCCCTAGGCAGCTGCCTAGTTTGCCTAGTGGTAGCACTGGCCCTGGTAATAAGTGACTCAGATTTCAGGGGTCAATAGTAAGTGACACAGAGATCAGAATTCAATAATGACTCAAAGGTCAGTAGTAAATGACAAAGAATTCAGGGGTTAGTAGTAGGTGACGCAGAGTTAAAGGGGTTGGAAAGCCAGAAGGTTTTATATCTTAATGAATTCTATGCATTAAGATAAAAAGCCTTCTGTGTGCAGCAGCCCCCCTAATACTTACCTGAGGTCCCTCTCTGTCCAGCGATGTCCACGAGTGTCTCGGCCACCCGAGATTCTCCTTCCCGATTGGCTGCGACACAGCAGCGGCACCATTGGCTCCCAATGCTGTTAATCAAAGTCAGCTAGCCAATCAGGGAAGAGAGGGGGCGGGGCGGGGCTCCATGTCTGAATGAACACAGGAAGCTGTGACTCATTTTGGGTGCCCCCATAGCAATCTGCTTGCTGTGGGGGCACTGAACAGGAGGGAGGGGCCAGGAGTGCTGAAGAGGGACACGAGAAGAGGAAGATCTGGGCTACCCTGTGCATTCCACTGCAACAGAGCAGGTAAGTATAACATTTTTAACTTTTTTATAGGAAAAAAAAAACGAGCCTTTACAATCGCTTTAAGAGGTCAGTAATGACTCAGGGGTCAGTAATAAGTGATGCAGAGTTTACAGGTCAGTAGTAAGTGATGCAGCGATCAGGCGTCGGTAGTAAGTCTCCTACTACTAACCCTGAACAGATTCCCCAACGTCTAATAATGGACCCCTAGCCCCGCCAATGTACCTGCATAGATACTGTGCTGTACTTTCCCTATTCAACACTGTCTCATTCTATACTATGCAAGTCAATTCCAACTCCGTGTAACCACATCTCTTTAAGTCACTCCCAATATTTAAAGCAATTAGAAAAATGCCCATTTCTGCTGCAGCACGCTGCATGCACCACATTTTATCATTCACAGCCCAGTGGGCCCAATTTATACTCTTGCACACAAGCCCACTGCTTTCAGACAAAAAAAAATCAGCAACTACAAATAATGTAGCTGCTGACATTTAATAAACATGCACTTACCATCCCAGGGATCCAGTGCTGTCATCACCCCAGCCAGTCTTCGGGGTCACCGACACCTCCATCTTCATCTTTTCAGGTGTAGTTCCGCTTTAAATATTTTGATAATATTGTCATGCAAGGAAGTGGAGGACGTTATTAACATTGTGTAAGCTCATCAAAGAATGTTTGCACTCAGTAGTGAATTATATGTAAATCGGTGTTCCTATAGATTGTAAAGTGATATTTTCTTTTCAGGTCAATTCTCTGGGGGCTCTGACCCTCACTATAAGGTGTTTGTTGCCCTAAAAGGGGTGAGAGATCTTTCTGAGGAGCAGAGATATAAGGTGAGCATGAGCCAGTGATAACTCTAATTTCTAATAATTTGGCTTTACACTTTTTCCTAAATGCTTGGTCACCAGCTCAAACTGTTACCAGGTTCAGAATTCCTAACTTCTCATGATGTTGTATGTTCAGTAAAGTGTGTTTAGTTCTAAAGTACAGTACAAGCTGACCAAGTTTTCACATCATGATTTTGGCAATTAAAGCCCAACTGAACCTTCTGTTTAAAGTGACGTAAAGTGGAACTTTAGTCACAAAATTAAGCCTTGCTAGATCACTTCAGACTCGCTTCTTTTTTGCAGGTATAGCTATGTAAAATATAAAAAATGCCTATATAGTGCCGTACTGTTTAAAATCCAGTAATACACTGTCTCATCCTGCTCTGCATATGCTCAGTTACTCTATATTTTTGGCCACTGCCGAGTTTGTAGAGGCCTACCTGCTGACAGAATTAAACCCTCCTATCCTTTACAGCCAAGGAAGCTGCTTCTGTTTGATCTGCAACTGCCATGGTGCTGCACATGTGATCAGTTATGACACCAAGCATTTGATGGTTTGACAGTTTGGCTGAGGATACAAGCAAATATGACAGTTAGCAATCCCAGCATTTCACATAACTGTTTTTTGAAACTGTTAAATCAATGGGTTCAGTTCTGCTTCATGATTTACTGCTGTTCAATGGCTTCAGCAAAATGGCAGCCTCCTGCAAGAAGAAACAGGAACAATGCTGGAGGCAATTTTCAGCACACACTAATTTTGATAGCATAAATATTAATGTGGAATGTATGCTCCTTGCTAAAGAACATTCTTTTTTATCAAGTTGTTATGGGTAAAGTTCCACTTTAATATATTCAAGGTGCATCAAAATGTAGCACTACCCCCGTAGGAGCTGCTGGTTTAAATTTGGGCCTTGCACGTTACCTCACTGTTCGTTGTCTAGGGAATGAGAGTCTATAGAAAGTCCAATGTCCACACAAGTTATGAATCCCTTTTGTCAGGCTTTATTTCCAAACAAACTTGCATAGGTAGAGGGATGGAAGGTTAGGGAAAGGTTCAGGCACACGATGCAGATCACTGGGGAAACTTCTTAAGCTTCAAATCTCACACTCGCCACTCTCCTTCAAGTGGGTATTGCTCACCCGGATAGGCCCCTCTCACTTGGCCTAGCAGCTGGGATGATGCACGAACAAATAAAGAAATAACAGTCTCTGTCACAGACCTTTAGGATGATTAAGATGAACTGTTCAATAATCCTCTACCACAGGATTTTAGTACCCGGATATCCAGCCTTACAGTTTTAGAGCCTTTAAGCCGACCCGGCACACTGTAAGGTAACATTAGCCACGGTGCCTCCTCCAATAGGGTCACCAGGCCTTCCCCAAGATACTAGCCTTCCGCTTGGTCCTCTCCAGGACAGGTCCTCCCCTGGTTTCCTCCATTGAGTGGCTTCCTCCTGCAGGACAGACAGCACAGGATCACCCTCAAAGTGTAGGCCCCAGTCAGGACAACAGGGCCTACCTGGCAGAGATGCAGCCTCGGGCCAACATGGCTCCGCGGCTGAAATTCCAGTATCACAGCATGCTCAGCGGGGAGACCACTCCCACTGAGCTGTTCCCGGGGAAAAATACCCAATACACTTTGGCCTGCTTGTGTTCCAACACTGGCCTGGGGTGGTAATGCCACCTACAGGCAAACAGTAGGAAGTCCTTCCAAACACAGCCATAGCCGGAACAGAGACTGATTTAGCCTTCATCATACAAAGTCTGAGCTAACTACCAGCTCAGACACCCACTAAATTTAACATAGTGCCTGGTCATCAGGAGCAGGGCGCTACATAAACAAAAGGTGTGCAATGCCTTACAGTTTATTTTCATTAGATAGCAGGCACACACTGAATAGAAAGGACTGTCCCCTGCAAGCAGCTGCAGAGTGGGACCTTGACTGCATTTTTTATGCACTGTGTACACCATCAGCCAATAGGTCACCCAAGGGACAGTTTTTTGTATGGAGAAGCAAATGTCAATACTCAATGCTTTACCAACTACCAGATGAACCTAATATACACTACTTCATCAAATTGCATCCAAAGCTGCAAATACAGACAAGCTGGCGTTAATTTACTAAAGGGAAATAGATTGCACACTCTGCAAGTAAAGTTGCTCCAGAGCTTAGTAAATGAGGGGTGGTTGTGCTGACTTACATCATCCAATCATGTGCAAGCAAAAAAATGCTGTTTTTTTGTTGTTTTTATTGCATGTGATTGGGTATTCTTTGTAGAGTGAAGCCTTACCTCATTTGTTAAGCTCTAGAGCAACTGCACTTGCAAACTGCATAGTCTATTTGTCTTTAGTAAATCTATCCTATAGTGACAGTGGTAAGTTCATTAACTAATGCCACCTTTTTTCTTGCTTTATATGCTGTTTAGTTATCATTATTATAATACTATAGGTTTCATATAGCGCCCACAGTTTGTGCAGTGCTTTACACAATGGAGGGAGCCAGTACAGTTATAAAACAATCCAATACAAGAGGGTTATTGTCCTGCTCATGGCAGCTTACACTCTTTTAGGGAGGGACGAGTGGTACAAAAGTAACCATGAGAGAGATGACCCGATGAAAATATAAAAGTAACATTTTTAGGTAGAGGTGGGATAGGCTTCCGTGAAAAGATGCAATTTCAAGGATTGCCTAAAGGTAGACAAAGTAGGAGATGGCTGGGCAGATTGGGCTAGGGCATTCCAGATAATGGGAGAGGCTCTGGAGAAGTCCTGGAGGTTTTGGGAGGAGCAGAGAGGACAGTTTGGGTGATAAATTGAGACAAAATTGGTGATGTAGCTGTTGGGAGAGAGGGATGGTGGACACTGAGCGGCTGGTAACGTAGATTGATCTGGCAGCCATTTTTATGATGACCTAAAGGGACCTATGTAGAGGTAGGCCTATGAGAAGAAAGTTGCAATAGCTTGGTGGTTTAATTGGTTAAGAAGGGGTATATTTTGGAAATGTTCTGGAGGTGAAGTCTATAGGATTTGGTTAGTGATTGGAATTCGATTTGCAAGGACAGGTTAGAGTCCAGTATTACACCTAGCACCCTGAGATGAGGGGAGGGACTGATAATTGTATTATACATCTTGATAGAAAAGTCTGGGAGGAGAGCAAGGGCACAGGGTAAGGGAAGAGGGCGTGGTGGTGGTTAGTATTATGAGCTCAGTTTTAAAAAGATTTAGTTTGAGCAAGTGGTGTTACATCCATACTGATATGTCAGTAAGTAATGCAAGAGGAGAATAAAGGGGTGAGGTGCGCAATAGAGACATATTCTTGTGTCATCAGCATAGAGCTGGTATTGGAAGCTGTGGGATGTTACCAAGTGACAAAGGAGAAGGGGTCTGAGGACAGAGCCATGAGGGGACCCTACAGAAAAAATGAAGAAGTGGAAAGTAGGAGACCGAGTTGTAGGCCACACTAAAGGTATAGGTATAAGGAGAGCCAGAAAAGAGCAGAGTCCAAGAGATTTGTAAGAAGGAGTGGGTAGTCAACAATATCAAAGGCAGCAGAAAGGTCACGTAAAAGTAGTATGGAGTAATGGCTTTTGGTTTTAACAGTTGGCAAATCATTCGTGAATTTTAGTTCCTGTAGAGTGTTGTGAGCAAAAGCCAGGCTGTAAGGGGTCAAGTAGGTTACTATCAGTGGTGCCAGAGCTCAGACCGTTGTAGACTAAGCATTCTAGAAGTTTAGAGGTAAATGGGAGCAAGGAGATAGGTCTTAAATTGTTCAGACTGAGGGGGTTCAGTGAGGGCTTTTTAAGTAAAGGGGGACCAGTACATGCTTTACAGGGGAGAGAAAAGTGCCAGTAGAGAGGAATAGATTGAAGAGGTGTGTGAGAGAATATAGGTCAGAGCTAGAGAGTGGCCATAGTAGTTGCAAGGAAGCAATGTCCAGGAGACAGGTGGTTAGGTGGGCCTTTGAGAAGAGTTTGGTAACCTCTTCCATAGTAACAGAGTCAAAAGAAGAAAGCATTACAAATGCTGGTGGACAGGGTGTGTTACACAACGGTACAGTGGAGATGTCCCCACAAATTACATCAATCTTGTTTTTGAAATTATTGGCAAGCCCCTGGGCAGTGAGTGAGTTAGTGGGTTAAGGTGGTGGGAGGCAATGTAGAGAGTCAAAGGTAGAGAAGAGCCGTTGACGACTGGGTGAGAGGGTGTTAACAAGAGTGATGAAATAATTTGGGCAGCAAGGAGGCAGATTTTATTTTATTTTGGAAGGGCTGATTTGTTTAGAGGGAAGTCTTGCAGGAATTTGGCTGCCATGTCTCTTGAGATATCTGGTGTCATCAGTTTGCCAAGGTTGTAAAGGTTGGAGTCTAATTCTGTATGTAGTTAGAGGAACAAGTGCATTCAACGTGGATGAGAGTGAGGTGTTGGAGACAGAAGTGGCCAGACCAGGGCAGAACAAGGTGAGATAAAGGTGGTCAGTAGGAGAGCAGAGAAATGACAAATGTTCCTATGGGTAATCAATTGCTGCTTGACTGGATAGGTGGTTGAGGACAGGGAGACTGCAAAACTGATGAGGTTGTAATCAGAGAGAATAAAGGGGGTGCTAGAGAGGTTGCAAGGAGTGCAAAGATGGGAGAAAACCAGGTCAAGGGTGTTACCAGGGCCGTCGGAACAGGAGAGGCAAACCAAGCAACTGCTTGGGGCCCCCAGCTGGCCTAGGGCCCCAGCAGAGCGGCCCCCCTCCTGAGATCGGCGGCCCCCCCACCCGCGATTGGCGGCCCCCCCTCCTGTGATCGGCGGCCCCCCCACCCGCGATTGGCGCCCCCCCACCCGCGATCGGTGGCCCCCCCACCCGCGATTGGCGCCCCCCCACCCGCGATTGGCGCCCCCCCACCCGCGATTGGCGCCCCCCCCACCCGCGATTGGCGGCCCCCCTCCCGCGATTGGCGGCCCCCCTCCCGCGATCGGTGGCCCCCCCACCCGCGATCGGCGGCCCCCCCACCCGCGATCGGCGCCCCCCCACCCGCGATCGGCGGCCCCCCCTCCCACGATTGGCGCCCCCCTCCCGCGATTGGCGCCCCCCTCCCGTGATTGGCAGCCCCCCTCCTGCGATCGGTGGCCCCCCTCTCGCGATCGGCAGCCCCCCCACCGCGATTGGCGGCCCCCCCTCATGTGATCCGCGGCCCCCCCGCGATCCGCGCCCCCCCCCCTGCCGCGATTGGCGGCCCCCCCTCATGTGATCCGCGGCCCCCCCGCGATCCGCGCCCCCCCCTGCCGCGATCGGTGCCCCCCCGATCGGTGGTCCCCCTCCCGCGATCGGTGGCCCCCCCTCTCGCGATCGGCAGCCCCCCCACCCGCGATTGGCGGCCCCCCCTCATGTGATCCGCGGCCCCCCGCGATCCGCGCCCCCCCCCTGCCGCGATTGGCGGCCCCCCCCCCCTCATGTGATCCGCGGCCCCCCCGCGATCCGCGCCCCCCCTGCCGCGATCGGTGCCCCCCGATCGGTGGTCCCCCTCCCGCGAACGGCGGCCCCCCTCCCGCGATTGGCGGCCCCCCTCCCGCGATTGGCGGCCCCCCTCCCGCGATCGGCGGCCCCCCCACCCGCGATCGGCGCCCCCCCCTCCCGCGATTGGCAGCCCCCCTCCCGCGATCGGCAGCCCCCCCACCCGCGATTGGCGGCCCCCCTCATGTGATCCGCGGCCCCCCCGCGATCCGCGCCCCCCCTGCCGCGATCGGTGCCCCCCCGATCGGTGGTCCCCCTCCCACGAACGGCGGCCCCTCCTCCCGCGATCGATGTCCCGCGTTAGCACCCCCCCTTCTAAATTAAAACCAAAAATCAGTAGAAATCTCAGTAGCACCCCTCCGCTTCTGAATTAAAAAACAAAATCTAAAAAAAGTGTGTAGCAGCCCAAACCCCCCCCCCCCCCCCCCCGCTTCTCAAAAAAAAAATCAGTAGCTCCCCCCCCCCCCGCTTGGGGGCCCCAGATTCTCAATCTGCTTCCTTCAAACGGCCCTGGGTGTTACCATCAGAGTAGCTGTGTGTTTTTTTTGTTATCTCAAAAGATGAGGTTCAGATGAGAAGTTGAGATACAGCCCGGCTGTTAATATGACACACAAACTTGGGGTTATTTTTATTTTCCACAGGTATTTTTTTTAAATAGTGCGGACAAGAACAAATATTGCTCTCTTTAGATATTGTTTACATATTGACAATGTGTAATGCATATATTTTACAGTCAGTGTTATATAGATGCTCATACAGTGCCTTGAAAAAGTATTCACACCCCTTGAAATTTTCCACATTTTGTCATGTTACAATCAAAAATTTAAATGTATTTTATAGGGATTTTATCTGAAAGACCAACACAAAGTGGCACATAATTGTGAAGTGGAAGGAAAATGATAAATGGTTTTCATAATTTTTTTACAAATAAATATCTGAAAAGTGTGGCGTGCATTTGTATTCAACCCCCTTTACTCTGATACCCCTAAGAGCGGTTTCACACTGGGGCGGTGGGTGCGGTGGCGGTATAACGCCGCTATTTTTAGCGGCGCTATACCGTCGGGATTGCTGGGGTATTTGGCCGCTAGCGGTACGGTTTTAACCCCCGCTAGCGGCCGAAAAAGGGTTAAAACCACCCGCAAACCACGGCTACAGCCGTGGTTTGCGGGCGGTATTACCGCGGTGTCCCATTCATTTCAATGTGGAGGAGCGGTAAACACACCGCTCCTCTCACCGCTCCAAAGATGCGGTTAGCAGGACTTTTTTTCACGTCCTGTTAGCGCACCGCTCCAGTGTGAAAGCCCTCGGGGCTTTCACATTGGAGAGACAGCAGCCGCTGTTTAGGCTCGGTTTGCAGGCGCTATTTTTAACACAATAGCGCCTGCAAACCGCCCCAGTGTGAAAGGGGCCTAACTCGAATTTAGCGGAAGCAACTGACTTCAGAAGTCACCTAATTAGTAAATAGAGTTTACCTGTGTATAATATAATCTCAGTACATATACAGCTGTTCTGTGAAGCTCTCAGAGGTTTGTTAGAGAACCTTAGTGAACAAACAGCATCATGAGAGCCAAGGAACGCAGGGTTAGCTTATAAAAAAAAAATATCACAAGCTTTGAACATCTCACGGATGTAAAATACATTTACGTTTTGTAGGTTGTAACATGACAAAATGTGGAACATTTCAAGGGGTATGAATACTTTTTCAAGGCACTGTATATGTGGGAATACAGCTGTTATAATTTAGGTTATGTTTTTTTTTGTAGGCCATTGAGATACACTTTTTTGGCTTGGTGCAATGCTTGTCCCGCAAAGTATATATAGATGTCTTTATTGTGGTGGGATAGGAATTGAGACATAAGGAAAAGACAAACAAAAAAGGGAAAAGATGGGAGAATGGAGGTAGTGAAGGGCAATAGGTAATGTTGGGGGGAAGAATAGGTTTGGTGTGCAGGTGGCACTATTGCATCTAAATTTATTAGAAGGGTAGAAGAGGTCTGTCTCTGCCTTCTAGACAAATACAAGATTGCCAATGAGCTAAGATGCTAAGAAATTAATGGTAGGTGTCTTGGAGAATAGTGGCCATTTTTCATTTTCTTCCTCATTTTTGGCTGAACTAGATTGACTTCTGTCTTTTTTCAACCTGACTAACTATATAACTATCTGACCATGTTTGTATTTTTATTGTTACATTAGGATCATAAAACATACTGATTTATCATTAGCAGTAGCACCCAGTAGCCAGTGATATACACCCATTTTTTTATTATAGTGTTCCCTTTACTTCCAGCACAAACTTTCACAGTAAGATTGTTTCATAATCCCTGATAGTTTTTCCCAAGTTAATCATATGCTTGCAAAATACAGCAGTGATGGTGATAGATAATATTAAAGGGTAACTCCACTTTTGTGAAAAATATATAGCAAATATAGAATATACAGAACAATGGCTACACAAGACATATTGTAATTTGATGTTATAAAAAAATCACCTTTCCTTTTCCATCTGCAGCTGCTCTAATTTTCTGTAAAATTCAATGCAATATGGCAGCCTGGAGGCATTCTGTACACTGTTGCTGTAGAGCACCTTCAAAAATTTAATTTCTTGCTTGTGTGATTTCCTCACTGATTTTATTACTGATTGTCTGCACTAAGATACAAATCAGATTTTAGGCATCCACTGCAATAGCAATTTTAGTTTTGATGAGATACTCCCTAGTTAAATTCAGACACTATAGGTTTTCTCATTAGAGGACTGAGTGTATACCTGGTGATTATAACGAGCCAGACCCTTCCATTTAAATTACAAAACATAATTAAACAAACAGGTATTTTTTTCAGAACAGAAACAGGTAGGGTTCTGCAACAAAGTTTTGTTAATATCTTTGCAATGTATATTGATCACCCAGGGAGGATTGTATTTTTTATAAAAGCAGAGTTGCTCTTAAAGTTACTGCGTGACCACTGCAGCGGCAGGAAGAAGCACAGCTGCATTGTAGGTAGAGTGTCCATATGGTCTCAGTGCACCTCCACACGTGATGCATGCCCCAAATTCATATATCTGTTTACAAGTATATGAATCTATCAGTCACACCAACATGTGTGGTGTGAATCCATTTTAGAATTGTTGTAGACCAGTGGTTGTCAACTTGCAAGGAAAAGGACTCTCTAATGCGGCCCCCAATGTCTCCAAAGGTCCACATATTTTATTTATTATATGTAATGCTACAGAAAACGGTCACAGACTGAACACTTCCTAAAGGAAATGGTCAGAGATTATTCTACTAGAGCGGTTGGAGACTGAAATCGTGCTATAGGACACCGTCACAGACTAGGGACATGTGTTGCATGAGATTTTACTACAATTAAGGGACCCTTTGCAAATCAATACTCCCTCTACTGACTGCTGGGGCCCAAGGGCCGCACTCCAAACACCAAAGGGCCACACAGGTTGGGTACCAGGGTTGTAGACACTCTTTATGGATTCCCCACATACTGTTTTGGTCTACTAAAAAATGCTTGTTTTATTTTGTCTGTGGTACTGGGTAAGCATAACTGTACCTGTAGCACATTTCCTTGATTGATCCTGTTTTTAAACTTGCCTGGTCAAGTGCTAAAGATAATAGTTGTTGTAGTAATGGTAAGGTTTATAGCAGCTGTTGTGCATATTTACACCACTAGATGACAGTGTAAGCATAACCTGTAGAAATAATAGACATTTGTATGCAATAAGGGAGATTTTGGAGCACTTTGGTTTTGAGATACCAATTAGCCTGCCAGCCCTTTCCTATAACATAGATATATAGAAAGAAGGCAGCAGAATGTGCCGGAGTGCTGTATAACACCACACCAAAAACATAGAGTACTTAATGCAATTAGAGAAACTTTTAAAATAAACATTGGTTTCCAGTAATCCTCTATACTCGCTTGCCGCCCGGCCGCCATGTACTACGGGTGAGCGGCCTCTGTAGGCAAAGCGACGTACCCGTACATCGCTGCCTATTTCCGGGTTTAAGGCACGTGCATGCACACCCCCTTTCCGGCTCCTGCTGTGATTGTACACAGTGAGTCTGTCACAAGTCCTCGCCAATGATTCATGGCCGGGACCTGCTGGTCGACTGTGTACATTCACAGCCCAGAGCTCTCCTTGGGTTGGTAAACAATACAGAGCTCTTTAGGAAGGGAACAATCTGTCAGTTTCTCATCCCCATTTATTTTTTGGGGGGCTTTTTGTCTTTTATTTATACGTGGTGATCCTGCCATGCACATATACGGCAAAGGGGCAGCCGCTCTGCACCGCACCACGTACATGTATGTGATATGGCATTTCCAGGCACGCACCCACTGCCACATCTGTGCTGTGAGTCGGTCAGCAGGTACTGGCCAATGATTTATGGCCAGGACCTGCTGATCAGGTTAGCAAACCACAATACAGAGCCCTGTGTTTACTAACACAGGGCTCTATATGCAGAGCAGCGATGTGGCTGTTTAGGGAGAAAAAACAACCACCTTGATTAGTGAATACAGCATCCGTTACACACATTACACATTGTGAGGCACATAGTTAACCCCTTAATTGCCCTTAGATGTTAACCCCTTCCCAGCTAGTGTCGTTAGTACAGTGACAGTGTTTAGAATTATTACTGATCACTGTATTAGTGTCACTGGTGATGTTAGTGGCAGTTAGTCAGTTCCCCTTATACTGCATACACACGATCGGAAATTCTGACAAGAAAAGTCAGATGTGAGCTTTTGGTCGGAAATTCCGACTGTGTGTTGGCTCTATCGGACTTTTCCTGTGGGAATTTCCGCCAGCAAAAATTTGAGAGCTGGTTCTCAAATTTTCCGACGGAAAAAATTCCAATCGGAAATTCCGATCGTCTGTAGCAACTCCGACGCGAAAAATTCAGACGCATGCTCGGAAACAATTCGATGCATGCTCGGAAGCATTGAACTTCCTTTTCTCGGCTCGTCGTAGTCTTGTACGTCACCGCGTTCTTGACGGTCGAAAGTTCAGAGAACATTTGTGTGACCGTGTGTATGCAAGCCAAGCTTGAGCGGAATTCCGTCGGAAAAACCATCAAAGCTTTTTCCGACAGAAAATCGTATCGTGTGTACGCAGCATTCGAGTAGTATCAGATTGATTGTTGCAGTATTGCAGTCCCGTTATAAGTCGCTGATCGCTACCATTAGTAGAATACTAAAAAAATAAAGAAATTCCAGTATACTAAATATACCATAGTTTATAGGTGCTATAACGTTCACGCAAACAAATCAATAAACACTTATTGGGATTTTTTATCAAAAACATGTAGCAGAATACATTTTGGTCAGAATTTATGAAGAAATTAGATTTAGATTTTTTTTTTATTGGATATGTTTTATAGCAGAAAGTAAAAAAAATATTTTTTTTCAAAAATGTTGGTCTTTTTTCATTTATATTGCAAAAAAAAAAACCGAGTGGTGATCAAATACCACTGAAAGAAGGATCCATTTGTGTGGAAAAAAATTATATATAAATTATATAAATTTTGTTTGGGTACAGTGTTGCATAACTGCGCAATCGCCGGTTAAAGTACTGCAGTGCCGAATAGCAAAAAATGGGCTGGTCATGAAGGGGGTAAAATCTTCCGGGGCTAAGGTGGATACAGTATAATTCACATGAAAGAGGAAGGGGCAGTAACTGATGTTTAAATTTCTTTCTCGTACATCACGGGACACAGAGCGACATAGTCATTACTAATGGGTTATATAGATACCGTCAGGTGCTGGCACTGGCAACTTCCAAAACCGGAAGTACCCTCCCCTATATAAGCCCCTCCCATCCGGGAGCACCTCAGTTTTTTGCCAGTGTCTAAGGTGTTGGCCAAGAAGAAACATGTGTTTTTCACTGAGCTTGCGTACAGGTTCTTTTGGGCCTCAGTAAGCTATTCCGGATCCGACCAAAAAAGCTTCATAGCTAAACGGTCGGTACACGGGCCTTGCAGAGAAGAGCAAGGTTTTGCCTGTAATGCTTCTCTTAGGAGAGCTGGACCCTGGGATCCAGAGCTCTGGTCATACCCACGACCAAGATGTTTTCTGTGCAGGGTGCTATACAGGTCCAGGGGAGTGGAATCCTTGGGAACCCGGTCCCTGAAGGTTTGATTACAATGCCTGCCGTGATAGGTGAAGTTTGGGCTTTTGTGGACCAAACAAAGTCCTGCGGCGGGGAACAGGTAAGTGGGGGCCCCCAGGAACTTGGTTCTATTGGGGGACCCCCAAGCCTAATTTGTCTTTCTGTCTGTTACCTAATGGTATTCCCGCAAAATTCTGTGCATGCCTGTAACTACTAAAAAAATGTAATAATTTTTAATGGTGGTCAAGAAAAAAAAAAAAAAAAAATTTTTTATATATATATTTAATATATTAGACTGCGGTACCTGTGTTTGTCCACTAGAGGCCGCTGTGGAATGTTTTCTTGTCATGTGGACTAGCTTCTTCTCAGCAGAGCAAAGTCCAGGCAGATGGTGAGTTCTCTTATAGGAAACTGCTTCCTCTGCCATGTTGCAGTGCTCGTCCATCCCCCGGCCTGCGGCAAAGAGGGGCCCTGGCTCCTGTCCCTTGTTACCATATTTTGAAATTAGCGCCGAAGGCGCACGTGGCTGCGCGCGTGCGCGTGCACGCGCCTCTATATATAGAGGTGAGCCGGGAAAGGGGGCGGAGCCTGGGGGATGACGCTCTGTGCGCGCCGCAGCGCTTCTGCGCATGTGCGGGCGTCCCAGCAGTTTAAAAAAAACACAATATTGTAGTGAGCTGGCTATGAAGTACAGAGACAGAGCTGGCAACATTTAAAGGCATACAGCAAGCGGTTGATACAGGCATCCCCTAGAAAGGCACATTAGTAGACACCAACTGTGATATAGCAGCAATTGTGCTAGACTATTCTCAGTAAAAGTGGTGTATTACGGCTGGAATACCTCAGCTTTAGGCTTAGGAATATGCCGTCCAGAAGCTCCGGAACTGAATCTTCCAGGAAGCGAAGGGGGTCTCATCGGGCTCGGAGGATCTTGGGCATACTTCTGCTGCACCAGTCTCCCCTGAAGTTCAGAGGTAAGTGACCGTAGAGACCCCGCAGGGGTACTTGGTACTGTGGCTGTCCTCAGTTCACCTGCTCCTGTGTATGTAACAGAGGAGGTTTTTTCCTCAGCTCTGGGAGGATTAGAGAGGCTGCCTCCCTGTCAGGGAAAGCACGCCCGATCTCCGTCTCCTCCTTCAGGGTGCCTGTTAGCAGAGCAACAGTCCCATACAGGGATCGACCTGCCTGAAGGGGATCAGGATGAGGTTGATTCTGTTATAGAGGAATCAACAGTGGGGGAACCTTTTCTCAGCATCTCAAGCTGAAAGATTATGGGTTCAGTCTCTGACTAACATGGTCCGATCAGCATTTAAAAATGCACCTTGCGGAACCATCAACCACTACTGTATCCTCGTTGGGGTCGCTGGAAGCCCCCAGACTGTTTGTTCTTTTCCACTTCACCCTTTACTGAAAGGGCTCATTTACCAGGATTGGGAACGTCCTGAGAAAATATTTATTCCCCCAAGAGATTTCCGGTGGTCTATCCCATGGAGGATAAGTTCATCAAAAAAAAAAAAAAAAAATGGAAGGTCCCTACAGTGGACGCAGCCATCTCTTGTATGTATAAATCACTGACATGTCCAGTGGATAATGTCCAAATGTTCAAGAACCCAATAGATAAAAGATTGGAGTCCTTATGAAAATCTGCTTGGTGATACAACCAGCAGTAGCAGCTATTGGGGTCTGCTAAGCAGTGAAGGATCAGTTGAAACAGGTCTTGAGGGACTTGACAGATCAGCAGGCTTTGCCCTAGCTGATCTACCTAGAGCCTTAGGCTTTGCGGTTGACGCCATAGAGGATTCAGTCCATCAGGCCTCCCGCCTTACGCTGTCTATAGTACATATGCGTAGGCTCCTATGGCTCAAAAACTGGTCTGCTGAAGCTCCCTGTAAAGAATGGCTGGTTAGCGTCCCGTTTCAGGGTGAACGCTTATTCAGGGAAAACCTGGACAAATATATCCAGAAAATTTCCAGCGGTAAAAATACGCTCTTGCCGGTTAAAAACAGAGTTAGAGGTCCCTCTTTGAGAGGCCTGCTTCTCCAGTCCCTGGGGCATCGGCTGTGTAACAGTTCCGACGGCCTCCTCGGTCAAATCCCGGGGGTAAAAAAACAGGGACAGTAGCAGGGTAATGAGAAACCCTGGGTCAGGGGAGGTACAAAACCTCCCCCAAAGTTAAATTCATTGAAGCCCCCACTCAGTCGGGTGGGGGGAGGACTCCAGTTGTTCGCAAGAGACCTGGCGGGACACGATCAAGACAGATAGGTGCTCTCCGCAGTAGGTTTGGGATACAGTTTGGAGTTAAAAGACTCTCCTCCTTCCCATTTTTGAGGTCAAACGTGCCAAGGGATCCCCGGAAGAGAGAGTCCCTCCTGTTGGCACTAGAACAACTATTGCTCCAAGGAGTAATTATGGAGGTTCCCCTGGAAGAATGAGGGTTCGGGTTTTACTCAAACCTCTTTACAGTCCCGAAGCAAACGCGGACGGGAGGCCCATATTAATTCTAAAAGGGCTATACAAATTCCTGTATATCAGGACTTTCCGATGGAGTCGATCCGATCGGTGGCCACTGCCCTACAAGGGGAGGATTGGTTAGCCGCGATCGACATCAAAGATGCTTATTTGCACATTCCCATCTTTCCAGTCCACCAAAAATTTCTACGCTTTGCAGTAGAAGGGCGCCATTTTCAGTTCAGAGCCTTACCCTTCGGTTTGGCCACAGCACCACGAGTGTTTACAAAAATTCTGGCCCTTTATTGGCCAATCTAAGAACACAAGGTGTAATGATAATGGCATATCTGGATGACTTATTGCTGATAGACCACTCAGTGAAAAAACTAGACGTGGTCGTTCACAAGACAATCAAGTATCTGGAATCTCACGGTTGGATTATCAACCGAGACAAGTCAGCCCTAAAAACCAGTCAAAAGTCTGGAATACTTGGGGCTAAGGTTGGATTCAGGCCAGAGAAAAATATTCTTGCCTCGAGGAAAGGTGTTGTCTTTGAAAGATTTGATCCACTTAGTGGGTACAAAAAAGACAGCCGTCCATACGCCTGTATATGAGGCTGCTGGGAAAAATGGTGGCATCATTCGAAGCAGTACCCTACGGTCAATTCCATTCAAGGAATTTGCAAGGGGCCATACTGTCAGCCTGGAACAAAAAAGTTCAGGCCCTAGACTTACAATGTCCTTGTCCCCTTCCGTTCGCAAGAGCCTCCGTTGGTGGTTGGTTCCCCAGAATCTGGAAAAAAGGAAATCCTTCAGTCCGATTTCTTGGAAGGTGGTCACTACAGATGCCAGCCTTATAGGCTGGGGAGCAGTACTGGAGCAATAGTCTCTCCAGGGCAGATGGTCGGATGCAGAAAAGGCCCTGCCCATCAATCTCTTAGAGATACGAGCAGCCCGGTATGCCCTAGTAGCATGGACATCCAAACTCCAAGGGTCCCCTGTCAGAATTCAATCAGACAATGCCACAGCAGTGGCATATATCAATCATCAGGGGGGCACCAGGAGTCGTGCAGCCCAGAGGAAAGTAAATTACATCCTGAAATGGGCAGAAAAATATGTCCCAGCCATATCTGCGGTATTCATTCCAGGAGTGGAGAATTGGAAGGCGGACTTTCTAAGTCGCCAGCAATTAGGCCCAGAGGAAGGGTCCCTTCACCCCGAGGTTTTCTGGACAATATGTCAGCGGTGGGGAACATCGGATGTAGATCTTCTAGCATCCAGATTCAACGCAAAGGGGGACAGGTTTGTCTCTCGGACAAGGGATCCCCTAGCTTGCGGCTCGGATGCCCTAGTGTTCCCTTGGGATCAGTTCAAGCTGATATATGCATTCACACCGCCACAATGGTTACCTCGATTACTCCGCAGAATCAGGGTAGAAAAGAAACAGTGATTCCGGTGGCTCCAGCGTGGCCCCGAAGAGCGTGGTACGTGGAGATTGTAAAATTTCAGTGGGGAGTCCTTGGAGTCTCCCACGTCGTCCGGACCTGCTTTCGCAAGGACCGATATACCACCCTTCCTTACCAGCCCTAGGTTTGACGGCCTGGCTATTGAAGCCCACATTCTAAAAAAGAGAGGGCTCTCTAATGCTGTGGTATCTACCATGATCAATGCCAGGAAGCCGGTATCCAGGCAGATCTACTATAGAATCTGGAAGGCGTACATCGCGTGGTGTGAGGCCAGGAAATGGCATCCACATAAGTACGTAATAGGTAGGATTCTGGACTTCCTACAGTGGGCTGTAGATAGGAAGCTTGCCTTGAGTTCTATCAAGGGTCAGATTTCGGCCTTGTCAATATTTTTTCAAAGGCCCTTGGCTTCGCATTCACTAGTCAAAGCCTTTATACAAGGAGTGATGCGTATTAGTCCTCCGGTTAATATTCCCATATGTCCATGGGATCTAAACTTGGTTCTGTCGGTTCTACAGAAACAACCATTTGAACCATTACAGTATATTTCCTTGGTGCTTCTCACCAGGAAATTGATTTTTCTAGTAGCCAATTGTTCGGCTAAAAGAGTATCGGAATTAGCAGCTATGTCCTGTAAGGAGCCATATCTGGTTATCCATAAGGACAGAGTAGTGTTACGTCCTCATCCAGCCTTTCTTCCTAAGGTGGTATCGAGGTTTCATTTGAACCAAGATGTGGTTCTTCCTTCTTTTTTCCCCAAACCTACTTCGGTAGAGGAAAAGTTATTGCATTCTTTGGATGTAGTAAGAGCAGTTAAAGCTTATCTAAAGGCCACTGCTCAGATTCGCAGAACGGATACTTTGTTTATTCTGCCGGAAGGCCCCAGAAAGGGTCAGGCAGCGTCAAAATCTACTTTAGCCAAGTGGATTCGACAGGTCATTATGCAAGCTTATGGCTTGAGAAGGAGACCGCCTCCGTTCAAAGTTAGAGCGCACTCCACGAGAGCAGTTGGAACTTCATGGGCAGTGCATCACCAGGCCTCCCTGGCTCAAATCTGTAAGGCCGCAACATGGTCTTCAGTTCACACGTTTACTAGGTTCTACCAGGTGGACGTTAGAAGTCAGGAGGATGTCGCCTTTGGGCGCAGTGTGTTGCAGGCCGCAAAAGATCCTCATGTCTGATAGCGCTCAGCTTATATATGGTGTATCCCCCCCCTCATTTGGCATTGCTTTAGGACATCCCATTAGTAATGACTATGTCGCTCTGTGTCCCGTGATGTACGAGAAAGAAAATAGGATTTTTATAACAGCTTACCTGTAAAATCCTTTTCTTGGAGTACATCACGGGACACAGAGCTCCCGCCCCTCTTTAGGGACACTTATTGCTTTGCTACAAAACTGAGGTGCTCCCGGATGGGAGGGGCTTATATAGGGGAGGGTACTTCCGGTTTTGGAAGTTGCCAGTGCCAGCACCTGACGGTATCTATATAACCCATTAGTAATGACTATGTCGCTCTGTGTCCCGTGATGTACTCCAAGAAAAGGATTTTACAGGTAAGCTGTTATAAAAATCCTATTTTTTTTTTCAAATAGTCAAAAATATCTCCATTAAAAGTGGCTGGAAACAAAATGCAGCTAAATGCCAGTTACCGCGTTTACACACGTTTACAAGCTGTTGCAGGCCTTTGGCATTCCAAATGCCACTGAACATCTGCCCTGAACTCCCTAGAAACTACTATGAATGACCCTGTGTACATGTACTGATAAGATAACATAGAGGAGAGTTCAAGGGCAGCTGAAAAAAACTCCCAACTGCTCCTAAACCTCGGATTACCAGCAGCAGTGTACATGAGGCTTGAAGGATGAGAGAGGAGAGTGAGCATGACCAGGGACAGATTTGCCCCACTACTACATAGGTCATGGCCTAGGGTGAAAAAGAGCCGAGTATTTCAAGTGTCTTGGCTGCTGACTACTGATACCAAAAGAAAATGTTTTTGTTTTTTTACTCCTATTCTTATCTCTTGGTTTAAGAATATGAACTATGACTGCTGGGTTCAGTATGCTGTGGAACATTGCATCAGTTGCACTACTACAATTGGCACCATTTCAATGCCTAGTATACACCATAAGAATATCGGACAAATGATCATCTATTATTTTTGCATTCTAGTCTTATATTGAAAACGAATAGGTTACTAAAGTTACGAAAATTCTCGTACGACAGAATACAACTTCAGAAGTGATGTCATGTATTGTATTGTAATGTATTCTTTCATTTCTGAACGTGTGTGGTCTTGGTCACACAATTTTTCTTTGTAAAAATACTATAGTAATTACACAAAAATCATTCGCGCTGTTATCGTACGAGAAACATTTTCGTGCTTATCCCTTCGGATATTTTTGCATGAACTTTTGCGAAAGCTGTGTACTAACAATCAGATTATAGGACGATCCCTCTAAAAGCGGTATTTTTTGGCCGATTTTTCTCACTGTGAGTACTAGTACCATAACCTTCACATACTGTAGATTGATGAACATTGTCCACTGTTTTGTGTGTTACATGCAGCTAATCACTGCTGTCTGTACCGTTGCCACTGCACAATATTCTAAACCCAGGAACACCAGCATATGTTCCTGATTGTATCAATATAGTACTGATTGCATCTATGCTTGACAAGTTTCTGTTTGTGTCAATATGCCACTGATTGTGTCCCTGCAGATGTATTCATGCTTGTGTCAGTACAGTACTAATTTAGTTTTTGTCGGTGTGGTATTGTTTGTGTCTATGTAAAGACAGAGGCAGCTCTAGGCTTTGTGAGGCCTTAGGCAAAACTTGAACATGAGGCCCCACTCACGTCCATAATGGGAAAAATAATTAAAGCGATAAAAAATAACGGTGTGCCCCCCACAGCGCTGCAGACTTCCCTCCTCTGCTCTCCCGCTGACTGCTGTGGGGGATATTCAGGATGGAGGCCTGAAAAAGGGGGTGGTTAATGTCATTTACCAGCCCCGATCTTTACTAAAAGAACACAGTCAGTGATCGGTACTGATCACTTACTGTGTACATTCATAACTGAAGCACAGTAAACTGTGTTTACTATGCTTTAGTTTATGAATGAACAGGAGCCTCTGTCTCCTGTTCATTCATCTGCAGTGCAGCTGAGGTTACAGAGAAAGGAACTGGGGAATGTGTTTCCTCAGTCCCTTTCTCTGTCTCAATAGTGAGACTTCAGGGGTTCGTTTAGACCCCTGTCATCTCACTAAAGAAACCAAAAGGTGTGCGGAGTGTATGGAGGTGGGTGGTATGTACATGAGAGGGGTGTGGAGTGTATAGCGGTGGGTGGTATGTACATGAAAGGGGTGTGGAGTGTATGGTGGTGGGTGGTATGTACATGAAAGGGGTGTGGAGTGTATAGCGGTGGGTGGTATGTACATGAAAGGGGTGTGGAGTGTATAGCGGTGGGTGGTATGTACATGAAAGGGGTGTGGAGTGTATGGAGGTGAGTGGTATGTACATGAGAGGGGTGCGGAGTGTGTGGAGTGGGTGGTATGTACATGAGGGGTGCGGAGTGTATGGAGGTGGGTGGTATGTACATGAAAGGGGTGCAGAGTGTATGGCGGTGGGTGGTATGTACATGAGAGGGGTGCAGAGTGTATGGAGGTGGGTGGTATGTACATGAAAGGGGTGCGGAGTGCATGGTGGTGGGTGGTATGTACATGAGAGGGGTGCAGAGTGTATGGAGGTGGGTGGTATGTACATGAAAGGGGTGCGGAGTGTATGGCGGTGGGTGGTATGTACATGAGAGGGGTTCAGAGTGTATGGAGGTGGGAGGTATGTATGAGAGGGGTGCGGAGTGTATGGAGGCGGGTGGTATGTACATGAGAGGGGTGCGGAGTGTATGGAGGCGGGTGGTATGTATATGAGAGGGGTGCGGAGTGTATGGAATGTACATGAGAGGGGTGCAGAGTGTATGGAGGTGGGAGGTATGTATGAGAGGGGTGCGGAGTGTATGGGAGGTATGTACGAGAGGGGTGAGGAGTGTATGGAGGTGGGAGGTATGTACGAGAGGGGTGCGGAGTGTATGGGAGGTATGTACGAGAGGGGTGCGGAGTGTATGGGAGGTATGTACGAGAGGGGTGCGGAGTGTATGGAGGTGGGAGGTATGTACGAGAGGGGTGCGGAGTGTATGGGAGGTATGTACGAGAGGGGTGCGGAGTGTATGGGAGGTATGTACGAGAGGGGTGCGGAGTGTATGGGAGGTATGTACGAGAGGGGTGCGGAGTGTATGGGAGGTATGTACGAGAGGGGTGCGGAGTGTATGGGAGGTATGTACGAGAGGGGTGAGGAGTGTATGGAGGTGGGAGGTATGTACGAGAGGGGTGCGGAGTGTATGGGAGGTATGTACGAGAGGGGTGCGGAGTGTATGGGAGGTATGTACGAGAGGGGTGCGGAGTGTATGGAGGTGGGAGGTATGTACGAGAGGGGTGCGGAGTGTATGGGAGGTATGTACGAGAGGGGTGCGGAGTGTATGGGAGGTATGTACGAGAGGGGTGCGGAGTGTATGGGAGGTGGGCAGTATCAAATACACCACTGGTCACTGATGCATTGGTGACCAGTGGCAGTTAATTGACCCCTCTGTGCTGCATTAGTGACACCAGTGTCAGAGTTCATGAACCCTTTCATGCTGCACCATATAGGGGTTAATTAACACTGACACTGGTGTCACTAATGCAGCACAAAGGGGTTAATTAACTGCCACCGGTCACCAATGCATCAGTGACCAGTGGCAGTACATTAACCCCCTCCATGCTGCATATTAAAAATACCATTGTAAATTAACCCTCCCCAAAGAGTTAATCACTTCATGCAGTTAACACAGCAAAGCCACTGTGACAACACTGCCTTAGGTAAGGTTTTAAGCCTCTGAAAACTTACTTGAAAATTTGCACGACGCTTCACTGGCTCCTCGCAGGTCTTTGCAGCAGCCCTCCTCCGCCTCCCGGTCTGTGAATGACATCACGCCGGGCGGGACTAGGAAGCTCCTGTCCGGTGGAGATCACTCCGCCTGACAGGGAAGACAGTGAATGCATCGGGGATTGGTTGGACTCATAGCACTAACCACGGTCGCACCGCTCTGCTGCAAATATAACCCAGACGGCGTCGCGGCGGCCGGCGGGTGTCACGGCTGTCTGCTGCGGTACACACTAATCGCATTTTTACGAGGCCTCCCCTGCCCCTCGACCAAGTCCGCCCCTACCTCCTGGCGAGTTCAGCAGCGGCCGGCAGCTCCGCCTCCACCTCCTCGGCGCGATCCTTTACCAGTCCGTCCCGCTCACCCTGCCAGCTTGGGGACACTGACCGGGTACAATCCCTCCCATTCTCCTACGCACAAATCAGGCAAATTAGGCGGCCATGAGGCCCCTGGGAGGGCGAGGCCTTAGGCGACCGCCTTTTTTGCCTAATTAGAGAGCCGCCTCTGTGTAAAGATTTCTAGTTATGTCTGTACAGTACTTATGTTGTCTCTGTTACAAGTTGATTGTTTTAATATGGTTTTGGTTCATGTTTTGTAAATAGGATCTAGATTTGATTTAATTATTATATTGAAAATCTTGGTAAATTAGTTTTGGTCCTGCATGCCAAGTGTGTGGAGAAGGGGAAGGAGCAACAGAAGGTAGCCCTGGGTGTAAATGAATGCCTAACCTAAAACGGATGCTTAAAGTTCAACTTCAGACTCAGGTCTTCCCCAATTGGGACTCCCTTGCACCTATAAAAATGGTTTTGTAGTGATGTTTCATGTCCTCTTTCCCTTTTCATCTTCTAGTAGTGGGCAAATCCTAAGTTATGCAGAGGGTAGCACCATGTTTTGCCTTGCTGAACCTGAACAATGACCTCTGCACATTAGTATGGGACCAATGGTTCTGGTCAGCATATAAGACAGCACATCCAAAAGAGATATGGCTTCCATGTCCATACACATTAGGACGTTTACAGGCATATTTTGAGATCAACGTTTAGAGGCAGGAAAAAAAAACCTGCTTTGCATTTCTGATTGGAGCTCACTGGCAGAAAAAAAAACGTAAAACTCTCCTAAACTCAATTTAAACTTTTTCAAAAAATGTTCTATATGAGCGTTTTTTATTCCAAAGAGAGCAGACGTTTTTTAAGCCCAGTGTGCATTGAGGCCTTAGCAATGCCATGGCTGGCCTGTAAGTGAATCATTTAAATATCATGTTACATATGCGTTACTGTTTGTTTTCGTTCAAATAAATGTGTCCTTTCCTCCCTCTGTAGCCAGAAGATACTCTGTATAGCTGGTCCCACTGTTTTTTCAGTGTGTCTTTAGTTTCTGTTCTGAGCTCATGTAATTGCTGAAACTAAATATACTATGATTTTTTTTACCTGTTGTCAGGGCTGGACTGGGACAAACATTTGGCCCTTGGCTTCATCCAGACCGGCCCACTTAAATTTTGAGTGTCCCCATCAGCAGCCCCCTTACATCAGAGTGTCCCATCGGCAGCCCCCTTACATCAGAGTATCCTATCGGCAGCCCCCTTACATCAGAGTGTCCCATGGGCAGCCCCCTACACCAGAGTGTCCCATGGGCAGCCCCCTACACCAGAGTGTCCCATGGGCAGCCCCCTACACCAGAGTGTCCCATGGGCAGCCCCCTACACCAGAGTGTCCCATGGGCAGCCCCCTACACCAGAGTGTCCCATGGGCAGCCCCCTACACCAGAGTGTCCCATGGGCAGCCCCCTACACCAGAGTGTCCCATGGGCAGCCCCCTACACCAGAGTGTCCCATGGGCAGCCCCCTACACCAGAGTGTCCCATGGGCAGCCCCCTACACCAGAGTGTCCCATGGGCAGCCCCCTACACCAGAGTGTCCCATGGGCAGCCCCCTACACCAGAGTGTCCCATGGGCAGCCCCCTACACCAGAGTGTCCCATGGGCAGCCCCCTACACCAGAGTGTCCCATGGGCAGCCCCCTACACCAGAGTGTCCCATGGGCAGCCCCCTACACCAGAGTGTCCCATGGGCAGCCCCCTACACCAGAGTGTCCCATGGGCAGCCCCCTACACCAGAGTGTCCCATGGGCAGCCCCCTACACCAGAGTGTCCCATGGGCAGCCCCCTACACCAGAGTGTCCCATGGGCAGCCCCCTACACCAGAGTGTCCCATGGGCAGCCCCCTACACCAGAGTGTCCCATGGGCAGCCCCCTACACCAGAGTGTCCCATGGGCAGCCCCCTACACCAGAGTGTCCCATGGGCAGCCCCCTACACCAGAGTGTCCCATGGGCAGCCCCCTACACCAGAGTGTCCCATGGGCAGCCCCCTACACCAGAGTGTCCCATGGGCAGCCCCCTACACCAGAGTGTCCCATGGGCAGCCCCCTACACCAGAGTGTCCCATGGGCAGCCCCCTACACCAGAGTGTCCCATGGGCAGCCCCCTACACCAGAGTGTCCCATGGGCAGCCCCCTACACCAGAGTGTCCCATGGGCAGCCCCCTACACCAGAGTGTCCCATGGGCAGCCCCCTACACCAGAGTGTCCCATGGGCAGCCCCCTACACCAGAGTGTCCCATGGGCAGCCCCCTACACCAGAGTGTCCCATGGGCAGCCCCCTACACCAGAGTGTCCCATGGGCAGCCCCCTACACCAGAGTGTCCCATGGGCAGCCCCCTACACCAGAGTGTCCCATGGGCAGCCCCCTACACCAGAGTGTCCCATGGGCAGCCCCCTACACCAGAGTGTCCCATGGGCAGCCCCCTACACCAGAGTGTCCCATGGGCAGCCCCCTACACCAGAGTGTCCCATGGGCAGCCCCCTACACCAGAGTGTCCCATGGGCAGCCCCCTACACCAGCGTGTCCCCCCTCTCCTCCCCCTCCCACGTGTACTCACAGTTCTGAAGGCAGCTTCTCTTCTTCTGTGAGAAAAGGGGGAAAAAACTGCGCTAAAACCCAAATCAAAAAAATGAGAGTAAAGTGAATTACAAAAAAGCAGCTAACACTCAAACAAACAAAGTCTAACGTGAATAATAAAAATATAGTGTAGCGCTACTAGTAACCAATATAAGAAAGTGCTACGAAGTACTCAAAAGTGAATAATGGTGAATGAACAACAAGTGAATAAACACTAGTAGATGGAACACCACATATGCAATGGAAGTCCAAGCAAGCCTGTAAGCTCAAAATATATTCTAAATAAATAAATAATAAGTGGCAGCTCTAGGAAAAATCTTTTTCATGAGTGCAGTGGTGGATCATTAAGTCTAGGTGCGCGTGACTTACTGACCAACTGTTTTACAAAGCTTCAAAATATGATGTAAAGGTGTAAGTCCATATAACAACAAAGGTGAAAGGAAATTCTTCCCATTAAGGTGATGCCAAACAAGAGAAGGACAAGTTGTCTGTAGTCACTCTTAAATATTCAAACACAGGTATACAAGGTACTCTTACTGGATGGGATGGACACACATGTCGTACGACAGTGGGTCATGCGAGCTTGTGATCCTAGATGGTCTGGATCAATGCTGGATGAATCCTTGTGAGCGTAGATGATCTGGATTCCTACTGTAACGGAAGGATGGTCTGGTGGGTCGAGATGTGGGATCTCCACTTTTCCACTGACGAACACCACAGAGGCAGCTGGGTCAGAATGATTGTACCCCTGGGTGACTCCTCATAGACTCCATCGGGAAAAATAAAAAAGAGATGCTCCAAATTGTGCAGATCAACTACGTAAGTTTATTAAAAATATGTCATACATAAATGACAACAGATAAAAGTAATCACAAGTATAAGAACTAGTGATGAGCCGAACACCCCCGGGTTCGGTTCGCACCAGAACCCGCGAACGGACCGAAAGTTCGTACGAACATTAGAACCCTATTAAATACAATGGATGCGAACGTTCGAATTCTAAAGTGCTAATTATAACAACTATTATGCATGTTATTGTCCTAAAAAGGGTTTGGGAACCCGGGTTCTGCACCAGGGGACATGTATCAATGCAAAAAGAAGTTTTAAAAACGGCCGTTTTTCGGGAGCAGTCATTTTAATGATGCATAAAGTGAAAAAAAAAAGTCAAATATTCCTTTAAATATCGTACCTGGGGGGTGTCTAAAGTATGCCTGTGAAGTGCCACGTGTTTCCCGTGTTTAGAACTGTCCCTGCACAAAATGACACTTCTAAAGGAAAAAAAAGCCATTTAAAACTTCTTGCGGCTTTAATGTAATGTCTGGTCCCGGTAATATGGATGAAAATCTTTAAGAAAAATGGCATAGCTACCCCATGACCCCCCCCCCCCCTACCCCAGCCCATTACCAGCCCCTTTGGGTCTTGTATGGATATTAAGGGGAACCCCGCACATAAAATAAAAAAGGCCCTATATACTCTGAACAGCCGTATACAGGCGGTGCATACAAGACAGGGACTGTAGGTTTGTTCTTATGTAGAATGTGTTTGTAATTTTGAACAGGTACATTGTTGAAGTGTAGCTCCAGCCCAAAAATCTATTTTTAAACTTTTTGGGAAACATAGGTAAGGGTTATCACCCCTGTAACATTTGTTTTGCTGTCTGTGCTCCTGTTCAGAACATTTCACCTCACTTTCCGTCCCAATGACAACTGTTTTTGAAATGTGGTGTTTTTCTTGAAACAAGGATTGCTGATAAAGCATCAGTACAGAGGAGACACCTTTCTCCCATATTTATTCTTACAGGAGAGAATTTTCCTTCCTAGGGGTAGATTTCCTCTCACTTCCTGTTGTCTTCTTTCGTTTGCAAGTAGGAGTCGTTTGTAAGTTGGATGTTTGAAAGTAGGGACCTGCCGTATATACTCTGCAGAAATAGGCCCCTTAGTTGTTGGTGTTGGCACAACACTGTAAGCACTCACAGTTACTCTTGGTTGGTGCTGGAACGCCCTGCTGTCAACTATTATATCAGGAATTTTAATTACATATAATTGTTGAACAGTGGTAGTAAAAATTGGGCCTTTGATGGTGGTGCTGGTGCCACAACACTGTAAGCCCTGACAGTTACTCTTGGTGGGTGCAGCAATGGGCCCTGCTGTGAATTATTAGATCAAGAATTGTAATTGCATGCCCCTGTTGAACAGGGGCTGAAAAATTGGGCTTTTCGTGGTGGTGGTGGTGGTGGTGTTGCCACAACACTGTAAGCCCTGACAGTTACTCTTGGTGGGTGCAGGAATGGGCCCTGCTGTGAATTATTAGATCAAGAATTGTAATTACATGCCCCTTTTGAACAGGGGCTGAAAAATTGGGCCTTTCGTGGTGGTGGTGGTGGTGGTGGTGGCGGCGTTGCCACAACACTGTAAGCCCTCAGACTTACTCTTGGTGGGTGCAGGAATGGGCCCTGCTGTGAATTATTACATCAAGAATTGTAATTGCATGCCCCTGTTGAACAGGGGCTGAAAAATTGGGCCTTAGGCACTGGTGGCACAACACTACAACCCCTCACAGATACTGTACTTGAAGCACAGCAATGAGCCCTATGGCAAATTATTGCTAAAAAAAATTGTAAGTACACGCCCCTGTAAAACAGGGGCTGAAAAATTGGGCCTTAGCCACTGGTGGCGGCACCCATAAACAAAAATGATCTTCCAAGCTATCATCATCAATCGTATCATTGAGGACTCGGAGGAGGAGGATAGCCAGTCAACATAACAGCACAGGCACTCAGCATCAGCATCAGTCTTGAAGGGACGTGACATGTTAAAATCAATTAGTCTGTTATATCAGCATCAGGTGTGTGGTAGCTGGTGGTGATCCAAGACTGGTTCATCTTGATGAAAGTCAGTCGATCAACCGAGTCGGTGGACAGGCGCACCCTGTGATCCGTGACAAATCCTCCAGCAGCACTGAATGTGCGTTCCGAAAGAACGCTGGATGCAGGACAGGCCAGTAGCTCAATTGCATACTGTGCAAGCTCTGGCCAGTGATCCATCCTCAAGACCCAGTAAGCCAGAGGATTTTCGGTGGGGAAGGTGTCCAAGTCTGACCTTGCCCCTAGATATTCCTGCACCATGTTTATCAGACGCTGGCGATGGTTGCTGGAACCAATCATACTTTGGGGCTGCGGACTAAAGAATTGTCTGAACGCATCGGTCAGACGGCCACCTTCCCCACTGCTCCTTCTTTGACTGGCCGAAGCCTCAGCAACTCGTTGTCCTGGACCAGGAGTTTGTAACCTCCCAGTCTCTGGGAACGCGTTGCACAGACCTTTCTGCAAGGCCTCCCGGAGTTGTCTCATCCTCTGCTCCCTCTGCGACGGTAACATAAGGTCCGCAACCTTACCCTTGTACCGTGGATCAAGGAGAGTGGCCAGCCAGTAATGGTCCCTCTCCTTGATCCGAAGAATACGAGGATCCTTCCGCAGACTTTGCAGGATCAGGGAGGCCATGCAGCGTAGGTTTGCTGAGGCATTCGCTCCGGAGTCCTCTGGGTCACTAAGGACGACATGATCCGCAGTCACCTCCTCCCAGCCACGTACAAGTCCACTGGTTTCTTGGGACTGTAAATCATCCCTAAAAGACTGCTGCTGATGATGCTGAGTGCCAGCCTCCACCTCCATGCTGACACAATCCTCCTCCTCCTCCTCCTCCTCCTCTTCCTGTGCGATGGGTGGGACAGAAGGAACACTGTCTGGGTAAAGGGGGCCTTGAGAGGCAAGGAAGTCCTCCTCTTCCTGCCTCTGTTCTGCCTCAAGTGCCCTGTCCATTATTCCACGCAGCGTGTGCTCCAACAGGTGGACAAGAGGTACAGTGTCACTGATGCATGCACTGTCACTGCTCACCATCCTCGTGGCCTCCTCAAATGGTGCCAGGACAGTGCATGCATCCCTGATCATGCCCCACTGGCGTGGAGAAAAAAAACCAAGCTCCCCTGACCCTGTCCTGGTGCCGTAGTCGCACAGGTACTCATTGATGGCCCTCTGCTGCGTGTGCAGCCGCTGCAGCATGGCCAACGTTGAGTTCCACCTGGTGGGCATGTCACATATAAGGCGGTTCTTGGGCAGGTTCAACTCCTTTTGCAGCTCAGCCAGGCGAGCACTGGCATTATAAGATCTGCGGAAATGCACACAGACTTTCCTGGCCTGCCTCAGGACATCCTGTAAGCCCGGGTACCTGCCCAAGAACCGCTGCACCACCAGGTTAAGGACGTGAGCCACACAGGGCACATGGGTCAGTTGTCCCTGTCGGAGGGCGGAGAGGAGGTTGGTGCCATTGTCGCAAACCACCATTCCTGGCTTAAGCTGGCGTGGCGTCAACCACCTCTCGGCCTGGCCCTGCAGAGCAGACAGGACCTCTGCCCCAGTGTGGCTTCTGTCCCCCAAACACACCAGCGCAAGCACGGCATGGCATCTTTTTGCCTGCGTACTTGCGTAGCCCCGTGAACGGCTACGGAGCACCGCTGGTTCATAGGACAAACCACAGGAAGAGGCCATGGAGGAAGAAGAAGAGGAGGGGGTGGAGGAGAGAGGTGTGTCACAACCAGTAGTAGCATTTTGGAGGCGTGGCGGTGGGACAACCTCCAACACTACTGCACCTTGTCCTGCATCCTTCCCAGCTGCCAAAAGAGTGACCCAATGGGCCGTGAAAGAAAGGTAACGTCCCTGTCCATGCCTGCTGGACCATGAGTCAGCGGTAATATGCACCTTACCGCTGACCGCCCTGTCCAGCGAGGCCAAGACATTGCCTTCCACATGCCGGTAGAGAGCCGGAATAGCCTTCCGTGAGAAAAAGTGGCGTTTGGGAACCTGCCACTGAGGAACCGCACATTGCACAAACTCACGGAAGGGGGCCGAGTCTACCAACTGAAAAGGCAGCAGTTGAAGCGCTAGCAATTTAGCCAAGCTAGCATTCAACTGCTGGGCATGTGGATGGCTGGGAGTGAACTTCTTTCGACGGTCCAGCAGCTGGGGCAGGGAAATTTGCCTGCTAGAATCGGACGTCGGTGTACTGCTAGCAGAGTGGCCGCAAGTACTTGGCTGTGACACACCTAATTCTACACCTTCATTCCTCTCAGTGCATGTTTCTGAGAGGACTGAAGTTATAGTGGGGTTGGAGATCCCAGCTGATGCGGTGCAAGGAGAGGTCCGCTTTGTTCTTTGGTGTGGGTCTTTGAGGTAGGCTTGCCAACGAGCTGCATGGCAGGTCAACATATGTCTGGTCAGGCATGTGGTACCCAAGCGGCTGATGTTTTGGCCACGCGATATACGCTTGAGACATATGTTGCAAACAGCAGCTGTGCGATCTGATGCACTAGCCTCAAAAAAGGCCCACACCAAGGAACTTTTTGAATGACGGGCAGAGGCAGCGCCCTGCACAGGCGGAGCTCTGCGGTGTGATTCCGTCGGTGTACTGCCCTTACGCTGGCCACCAAAGGGCATCCTGTCTCGTTGGAGATGTGCCTCCTCCTCATCCTCCTCCTCCTCTCTCCTATTAGGCACCCACGTGGAGTCAGTGACCTCATCATCCCCTCCCTCCTCATCACTGGAGCCAATCTGGCAGTATGCTGCAGCTGCTGGAACATGACTGCCAGATTGGTGTCCTTCTTGAGCATCCCCTCTGTCTGCTCTCACCCTACTGCCTTCCTGTAGCTGGGTTTCATCATCAGACCCTTCGAAACGCTGGGCATCCTCCTGGAGCATGTACCCAACACTGTGCTCAAACAGTTCGGGGGACTCCTCAGGAGGAGGACATGGTGGGTCTAGGGAAGGAGTGACTGATGATGAGTCTGACATTGATACCAGGGAAGAGGACGCTTTGGCAGCTGCTTTGCCAGTACCCTGAGCCTGGGTGAGAGAGGATGAGGAGGAGGAGGAGGGCTTGGTCATCCACTCTACCAAGTCTTCGGCATGATGTGGCTCAACATGTCCAGCTGCCGAAAAGAAGGACAAGCGTGTCCCATGGCCATGTGCTGATGACAATGCACTGCGTCCACGACCAGCACTGTTGCCCCCAGACACAGAGCCTGCTTGCCCTCTTTTATTGCCTCCTGACTGTCTGCCTCTCCTTGTTTGCCTTCCAGACATTCTAATAGATGGCCTGCAGGGAGATGGGAAAAAAGCAATAAGGGCTACCTTCAGGTGTCCTTCTCTGTCCCTTGAAACAAGGACTTGCACAGTGAAAGAAACTGACACTCTCCCTACCTACAGTTTTCTGTCCCTAGAAAAAATGTTTTTTTTAAGCACAATATAGCACAAGGAGAATTCACTCACTGTCCTTCCAGGTCCCTGGAAACAAGGACTTGCACAGTGAAAGAAACTGACACTCTCCCTACCTACAGTTTTCTGTCCCTAGAAAAAATGTTTTTTTTAAGCACAATATAGCACAAGGAGAATTCACTCACTGTCCTTCCAGGTCCCTGGAAACAAGGACTTGCACAGTGAAAGAAACTGACACTCTCCCTACCTACAGTTTTCTGTCCCTAGAAAAAATGTTTTTTTTAAGCACAATATAGCACAAGGAGAATTCACTCACTGTCCTTCCAGGTCCCTAGAAACAAGGACTTGCACAGTGAAAGAAACTGACACTCTCCCTACCTACAGTTTTCTGTCCCTAGAAAAAATGTTTTTTTTAAGCACAATATAGCACAAGGAGAATTCACTCACTGTCCTTCCAGGTCCCTAGAAACAAGGACTTGCACAGTGAAAGAAACTGACACTCTCCCTACCTACAGTTTTCTGTCCCTAGAAAAAATGTTTTTTTTAAGCACAATATAGCACAAGGAGAATTCACTCACTGTCCTTCCAGGTCCCTGGAAACAAGGACTTGCACAGTGAAAGAAACTGACACTCTCCCTACCTACAGTTTTCTGTCCCTAGAAAAAATGTTTTTTTTAAGCACAATATAGCACAAGGAGAATTCACTCACTGTCCTTCCAGGTCCCTAGAAACAAGGACTTGCACAGTGAAAGAAACTGACACTCTCCCTACCTACAGTTTTCTGTCCCTAGAAAAAATGTTTTTTTTAAGCACACTATAGCACAAGCACAAAACACACTGACACTCTCCCTACCTATCCTTCTCTTTCCCTAAACTAAAGGAATCCAGGTTAAGCAAGAAAGAAATAAAAGTCACTGTCCCTGCCTATGCTGCTCTATCCCTGCTCCGGAACACACTACACTAGGCCGCCGTGCTGGCGGCCTTTTATAGTGTGGGGCGTGTACTAAACACCCTCAGCAATAATTGGCCACAGGCATCCTGCCTGTGGCCAATCATTGCTCTCCTCGCTGCCGGCGCTGTGATTGGCCAAGCATGCGGGGTCACAGTGCATGCTTGGCCAATCACAGCGCCTGGATGACACTGCGATGGCGTAGTGCATTGTGGGCCGTTCGCGTCACTCGAATTTGGCGCGAACGATCGAACAGCCGATGTTCGAGTCGAACGTATGTTCGACTCGAACACGAAGCTCATCCCTAATAAGAACATGTAAAAAAAGGCAATGTGGGGTGCAGTAAATGCTCACCCCACATGTTTCGACTCAAAGGGTCTTCAACTGGGGCATATCTCTGACCCCTCACATTGCCACTAAATAAATAACTTCTAAATTACTAGGGTTGTCCCGATACCACTTTTTTAAGACCGAGTACAAGTACCGATACTTTTTTTCAAGTACTCGCCGATACCGATTACCGATACTTTTTTTTCAATGTCATGTGACAGTTTGAAAGATGGGGACTGATAGGTGGCACTTATGGGCACGGATCGATGGCACTTATGGGCAGTGATAGGTGGCACTTGGGGGCACTGATAGTTGGCATTTATGGGCACTGATAGATGGCACTTGTGGGCAGTGATAGGTGGCACTTGTGGGCACTGATAGGTGGCACTGATTGCACAGAAAGGTGGCACTTGTGGGCACTTATGGGCACTGATAGGTGGCACTTATGGGCACTGATAGGTGGCACTTGTGGGCAGTGATAGGTGGCACTGATTGCACAGAAAGGTGGCACTTGTGGGCAGTGATAGGTGGCACTTGTGGGCAGTGATAGGTGGCACTGATTGCACAGAAAGGTGGCACTTGTGGGCAGTGATAGGTGGCACTTGTGGACACTGATAGGTGGCACTTGTGGGCACTGATAGGTGGCACTGATTGCACAGAAAGGTGGCACTTATGGGCACTGATAGGTGGCACTTATGGCACTGATAGATGGCACTTATGGGCACTGATAGGTGGCACTTGTGGGCAGTGATAGATGGCACTGATAGGTGGCACTTGTGGGCACTGATAGATGGCACTGATTGCACTATCAGTGCAATCAGTGCCATCTATCAGTGCCCACAAGTGCCACCTATCAGTGCAATCAGTGCCCATAAGTGCCACCTATCAGTGCAATCAGTGGCATCTACCAGTGCCACCTGATAGGTGGCACTGGTAGATGGCACTGATTCCACTGATAGTACCCACAAGTGCTACCTGATAGGTGGCTGGCACTGAAATGCTGCGGGGGGTGAGGGGAAATGACACAGGATTTAAGAAAAAAAAAAACTGCTGCAACGCCCATCTTGGTACACCCTGCACTCGGCTGCAGTAAGCAACAGCAGACATCTTGTTACACCCAGCCCATATAGCTCGGGCTGGGTGTAACAAGATGTCTGCTGCTGCTTACTGCAGCCGAGTGCAGAGTGTACCAAGATGGGCGTGGGGACGTTCAGCCGCTGACGGCGACCGAATGTGACAGCACCGGTCACCGATCCTGATGCGGCTGCGCCCTGAACCCCTGCCAGCTTACCAGGTTCAACTGCAGGTGAGGGACTCGCTCTCCGCCCGCGGACTCCGTCCACCGACTGTGCCCGCCCTCTTCAGCCAGACTCCGCCCGCACTTTCCTCTCCCGCCCTCCCCAGCCACTGACTCCTCCCGCCCTTTCCGGCCAGACTCCGCCCGCACTCCCCCGCCCTCTCTCCTGCCCTCCCCAGCCACTGACTCCTCCCGCCCTCTCCGGCCACAAAAAAAAAAAAAAAGTATCGGGTGAAGCATCGGGAGCATTTGCGCGAGTACAAGTACTCGCGCAAATGCTTGGTATCGGTCCCGATACCGATACTAGTATCGGTATCGGGACAACCCTATAAATTACCCAAGACGCCCATAAAGGGGGTGGGGCTGGCCATGGAAGCACTGGCGTGCTTACCAAGCCTCAGTATCATTTAAGGAAAAGTCCAATGAATGGACCTCAATAGTGCCACATTCATAGAGAGCCATGGAGGAAAAGGAAATGTAAAAATAACATTTACCCAAGGGCAAAAATTATACAGAAGCATGAAGCACATTGGGGAACCACACCGCTATTTGTGCTCCAAGCCTCATATTCAGATTCACACTAGTTGACCAATGGAAATATGAAAAAGGTATGTCACGTGATCTGATCGTTATTGTGGTGGTCACGTTGCTATAGCAGATCACATGACATCAGACAGCGTACGTCTGACGTCAAGCCTATTAGCCAGCCAAAGCCAAGAGGGATACAACAAGTGGTCTGGAGATCAAATGTAACCAATCATTGTATGATGGATCACGCAGCGTCCGGCAGAGGACGTCACATGAGCCGCCCCCCCCTGACTGGGAGCCGAACGTCGCCACGCTCTCACACCTTGGCTGCGTGCGACCAAACTGGTTAATGGGAACGCAAGCTGAGAGAGGGCTGTCCGTGAGGCGGCGGTCACGTGGACCAATCATCGCTGTAGAGGTCACATCACTGCAGCTGCGTACATATTACAAGCCCTCACTCGCCAGGAGCGGGGCATCAACGCAGCTACGTCATCGTGGCCTCATGCGCAGTCACCATTATGGTCAGTGATGGGCAGATCCAAAGGCCAATAAAATGACTGGTTGGGAATGACAGGGGTGGAGGATCGACACCTAGCTTACTCTCCATACTGGATGTCAGCAAAAAGTGTGATGTGAGCCTATGCTCCTAATCTCAGGAGCGAGGCATCACCACAAGTTGCTCTTCAGAGGGAGTGTGCAATGTGGCATCCTCACATAGTAATTGTGGAAGAAAAACCATATTAATATCAACATAGTAAATGCAATAGTAACCCAGAAAACTAAATTATATATTATGCCTGACACCCTATGAATCTTCTAAGGGGGACACACTTAACAATGATAGTATATAAAGCATGTTAACCCTGTAACGGCCATATTGAACCCTTGTATCAAATAGTGGCACAGTGGTGACAGCCAATATAAAGACTAGGCCAACAGGGCATAGACGTCACAGAATCACATGTACTAATAATGAGAATGGAAAAAATAATAGAAATGGGACAAATACACCGGGATACCTAAATTTGTATAAGGGAGTGTAAGTAGATGAATGAAAAGGTGTGATGACGTATACAGATAACGAATACAGAGCTTATGTTACTCACGCCTGGTTGATGAAACAATTAATCCAGTATGTCTCGAGTTTTGACACACCCCGTAGACATGAGTCTCCCCTCCAATGTGGAACAAATCTGTCAATGATCTGGAACTGGGTACCAGTGGGGTCCTTTCCGTGGTGTTCTAAATAAGGATGGGGTACAGTGTGTTTAATTCATCCCTTTTTGATCTTCACCAGATGCTCATTGTCCCTGACAGAGGGAGGGAGCAGAAAGCCTAATCCTCTCTCCAGCAAGTGACGGAAGCTGCTCCTCCTGACAGGAGTGAAATCGCGATCACTCACTGTCAGAGAGGAGCTGCTCCAGGGCTGCACATGACAGGCCCACTGACCTATCTGCCCACTGAGAAACTCCCGGTAGTCCCAATGGCCAGTACATGCCTGCCTGTTGTTCATCTGTGGAGATCTGAAAAAGTTTTGGATTAAAGCTTTCTACAATCTGCAAGATGTCATATGGATCAAGTCACCGTCCGCTATAATTTACAGTCTTAGTGTAATTAGCAATCTTACCACAACTGGATCAGTTATAGAGATTACACATTTGGTGGTTAGATATGAGAGTCAGAACACAGTGGGTTAAACTTTTGGTACCAGGCTTACCATGTAAAATAAAGCATTACCCAGAAGTCCCGATAACATTAAAGCATACTTGGATGTTAGGATCACTTTGAGCATCTAGTTTTTGTTGTTTTACACTCTCGCTTGCTTTAATTAATTCTGTACCGCGTTCCTGTGAACTTCAAGTATATTGGAAGTCGCAGAGAATTTTTAAGTGTGGAAATGTACCTCCAAAAATGTTATAATAAAAGGGGACTTTTAAGTCTACCTCCATCCTAACCCAGAAGAAGAAGCCTCCACTGTGCCCCATTCCGAGTCCAAAAACTAGTATCTCACTACTAACGTAGAGGAGGGATAAAAACACAAATGTTCTATTATTATGGTCCTCCTAGGTAAAATCTACTGTTTTGTGTTTTAAACCAGAGTTATAATGCTGAAATTCTAGAAACTGGAAAATTGTCTTGGTAATTACCAGCCAAAGTTCTTGAGTGCTTCAGGTCCTTGGCCTAGTTTTTGTTCAATAGCAGTGATGGGTTTCAATACATGTCATAGAACATGATTAAAGGACCGGCGTTTCCAATAAAATATACTTCACTTTCAGATGTGGTTTGCCTCTATGCAGTTTTATACTAAGAAATATTTCAATGCAGATAACAATGAATGCCAGTTTGACCTATTTCTAAGCTTACAAATCTCCTGAGCTTAGTGGAGACTTCATTGTATTTTCAAATAGTTATATTGTTATCATTATTGGCTTAATTACGTTTCATATGCAAATTAGTCTGGCAGCATAGCAGTGGCTGTGAGCTGTCAGTATTCTGTTGCTTGCAGACAACTTCAGAGCCAAGAGAGAAGGGTAAATTATCCAGGCAGGCACAGTGTGAATAAGGCGATTAACTAGTACAAATGACAACTGTAACTTAAGGTGGCCATATGTGGCTCAATAAATTCAAGAAATGTGACAGCTGCAAGCATCGCTTGTGATCCTCAAGAAGGGTAGGGCTAATGACACTGCCTAGAGTGCTCATTTCATTAGAAGTGCATTGCTAAAAAAAAATCCATTCAACCAAAAAATTTTGTCTTGGGAGGTGACACACAGGTTTCTGTCCATTTCTGACCCCTTATTTTCCAGCAGGAAGACGTTTCCTTTTATTTGCAACTTTTCTGTCTTCCCATTACTTAATATTTTTTTTATTTTATTTTTGGAATCATACTTACCTAGGTGGATGCAGCATCTGTTCCCTGCCATCTCTAAGACTGAGAACTGAGCGATCAAACGTGGTCGATCGCTCGATCGCTGGGCTGTGGAGAGGGCTGGAGTGGCCGGCTCAGGCTCTTAGCAGCTTGCAGAACGAACTGCACTCCTGTGATCCACGGGAGAAATACAGCCAAACAAGGTTTGGCTGTACTGCTCCTTTAACCAATTCTGCCCCAGAAGGATTAATCAACTTCCTGACCAGGCCATTTTTTGTGATACGGCACTGCGTTGATTTAACTGACAATTGCGCGGTCGTGCGACGACGTACCCAAACAAAATTGATTTACTCTTTCGTCCATGGACCGACACAGCCTCTCTATTGACAAAGTGGGTATTATCCGTTAATTAGGAGTGACTAGGCAGAAAACTTGTAAAAAGTGTTGCATCACACCCTCTACAGTACCGCCCAGGGGGCGGACCCTCTGGGTATATCACCTCAGTCTGCATCTCGCAGATCAGTTTTTTTTCTGTCTAGCAAGGAGTAGGACATGGCTCCCTTCGGGCCCATTGGTCCGGGGGAAAAAGATATATTTTTTTGCTACATTTTTTGTTTCCTGCGATCTTCGATCAACTGCCGACTGGGTGACAGGCTGGAACCTCGATCCTTGTTGTCTCCCCAGTTCGGCCATCGAGCGTGTGCCGACCCTAGCTACGCGCGGAGTTTTCCACGACATGCCCGTTGCTCCACGGGTGGCCAGTGAGCCTACGCTCCAGGGCCTGCATCGGACCGCTCAGCTTCAGCTGACCTTACGGCCGAGTCGCAGCAGCCTGGCCGGTGAGCTTACGCTCCAAGGCTTGCATCGGACCGCTCAGCTTCGGCTGACCGTACGGCCGAGTCGCAGCAGCCTGTCCGGTGAGCGTGACGCTCCAGGGCATACATATGATCGTCCCTTTTGGGTCCAATCACAGCATGCCTGGCCAACAGTCACCTTCCGTGCGCGAACAATGATCTGTTTGGAATGTCTTCCAGCATAATACATGCAGGATAGGTAAGTAAACTCCCGTGCCTCGGCTGGGTGATTTGGCTGGACATTCCTGGAGAGACCAAGTAAGTGGTTGTGGCCCCTTTCTTCCCTCTCTCCCTGCCTTTTCCCTCCTCCCTGGGCTTCTAGCTAAAGGTTGCTGGGGGTCACCTAAGGGGTTCCACTGGAGCGGGGCTGGCTGTAACTAACATTTAAAAGAAATGTCATTTCTGCTTACCTATGTGTGCTTCCTCCTCCATGCTGTCGGCGGCCATTTTGTGGTGGTCCATGCCGGGTTCGGCCTCTAGTGACTGCCCGGCGGCCATCTTCCTGTGGTTTTGGCGCCATTTTCTTGTAGTCCACACCCACTGGCCTCTATCAACTGATCGGCGGCCATGTTTGTCCACCCTGTATGTATATTTTGCCGTTCAGCGGCCATCTTTTTGTGGGCTACGGCTGCTTGGCCTCTATCTTCGGCTCGGCGGCCATTTTCTTAGAGCCCACATTATCTTCCATACAGACGTTTTTGGCGGCCATTTTGCAAGAGTCTCCGGCCTCTAGGGTGCATTACACTGGCGCGAAAATTTACACAGGAAGCGCTGATAAAAGAAGCAGACTGACACAGCAGCAGTGGGACAGCATCACAGGTGCAGCACACGGCAGCATAGCGGTACCGGTCCAGGGTAACCCAGCATCTCTGCAGCGCAGGAGGGTGGCCTATTGATATCTTGCCTGGAGCCCTGTGGGTGTCAGCGTGTGGTCAGCATGGCATCTGAGCCAGATGTCTTCTCCCCTGAAGCACCAGATTCAGCAGCTGGTGCCCCTGAGGTGTCTATGAACGCTATGTCGGCAACCCTAGAGGCGTTTGCTGCCAGGGTGGAAGCAGCACACAGGAATACAGGGGGTAGTAAACGCCCCCGTCCCCTGCAATCTTCCGGGGATAATTCTGATGAAGAACCAGGTCCAGCTACGGCTCATGGCCAAGATTCGGACGCATCAGAGACTGCAGACCGTGACCGATCGGACAGTGAGGATGACTCCAAGTCCAGGTCAGTACGCAAGACGGCTTTGGTATCTGACCTTATTACTGCAGTGCGGGATACATTAAAGTTGGAAAATACTGCAGAAGCAGCAGAAACTCCAGTCCCCTTTGGGTTTCGTAAACCTGCCCGCACTGCTAAGGTGTTCCCTTGTGTGTCTTATTTTGACAAACTCTTATACAAGGAATGGGAGAACCCACTGAGGGTCTTTACAGCCCCAAAGAGGTTTGCGGTACGGTACCCCTTTGAGGAGAGTTTTCTGAAGAAATGGACCTCTCCCCCTATAGTGGACCCTCCGGTGTCCAGACTTAATAGAGCCACCACTATTCCAGTAGAAGGGGCTCCTGTTTTCAAGGACCCTGTGGATAAGAAGGCTGAAGCACTCGCTCGCTACCTATATTCAGTGGTAGGCTCGGCAGTACGCCTGGCATTGGCGGGGGCCCTAGTGTCTCAGACACTTACTGAATGGGCAAAATTGCTACTCCAGGGGTTAAAGGAGCGAGATGCTCCTCCTAATGAGATAACTTTGGCCGACCAGTTGGTCCAGGGCCTTAAGTTTGTCTGCGAGTCAGACATGGATACTATTCCCCTGCTGTCAAAAGCTTCGGTTTATGCAGTAGCAATACGCCGCCTTATCTGGCTAAAGGGCTGGTCTGCAGACCAGACTTCCAAGAAAAGGCCCTGTTGGATATGCCTTTTAAGGGCGACAGTCTTTTTGGGGCTTCTCTGGATGACATCATCAAGGATGCCACAGGAGGTAAAATCACTTTGCTTCCCCAAACTAGCAAGGGTAGGGGGCCACGCCAAGGGCAAGGGCCCTCCTTTACTGCACGCAGGAGGTTTTTTCGTCCCCCTAGGGCGACAGGGAAAAGACCCCAGGCCGACAAGGCCCCTGCCCAAGGACAAAAGCGTCCTTGGTCCCGCAAACCCAACAAGCCTGCGGACAAATCTGCGTCCGCATGAAGGACCGCCCCCACCCAGCTCTCGGGTGGGGGGACGTCTTCGCAAATTCGCGACTCAGTGGACAGCTCTAGTCTCCGACAGGTGGGTTTGCAAAGTAATCTCCTCAGGCTACAAGATAGAATTTCTCTCTTGTCCACCGGACAGGTTCATCACCTCCAATCTCCAGCTACTACCGACCCATCGGGAGGCCCTGTATGGGGCGGTCCAGGGTCTACTGGAACGCAGGGTAGTTATTCCAGTTCCAGAACAGAAACGAGGTCAGGGTTTTTACTCAGATCTGTTCATTGTGCCGAAGAAGGAGGGGGTTCGTCCAATCTTGGATCTCAGAGCCCTCAGTTGCTTTGTGAAAGTACAAAGATTTCGGATGGAGTCGGTTCGATCTGTAGTCACGGCTCTCCATCCGGGGGACTTTCTGGCCTCCTTGGACATCAAGGACGCATACCTGCATGTCCCCATATACTCCAGACACCAGAGGTTTCTGCGATTTGCTATCGGGAAGAACCACTACCAGTTTGTGGCCCTCCCGTTTGGCCTTGCCTCAGCACCCAGGACGTTCACCAAGGTGCTTGCTCCGATTCTGGCACTTCTAAGACAGCGGGGTATCGTTATCATGGGCTACTTGGACGACCTTCTACTGAAGGCCCCTTCAAGCTCAGAATTAGAGGTAAGCGTGTCTATTACCTGTCAGACTCTTCGAGACTGTGGTTGGATACTAAACATGCAAAAGTCAGTATTGGTGCCCACTCAACGCCTAGTGTACCTGGGGTTGATTCTGGATTCCTCAGAGGCAAAGGTATTCCTCCCTGTGGAGAAGTTGCAGACCCTCCGGGCTGCAGTACGGCAGCTGACTTCCAGGAATTGGTCGTCACTCCGTTTTTGCATGCGAGTGTTGGGCCTCATGGTAGCCACACTCGAGTGTTACAGAAGGAAGTTCTGTCCAGATGGAACAGATGCCCTTCATCTCTGGATTATCAGATCCGAGTGAGCCACCTAGTCAGGAGATCCCTGGTATGGTGGCTGACAGCACCGGCTCTAATGGCCGGGAAGTCATTTCTTCCGGTTTACTGGATAGTGATCACGACGGACGCCAGCCTTACAGGTTCGGGGGGGGGGGTCTGGGGTGTTCAGTCGGCGCAAGGTCGCTGGACCCCAGAGGAAGCCCTCCTGCCGATCAATGTCCTGTGCCTCTTCAAATGGTCTCAGAGGCTGCAAGGGCGTCCAGTCAGGATCCAGTCAGACAACGCCACAGCAGTGGCATATGTCAATCATCAAGGAGGAACAAGAAGCTCAGCTGCAGCATCGGAGGTCGCTCGCATCCTGAAGTGGGCAGAGAGGAGCGTACCGGCACTGTCGGCCGTGTACATTCCGGGTGTGGAAAACTGGCAGGCGGACTACCTGAGACGCCAGATGCTGGACCAGGGAGAATGGTCCTTACACCCGGAGGTGTTCCAACTCCTCTGCCAAAGATGGGGCACACCAGACGTAGATCTTCTGGCTTCCCGACTCAATCGAAAGGTATTGAGGTTTGTGGCCCGGTCAAGAGACCCATGGGCAGACGCAACGGACGTGTTGGTGGCATCGTGGGGTCAGTATCGGCTAATCTATGCCTTCCCTCCCTTAAGGCTTCTTCCTCTTCTGCTCCGCAGAGTGGAGGCAGAGGGAATTCCAATGATCCTAATCGCTCCAGATTGGCCTCAGCGTCCTTGGTACGCCGATCTAGTACGTCTGGTAGCAGATGTCCCCTGGCGCCTACCACTACGGAAGGACCTGCTATCGCAAGGTCCCATACTCCATCCTGCTTTACAGTTACTGGCTTTAACGGCATGGCTGTTGAGAACCAGGTACTGAGAGACCGGGGCCTATCAGATTCAGTAATCTCTACTATGAGAAGTGCTCGGAAACCGTCCTCTAGGAAGGTTTATCACCGCACTTGGAAGGCCTACATCTCCATGTGTGAGGAAATGAAATGGCATCCGCGTACTTATTTGGTTTCCAGAATCCTGCTGTTTTTACAGCATGGGGTGGACCAAAGGCTTGCCTTAAGTACGATTAAGGGACAGATATCTGCCCTGGCTGTCTTTTTTCAGCGACCCCTGGCGACTCACTCTCTCGTGAGTACATTTGTGCAGGGGGTTCGACATGTGGCCCCTCCGGTCCGTCCCCCACTACCTCCGTGGGACTTGAACCTGGTCCTCTCGGTGCTTCAGAAGGCACCGTTTGAGAATATTAGAGATATTCCCCTGTTGACACTTTCTCAGAAAGTGGTCTTTCTGGTGGCTGTTACGTCAGTTAGACGAGTCTCTGAGCTGGCAGCCTTGTCCTGCAAGGCTCCCTATTTGATTTTCCACAAGGATAAGGTGGTGCTGCGGCCGCAGCCTTCCTTTCTTCCGAAGTTCGTTTCGGCTTTTCATCTCAACGAAGACATTGTACTTCCATCCTTGTGTCCTCACCCATCGAATCCTAAGGAGTCGGCGTTGCATTCCTTGGACGTTGTCCGAGCTTTGAGAGTATACCTATCTGCTACTTCCCTGTTCCGGAAGTCAGACTCTCCGTTTGTTTCGGTGGCTGGTCCCAAGAAGGGCCATGCAGTCTCGTCGGCCACCATCTCTAGGTGGATCCGACAGATAGTAATGGCGTCCAGAGGGAGGCTTCCCAGAAAAAGCTTCCCAGAACCCCCCTCCCCCCATGTCTTGTACCCTTCCCTTCCTGAATAGCATTTACTCAGTTTTTAGGCCTTACGTTTAATATGGGGTGTACAAAGAAAGATATTAATTGCATGTCTACTGGTCCACCAACCCCATCCATCACTTGCTTGAGTTATTCTGCTGTCATGTCCAGGACACGCTATAACATTATCATGCGCTTCCTGCATTTCAATGACAACTCACCGTGCCCTCCTTGAGATCATCCCAACCATGATAAATTATATAAAATACGCCCACTAATAAATTATTTTTCCAAACGATTTGCTGAAATGTATGTCCCAGACCAAAACGTTTGTGTGGATGAATTCCTTATCCACTTCACTCTCCTGGTGCAATTCATACAATATATTCCCAGTAAGAGGTCCAGGTATGGGTTGAAACTAAACAAACTTTGCGAAAGAGCCACAGGATATGTGTATGCCTTCTGCATATACGAAGGCAAAGACTCCCAGCTCCAGCCCCCTGGGTGCCCAACATACATCGGAACCAGTGGAAAAATTGTCTGGGACCTTGCATACCCTATGTTCAAAAAAGGCATCATATCTACATAAACAATTATTATACCGGTTTGCCCCTTTTCCGCCACCTGTACCGTGAAAAAACCTTGGCCTGCGATACCAACAGAAAAAATAGGAAGGGCTTCCCACAAAATTTAGTGACAAGGCTACAAAGGGGGGAATCTGCAAGTCTGATGAACGAGGAAGTGTTGGCTGTGAAGTGGAAGAACAAGAGGGATGTTTGTCCTGTCCACCATCCACAATGACACCTTGGTGCAGATTCACGGAAGACACGGTTCCATTGTAAAGCTTGCATGCATTCACAATTATAATTAGTTCATGGGGGGGGGGGGATTTAAACGACCAGATGCTACAGCTCTATTTATTAACATGAAAGTCCAGTTTCTCTCTTCCATTTGGCCATGTATAATTCGTACATCATCAATCAAAAGTCAACAGAAAGACCCAACACCTTCATCAAATATATTGAAGAAATTGTCACTGCCCTAATCTATCAGCAAGGATGCCCCCAAAGAAGCATTCACTCTGATTGTGTGATCGACTTCCTAAGCAACATGTTCTGAAAACATTCCCCCTCACAGAATCGGGAAGAAGATGTCAAAATAAATGTTGTGTATGCAGAGGAGGAGTTAGAAGAGACACCAGTTATCATTGCCCCCAATGTTCCCCCCAACCTGGCCTATGCATCGAAGAATGTTTCAGACATTATCTCACATCCCTAAGATATTAGTTCCCCTTATTTTTAACAGCCTGCCATTTCCCCATTTCAAATGTGCGGATCATTTGCCTCAATTGACGACCTTTCTACCTTTCATGTTAACTGACCCTGACCTGTTTACCAAAGATGCCTATGTCTGCTGTTATGATTGTTTCTAAACCATGTTTCTACCTTCCACGTTAACTGACCCTGGCCTGTTTACTGACGATGCCTCTGCTTTTTGTATGGATTGTTTCTAAACCACTTTTCTGCCTTCCACGTGCGCTGACCTCGGCCTGTTAATCGACCATTTTTTTGCCTGTCGCTTGGACTGATCTTTCGCCCTGCTACTGTAGTAGTGGGATGCAAGAGAACACCGGGATCTTACGTATGTGAGGGGCTTCAGAATAGTGTTGGCTTTCTCTGGGTTTTTGCAAGTCCCAGACCAGGGTCTGGAGACTGGAGGCTTCAAAGCCTCTGCCCCTGTCCCCATTCTTTCCTGACTGAGGCCCTCAGCTTGATGTTCCTTCCTGCTGCCTGGACCAATAATTTGGCTGTGCTGACCATATCGCTGCCTTCAATGACCCATGATTTTATGGACCATGTTCCTTTCTGCAGCCTGGACCAATACTTTGGCTGTACTGACCATATCTCTGCCTGATGTCTGTACTGACTATGAACAGTATTCCTGCCTGCTGCCTGGACGATTCCTTTTACTGTCACTGATCACGTCCCTGCCTGCTGCCTGGACTGATACTCTCCTCCTGTAAAGCTACCCTTTGCTCAGCAGAATGTATTTTTGCGGTGTAATTGGCATGTACATGCTATGCAGTAGAAATATAAAGGGCTTTCAAAAATGCGATAGGTTGTCAGGAAATTAGATGTGTAATTTATGCTCCTAGAATGCCTGAAGGTGCTACATGGATGTTGGGCCTCCGTATGTGGCCAGGCTGTGAAAAAGTCTCACACGTGTTATCGCCATACTCAGGACAAATAGCAAAATGTGTTTTGGGATGTAATTGCAAGTATGTATATGCTGTGTGTATGAAATAACTTGTTAATATGACAATTTTGTGTAAAAAAAATAATAATTTCTTAATTTTCCAAAGAATTGTGGGGAAGAATAACAACTTCAAAAAAATCGCTATGCCTCTTACTAAATACCTTGGAATGTCTACTTTCCAAAAAAGGGGTAATTTGGGGGGTATTTATACTGTCCTGACATTTCAAGGCCTCAAGAAATAAGATAGACAGTCAGGTGTAATCAATTTTCAATGCGTAGCATAGTTTGTAGACTGTATAACTTTCACACAGACTTAATAATATACACTAATTTGGGCTATTTTTACCAAAGATACTGTATGTAGCAAAATTTGGCTGAAATTTATGAAGAAACATTACTTATTTGCAAACTTTTTTTAATAAAAACAAAAAAGTGTTTTTTGTTTTTTTTTTTCTCAATTTTCGCTCTTTTTCGCTTTTATATCGCAAAAAAAAAAAAAAAAATACAGCGGTGATTAAATACCACCAAAAGATAGCTCTATTTGTGTGAAAAAAAATATAAAAACTTTGTTTGGGCACAGTGTAGTATGTCCGAGTAATTGTCATTCAAAGTGTGAGAGCACTGAAAGCTGAAAATTGGTCTGGGCAGGAAGGGGGTAAAAGTGAACTGGAGCATGATCCTGTGGCCAGGCAACCTGATGCTTGGGTGTTGGGTTGTCCTAGCAGCATGCTCTGTCAAATCCTGGCTTGGGTGCATTCAGGAGCATAACCTTTTATCTCCAGGGACACAGAATGATAGCAGACTGGCATCTTTTCTCCCCATTCGTATGGATTGTGGCAGAGACATGTTACATGCGGGGAGCAGGGGAAACCCTGCAGGATCATGGGTTTGGGGTGAGTTGGCCGGTGGCAACCTAATTTTGAATTGATTGGAGGAGTTGCCATTTTTATTTTGCTTGTTGGATGTGGTGCGGGGACACATTGTAGACACATTGTAGATCTTCAGCTGCCATTGTGCTGTGGTGCAGGTCTGTCCCTGTATATTCATTAATATAAATGCTCCAAGATGGAGGTTCTCCTAGATTAGATTTAGTGACCACACTTCACAGAAGTGCTTCCACATATATTTGCAAATATATGCTACTAACACCTTTTGTTTTTAAAGGAAATTGAAACAGTGTACTGTTTTGTTTTTTTGCTGGCAAGCTGGTAGTTTTTGTATTATGTTTGTTCTGTGAAAAGTCCTTTCCATGTGCACCTTATTAGGCACTACAGCGCTTTGAATCGCAGGCAGATTTGCCGCGGATCTGCCCGTGATTTGATAGCGCCGAGGTGTGAATGACAAAACGCGGGACTCGCATTCGAGATGCCACTCATTTGAATGACACCTCAAATCACAGTGCTGGTCTGCCACGTGATAAATCGTGCTGCATTTGCGGCAACCCGCATCGCGGGACGCATGTCGACCAAAAGTAGCTCCTGAACTATTTTTGGGCAACATGCGTCCCACATAATATCACTGTGCCTTACTTATGTGAATCAATCCCATGAAAAAGATGGGAAAGAAATGATAATGGATGTTTATTAGAAGCATAATATGATACAATGTTTACAGCAACATCAGAAATGTGCCCAATAAGAATGAGGTAGCGGCCTTCAGGATCTTTAATTTCAGATGAAAGTACAAATGGGGTTGTACGGTGAATAGCTATAAGAACACCTCATTGTTTAGTAGCTGCTGAGGCTGTATATACCTGTGGATAAGAGGAGCTGAAAAACTTAGGAGTAGATTGTTCAGTAAAATGGGTCTCCTGTAGGCAAAGAATGTGTATTTTAGCTGTGGAAAATTAATGGAATGCTTTAGTGCATTTTTGTGGTATATTAAGACCTTGGATATTTAGGGTTAAAATGTTTAAGGGGACCATATTGGTAATATAAGGAGTTGCATAGTAAAAACGTTAAGTTCTGACAGTAGGATGGTATACAATTCAGTACAAGGGGTAGGAAAAAGGAAAGGCTGGAAGAAAAGGAAAGGAATTGGCTCTCGTCGAGCAGATATTACTAAGATTTGTAAAATAATAAAAAGAGCCTATAGCTCAACAGAATGGCGTACTGGGGGTGCGACAAGTGGTCCATCAGAGGCCAAAGAGCTACCATCAGAAGCCCACATAATAATGGGGATCTGAGGGTAGCAAAGTGGAGGCGCAGAAACGCCACCAAAGAAAACACTGCCAACAATGAAAAGTAATATAGAAATGATACCATTGTCCCAAAAAGTTCAATACCCATCAATGTGTAATAAGAAAGCATATGAAGAGGGATGGGATAAGGTGTAAACAAGTAACAAAAAACATCACAGAAAACATTAAAAAAACAAATAGCTTCAGGCTATGTAAAGAAATATAGCGAACAACTTGCTGCTGTTAGTAAAAAAAGATAGACCAGTAGAAAAGTAGAGTTGAAGAATAGAAAAAGTTTGCATCGAGTGAGTTCTAAACTGGTAAGACAAAAAAAAAAAAAGTTTATCAAACATCTAGTTAGTTGGAAGTTGAAGATATAAAAATATCTGACATTGAGTCAAACAAAAAGGAAAAAGTCAGTCCATAGAGTCCTCAGGCGTTGGCGTAGGAAAAGAAAAATTACCACATTTTGATTGCCCCTGGGACTTTCTTTCAGCACCAGCTGATTTTTGCAGGGGATGGGTAACCATTCGATTTCGTGCGTTGCTTTAGTTGAGAAGCTGGATGTTTTGTAAAGAAGATTGGAGTTCTAAAGCAAAATTGAAGACATATTTAGATCCTTGGTAACTGAAGCGAATTGAAAATGGAAAGCCCCATTGATAGATGATTTGATGTTGCTGTAAAACTTAAAGAAGTGACTGCAAAGCCAGACGCTTAGAAATGGTGAGTTGAGATAGATCAGCAAAAAGTTGATAGGTATGTCCCTGGAAAATCAGTGAATCTTTTGCTCTAGCTGCAGCTAGAAGTTGTTCCTTAGTATGGAAATTGTGACATTTGGCAATAATATCATACAGTTGTCCATCAGCTTTGCAAGGTCTCTATAAACCCTGTCCATCTCCATTAGTTTGACTGGTATGGAAGGCTGTAGTTCTTGAAATAGGGATAGCATAGTGGCTGGCTCTGCAAATCAGTGACAAATTCAGGTATTCCACATATAGCGATATCGGAACGCGGGACCCTATTTTTGCAATCTTCTAAACGAGATTGAAGCACTACGTTTTCCTCTTTGAGGTTTTCAAATTCAACTGCATAAGCCTGGGTATTATTTTCAAGTTCATCAACCCGCAGTTCAATATTTGCAGTGCATTGGCCCAGTTCTCTGATTTACCTAGTCAGACTGTTTTTTATATGTTTAAGGGCTTTGTGAAGCATTTTTTTCAAATTGCCTCAGAACAGAAGAATAAGCAGGGTCTGTAAAAGATGTCATTTGTGAAGTTAGTATAGATGAATCTGAGTCATATTCCCCCTGTGTTGCCACAGATACTTTAGAGCAGTGTTTCTCAACTCCAGTCCTCAAGGAGCCCTAACAGGTCATGTTTTCAGGCTTTCCATTATTTTGCACATGTGATTTGATCAGTTTCACTGCCTTAGTAATTACCACAGCCGTTTCAACTGAGGGAAATCCTGAAAACATAACCGGTTAGTGCGCCTTGAGGACTGGCGTTGAGAAACACTGCTTTAGAGGGCTGATGGATTTCACTGAGTTTGAGGTACCGGGGGAGGGGATGCAGCTAGTGCCATTCTGACTGAAGCCTAAGAAAGCACTTCTTTGTTGTTTTTTGGCTTAATTTTCAGGCGAGAACTCCCAAGAACCATTACATTCAGTGGCGGGGGTTATTGGCAGACAGAGTAACAATTTTATTACGGTTGAAGCTGAGCTGGGACATGGTATAATATGGCAGAAACATCCCTTCAGGAGCAGAGCTCTAAGCTGGCATGTCTGCTCAGTCAGGCTCCACCCGTGCGCCTCCATAAAGTTATTTCAATGGTTCCTCCATATCAAAAAGGCTGATCTAGAGAGTTCATGCAAGGGGGTGGGGGGGGGGGGTGAGGGGGTTGTAGACTGTATAGGTAATTATTTACATCAAGGTTTATTTTACATGTTTATCTAGAAAGAAAAAAGTATGACACTCTGTCACAGGATCAACAATTGAGGGAAATTACTCTAAAGAGGACATTATAAAAACTTTACACAATTTCTAATCCTTTCCCAATCTATCCAGCATTACAGTAGGAAAGAAAAAAAATTGGGCTAAAGTGGGGCTTTAGCAAAAATTAGGTTATATTAAGGGACCACTTTTGCTATAAATACTTTTTTTTTTTTTTATTCTTTTTATTTGGTTTTAAATACAATACAATACAGTACAATACAACAACACAACAAAAACACACGACCTTACATACAAAAACATCCGGTTAGGCAACGTACCAACCCGGCAGCGGCCATACTTGGCTTACTTACTTAGACTAACATAGCCTTCCTAATCTTCCTAACTCTACACCCACAGCCCCCACCCCCCACCCCCTCCCAACTTGACCAAAGCCCAGCAGTCAACCAATTAAATCATTAAACCTAAGAAATAAAATAAAAAGTTAAAGAATACCCAGTATAAGTACTGATTACCACTCTTCACAACAAGTAAAATAGTAATTATGCCCTAACCCCCCTCCATACCCATTACACATTAGTAGTTGACACTGATATTCTACTCGGTAAGACTGAAATCTATGCCTTATGTATTGCTTTCGGCCAGTTTTATGATCAAAAATATGTGGAACTCCCCTTATGCCCCATACACACGATCATTTTTAATGTCATTTTTAAAACTGACGTTTTTCTCGTCATTTTTTTTCTTGTTTCCTCTCAAGCCTGTCTTGCGTACACACCATCATTTAAAAAAATGTTCTAGAAAAGCGCAGTGACGTACACCACGTACGACGGCACTATAAAGGGGAAGTTCCGTTCCAATGGCGCCACCCTTCATGTTAGTAAAGTTTGTTGAGAGACGATTCGCTCTTTTCAGTCTAGTGCTTTTCAGTCCGTTACAGCATGACGAATGTGCTATCTCCATTACGAACGCTAGTTTTACCAGAACGAGCGCTCCCGTCTCATACTTGATTTTGAGCATGCGCATTTTTTTTCACGTCGTTAAAGCATACACACTATCGTTTTTCACGTCGTTAAAAAAAACGACATGAAAAACGACATGAAAAAAGAGAGCATGTTCGAAATTTTTAATGCCCGTTTTTCACGTCGTTAAAAATGCTCTGGAGCATACACACGATCATTTTTAATGGCCATTTTTTTTAATGGCATTTTTAACGGCATGAAAAATGATCGTGTGTATGGGCCATTAGCCCTCGGTCTCACAACATTTATCAACCTACTGTTGCCGATGAGTCCAGCCAGGCCCACCAGACCTTCATAAACTTTTTTGCACAACCCCTAGTCCTGTAAGTGGCTTTATATAAATGGATAACTGAATTGACAAGGCCTTTCCAGAAAGAGAGGGTGGGGGCACTAGGGTTTTTCCATTTTAATAAAATGGCCTTCCTACCATAAAACAACCCAATATTTAGCAAGGTTCGGTGTGCTAAGGACGGAACCACCTCCTCCACCAACCCCAAGAGACAAACCCTGGGCAACAGAGCAACCGAGACACTGAGTACCTCCGACAGGCATCCCACCACCCCAGCCCAGAAAGCCTGAACCAGGGGGCAGGTCCAAAAAATGTACTCCGAGTCCGCCGGGGCGTGTGAACACCTCCAGCATTGACTACTAGAAGATGGGTAGATGCGGAAGAGCCTGGCCGGGGTGAGGTACACCCGGTGCAAGAATTTGAACTGGATTAAACGATCCCTAGCCGAGACCAAATGCCTGAAAGGGTGGTCCCACATATTTTCCCAATCCTCCCCTTGTATTTCCGGAATTTCTCTTCCCCACCTCTCTCTGCACCTAGTGACCCCCCGGGGCGATTTGGGAAACAAAGATTTATAAACCCTGGATAGGGGCTTGGTCAGGTCCTCGTCTTTTAGAAGACTCTCTAGCGCTGATGGAAGTGACTCAATTCTTCGGCCACCGAACTGCGCCTGAAAAGCATGGCGCAATTGTAAGTAGCGGAAGAAGAACGAATTTGGCAGGTCATGTCTATCCTTTAATTTGTCAAACGAAATAAGTTCACCTTCCCTTGTGACATCCTCCAGTAGTTTAACCCCCCTGCATGCCCATATCATGGGGTCAGGAAGCGAACAAAGGTCTGGAAGGCTCGGGTTCAGCCACAAGGGGGCCGAGGGCGACACTCCCGTATATGAAGGGGACATTAGGAGGGTACTGATCCCCCATGCCCTGACAGTGGCTTTCATTGAGACCGTCAGGTGCAGACTAGATTTAGGACCCCTATAGAGAGCCAACCTCAGGCTCTCGTATGACCCCAAGTGTGCCGCTTCCAAGACTGTGGCAGAATCTCCCTCGTCAGCCAGCAGCCAGCGCCTGGCAAACACCATCTGGCCGGCCAGATAATATTTTTGCCAGTCTGGAAGTGCCAACCCTCCCTGCCCCCATGGCTCCTGCAGGACCTTTATACTGATACGAGGTGATTGTGGAGACCACAGAAAAGATCCCACTAAACCATTTAGTGTAGTAAAAAAATGTTTGGGGATCCACATTGGGGAGTGACGCAAGAAATAAAGAAGCACGGGGAGAAATTTAATTTTAATAATAATTTCTGCAGTGACCTTGACCCCTAAATAGGTAATAGAGGTCACCCACTGCAATGGCAACTCGTTATCCCTTAAAGACTGAGCTTCCGGACCCAGCGGCAGAATGGAGGACTTGCCCCAGTTCACTCGTAGGCCCGAAAAGGAGGCAAATTGATCCATAATTTGTAGGGCAGCTTTGAGGGTGGGTCCCGGGTCCCTAAGGAACAGTAGCAGATCATCTGCGTAGAGCGCCACACACTCCCTAATGGAGCCGACCTGTACACCCCCCACTTCATCAGATTGTCTGAGGGCCCTGGCGATGGGCTCCATCATCAACGTGAAAAGAAACGGTGATAGTGGACACCCCTGTCTAGTGCCCCTGCCCAATGGAAAAAACTCTGAGACTGCCGTACCCAGCCGGATCGCCGTCCGAGGATCCCTATATAACAAGGTGATCCACCGACGGAAACCAGGTCCGAACCCCATTACCTCCAATACCTTGTGCAAATAACCCCAGTCCACAGAGTCAAAAGCCTTTTCTATATCGATCGTAACAATTACTTTGGCAGGGACATCTGCTGCAGCAATTTGGAGATGTCTGAACAATCTCCTCAGATTGGTGTCCGTGGACATGCCCGGGATGAACCCCGTTTGGTCAATGTCTACCAGGGTCGAAATAACCCCGGCCAACCTTAACGCTAGCACCTTAGCGAGGATCTTCAGATCCGCATTTAAAAGCGCTATGGGGCGATACGACTAGCATTCCAGGGGGTCCTTCCCCGGCTTCAAGAGGAGGACCATGTAAGCCTCCATCATCAAAGCTGGTAAGTCTAGGGGCCAGGCGAGACCTAAACGCCCTGTAGAAGTCCGCCGGGAACCCATCTAGCCCCGGCACCTTCTGTGGAGGGAAAGTGAGCATGGCCGCTTCAATTTCCAGGGCAGAAATGGGTTTATCTAATGCTGCCATATCGGTATCCGACAATCTTGGCATGGAAAGGGCCCGCAATGCCTCCTCTAATTCTAAAGGGTCATAAGGTGGAATTGGCGAGTATAGTGTTGAATAGAATTGCATGAATTCCTCCAGTATCTCCTTGGGGTCAGTAACTAAGGATCCCCCCTTTATTCCTCACCACCAGTACACAGACCGGTGTCTTAAAGTCAGCAGCAAGGTTAGCCAGCAACTTGCCATTTTTGTCCCCCTCCGCAAACACCGTTTCCGCCCTCTGCCGTACCTCGGTGTGTGCTAAATTTGTAAAGTGTAATGCAACCGAACGTTGAGCCTCCAATAAGGAGGTGTTATTGACCTCCGAGGGAGAGTCTGCTTGCCGTTTAGCACTCTCTCACTCATGGGCCATGAGATGCGCACTCTCTTGTCCATGTTCTTTCCGGACCCCCTTAATTGCAGAGATGCACTCGCCACCGCCTTGAAAGCGTCCCATACCACCGGGGGCTCGGCCGAGCCCTCATTATTTTCCCAGTAGGCGGTCATCGACGTTTGCACCTGTGCAATCACTTGTTCTTCCAATAACCAACCCGGCGCTAATGTCCAACCTCCCTTCCTACCCCCTATAGGGAAGGCTAAAGTGACTAGAAGTGGATTATGATCCAACGCTCCCCCAGGTAAGTAGTCGGACTCAGACACAAACTGCAGGACGGGAGCATTACCAAACGCCAAATCAATCGTAGCTGAGGATTTGTGGGTAGAAGACAAATGAGAGTATGACACAGTATCCGGGTGCTTCCATCTCCACAGCTCAGTCAGGCCCGCCATAGACGCCCAGGAGCTGAGGTCCACCGAGGCCGATCTACCAGCGTTGGAGGAATCCAGCACCGATTCCAAAATGGCATTATAATCCCCCAGGAGAATCGTTGGGAGATGGAGATGAGGCGCCAGTTTAACCAATAAATCACACAGTAGGGTTACCTTAAATGGAGGGGGCAAATATACATTGACCAACAGCATTTTATGAGAATATATATCCAAGAGGACTGCCACATATCGACCTCCCGGGTCAGTAAATACCTTGTGTATGTTGCACGGGATTGATTTACTTATCAGAATGGAAACCCCTCTAGCGTAAGTAGAGTATGTAGAATGTACTGCCCTCTGAATCCAGGGCCTGCGCAAAGACAAAATTTTACTGCCCTCTAAATGTGTCTCTTGCAGGAGGACGATATGTGGTTTGACCTGCTTGAGGTACTGAAACACTGCCGCCCTCTTAAATTTGTTGTTTAAACCCCGGACATTCCAGGAAAGTATTTTAAGTCTGCTATCCATTGAGGAAAAGAAAAAATTAGAAACCCACATAACTTTAAGTACTGGAGGAGGGGCAGGTGAAGGCATCACATAATTCGATATAAACAGTATATTTGGTGGTGGTACAGCACAAGTATAACCCCCATGGCTTTGGTCAATAAAACAAAAAAACTCCCCTGCTGTCATACCAGAAACTACTAAACTATTAAAAAACTGGAGCACAAAAACTAAAAACATAACTTATCCGGTATGCAGCTTGATCCCTGTAACAAACCCGTAGGAGTCCAGCCTGACGTGTCGATAGTTCGGTATTTGAAAAAAATATAAAAATAATAGGTAAAAACACAAAGTTGTCCGCGTCCGTCACACCAGATTCCTGGCCTGTCTATGACAGGATGTGTGCAGCTAACCCTGCACATGGAACCACATATGACGATAACCTGAGATAAGGAGTGCAGTACATTACTGATTACCACTGCACCAGTTCAGGGTTGGCAAACCATTGAAGCAGTGAGGTAGTGAGGTACTCCCCAAAAAAGAAAAACAAAACACAAACAAAATTTAGACAGGTCATCACTCCAAGGGAGAACCCCAGTCCGGATAGCACTGAACAACTTGAGGCTTTTCCAATTTAAAAGGGGAAAGAGTAGAGCACAAAAACAAAATCAAAGTGGGTCAAGCAGAACCTCCCGGCAACCAACAGGGACAACTGGGAAGGATAGATCCTATGTGTGCAGCAACATCACTGGGCGTGATCCAGCCACTCACAGGCATCCTGCGGGGTATCAAAGAACTTCACTGATCCTTTGTATTGCACACGGAGACGGCTGGGATACAGCATACTGTATTTCAGCTCCTTCTCACGGAGCCTCTTTTTTACATCTGTGAAGGAGCGACGCCTCCTCTGAGTCTCCGACGAGAAATCCGGGAACAGCATGATGCGGGCATTCTCATATTTCAGGTCTTGATGCTTTCTAGCTTCAGCCAGCAGCATGTCACGGTCCCTATAATTTAGGAAACGGACCAGGAAGGGACGCGGTGGGGCACCTGATTTCCAGGCTCCAGTGGGTACTCTGTGTGCCCTTTCAGCTACATACGTGGGGGGAAGATCACCCAGGTCTAGTAAAGTTTTAAAGAACTGTTCGGCAAAAGCAGTTGTGGCAACCCCCTCAGCCCCTTCTGGCAACCCCCACCACTCTTACGTTGTTCCTCCTCTGACGGTCCTCGGCGTCATCCGCTCTGTGTTGTAGCATCCGGACCATACCCTCCAGCTCTGTCAGTTGTGAGCCCTGGGTGTGTGTAACGTCCTCCACCCCTGATATACGGTCCTCTGCAGTTGTCAGCCGGCCTCTAATCTTATCCAGATCATGTCGGATGAGATTACATTCAGATGCCAGGCAGTCGATGCGGGTCATGAGCTCTGCCTTGGAAGCTGCTATGGCCTCGAGAATCGGGCCCGTTATAGCCGCCGTATCCACCTCAATTTCCTGCGGGAGGAGTGAAGGGGCCTCTGGGACTTGTGGTGCCGCATCAGCCGACTGCGCCATCTTGGAGGCCTGCGTTGCAGCGCGTGAAACTGTAGGAAGCAATATGGCGTGGGCGGAGTTAGCCGCCATGCTGCTCTGAGAACGGAGCTGCCTCTGCTCCAGCTGCGGCTGGTTAAGGTGCTTCAAAAACTTCTTGGAGGCCGAGGACGGCATAGTTGTGTGCCACGTCTGTTCCCCCAGTCCTGGTAGTAAGTGCAGCGGTAATAGGGCGTTCGGTCAGCCGCTATCAGGATAATAGACCGGAGATAAGCCGGAGCTCTGGGAGAACACGTCTTACCGCAATCACATCCGGCCACGTCCCCCCTTTGCTATAAATACTTAAAGGAGTTCTTTAAGATAATTTGTTGACATTCGCTACATCCTCCTCTCAAACCCATGTAAATCCTTTTACCTTCAAAGGATTTTGGCTTTTTCTAAAATACGTATACACATTTATGCTGCTCACTTCCTCCCGTCCACTGACATTGCCTACTCTCCTGTGATCAAACACGAGACTGAAAGATTTGCAGGATGTTGTGGAAGCCAGTCACCAGTGTGCCTTCCCCAGTAAAACAGTAACCTCATTGAATGTTTCCTGACAGACTCCATGGCAGACTACATGTGGGTTAACCCCGCCTCCTCTCCATAGCTATAGGACCCCTTACCCATAAATTTGAGCTCACCTCCACAGACAGGTGTTCCTTTTTTGTCCTCCTCATTTGGACCCTTCATCATGTGATTCAGTGCAAATCCAGGATGTCCGTCAGGATCAGGTACCAGTTATGCGGTGCACCCAGGGCCCAGCTATGAGCGGGCGAGTGGTTTTCGGGCAGATGATACCCCTATGGTGGAAGGGATGTGGCCCAGTGTACCAGGACGGACGCAGGACTGGCTGGCAAGGTCTGAAGATTTTTGTCTATTTTCCATGGCAGACCGTTTATGTGTGTTTGTCTGTTTCTTCCTTGTGTATTGAATGTCGCGCCGTGTGTGGAACGCTTCTGCGGTCCAGGACGCCACTCCACTTCCTGGTTCCCGGTCCGCCGTATGTCTGCGATTGCGCGAAGCTGCGGTGAAACCGAGGCTTGGTCTTCGCACGTGCGCAGTGCGGCGGAGGGGTCAGGGGCCGCGCAGGCGCAGTAGGTTCGGTCTTTTCGGCGCATGCATGCAGCGGGACCAGCCCTGACGTCATTCCGGCGGGTTATTTAAACCGCCGAAGAGCCCTATACAGGTGGGATAACCTGTGGGCATATAGCGGCAGCCTCCCGGAGCCTCAATTCTACTGGACGAGGGTAAGCACTTCTGGCAATGTACTACATGTAATGCTTTATACTGTAGTGTCTCTTAAAAGGGACAGTCTTAAAAAAACAAAAAAAAAAATAATAATTTTTTTTGTGTGCTGTTCTTGCATTGATTTGCCTATCCTCAGTCTAGGTAGAGTAGTACGGATCATTGTGTGTCTTCCTCATCATGGACTCATCGTCACCGCCGTGTGGCCAGCCCTCCCGCACAAGGTATGTGCGGAGTTGGTAGGGGGTTGGTGTCTTGGTGTCATTAATGCTGGTGGTTGCTAACGGTTACAACCTCCCCCCCCCCTCCCTCTGTATTATCTTTTACAGCCCGGCTACATCTCATCGGTCACAAGATAGAGACCTTGCCAGGCCACAACATCATCATCACCAATCATCTTCTAGGTCCAGACGTGATACTCCGTCTAGGACCCACCATCATAGGGGACGCTCACATTCCCCCTCTAGACATAGGAGATGTTCCCATTCCTACTCTAGTCACCGCCACCACCACCGCGATAGTCGCTCTGACCACAGAGCCTGTTAGGGATGTAAAACCAGAATCCCAGAGGGCAAATCGCTGTGTGAACCATGCTATGCCCGAGCGGTCAGTGAGAAAGAGACTGAAAAACAGAATCTGGAGTCTCTTGTTAAACGTGTGGTACAGCAGTCTATGATGGAAATAGATGCCACCCACACAAGGAGTCAGTCCACCACCTTGTCTGGCTCCTTGGCTGACGAGGCTCAGGAGGATCCCGGCCAATTCCAGCCCCATGATTCCTCCCATGTTTCCTCGCAAGACGAGATGGAGGGAGATGATTATGTAGTGGGATTCGACTACGCTTTAGTCGCTCCACTGATCAAGGCAGTGAAGGAAACCTTAAAGCTGGAGGATGCCACCCCCCCCCCCCCCAGAAAAACAAAGAAAACTGTTTAAGCAACTGGGGAAGGAACGCTCCAATTTCCCATTTCCCTCCGAGCTGAAAGGAGTGTTTGAGGAAGAATGGAGCAAGGGAGACAAGAAGAGTTCCATGCTAAGCAAAACCTCTAAACTATATCCCTTTAAATCCGAGGAAGTTAAGCATTTGGAAAATGCTCCCCTCGTGGATGCAGCAGTAATGCGCCTAGCGAAGCATGTCACCCTCCCACTAGATGACACCGTGGCTTTTAAAGATGGTCTGGATCGAAAGATTGACCAAGATCTTAAGAGGATATATAAGTCACTGCATTGGAGGCCTGGGTGGAAAATGTGGACTCCGTTCTAAAAGGTGTCTCGGAGGAACTAGCACAAAAGTTAAGCAGTACAAGAACTTAAACTAGCTGTTGCCTTTTTGGGAGAAGCATCAATTGATCTCATCCGCTTGATGGCTAAATCCATGCTTTCTTCGGTCACAGCCAAACGAGCACTATGGTTGCGCCCCTGGCTTGCTGATCCAGCCTCAAAGCAAGCTTGGTGTAAAATTCCTTTTGAAGGAACTTCCTTGTTTGGAAACAAGCTAGACAACGCCATTTCAAAGGCTACAGGCGGAAAATCGGGCTTCCTCCCTCAGGACAGACGTCCGTTTAACCAAAGGAAACCTCAACAGGGACGCAGTACAGAGCGTTCAAGAGAGGCATGCTCCTATAGGCCCGGACGGGATTTTAGGAGAAGCTGGAATTGGAACAGGCAGACATCATCTTTCCAAAAAACCGGCAAGAAACAGACGCCCGGTGGGCGCGAGCCAACCAAGTCCTTTTGAGATTGGGCCCGCCTAAGCGGGTCGGGTAGGGGCTCGCCTACGTCTCTTCCGGCACGTTTGGGTGGCCTCAATCTCAGACCATTGGACCATCAAAACGGTCTCAACAGGTCACACATGGTCCTTCACCAAGGTTCCTCCATGCAGACCAATGAAAACTTCCATGCCTCAATCAAAAGAAAAACAACAAGTTCTTCTTTCTTATGTGAATGCCCTGAAAGATCAAGGAGCAGTGGTGCCCGTCCCAGAGGACGAGGAATTCCAGGGGGTATACTCCCCCCTCTTCCTAATACAGAAGAAGAATGGCTCCTGGCGTCCAGTTATAGATCTCACTTTCCAGAACAGGTACATAAGACACGAGAAATTCAAAATGGAATCACTCTCAACGATCCAAAAAATCGTTCAACCAGGCGACTGGTTGATCATAATAGATCTAAAGGATGCGTATTTTCATGTTCCCGTGGCAGAAGAGTTCCACAAATACCTTCGATTTCAGGTCGATCGAGAGCACTTGCAATTTATTTGTCTTCCATTCGGACTAACGACCTCTCCAAGAGTCTTTTCCAAGGTACTGTTGGCGATTGTATCTCTTATCAGAATACAGGGTGTGCGTCTATCATTATCTGGACGATCTGCTATTACTGTCCCAAGACAAACAGCTGTTGCGGATCCACAAAGACCAAGTGATCTCTACACTGATAGAGTTCGGATGGCTCCTAATTTGGGAGAAAAGTCAGCTAGAGCCGACCCAACGCCTAACCTATCTAGGAGCTCAATTCGACACCGTAGAGAATACCATCTCTCTTCCGGAAGAAAAAATCCCGGTCATTCGGGAAAGAATATCCTTAGCCCTAGACTACTCTCACCTAAAGGCGTCACAGTGCCTGAAGATAATCGGCACGATGGTGGCCACATCCCCCATGGTCAAATGGGCAATGTGGAGGCTTCGTCCTTTCCAATCAGGATTTCTCCAGCAGTGGAAGTCAGATGATCCCAATCAGCCGATCAGGATTACTCAGTCAATGAGGAACATTCTCCCCTGGTGGCTTCAACACAAAAACTTGTTAACATGCCACTCTCTTGCTCCCATCCAATGGATGACTGTTACATCCAATGCCAGCAATGCGGGCTGGGGGGCACATTGTGGGGCAGAATTGGCTCAGGGCAAATGGGATGCCCGTCTCCACATTCCAGGGTCAAACGTGCTGGAACTGCGCGCGGCATGGTGCGCCCTTCAAGCCTTCTCCCACCTTCTGAAAGGGAAGTCGGTCCTTCTCAGAATGGACAACACCACTGCTGTGGCATATGTGAAGAGACAAGGGGGCACTCGGAGCTCCACCCTTCTCCAAGAGGTCGAACCTATCATGACCTGGGCTCAGAGGAATCTGCTCAACTTAACAGCAGTCTTCATTCCAGGGGAACAGAACATTCAAGTGGACTTCCGGTCACGCAGCACCTTAGACAACAACGAATGGTCACTGCATCCACAAACATTCAAGTGGATCCTATCGTTGGGAATAGTTCCAGAAGTGGATCTGTTTGCATCCCCCTGCAATCACAAAGTGAACAGATACTTCACTCGAGGTCGGTGCAGCCAAGCCTTTGGAGTAGATGCACTAATGAGCCAATGGAGATTCAACAAGGCATATGCCTTCCCTCCACCTCCGATCATACTGAAATTCCTGCAGCGGCTCCCGTTGGAGAAAGTCGAAGTGATAACAATAGCACCATATTGGCCGAGCAGGCCATGGTTTCCTCTCCTGAACCTGATGAGCTTCAGGGACCCGCTGCCTCTTCCTCTCAGGCCGGACCTTCTTTCTCAGGGGGCGACCCTGCACCGTTGTCCAGCGATACTGAGACTGATGGTTTGGTTTTTGAGAGGGAGAGGCTAGAGTCTCTTGGGTGTGCCTCAGGGGTAATCTCTACCCTTATGAGCTCCAGAAAGCCTAACACAAACAAAACCTATAACAGAATCTGGACAAGATTCGTCAGCTTCATGACTTCTGCCGGAAAATCCTTCAGAGATCCTGGAGTTCAAGATGTCCTGAGTTTTCTCCAGACAGGCTTGGATCTTCCTTTATCGATCAGTTCCCTCAGGGTACAAGTTTCAGCCTTATCGGCATTTTCAGGAACATCATGGGCAACTCATCCCCTGGTTCAACAGTTCTTTCGGGGGGCTTCGAGAATCAGGCCTCAGAGGAAACCCAGATTCCCGAAATGGGATCTTCCGCTCGTCCTTGATGCTCTTTCAGCGCTCAACAACAAGGATCTTTCTGTTAGAGACTTATCAATCAAACTGGCCTTTCTATTGGCCATTACCTCAGCCAAAAGGGTTTCAGAAATAAGCTTCCTGGGTTATCAAGAAACCTTTCTGACTTTCTTCCCGAACCGTGTGGTCCTTATTCCCATTCTTGGGTCTAAACCCAAAGTCACGTCAGGTTTTCACGAAAACCAGGAAATAGTCCTTCCTACCTTCAATTCTCCAGAATCAGCAGATGCTCATCCCCTGGATGTTGGCGAGACTCTGAAAGAGTATCTGAGAGTCACTTCATCTTTTAGAAACTCGAACTACCTGTTCTTATTACATTCTGGCAGCAACAAAGGAAAGAGAGCTTCCTCCAGATTGATAGCAGCCTGGATCGTTCAGTCTATTCAACAGGCTTACAGGGCAAAGGGCTTGGCCCCTACAGAGGCGGTGACGGCTCATTCCACCAGAGGCATGGCAGCCTCATGGGCAGCAGCTCGACACGTGGCTCCTGAAGTGATTTGCAAGGCAGCTTCGTGGTCTTCCATTAATACCTTTATGACTCATTATTGCATTGAGCCTGCTTCCCTTTCCTCTGTAAATTTTGGTCGAAAAATCCTATCAGTTGATGGGAAAGATTAAATATTTTTGTTCAAGCATACCCTCCCATGTGGATTGGCTAGTTATTTCCCACACGTAGTCTGCCATGGAGTCTGTCAGGAAAACGGAAAATTTATTACCAATACTTACCGTAATTTTCCTTTCCTGATAGACTCCATGGCAGACGGAGTTCCCACCCATGAATAAAAATATGAGAGTCGAAATTTGAGTCGGCTAGTTACGGAACACCTGTCTGTGGAGGTGAGCTCAAATTTATGGGTAAGGGGTCCTATAGCTATGGAGAGGAGGCGGGGTTAACCCACACGTAGTCTGCCATGGAGTCTATCAGGAAAGGAAAATTACGGTAAGTATTGGTAATAAATTTTCCGTTTTCATGTGCATCAGGAAATTGGGCTTTATTGGGAAAACTTTTACACAATAAGGATGTATATTTTGTGACTAAAGACCTATGCTGGGAAAATTATGCTGGGGACACCTATGCTGGGAAAAATTATGCTGGGGACACCTATGCTGGGAAAATTATGCTGGGAAAATTATGCTGGGGACACCTATGCAGGGAAAATTATGCTGGGAAAATTATGCCGGGGAAACTTATGCTGGGGACACCTATGCTGGGAAAATTATGCTGGGGACACCTATGCTGGGAAAAATTATGCTGGGGACACCTATGCTGGGAAAATTATGCTGGGAAAATTATGCTGGGGACACCTATGCAGGGAAAATTATGCTGGGAAAATTATGCCGGGGAAAATTATGCTGGGGACACCTATGCTGGGAAAATTATGCTGGGGACACCTATGCTGGGAAAATTATGCTAGGGACACCTATGCTGGGAAAATTATGCTGGGGACACCTATGCTGGGAAAAATTATGCTGGGAAAATTATGCCGGGGAAAATTATGCTGGGGGCACCTATGCTGGGAAAATTATGCTGGGGACACCTATGCTGGGAAAATTATGCTGGGGACACCTATGCTGGGAAAATTATGCTGGGGACACCTATGCTGGGAAAATTATGCTGGGGACACCTATGCTGGGAAAAATTATGCTAGGGACACCTATGCTGGGAAAATTATGCTGGGGACACCTATGCTGGGAAAATTATGCTGGGGACACCTATGCTGGGAATATTATGCTGGGAAAATTATGCTGGGGACACCTATGCTGGGAAAATTATGCTGGGGACACCTATGCTGGGAAAATTATGCTGGGGACACCTATGCTGGGAAAAATTATGCTGGGGACACCTATGCTGGGAACACCTATGCTGGGAAAATTATGCCGGGGAACACCTATGCTGGGAAAATTATGCCGGGGAAAATTATGCTGGGGACACCTACAGTAGGTGCCGCCGATATTGTGTTTCTATCGCGCTCCCATCGCCGAGATTCTCGGCGACAGGAGTGCCGAGATGTCGGCAGCAGGGTGGCGACACGTGTCGCGCTCGCTGCAATGGCGTGGAGACGCGACACTGTATTGAGCGGGGATCCGACGCGGATTCCCGCCAATACCAGGCACTGCGTTTGGTATGAATCCTGAGCGGGAACTCCACGCCAATTTTTAAAGAAAAAAACGGCGTGGGTTCCCCCTCCAGGGGCATACCAGGCCCTTGGGTCTGGTCTGGATTTGAAGGGGAACCCTACGCCGAAAAAACGGCGTGGGGGTCCCCCTCAAGATCCAAACCAGACCCTTATCCGAGCACACAACCTGGCAGGCCGCAGGGGAAGAGGGGGGACGATAGCGGCCCCCCCTCCCTCCTGAACCGTACCAGGCCACATGCCCTCAACATGGGGGGTTTGGTGCTCTGGGGCAGGGGGGCGACCTGCGGCCCCCCCTGCCCCAGAGCACCCTGCCCCCATGTTGATGAGGACAGGGCCTCTTCCCGACAACCCTGGCCGTTGGTTGTCGGGGTCTGCGGGCGGGGGGCTTATCGGAATCCGGGAGCCCCCTTTAATAAGGGGGCCCCCAGATACCAGCCCCCCCACCCTATGTGAATGAGTATGGGGTACATCGTACCCCTACCCATTCACCTGGTGGAAAATAAATGGAAATAAAAACACAACACAGTTTTTAAAAGTATTTTATTGCACCGCTCCGGAGGTCTTCTTCCGACTTCGGGGGTCTCCGGTGTCGTCGCCGCGTTCTCCGGTTCTTTCTTCTGCCGGGCCTCCGCTAACTTCTTTTTAGCTCTTTTGCTAACGGAGGCCCGGTCTTCTCCGTCGTCTTCTTCTTCTCCCGCTCTCCGGTTCTTCTCCCTCTCTCCGGTGTCGTCGCCGCCGCGTTCTCCGGTTCTTTCTTCCGCCGGGCCTCCGCTAACTTCTTTTTAGCTCTTTTGCTAGCAGAGGCCCGGTCTTCTCCGTTGTCGCCGTCGGCGTCTAATTCCCTCTTCTCCTCCTCGATGTTGACTCGTCGCTTCCTCTCGCAGTAATGGTAAATCTTCGGTCCGCAGAGATAAATCTATTCTTCACATGACGTCACAGTCACATGCTCCGGGGCACATGTGCACATGACGTCACAGTCACATGCTCCAGGGCACATGTGCACATGACGTCACAGTCACATGCTCCAGGGCACATGTGCACATGACGTCACAGTCACATGCTCCAGGGCACATGTGCCCCGGAGCATGTGACTGTGACGTCATGTGAAGAATAGATTAATCTCTGCGGACCGAAGATTTACCATTACTGCGAGAGGAAGCGACGAGTCAACATCGAGGAGGAGAAGAGGGAAGAAGACGCCGACGGTGATGACGACGGAGAAGACCGGGCCTCTGCTAGCAAAAGAGCTAAAAAGAAGTTAGCGGAGACCCGGCGGAAGAAAGAACCGGAGAACGCGGCGACGACACCGGAGAGCGAGAGAAGAACCGGAGAGCGGGAGAAGAAGAAGAAGGCGACGGAGAAGACCGGGCCTCCGTTAGCAAAAGAGCTAAAAAGAAGTTAGCGGAGGCCCGGCAGAAGAAAGAACCGGAGAACGCGGCGACGACACCGGAGACCCCCGAAGTCGGAAGAAGACCTCCGGAGCGGTGCAATAAAATACTTTTAAAAACTGTGTTGTGTTTTTATTTCCATTTATTTTCCACCAGGTGAATGGGTAGGGGTACGATGTACCCCATACTCATTCACATAGGGTGGGGGGCCGGTATCTGGGGGCCCCCTTATTAAAGGGGGCTCCCGGATTCCGATAAGCCCCTCGCCCGCAGACCCCGACAACCAACGGCCAGGGTTGTCGGGAAGAGGCCCTGTCCTCATCAACATGGGGGCAGGGTGCTCTGGGGTGGGGGGGCCGCAGGTCGCCCCCCTGCCCCAGAGCACCAAACCCCCCATGTTGAGGGCATGTGGCCTGGTACGGTTCAGGAGGGAGGGGGGGGGCGCTATCGTCCCCCCTCTTCCCCTGCGACCTGCCAGGTTGCGTGCTCAGATAAGGGTCTGGTTTGGATCTTGAGGGGGACCCCCACGCCGTTTTTTCGGCGTAGGGTTCCCCTTCAAATCCAGGCAAGACCCAAGGGCCTGGTATGCCCCTGGAGGGGGAACCCACGCCATTTTTTTCTTTAAAAATTGGCGTGGAGTTCCCGCTCAGGATTCATACCAAACGCAGTGCCTGGTTTTGGCGGGAATCCGCGTCGGATCCCCGCCTATCGGCAATGCGTGTCGCTCATCGTGAAAGGAACATTTTTTCCTTTCCCGATGACGAGACAGCTCGGCGCTGGCTCTCGCGACGGAGCTCATAGGGTGTCAATATCGCCGCTAGAAGCGGCGATATTGACACAATATCGGCGGCACCTACTGTATGCTGGGAAAATTATGCTGGGGACACCTATGCTGGGAAAGTTATGCTGGGAAAATTATGCCGGGGAAAATTATGCTGGGGACACCTATGCTGGGAAAATTATGCTGGGGACACCTATGCTGGGAAAAATTATGCTAGGGACACCTATGCTGGGAAAATTATGCTAGGGACACCTATGCTGGGAAAATTATGCTGGGGACATCTATGCTGGGAAAATTATGCTGGGGACACCTATGCTGGGAAAATTATGCTGGGGACACCTAAGCTGGGAAAATTATGCTGAGGACACCTATACTGGGAAAAATTATGCTGGGAACACCTACGCTGGGAAAATTATGCCGGGGAAAATTATGCTGGGGACACCTATGCTGGGAAAATTATGCTGGGGACACCTATGCTGGAAAAATTATGCTGGGGAAAATTATGCTGGGGACACCTATGCTGGGGACACCTATGCTGGGAAAAATTATGCTGGGGACACCTATGCTGGGAACACCTATGCTGGGAAAATTATGCCAGGGAAAATTATGCTGGGGACACCTATGCTGGGAAAATTATGCTGGGGACACCTATGCTGGGAAAATTAGGCTGGGGACACCTATGCTGGGAAAATTAGGCTGGGGACACCTATGCTGGGAAAAATTGTGCTGTGGACACCTATGCTGGAAAAATTAGGCTGGGGACACCTATGCTGGGAAAATTATGCTGGGGACACCTATGCTGGGAAAATTAGGCTGGGGACACCTATGCTGGGAAAATTAGGCTGGGGACACCTATGCTGGAAAAATTAGGCTGGGGACACCTATGCTGGGAAAAATTGTGCTGGGGACACCTATGCTGGGAAAATTATGCTAGGAAAATTATGCTGGGGACACCTATGCTGGGAAAAATTATGCCGGGGAAAATTATGCTGGGGACACCTATGCTGGGACAATTGGGACAATTAGGCTGGGGACACCTATCCTGGGAAAATTATGCTGGGAAAATTATGCTGGGGACACCTATCCTGGGAAAATTATGCTGGGAAAATTATGCTGGGGACACCTATGCTAGGAAAATTATGCTGGGGACACCTATGCTGGGAAAAATTATGCCGGGGAAAATTATGCTGGGGACACCTATGCTGGGAAAATTATGCTGGGGACACCTATGCTGGGAAAATTATGCTGGGGACACCTATGCTGGGAAAATTAGGCTGGGGACACCTATGCTGGGAAAATTAGGCTGGGGACACCTATGCTGGGAAAAATTGTGCTGGGGACACCTATGCTGGGAAAACTATGCTGGGGACACCTATGCTGGGAAAAATTGTGCTGGGGACACCTATGCTTGGAAAATTATGCTGGGGACACCTATGCTGGGAAAAATTATGCTGGGGACACCTATGCTGGGAAAAGTATGCTGGGGACACCTATGCTGGGAAAATTATGCTGGGGACACCTATGCTGGGAAAATTATGCTGGGGACACCTATGCTGGGAAAATTATGCTGGGAAAATTATGCTGGGGACACCTATGCTGGGAAAATTATGCTGGGGACACCTATGCTGGTAAAATTATGCTGGGGACACCTATGCTGGGAAAATTATGCTGGGGACACCTATGCTGGGAAAAATTATGCTGGGGACACCTATGCTGGGAAAATTATGCTGGGGACACCTATGCTGGGAAAATTATGCTGGGAAAATTATGCTGGGGACACCTATGCTGGGAAAATTATGCTGGGGACACCTATGCTGGGAAAATTATGCTGGGGACACCTATGCTGGGAAAATTATGCTGGGAAAATTATGCTGGGAAAATTATGCTGGGGACACCTATGCTGGGAAAATTATGCTGGGGACACCTATGCTGGGAAAATTATGCTGGGGACACCTATGCTGGGAAAAATTATGCTGGGGACACCTATGCTGGGAAAATTATGCTGGGGACACCTATGCTGGGAAAATTATGCTGGGGACACCTATGCTGGGAAAATTATGCTGGGAAAATTATGCTGGGGACACCTATGCTGGGAAAATTATGCTGGGAAAATTATGCTGGGGACACCTATGCTGGGAAAATTATGCTGGGGACACCTATGCTGGGAAAATTATGCTGAGGACACCTATGCTGGGAAAATTATGCCGGGGAAAATTATGCTGGGGACACCTATGCTGGGAAAATTATGCTGGGGACACCTATGCTGGAACAATTAGGCTGGGGACACCTATGCTGGGACAATTATGCTGGGGACACCTATGCAGGGAAAATTATGCTGGGGACACCTATGCTGGGACAATTAGGCTGGGGACACCTATGCTGGGACAATTATGCTGGAAAATTATGCTGGGGACACCTATGCTGGAAAAATTATGCTGGGAAAATTATGCTGGGGACACCTATGCTGGGAAAATTATGCTGGGGACACCTATGCTGGGAAAAATTATGCTGGGGACACCTATGCTGGGAAAAATTATGCTGGGGACACCTATGCTGGGAAAATTATGCTGGGGACACCTATGCTGGGAACACCTATGCTGGGAAAATTATGCCGGGGAAAATTATGCTGGGGACACCTATGCTGGGAAAATTATGCTGGGGACACCTATGCTGGGAAAATTATGCTGGGAAAATTATGCTGGGGACACCTATGCTGGGAAAAATTGTGCTGGGAAAATTATGCTGGGGACACCTATGCTGGGGACACCTATGCTGGGGACACCTATGCTGGGAAAATTATACTGGGGACACCTATGCTGGGAAAATTATGCTGGGGACACCTATGCTGGGAAAATTATGCTGGGAAAATTATGCTGGGGACACCTATGCTGGGAAAATTATGCTGGGGACACCTATGCTGGGAAAATTATGCTGGGGACACCTATGCTGGAAAAATTATGCTGGGGACACCTATGCTGGAAAAATTATGCTGGGGACACCTATGCTGGGAAAATTATGCTGGGGACACCTATGCTGGGAAAATTATGCTGGGGACACCTATGCTGGGAAAATTATGCTGGGAAAATTATGCTGGGGACACCTATGCTGGGAAAATTATGCTGGGGACACCTATGCTGGGGAAAATTATGCTGGGGACACCTATGCTGGGGACACCTATGCTGGGAAAATTATGCTGGGGACACCTATGCTGGGAAAATTATGCTGGGGACACCTATGCTGGGGACACCTATGCTGGGAAAATTATGCTGGGGACACCTATGCTGGGAAAATTATGCTGGGGACACCTATGCTGGGAAAATTATGCTGGGGACACCTATGCTGGGAAAATTATGCTGGGGACACCTATGCTGGGAAAATTATGCTGGGGACACCTATGCTGGGACAATTATGCTGGGGACACCTATGCTGGGACAATTATGCTGGGGACACCTATGCTGGGAAAAATTATGCTGGGGACACCTATGCTGGGAAAATAATGCTGGGGACACCTATGCTGGGAAAATTATGCTGGGGACACCTATTCTGGGAAAATTATGCTGGGGACACCTATGCTGGGAAAAATTATGCTGGGGACACCTATGCTGGGAAAATTATGCTGGGGACACCTATGCTGGGAAAATTATGCCGGGGAAAATTATGCTGGGGACACCTATGCTGGGAAAATTATGCTGGGGACACCTATGCTGGGAAAATTATGCTGGGGACACATATGCTGGGAAAATTATGCTGGGGACACCTATGCTGGGAAAATTATGCTGGGGACACCTATGCTGAGAAAATTATGCTGGGGACACCTATGATGGAAAAATTATGCTGGGGACACCTATGCTGGGAAAATGATGCTGGGGACACCTATGCTGGGGACACCTATGCTGGGAAAATTATGCTGGGAAAAATTATGCTGGGGACACCTATGCTGGGAAAATTATGCTGGGGGCACCTATGCTGGGAAAATTATGCTGGGGACACCTATGCTGGGAAAATTATGCTGGGGACACCTATGCCGGGAAAATTATGCTGGGGACACCTATCCTGGGAAAATTATGCTGGGGACACCTATGCTGGGAAAATTATGCTGGGTTACCTATGCTGGGAAAATTATACTGGGGACACCTATGCTGGGAAAATTATGCTGGGAAAAATTATGCTCGGGACACCTATGCTGGGGACACCTATGCTGGGAAAATTATGCTGGGGACACCTATGCTGGGAAAAATTATGCTGGGGACACCTATGCTGGGAAAATTATGCTGGGGACACCTATGCTGGGGAAATTATGCTGGGAAAAATTATGCTGGGGACACGTACGCTGGGAAAATTATGCTGGGGACACCTACGCTGGGAAAATTATGCTGGGGGCACCTATGCTGGGAAAAATTATGCTGGGAACACCTATGCTGGGAAAATTATGCTGGGGACACCTATGCTGGGAAAATTATGCTGGGGACACCTATGCTGGGAAAATTATGCTGGGGACACCTATGCTGGGAAAAATTATGCTGGGAAAATTATGCTGGGGACACCTATGCTGGGAAAATTTTCCTTTGGACACCTATGCTGGGGACACCTATGCTGGGAAAATTATGCTGCGACAATTATGCTGGGGACACCTATGCTGGGAAAATTATGCTGGGGACACCTATGCTGGGACAATTATGCTGGGGACACCTATGCTGGGACAATTATGCTGGGGACACCTATGCTGGGAAAATTATGCTGGGGACACCTATGCTGGGAAAATTATGCTGGGGACACCTATGCTGGGAAAATTATGCTGGGGACACCTATGCTGGGACACCTATGCTGGGAAAATTATGCTGGGGACACCTATGCTGGGAAAATTATGCTGGGACAATTATGCTGGGGACACCTATGCTGGGAAAATTTTGCTGGGGACACCTATGCTGGGAAAATTTTGCTGGGGACACCTATGCTGGGAAAATATGCTGGGAAAATTATGCCAGGGAAAATTATGCTGGGGACACCTATGCTGGGAAAAATTATGCTGGGGACACCTATGCTGGGAAAATTATGCTGGGGACACCTATGCTGGGAAAATTATGCTGGGTACACCTATGCTGGGAAAATTATGCTGGGGACACCTATGCTGGGAAAATTATGCTGGGGACACCTATGCTGGGAAAATTATGCTGGGACAATTATGCTGGGGACACCTATGCTGGGAAAAATTATGCTGGGGACACCTATGCTGGGAAAATTATGCTGGGAAAATTATGCTGGGGACACCTATGCTGGGAAAATTATGCTGGGGACACCTATGCTGGAAAAATTATGCTGGGGACACCTATGCTGGGGACACCTATGCTGGGAAAATTATGCTGGGGGCACCTATGCTGGGAAAATTATGCTGGGGACACCTATGCTGGGAAAATTATGCTGGGGACACCTATGCTGGGAAAATTATGCTGGGGACACCTATGCTGGGAAAATTATGCTGGGAAAATTATGCTGGGGACACCTATGCTGGAAAAATTATGCTGGGGACACCTATGCTGGAAAAATTATGCTGGGGACACCTATGCTGGGAAAATTATGCTGGGAAAATTATGCTGGGGACACCTATGCTGGGGACACCTATGCTGGGAAAATTATGCTGGGGACACCTATAATGGGAAAATTATGCTGGGGACACCTATAATGGGAAAATTATGCTGGGGACACCTGTGCTGGGAAAAATTATGCTGGGGACACCTATGCTGGGAAAATTATGCCGGGGACACATATGCTGGGAAAATTATGCTGGGGACACCTATGCTGGGAAAATTATGCTGGGGACACATATGCTGGGAAAATTATGCTGGGGACACCTATGCTGGGAAAATTATGCTGGGGACACCTATGCTGAGAAAATTATGCTGGGGACACCTATGATGGAAAAATTATGCTGGGGACACCTATGCTGGGGACACCTATGCTGGGAAAATTATGCTGGGGACACCTATGCTGGGGACAATTATGCTGGGAAAAATTATGCTGGGGACACCTATGCTGGGAAAATTATGCTGGGGACACCTATGCTGGAAAAATTATGCTGGGGACACCTATGCTGGGAAAAATTATGCTGGGGACACCTATGCTGGGGACACCTATGCTGGGAAAATTATGCTGGGGACACCTATGCTGGGACAATTATGCTGGGGACACCTATGCTGGGAAAAATTATGCTGGGGACACCTATGCTGGGAAAATAATGCTGGGGACACCTATGCTGGGAAAATTATGCTGGGGACACCGATGCTAGGAAGATTATACTGGGGACACCTATGCTGGGAAAATTATGCTGGGGACACCTACGCTGGAAAAATTATGCTGGGGACACCTATGCTGGGAAAATTATGCTGGGGACACCTATGCTGGGAAAATTATGCTGGGAAAATTATGCTGGGGACACCTATGCTGGGAAAAATTATGCTGGGGACACCTATGCTGGGAAAATTATGCTGGGGCCTCCTATGCTGGGAAAATTATGCTGGGGACACCTATGCTGGGAAAATTATGCTGGGGACACCTATGCTGGGAAAATTATGCTGGGGACACCTATGCTGGGAAAATTATGCTGGGGACACCTATGCTGGGAAAAATTATGCTCGGGACACCTATGCTGGGGACACCTATGCTGGGAAAAATTATGCTGGGGACACCTATGCTGGGGACACCTATGCTGGGGACACCTATGCTGGGGATACCTATGTTGGGGACACCTATGTTGGGGGCACCTATGTTGGGGGCACCTATGCTGGGAAAATTATACTGGGGACACCTATGCTGGGAAAATTATGCTGGGGACACCTATGCTGGGAAAAATTATGCTGAGGACACCTATGCTGGGAAAATTATGCTGGGGACACCTATGCTGGGAAAATTATGCTGGGGACACCTATGCTGGGAAAATTATGCTGGGGACACCTATGCTGGGAAAATTATGCTGGGGACACCTATGCTGGGAAAATTATGCTGGGGACACCTATGCTGGGAAAATTATGCTGGGGACACCTATGCTGGGAAAAATTATGCTGGGGACACCTATGCTGGGAAAATTATGCTGGGGACACCTATGCTGGGAAAATTATGCTGGGGACACCTATGCTGGGAAAATTATGCTGGGAAAATTATGCTGGGGACACCTATGCTGGGACAATTATGCTGGGGACACCTATGCTTGGACAATTATGCTGGGGACACCTATGCTGGGAAAAATTATGCTGGGGACACCTATGCTGGGAAAAATTATGCTGGGGACACCTATGCTGGGAAAATAATGCTGGGGACACCTATGCTGGGAAAATTATGCTGGGGACACCTATGCTGGGAAAATTATGCTGGGGACACCTATGCTGGGAAAATTATGCCGGGGAAAATTATGCTGGGGACACCTATGCTGGGAAAATTATGCTGGGGACACCTATGCTGGGAAAATTATGCTGGGGACACCTATGCTGGGGACAATTATGCTGGGAAAAATTATGCTGGGGACACCTATGCTGGGAAAATTATGCTGGGGACACCTATGCTGGGAAAATTATGCTGGGGACACCTATGCTGGGAAAATTATGCTGGGGACACCTATGCTGGGAAAATTATGCTGGGGACACCTATGCTGGGGACACATATGCTGGGAAAATTATGCTGGGGACACCTATGCTGGGAAAAATTATGCTGGGGACACCTATGCTGGGAAAATTATGTTGGGGACACCTATGCTGGGAAAATTATGCTGGGGACACCTATGCTGGGAAAATTATGCTGGGGACACCTATGCTGGGGACACCTATGCTGGGAAAATTATGCTGGGGGCACCAATGCTGGGAAAATTATGCTGGGGACACCTATGCTGGGAAAATTATGCTGGGGACACCTATGCTGGGAAAATTATGCTGGGGGCACCTATGCTGGGAAAGTTATGCTGGGGACACCTATGCTGGAAAAATTATGCTGGGGACACCTATGCTGGAAAAATTATGCTGGGGACACCTATGCTGGGGACACCTATGCTGGGAAAATTATGCTGGGGACACCTATGCTGGTGACACCTATGCTGGGAAAATTATGCTGGGGACACCTATGCTGGGAAAATTATGCTGGGGACACCTGTGCTGGGAAAATTATGCCGGGGAAAATTATGCTGGGGACACCTATGCTGGAAAAATTATGCTGGGGACACCTATGCTGGAAAAATTATGCTGGGGACACCTGTGCTGGGAAAATTATGCTGGGGACACCTGTGCTGGGAAAATTATACTGGGGACACCTATGCTGGGAAAATTATGCTGGGATAAATTATGCTGGGGACACCTATGCTGGGAAAAATTATGCTGGGGAAACCTATGCTGGGGACACCTATGTTGGGGGCACCTATGCTGGGAAAATTATGCTGGGGACACCTATGCTGGGAAAATTATGCTGGGGACACCTATGCTGGGAAAATTATGCTGGGGACACCTATGCTGGGGACACATATGCTGGGAAAATTATGCTGGGGACACCTATGCTGGGAAAAATTATGCTGGGGACACCTATGCTGGGAAAATTATGCTGGGGACACCTATGCTGGGAAAATTATGCTGGGGACACCTATGCTGGGAAAATTATGCTGGGGACACCTATGCTGGGGACACCTATGCTGGGAAAATTATGCTGGGGGCACCAATGCTGGGAAAATTATGCTGGGGACACCTATGCTGGGAAAATTATGCTGGGGACACCTATGCTGGGAAAATTATGCTGGGGGCACCTATGCTGGGAAAATTATGCTGGGGACACCTATGCTGGAAAAATTATGCTGGGGACACCTATGCTGGGGACACCTATGCTGGGAAAATTATGCTGGGAAAATTATGCTGGGGACACCTATGCTGGTGACACCTATGCTGGGAAAATTATGATGGGGACACCTATGCTGGGAAAATTATGCTGGGGACACCTGTGCTGGGAAAATTATGCCGGGGAAAATTATGCTGGGGACACCTATGCTGGAAAAATTATGCTGGGGATACCTATGCTGGAAAAATTATGCTGGGGACACCTGTGCTGGGAAAATTATGCTGGGGACACCTGTGCTGGGAAAATTATACTGGGGACACCTATGCTGGGAAAATTATGCTGGGGGCACCTATGCTGGGAAAAATTATGCTGGGAACACCTATGCTGGGAAAATTATGCTGGGGACACCTATGCTGGGAAAATTATGCTGGGGACACCTATGCTGGAAACATTATGCTGGGGACACCTATGCTGGGAAAATTATGCTGGGGACACCTATGCTGGGAAAATTATGCTGGGAAAATTATGCTGGGGACACCTATGCTGGGAAAAATTATGCTGGGGACACCTATGCTGGGAAAATTATGCTGGGGCCTCCTATGCTGGGAAAATTATGCTGGGGACACCTATGCTGGGAAAATTATGCTGGGGACACCTATGCTGGGAAAATTATGCTGGGGACACCTATGCTGGGAAAATTATGTTGGGGACACCTATGCTGGGAAAAATTATGCTCGGGACACCTATGCTGGGGACACCTATGCTGGGAAAAATTATGCTGGGGACACCTATGCTGGGGACACCTATGCTGGGGACACCTATGCTGGGGACACCTATGTTGGGGACATCTATGCTGGGGACACCTATGCTGGGAAAAATTATGCTGGGGACACCTATGCTGGGAAAATTATGCTGGGGACACCTATGCTGGGAAAATTATGCTGGGGACACCTGTGCTGGGAAAATTATGCTGGGGACACCTGTGCTGGGAAAATTATACTGGGGACACATATGCTGGGAAAATTATGCTGGGGACACTTATGCTGGGAAAAATTATGCTGGGGACACCTATGCTGGGAAAAATTATGCTGGGGACACCTATGCTGGGGACACCTATGTTGGGGGCACCTATGCTGGGAAAATTATGCTGGGGACACCTATGCTGGGAAAATTATGCTGGGGACACCTATGCTGGGAAAATTATGCTGGGGACACCTATGCTGGAAAAATTATGCTGGGGACACCTATGCTGGGAAAATGGGAAAATTATGCTGGGGACACCTATGCTGGGAAAATTATGCTGGGAAAATTATGCTGGGGACACCTATGCTGGGAAAATTATGCTGGGGACACCTATGCTGGGAAAATTATGCTGGGGACAGCTATGCTGGGAAAATTATGCTGGGGACACCTATGCTGGGAAAATTATGCTGGGGACACCTATGCTGGGAAAAATTATGCTCGGGACACCTATGCTGGGGACACCTATGCTGGGAAAATTATGCTGGGGACACCTATGCTGGGAAAATTATGCTGGGGACACCTATGCTTTTGACACCTATGCTGGGGACACCTATGCTGGAAGAATTATGCTGGGGACACCTATGCTGGAAAAATTATGCTGGGGACACCTATGCTGGGGACACCTATGCTGGGAAAATTATGCTGGGGACACCTATGCTGGGAAAAATTATGCTGGGGACACCTATGCTGGGAAAATTATGCTGGGGGCACCTATGCTGGGAAAATTATGCTGGGGACACCTATGCTGGGAAAATTATGCTGGGGACACCTATGCTGGGGACACCTATGCTGGGGACACCTATGCTGGGAAAATTATGCTGGGGACACCTATGCTGGGAAAAATTATGCTGGGGACACCTATGCTGGGAAAATTATGCTGGGGACACCTATGCTGGGAAAATTATGCTGGGGACACCTATGCTGGGAAAATTATGCTGGGGACACCTATGCTGGGAAAATTATGCTGGGGACACCTATGCTGGGAAAATTATGCTGGGAAAATTATGCTGGGGACACCTATGCTGGGAAAATTATGCTGGGGACACCTATGCTGGGAAAATTATGCTGGGGACACCTATGCTGGGAAAAATTATGCTGGGGACACCTATGCTGGGAAAATTATGCTGGGGACACCTATGCTGGGAAAATTATGCTGGGAAAATTATGCTGGGGACACCTATGCTGGGAAAATTATGCTGGGGACACCTATGCTGGGGAAAATTATGCTGGGGACACCTATGCTGGGGACACCTATGCTGGGAAAATTATGCTGGGGACACCTATGCTGGGAAAATTATGCTGGGGACACCTATGCTGGGGACACCTATGCTGGGAAAATTATGCTGGGGACACCTATGCTGGGAAAATTATGCTGGGGACACCTATGCTGGGAAAATTATGCTGGGGACACCTATGCTGGGAAAATTATGCTGGGGACACCTGTGCTGGGAAAATTATGCTGGGGACACCTATGCTGGGAAAATTATGCTGGGGACACCTATGCTGGGAAAAATTATGCTGGGGACACCTATGCTGGGACAATTATGTTGGGGACACCTATGCTGGGAAAAATTATGCTGGGGACACCTATGCTGGGAAAATTATGCTGGGGACACCTATGCTGGGGACACCTATGCTGGGAAAATTATGCCGGGGAAAATAATGCTGGGGACACCTATGCTGGGAAAATTATGCTGGGGACACATATGCTGGGAAAATTATGCTGGGGACACCTATGCTGGGAAAATTATGCTGGGGACACCTATGCTGAGAAAATTATGCTGGGGACACCTATGATGGAAAAATTATGCTGGGGACACCTATGCTGGGGACACCTATGCTGGGAAAATTATGCTGGGGACACCTATGCTGGGGACAATTATGCTGGGGACACCTATGCTGGGAAAATTATGCTGGGGGCACCTATGCTGGGAAAATTATGCTGGGGACACCTATGCTGGGAAAATTATGCTCGGGACACCTATGCCGGGAAAATTATGCTGGGGACACCTATCCTGGGAAAATTATGCTGGGGACACCTATGCTGGGAAAATTATGCTGGGTTACCTATGCTGGGAAAATTATACTGGGGAAAATTATGCTCGGGACACCTATGCTGGGGACACCTATGCTGGGAAAATTATGCTGGGGACACCTATGCTGGGAAAAATTATGCTGGGGACACCTATGCTGGGAAAATTATGCTGGGGACACCTATGCTGGGGAAATTATGCTGGGAAAAATTATGCTGGGGACACGTACGCTGGGAAAATTATGCTGGGGACACCTACGCTGGGAAAATTATGCTGGGGGCACCTATGCTGGGAAAAATTATGCTGGGAACACCTATGCTGGGAAAATTATGCTGGGGACACCTATGCTGGGAAAATTATGCTGGGGACACCTATGCTGGGAAAATTATGCTGGGGACACCTATGCTGGGAACATTATGCTGGGGACACCTATGCTGGGAAAAATTATGCTGGGAAAATTATGCTGGGGACACCTATGCTGGGAAAATTATCCTGGGGACACCTATGCTGGGGACACCTATGCTGGGAAAATTATGCTGGGGACACCTATGCTGGGAAAATTATGCTGCGACAATTATGCTGGGGACACCTATGCTGGGACAATTATGCTGGGGACACCTATGCTGGGAAAATTATGCTGGGGACACCTATGCTGGGAAAATTATGCTGGGGACACCTATGCTGGGAAAATATGCTGGGAAAATTATGCCAGGGAAAATTATGCTGGGGACACCTATGCTGGGAAAAATTATGCTGGGGACACCTATGCTGGGAAAAATTATGCTGGGGACACCTATGCTGGGAAAATTATGCTGGGGACACCTATGCTGGGAAAATTATGCTGGGGACACCTATGCTGGGAAAATTATGCTGGGGACACCTATGCTGGAAAAATTATGCTGGGGACACCTGTGCTGGGAAAATTATGCTGGGGACACCTGTGCTGGGAAAATTATACTGGGGACACCTATGCTGGGAAAATTATGCTGGGGACACCTATGCTGGGAAAAATTATGCTGTGGGCACCTATGCTGGGAAAATTATGCCTGGAACACCTATGCTGGGAAAATTATGCTGGGGACACCTATGCTGGGGACACCTATGCTGGGAAAATTATGCTGGGGACACCTATGCTGGGACACCTATGCTGGGAAAATTATGCTGGGGACACCTATGCTGGGAAAATTATGCTGGGACAATTATGCTGGGGACACCTATGCTGGGAAAATTATGCTGGGGACACCTATGCTGGGAAAATATGCTGGGAAAATTATGCCAGGGAAAATTATGCTGGGGACACCTATGCTGGGAAAAATTATGCTGGGGACACCTATGCTGGGAAAAATTATGCTGGGGACACCTATGCTGGGAAAATTATGCTGGGGACACCTATGCTGGGAAAATTATGCTGGGGACACCTATGCTGGGAAAATTATGCTGGGGACACCTATGCTGGGAAAATTATGCTGGGGACACCTATGCTGGGAAAATTATGCTGGGACAATTATGCTGGGGACACCTATGCTGGGAAAATTATGCTGGGGACACCTATGCTGGGGACACCTATGCTGGGAAAATTATGCTGGGGAGACCTATGCTGGGAAAAATTATGCTGGGGACACCTATGCTGGGAAAATTATGCTGGGAAAATTATGCTGGGGACACCTATGCTGGGAAAATTATGCTGGGGACACCTATGCTGGGAAAATTATGCTGGGGACACCTATGCTGGGGACACCTATGCTGGGAAAATTATGCTGGGGGCACCTATGCTGGGAAAATTATGCTGGGGGCACCTATGCTGGGAAAATTATGCTGGGGACACCTATGCTGGGAAAATTATGCTGGGGACACCTATGCTGGGAAAATTATGCTGGGGGCACCTATGCTGGGAAAATTATGCTGGGGACACCTATGCTGGAAAAATTATGCTGGGGACACCTATGCTGGAAAAATTATGCTGGGGACACCTATGCTGGGGACACCTATGCTGGGAAAATTATGCTGGGAAAATTATGCTGGGGACACCTATGCTGGGAAAATTATGCTGGGGACACCTATGCTGGGAAAATTATGCTGGGGACACCTGTGCTGGGACAAATTATGCTGGGGACACCTATGCTGGGAAAATTATGGCGGGGAAAATTATGCTGGGAAAATTATGCTGGGGACACCTATGCTGGGAAAATTATGCTGGGGACACCTATGCTGGGAAAATTATGCTGGGGACACCTATGCTGAGAAAATTATGCTGGGGACACCTATGATGGAAAAATTATGCTGGGGACACCTATGCTGGGAAAATTATGCTGGGGACACCTATGCTGGGAAAATTATGCTGGGGACACCTATGCTGGAAAAATTATGCTGGGGACACATATGCTGGGAAAATTATACTGGGGACACCTATGCTGGGGACACCTATGCTGGGAAAAATTATGCTGGGGACACCTATGCTGGGGACACCTATGTTGGGGACACCTATGCTGGGGACACCTATGCTGGGGACACCTATGCTGGGGACACCTATGTTGGGGACACCTATGTTGGGGACACCTATGTTGGGGGCACCTATGTTGGGGGCACCTATGCTGGGAAAATTATACTGGGGACACCTATGCTGGGAAAATTATGCTGGGGACACCTATGCTGGGAAAAATTATGCTGGGGACACCTATGCTGGGAAAATTATGCTGGGGACACCTATGCTGGGAAAATTATGCTGGGGACACCTATGCTGGGAAAATTATGCTGGGGACACCTATGCTGGGGACACCTATGCTGGGAAAATTATGCTGGAAAAATTATGCTGGGGACACCTATGCTGGGGACACCTATGCTGGGAAAATTATGCTGGGGACACCTATGCTGGGAAAATTATGCTGGGGACACCTGTGCTGGGACAAATTATGCTGGGGACACCTGTGCTGGGAAAATTATGCTGGGGACACCTGTGCTGGGAAAATTATACTGGGGACACCTATGCTGGGAAAATTATGCTGGGGACACCTATGCTGGGAAAAATTATGCTGGGGACACCTATGCTGGGAAAAATTATGCTGGGGACACCTATGCTGGGGACACCTATGTTGGGGGCACCTATGCTGGGAAAATTATGCTGGGGACACCTATGCTGGAAAAATTATGCTGGGGACACCTATGCTGGAAAAATTATGCTGGGGACACCTATGCTGGGAAAATTATGCTGGGAAAATTATGCTGGGGACACCTATGCTGGGAAAAATTATGCTGGGGACACCTATGCTGGGAAAATTATGCTGGGGCCTCCTATGCTGGGAAAATTATGCTGGGGACACCTATGCTGGGAAAATTATGCTGGGGACACCTATGCTGGGAAAAATTATGCTCGGGACACCTATGCTGGGAAAAATTATGCTCGGGACACCTATGCTGGGGACACCTATGCTGGGAAAAATTATGCTGGGGACACCTATGCTGGGGACACCTATGCTGGGGACACCTATGCTGGGAAAAATTATGCTGGGGACACCTATGCTGGGGACACCTATGCTGGGGACACCTATGCTGGGGACACCTATGTTGGGGGCACCTATGTTGGGGGCACCTATGCTGGGAAAATTATACTGGGGACACCTATGCTGGGAAAATTATGCTGGGGACACCTATGCTGGGAAAAATTATGCTGGGGACACCTATGCTGGGAAAATTATGCTGGGGACACCTATGCTGGGAAAATTATGCTGGGGACACCTATGCTGGGAAAATTATGCTGGGGACACCTATGCTGGAAAAATTATGCTGGGGACACCTGTGCTGGGAAAATTATGCTGGGGACACCTGTGCTGGGAAAATTATACTGGGGACACCTATGCTGGGAAAATTATGCTGGGGACACCTATGCTGGGAAAAATTATGCTGGGGACACCTATGCTGGGAAAAATTATGCTGGGGACACCTATGCTGGGGACACCTATGTTGGGGGCACCTATGCTGGGAAAATTATGCTGGGGACACCTATGCTGGGAAAATTATGCTGGGGACACCTATGCTGGAAAAATTATGCTGGGGACACCTATGCTGGAAAAATTATGCTGGGGACACCTATGCTGGGAAAATTATGCTGGGGACACCTATGCTGGGAAAATTATGCTGGGAAAATTATGCTGGGGACACCTATGCTGGGAAAAATTATGCTGGGGACACCTATGCTGGGAAAATTATGCTGGGGCCTCCTATGCTGGGAAAATTATGCTGGGGACACCTATGCTGGGAAAATTATGCTGGGGACACCTATGCTGGGAAAAATTATGCTCGGGACACCTATGCTGGGAAAATTATGCTGGGGACACCTATGCTGGGGACACCTATGCTGGGGACACCTATGCTGGAAAAATTATGCTGGGGACACCTATGCTGGAAAAATTATGCTGGGGACACCTATGTTGGGAAAATTATGCTGGGGACACCTATGCTGGGGACACCTATGCTGGGGACACCTATGCTGGAAAAATTATGCTGGGGACACCTATGCTGGAAAAATTATGCTGGGGACACCTATGCTGGGAAAATTATGCTGGGGACACCTATGCTGGGAAAAATTATGCTGGGGACACCTATGCTGGGAAAATTATGCTGGGGGCACCTATGCTGGGAAAATTATGCTGGGGACACCTATGCTGGGAAAATTATGCTGGGGACACCTATGCTGGGGTCACCTATGCTGGGGACACCTATGCTGGGAAAATTATGCTGGGGACACCTATGCTGGGAAAATTATACTGGGGACACCTATGCTGGGAAAAATTATGCTGGGGACACCTATGCTGGGGACACCTATGCTGGGGACACCTATGTTGGGGGCACCTATGCTTGGAAAATTATACTGGGGACACCTATGCTGGGAAAATTATGCTGGGGACACCTATGCTGGGAAAAATTATGCTGGGGACACCTATGCTGGGAAAATTATGCTGGGGACACCTATGCTGGGAAAATTATGCTGGGGACACCTATGCTGGGAAAATTATGCTGGGGACACCTATGCTGGAAAAATTATGCTGGGGACACCTGTGCTGGGAAAATTATACTGGGGACACCTATGCTGGGAAAATTATGCTGGGGACACCTATGCTGGGAAAAATTATGTTGGGGACACCTATGCTGGGAAAATTATGCTGGGGACATCTATGCTGGAAAAATTATGCTGGGGACACCTGTGCTGGGAAAATTATGCTGGGGACACCTGTGCTGGGAAAATTATACTGGGGACACCTATGCTGGGAAAATTATGCTGGGGACACCTATGCTGGGAAAAATTATGCTGGGGACACCTATGCTGGGAAAATTATGCTGGGGACACCTATGCTGGGGACACCTATGCTGGAAAAATTATGCTGGGGACACCTATGCTGGAAAAATTATGCTGGGGACACCTATGCTGGGGACACCTATGCTGGGAAAATTATGCTGGGGACACCTATGCTGGGAAAAATTATGCTGGGGACACCTATGCTGGGAAAATTATGCTGGGGGCACCTATGCTGGGAAAATTATGCTGGGGACACCTATGCTGGGAAAATTATGCTGGGGACACCTATGCTGGGAAAATTATGCTGGGGACACCTATGCTGGGGACACCTATGCTGGGGACACCTATGCTGGGAAAATTATGCTGGGGACACCTATGCTGGGAAAAATTATGCTGGGGACACCTATGCTGGGAAAATTATGCTGGGGACACATATGCTGGGAAAATTATGCTGGGGACACCTATGCTGGGAAAATTATGCTGGGGACACCTATGCTGAGAAAATTATGCTGGGGACAACTATGCTGGGAAAATTATGCTGGGGACACCTATGCTGAGAAAATTATGCTGGGGACACCTATGATGGAAAAATTATGCTGGGGACACCTATGCTGGGAAAATTATGCTGGGGACACCTATGCTGGGAAAATTATGCTGGGGACACCTATGCTGGAAAAATTATGCTGGGGACACCTATGCTGGGAAAATTATACTGGGGACACCTATGCTGGGGACACCTATGCTGGAAAAATTATGCTGGGGACACCTATGCTGGGAAAATTATGCTGGGGACACCTATGCTGGGAAAAATTATGCTGGGGACACCTATGCTGGGAAAATTATGCTGGGGGCACCTATGCTGGGAAAATTATGCTGGGGACACCTATGCTGGGAAAATTATGCTGGGGACACCTATGCTGGGGACACCTATGCTGGGAAAATTATGCTGGGGACACCTATGCTGGGAAAAATTATGCTGGGGACACCTATGCTGGGAAAATTATGCTGGGGACACCTATGCTGAGAAAATTATGCTGGGGACACCTATGCTGGGAAAATTATGCTGGGGACACCTAGGCTGAGAAAATTATGCTGGGGACACCTATGATGGAAAAAGTATGCTGGGGACACCTATGCTGGGAAAATTATGCTGGGGACACCTATGCTGGGAAAATTATGCTGGGGACACCTATGCTGGAAAAATTATGCTGGGGACACCTATGCTGGGAAAATTATACTGGGGACACCTATGCTGGGAAAAATTATGCTGGGGACACCTATGCTGGGGACACCTATGCTGGGGACACCTATGTTGGGGGCACCTATGCTTGGAAAATTATACTGGGGACACCTATGCTGGGAAAATTATGCTGGGGACACCTATGCTGGGAAAAATTATGCTGGGGACACCTATGCTGGGAAAATTATGCTGGGGACACCTATGCTGGGAAAATTATGCTGGGGACACCTATGCTGGGAAAATTATGCTGGGGACACCTATGCTTGAAAAATTATGCTGGGGACACCTGTGCTGGGAAAATTATACTGGGGACACCTATGCTGGGAAAATTATGCTGGGGACACCTATGCTGGGAAAAATTATGTTGGGGACACCTATGCTGGGAAAATTATGCTGGGGACATCTATGCTGGAAAAATTATGCTGGGGACACCTGTGCTGGGAAAATTATGCTGGGGACACCTGTGCTGGGAAAATTATACTGGGGACACCTATGCTGGGAAAATTATGCTGGGGACACCTATGCTGGGAAAAATTATGCTGGGGACACCTATGCTGGGAAAATTATGCTGGGGACACCTATGCTGGGGACACCTATGCTGGAAAAATTATGCTGGGGACACCTATGCTGGAAAAATTATGCTGGGGACACCTATGCTGGGGACACCTATGCTGGGAAAATTATGCTGGGGACACCTATGCTGGGAAAAATTATGCTGGGGACACCTATGCTGGGAAAATTATGCTGGGGGCACCTATGCTGGGAAAATTATGCTGGGGACACCTATGCTGGGAAAATTATGCTGGGGACACCTATGCTGGGAAAATTATGCTGGGGACACCTATGCTGGGGACACCTATGCTGGGGACACCTATGCTGGGGACACCTATGCTGGGAAAATTATGCTGGGGACACCTATGCTGGGAAAAATTATGCTGGGGACACCTATGCTGGGAAAATTATGCTGGGGACACATATGCTGGGAAAATTATGCTGGGGACACCTATGCTGGGAAAATTATGCTGGGGACACCTATGCTGAGAAAATTATGCTGGGGACACCTATGCTGGGAAAATTATGCTGGGGACACCTATGCTGAGAAAATTATGCTGGGGACACCTATGATGGAAAAATTATGCTGGGGACACCTATGCTGGGAAAATTATGCTGGGGACACCTATGCTGGGAAAATTATGCTGGGGACACCTATGCTGGAAAAATTATGCTGGGGACACCTATGCTGGGAAAATTATACTGGGGACACCTATGCTGGGGACACCTATGCTGGGAAAAATTATGCTGGGGACACCTATGCTGGGGACACCTATGCTGGGAAAATTATACTGGGGACACCTATGCTGGGAAAATTATGCTGGGGACACCTATGCTGGGAAAATTATGCTGGGGACACCTATGCTGGAAAAATTATGCTGGGGACACCTATGCTGGGAAAAATTATGCTGGGGACACCTATGCTGGGGACACCTATGCTGGGGACACCTATGCTGGGAAAATTATACTGGGGACACCTATGCTGGGAAAATTATGCTGGGGACACCTATGCTGGGAAAATTATGCTGGGGACACCTATGCTGGAAAAATTATGCTGGGGACACCTATGCTGGGAAAATTATACTGGGGACACCTATGCTGGGAAAAATTATGCTGGGGACACCTATGCTGGGGACACCTATGCTGGGGAAATTATACTGGGGACACCTATGCTGAGAAAATTATGCTGGGGACACCTATGCTGGGAAAAATTATGCTGGGGACACCTATGCTGGGAAAATTATGCTGGGGACACCTATGCTGGGAAAATTATGCTGGGGACACCTATGCTGGGAAAATTATGCTGGGGACACCTATGCTGGAAAAATTATGCTGGGGACACCTGTGCTGGGAAAATTATGCTGGGGACACCTGTGCTGGGAAAATTATACTGGGGACACCTATGCTGGGAAAATTATGCTGGGGACACCTATGCTGGGAAAAATTATGCTGGGGACACCTATGCTGGGAAAAATTATGTTGGGGACACCTATGCTGGGAAAATTATGCTGGGGACACCTATGCTGGAAAAATTATGCTGGGGACACCTGTGCTGGGAAAATTATGCTGGGGACACCTGTGCTGGGAAAATTATACTGGGGACACCTATGCTGGGAAAATTATGCTGGGGACACCTATGCTGGGAAAAATTATGCTGGGGACACCTATGCTGGGAAAAATTATGCTGGGGACACCTATGCTGGGAAAAATTATGCTGGGGACACCTATGCTGGGGACACCTATGTTGGGGGCACCTATGCTGGGAAAATTATGCTGGGGACACCTATGCTGGGAAAATTATGCTGGGGACACCTATGCTGGGAAAATTATGCTGGGGACACCTATGCTGGGAAAATTATGCTGGGGACACCTATGCTGGGAAAATTATGCTGGGGACACCTATGCTGGGAAAAATTATGCTGGGGACACCTATGCTGGGAAAATTATGCTGGGGCCTCCTATGCTGGGAAAATTATGCTGGGGACACCTATGCTGGGAAAATTATGCTGGGGACACCTATGCTGGGAAAATTATGCTGGGGACACCTATGCTGGGAAAAATTATGCTCGGGACACCTATGCTGGGAAAAATTATGCTGGGGACACCTATGCTGGGGACACCTATGCTGGGGACACCTATGTTGGGGACACCTATGTTGGGGGCACCTATGCTGGGGACACCTATGCTGGGGACACCTATGCTGGGGACACCTATGTTGGGGGCACCTATGTTGGGGGCACCTATGCTGGGAAAATTATACTGGGGACACCTATGCTGGGAAAATTATGCTGGGGACACCTATGCTGGGAAAAATTATGCTGGGGACACCTATGCTGGGAAAATTATGCTGGGGACACCTATGCTGGGAAAATTATGCTGGGGACACCTATGCTGGGAAAATTATGCTGGGGACACCTATGCTGGGAAAATTATGCTGGGGACACCTATGCTGGGAAAATTATGCTGGGGACACCTATGCTGGGAAAATTATGCTGGGAAAATTATGCTGGGGACACCTATGCTGGGAAAAATTATGCTGGGGACACCTATGCTGGGAAAATTATGCTGGGAAAATTATGCTGGGGACACCTATGCTGGGAAAAATTATGCTGGGGACACCTATGCTGGGAAAATTATGCTGGGGACACCTATGCTGGGAAAATTATGCTGGGGACACCTATGCTGGGAAAAATTATGCTCGGGACACCTATGCTGGGGACACCTATGCTGGGAAAATTATGCTGGGGACACCTATGCTGGGAAAATTATGCTGGGGACACCTATGCTGGGGACACCTATGCTGGAAAAATTATGCTGGGGACACCTATGCTGGAAAAATTATGCTGGGGACACCTATGCTGGGGACACCTATGCTGGGAAAATTATGCTGGGGACACCTATGCTGGGAAAAATTATGCTGGGGACACCTATGCTGGGAAAATTATGCTGGGGGCACCTATGCTGGGAAAATTATGCTGGGGACACCTATGCTGGGAAAATTATGCTGGGGACACCTATGCTGGGAAAATTATGCTGGGGACACCTATGCTGGGAAAAAGTATGCTGGGGACACCTATGCTGGGAAAATTATGCTGGGGACACATATGCTGGGAAAATTATGCTGGGGACACATATGCTGGGAAAATTATGCTGGGGACACCTATGCTGGGAAAATTATGCTGGGGACACCTATGCTGAGAAAATTATGCTGGGGACACCTATGCTGGGAAAATTATGCTGGGGACACCTATGCTGGGAAAATTATGCTGGGGACACCTATGCTGGAAAAATTATGCTGGGGACACCTATGCTGGGAAAATTATGCTGGGGACACCTATGCTGGGGACACCTATGCTGGGGACACCTATGTTGGGGGCACCTATGCTGGGAAAATTATGCTGGGGACACCTATCCTGGGAAAATTATGCTGGGGACACCTATGCTGGAAAAATTATGCTGGGGACACCTATGCTGGGAAAATTATGCTGGGGACACCTATGCTGGGAAAAATTATGCTGGGGACACCTATGCTGGGAAAAATTATGCTGGGGACACCTATGCTGGGAAAAATTATGCTGGGGACACCTATGCTGGAAAAAATTATGCTGGGGACACCTATGCTGGGAAAATTATGCTGGGGACACCTATGCTCGGAAAATTATGCTGGGCACACCTATGCTGGGAAAATTATGCTGGGGACACCTATGCTGGGGACTCCTATGCTGGGAAAATTATGCTGGGGGCACCTATGCTGGGAAAATTATGCTGGGGACACCTATGCTGGGAAAATTATGCTGGGGACACCTATGCTGGGAAAATTATGCTGGGGACACCTATGCTGGGGACACCTATGCTGGGGACACCTATGTTGGGGGCACCTATGCTGGGAAAATTATGCTGGGGACACCTATCCTGGGAAAATTATGCTGGGGACACCTATGCTGGAAAAATTATGCTGGGGACACCTATGCTGGGAAAATTATGCTGGGGACACCTATGCTGGGAAAATTATGCTGGGGACACCTATGCTGGGGACACCTATGCTGGAAAAATTATGCTGGGGACACCTATGCTGGAAAAATTATGCTGGGGACACCTATGCTGGGGACACCTATGCTGGGAAAATTATGCTGGGGACACCTATGCTGGGAAAAATTATGCTGGGGACACCTATGCTGGGAAAATTATGCTGGGGGCACCTATGCTGGGAAAATTATGCTGGGGACACCTATGCTGGGAAAATTATGCTGGGGACACCTATGCTGGGAAAATTATGCTGGGGACACCTATGCTGGGAAAAAGTATGCTGGGGACACCTATGCTGGGAAAATTATGCTGGGGACACATATGCTGGGAAAATTATGCTGGGGACACATATGCTGGGAAAATTATGCTGGGGACACCTATGCTGGGAAAATTATGCTGGGGACACCTATGCTGAGAAAATTATGCTGGGGACACCTATGCTGGGAAAATTATGCTGGGGACACCTATGCTGGGAAAATTATGCTGGGGACACCTATGCTGGAAAAATTATGCTGGGGACACCTATGCTGGGAAAATTATGCTGGGGACACCTATGCTGGGGACACCTATGTTGGGGGCACCTATGCTGGGAAAATTATGCTGGGGACACCTATCCTGGGAAAATTATGCTGGGGACACCTATGCTGGAAAAATTATGCTGGGGACACCTATGCTGGGAAAATTATGCTGGGGACACCTATGCTGGGAAAAATTATGCTGGGGACACCTATGCTGGGAAAAATTATGCTGGGGACACCTATGCTGGGAAAAATTATGCTGGGGACACCTATGCTGGAAAAAATTATGCTGGGGACACCTATGCTGGGAAAATTATGCTGGGGACACCTATGCTCGGAAAATTATGCTGGGCACACCTATGCTGGGAAAATTATGCTGGGGACACCTATGCTGGGGACTCCTATGCTGGGAAAATTATGCTGGGGGCACCTATGCTGGGAAAATTATGCTGGGGACACCTATGCTGGGAAAATTATGCTGGGGACACCTATGCTGGGAAAATTATGTTGGGGACACCTATGCTGGGGACTCCTATGCTTGGAAAATTATGCTGGGGACACCTATGCTGGAAAAATTATGCTGGGGACACCTATGCTGGGAAAATTATGCTGGGGACATCTATGCTGGGGACACCTATGCTGGGGACACCTAAGCTGGGAAAAATTATGCTGGGGACACCTATGCTGGGAAAACGGAAAATTTATATCAAATACTTACCGTAATTTTCCTTTCCTGATGGACTCCATGGCAGCCTACGTGTGGGTTAATCCCGCCCCTCATACCTCATAGGACCCTTCTCCCATAAATCTTTGCTCTGGGCCAGAGGCCGTGTTCCATAATTTAGCCTACTCCAGCCACTGGGAGGGAACTCCTTCTGCCATGGAGTCCATCAGGAAAGGAAAATTACGGTAAGTATTTGATATAAATTTTCCGTTTTCCTGACAGACTCCATGGCAGCCTACGTGTGGGAAATAACTAGCCATACACACCCGGGTGGGCAGAGTGCTGGACAAAAGAAAAAAGGTTTAACTGGCACCATCAACAGACAAGATACGTAAACCACTACGCAGTAGTGTGCCATGAACGTGTTAATTGAAGACCACAAGGCCACCTTGCAAATAACTTCTGGAGGCACGTGACGTGATGCCGCCCATGATGAAGACACTTCTAGTTGAGTGAGCAGTCACCGCTTCTGGAGGCACCAAGCCCTTGGCTTTATAGGCCCACTGAATGGCCTGAACAATCCATGCTCCGATGGATCTGGAAGAGGCACGCATTCCCTTATACTTCCTGTGAAAAGAACGAGCAGGTGGTCGGTCTGACGGAAAGAAGCTGTAGCTTCAAGATACTGACTCAGAGCTTTTCCAACATCTAAGGGATAAACACTGGAATCCTCAGTAGATCTGAACGTTGGAAGAGCAATCTCCTGATTGTCATGAAACACAGATGCCACTTTGGGGTTTGAACCCAACATAGGAATTAAAAGGTTTAGAAATGGCTCCTTGCATCCCTGAGAGCTGATTTCAGAGACCCTCTTGGCCGATGTTATAGCAACCAAGAAGACAACTATTAGAGAGAGTCATTTGACAGAAGATTGATCTTCATGTTCCAACTCTCTACCTAAGAAAAAATCCAGGACAAGGGGAAGATCCCAATTAGAAAAACTTGGCTCTGAGGTCTGAGCCTTATTGCTCCTCTGAAAAACTACTGAGTAAAAGGGTGTCTAGCCCAGGAAACACCCGTAAAGGCAGAGATTACAGCCATTTGGACTCGCAGCGAACTGACTGACAATGAGAGATCCAATCCTGATTGTAAGAAGCCCAGGATATCATGTATCTTTGGGTTATTGCAAGAACCTGCAGTGGAAGAGGTGTAGTCTGAAAACTTTTTCCAAATCCTCTGGTAGACCCTGTTGGTGCCTGTTCTTCTGGCATTTAATATTGTGGAGATGGCCCTACTTGGACAGCCTAGGGCCTCCAACCTTCCCCTCTCAAGAACCAGATCATCAGATGTAGATGGGCCGGGCGTGGATGTAGAAATGCCCCTTGTGATAGGAGATCTGGTCTGGAGGGTAGAGGAACTGGGTCCCGGAAGCTGAGTTGCATCAGCAGTAGAAACCATGGCTTGTTTGGCCAGTACGGGACTATTGCCACTATCTCTGCTTCTTCCATCCTGAGCCTCGACAAAAAACGGAGAATGACAGGAACCGGGGGAAAGGCATAGGCCCTGTGGAACCGCCAATGGTCTGTCAGAGCATCTACCCAAAAGCCTGGGGATACCAAGACCTCGTGTAGTATCTCTCTAGTCTGAAGTTGCATGGGGAGGCGAACAAGTCTACTTCCGGAATGACTCCCAGTGACAGGACCCACCTGAAGACTTCGGGGGGGAAGTCCACTCGTTGTCCAGAGAAACTCTCAACAGAAAATCTGCCTGAACGTTCGGGACTCCAGGGAGATAGACAGCTGTCAGGTTGGCCAGGTTTTTCTGGGCCCAGATCATGATGGGCTCTATTTCCTTTGACAGGGAGAGTCTGCGAGTACCCCCGTCTCTTGATGTATGCGACTGCCGTTGTGTTGTCCAGTCTTAGGAGGACTGAGTCTCCTGCTGTTAAGTGGTGAAAAGGCCTGCAGAGCGCAGAACGCTGCCCGGAGTTCCAGAACATTGGAGACTATCCTGTGAGAGGGAAAATTCCATATGCCTTGGGCTACTTCTGTCAGCCCCTGTTGCTGGCATCTGTAGTGATGGTGACCCAAGACACAGGTGCGATGGAGTGACAATTGAGGAGGTTCCTCTGTTGTAGCCACCAAGGAAAGCTCTCCCGCATGGATGAGGTTATTTGGATAAAGTGATCCCGAAGCCCTGGATTATACTGCTGGAGGAAACCCTTCTGGAAGGGCCGCATTTTCCACTGAGCCCACTTTACCATGGGTGTTGTTGCCACCATGGTGCCAATGATCTTTAGGCATTGAGAGGCTTGAAGATGAGGACGACATTGCAAGCCAAACTCTGTCCCGGATCACTGGGATTTTTCCCCAGGGGTAACAAGATGGTGCTCTTGATAGCGTTGAAGTGTGCCCCGAGGAATACCAGGGACTGCGTAGGATCCAGATGGCTCTTTTCCAGATTCAGAAGCCAACCAAACTCGAGTAGAGTGGAGATGACCTGGGATCTGTGGTTTAGCAACTGCTCCTTGTCCCGAGACAACAGCAGGTTGTCTAGATAGTGATACAGACGGATACCTCTGGTCCTGATCAGAGCCACGACAGCCAACAAGTTTTGAAAACACACGAGGCGATGTTGTAAGCCCGAAGGGGAGACAGGTGAACTGCAGACGGATTTGATCGACAGCAAAGCGAAGGTATTTCTGGAATTCTGACGCTATCGGAACATGGAAGTAGGCGTCCTTCAGGTCTATAGAGACAAGCCAATCGCCTGGTTGGATTGCTTGACTGATCATGAGTAGTGTCTCCATCTTGAACTTCTCCTTCTAGATAAAAGAATTCAAGTGGGTTAGGTCTATAACTGGCCTCCCAGGAGACGTTTTTTTTTCAACACCATGAAGAGGGGCGAGTAGACCCCTTAAAACCTTTTGTCATCTGGAACTGGAATTGCAGCGCCCTGAGCCACAAGAGAGACAGGAGAATTCGCTTTTTCTCTTCCGAGAGAGGCAAGGATGCCGACTCGCTCTGTTTTAGGCAGGTGCAATATCATAAAGACTTAGGGGATTCTTGTCCACCGGAAGATGCCCCTTTTGAAAACTTCTGGCCTGAAGGCTGTTTTTTTCTTCCAGGTCTTCTTGAACTCACGGCCAGGCCTATAGTAGCGAGCATTCCTTGCTCGATCTGAACTTTGCCTGGGCTGTGTTCTCTTCTGGTTTAGCAGACGGTGATCCTGGGGAAGGAACCCCGACTTGCCCCCTGTGGCACGGGTGATGGCACTGTCCGATATGTTCCCAAAGAGGGACGAACCCCCAAATGGAATCCTGCACCATGCCTGCTTGGAGGCAGGGTCAGCTACCCATGGGCGCAGCCACAAGGCACGCTTAGCCGTGACAGATGTCAGCATGATCCGAGCCACCAGGCAAATTATGTCTAGGGAAGCCCCACGAGAAAAGCCAACGTCAACCTTAGCCCATGAATAGGTGAGCTCCTGGCCAGTTCTTCCGAGATGCTCCTCAGAGAAGCATCTACGTCGTCTGCCCAGACTTCCATCGCTTTAGAAAGGGCTGCGAGAGCTAGAGCTGGTTTGCAGGTCATACCCGCTGTAATGTAGATCCGCTTGAGGTCGGTATAAATTTTCCACTCCAGGCAATCCCTAAAGGAAACCGTATCCTCCAATGGGAGTGTGACATGCCTCACCATCCTCATTAGGGCTGAGTCAATGAGAGGAGCCGACTCCAGGTGTTTTACACCCTTGCTTTTAAATGGGTACATTTTTGATACCTTCATTAACAGGCAATTCTTCCTTTCAACACCACCCCATTCGTCGGTATTTATTGCGCTGAGTTCACCCAAAAAGGAGAAATTAGGGTGTTCTTTTTTGAGGTGTTTAAAATATTTCCTCTGTTTGGAGGGTGCCTCCACTGGCTCTTCCATCTCAAAGCTTCTTTGACAGCTTTTGACCAGCTGTGGTACTGGGGAAAATTCAAAACCTGCACCAGGGTCATCTACCACCACCTCACTGTCTGAGGCTTCAATTGAGGAATGGCTCGGCTGTGAAGGGCCTGGAGCCTTGAGATCATCCCTAATAGGGACTGACATAGTGTCGCCAGCAGGGTTGTGGGTATGACCAGAATCCCCTTTACTCAGGGACTCATGGACCACCTTTCTGACCAGTGCTTCCACTTGTTGGTCTCCACCCTCTCTTTCTTATGCGACTTTAGAAAAGCATCGCTTGCAGAGCGATTTGCCTTCAGGAACCTGGTCCCCGCATACCCAGCAGGCTTTCCTCACAGAGCGGCTGGAGTGGCGGTGAGAGTGACACCCAGAGGTGGTTTTAGACTCCTATCTGTGGTACCTAGATCTAAAGGAAGATCTGACGTCTGGACCTTGAAGAGGAGTGACAACGTTGAGACCTAGGACGGTCTTTGCCGTGCTTTGGTGTCCAGACCTAGAAGAGCTGAGTGAAAAAGAAAGGGTTAAGAGCTCCTGAATGAGTGAACCCAAGCATCACAGGTAGAAAATAAATAAATCCTACCTGCAACGCAAGGGTTGGCCACAAGAGGGCGGTGACAGATCCATGGCAAGGCAGTTTGAAAGTGAAATGAATCATTAAAGCCTTATGAGAAACAGGAGTGACAACAGGCATGAGAGAGCACATAACAAAGCATAGCCAGCACCCAGGGAGCCTGCAGCAAACTATTTACCTTGTAAACCAGAGCCCAGTGCCTGGGTAAATACCGCATAAGCCTGCAAGTCATCCCAAGTAATAGCTGCTTTGACAGCTATTTAAATCTGCCACCGTTAACGATGTCACCGCCCCATAGCGGTTGCCATCCGGTGGCGGCCATTCGCGACCGCCGCCGCCATTTTGGCGAAACTGCGCCTGCACGAACCAAGCACGGAATCTTCATTCACAGCTTGCGGATGCGCAGCGACTTCCTGAAACGGCGAGCTAGAACGCAGCTGCGCTCCAGCCGCCGTGGCCACTCACTGGAGCTTGATAGAAAATAAGGAGAGACACAAAACACAGAGATACGGCTGCCATATAAAAGGAATATCTTTGTACATTACCACCACCACGGCATGATCCGGACCAGAACCTGGGACTGGGGAGCTGTTCGCTCGACCCACCGCACGATCGGGCGTTTACAAAGCCTCCCGCTAATAGCTGGGACGTTTGGCCATATTGCCGCTTGCCTGCCAATGGCCAGGTTAGTAAGCTCTTCATTGTATCACATCATATCGCCCATGTCCACCTGCTAATAGCTAGGATTGCTGGACTGCAGAGAGGATCACCGCTAACCACCAACGTATCGCCGTGCACACCGCCAGGCCTGGATTATGCTGGGGACACCTATGCTGGTAAAATTATGCTGGGGACACCTATGCTGGTAAAATTATGCTGGGGACACCTATGCTGGGAAAATTATGCTGGGGACACCTATGCTGGGAAAATTATGCTGGGGACACCTATGCTGGGAAAAATTATGCTGGGGACACCTATGCTGGGAAAAATTATGCTGGGGACACCTATGCTGGGAAAAATTATGCTGGGGACACCTATGCTGGGAAAATTAGGCTGGGGACACCTATGCTGGGACAATTATGCTGGGGACACCTATGCTGGGAAAATTATGCTGGGGACACCTATGCTGGGAAAATTATGCTGGGGACACCTATGCTGGGAAAATTATGCTGGGGACAACTATGCTGGGAAAAATTATGCTGGGGACACCTATGCTGGGAAAATTAGGCTGGGGACACCTATGCTGGGACAATTAGGCTGGGGACACCTATGCTGGGACAATTAGGCTGGGGACACCTATGCTGGGACAATTATGCTGGGGACACCTATGCTGGGACAATTATGCCGGGGACACCTATGCTGGGAAAATTATGCTGGGGACACCTATGCTGGGAAAATTATGCTGGGGACACCTATGCTGGGAAAATTATGCTGGGGACACCTATGCTGGGAAAAATTATGCTGGGGACACCTATGCTGGGAAGAATTATGCTGGGGACACCTATGCTGGGAAAAATTATGCTGGGGACACCTATGCTGGGAAAATTATGCTGGGGACACCTATGCTGGGACAATTATGCTGGGGACACCTATGCTGGAAAAATTATGCTGGGGACACCTATGCTGGGAAAAATTATGCTGGGGACACCTATGCTGGGAAAATTAGGCTGGGGACACCTATGCTGGGGACAATTAGGCTGGGGACACCTATGCTGGGACAATTAGGCTGGGGACACCTATGCTGGGACAATTAGGCTGGGGACACCTATGCTGGGACAATTAGGCTGGGGACACCTATGCTGGGACAATTAGGCTGGGGACACCTATGCTGGGACAATTATGCTGGGGACACCTATGCTGGGAAAATTTATGCTGGGGACACCTATGCTGGGAAAATTATGCTGGGGACACCTATGCTGGGAAAAATTATGCTGGGGACACCTATGCTGGGAAAAATTATGCTGGGGACACCTATGCTGGGAAAATTATGCTGGGGACACCTATGCTGGGAAAATTATGCTGGGGACACCTATGCTGGGACAATTATGCTGGGGACACCTATGCTGGGAAAATTATGCTGGGGACACCTATGCTGGGAAAATTATGCTGGGGACACCTATGCTGGGAAAATTATGCTGGGGACAACTATGCTGGGAAAAATTATGCTGGGGACACCTATGCTGGGAAAATTAGGCTGGGGACACCTATGCTGGGACAATTATGCTGGGGACACCTATGCTGGGACAATTATGCTGGGGACACCTATGCTGGAAAAATTATGCTGGGGACACCTATGCTGGGAAAATTATGCTGGAGACACCTATGCTGGGAAAAATTATGCTGGGGACACCTATGTTGGGAAAATTATGCTGGGGACATCTATGCTGGGGAAATTATGCTGGGGACACCTATGCTAGGAAAAGTATGTTGGGGACACCTATGCTGGGGACACCTATGCTGGGAAAATTATGCTGGGAAAATTATGCTGGGGACACCTATGCTGGGAAAATTATGCTGGGGACACCTATGCTGGGAAAAATTATGCTGGGGACACCTATGCTGGGAAAAATTATGCTGGGGACACCTATGCTGGGAAAAATTATGCTGGGGACACCTATGCTGGGAAAAATTATGCTGGGGACACCTATGCTGGGAAAATTATGCTGGGTACACCTATGCTGGGAAAATTATGCTGGGGACACCTATGCTGGGAAAACTATCCTGGGGAAAATCTATGCTGGGAAAATTATGCTGGGAAAACTATGCTGGGGATGGCTATATTAGTTTTATTTTTTAGGCTTTTTGCCCCTTATTTGCATCTGGTAATCCTGCCATTAATGGCAAAGGGGTAGTCGCTATGCGCCGGGCCATGTACATGTACGTGACCTGGCATTTCCAGATAGGGGGTACACGCCCACCGCCCCATCTGTGCTGTGATTCGGTACAGCACAAGTTGGTCAGCAGATCCCAGCCAATGATTTATGACCGGGTTAGCAAATCACAGTACAGAGCCCTGTGTTTACTAACAACACAGAGCAGCAAGGTGGCTGTTTAGGGAGAAAAAACAACTACATTGATTAGTAAATGCAGCACACGTTACACACAATACATACAAGTTGTTAGGTACACAGTTAAACTCTTGATTGCCTCTAGATATTAACCCCTTCCCGGCCAGTGTCATTAGTATAGTGACAGTGTATAGTATTAGCACTGATCACTGTATTAGTGTCACTGGTGATGTCATTGTCAGTTCCCACCCAGTGTCAGATTGTCCACTGCACTATCATGGTCCAACTATAAGTCACTGATTGCCACCATTACTATTATTAAAAAAAACGAACAAAAACTTCCATTATATATACCATAATTTGTAGATGCTATAACTGTCATGTAAACCAATCAATATACACCTATTGGGATTTTTTTTACCAAAGACATGTGGCAGAATATATTGTGGGCTAAAATACTACCAAAAGAAAGTTCTATTTGTGTGAAAAAATCAATATCAGTTTTATTTGCGTACAGTGTTCCATGACTGCGCAATTGGCAGTTAAAGTAGCGCAGTGGCGAATATAGAAAAAAGGCCTGGTCGTGAAGGGGGTAGAATTTTCCAGACGAGGTTAATAGACTTAAAGGGAACAAAGAATAAGAGTTCAGTGTTACGTTTTACATACATGCTAAACTATATAAACTACTCAGAAAATATCTTTCTACAAACATGAACGTTGGCACTGGGTGAGCAGGGAGGGGGGGTGTGCCAGGGTTCTGGCCTGCCTCGTGGGAAACAGTAGTGATTGGCTGGGAAAATCAATCCCAATTGATTTCCTTTCTCGATTTGACCAGAAATTGAAGGATTAGATCAAATATTTCTAATGTTTTTATGCATCCAAAAACACAATTCCAGGCAGCTGAAATTAATTAAAGTTGTAGCTTCTCCTCCCAGCACTTCAAAATTATTATTTTTTAAATACTTACCGGTACCTTATTCCTTGATCCCATAGACTTCCACCTCTCCACCACCTTTCCACCTATCTCTATGACCAGTCCCCTGAAGCGGCTCCTCTTCACTGCTTTACCAGTTGCAACTTTTCAAAATCATTACGCAATGTGCAGGCCCAGAAATAATGCATCCTATGTGAAGACACTGAAAGCCACCCACATTCTAGAAACATCAGATGAAATAGGAGAGTGGCGTCTGCTAGGGGAGAAATGAAGAAGCTGTTGCTGCTCATATCAACCACCTTAGACAAATACAAATTAAACTGGGGTGGGGGATTTACCTAGAGTTTTTACCTTTTTGTCATGAGATTTTATATACGAGGAATACTTTTTACAGCTATTTCTTCCATTCATAATTTAAATACAGCAAATTCAGTTCTTCTCATTCCTTAACCACTTCTCTACTGTGCACGAAAACCCCCTTCCTGCCCAAGCCATTTTTCAGCTTTCAGCGCTGTCACACTTTGAATGACAATTGCGCGGTCGTGCGACGTGGCTCCCAAACGAAATTTGTGTCCTTTTTTTCCCACAAATAGAGCTTTCTTTTGGTGGTATTTGATCACCTCTGCGGTTTTTATTTTTTGCGCTATAAACAAAAGAAGAGCGTCCAGTTTGGAAAAAAAACAACATTTTTTACTTTTTGCTATAATAAATACCCAATTTTTTTTTTAAATAAAATTTTCCTCAGTTTAGGCCGATACGTATTCTTCTACATATTTTTTGTAAAAAAAAAAAAATCGCAATAAGCGCGTATTGATTGGTTTGCGCAAAAGTTATAGCGTGTACAAAATAGGGGATAGATTTATAGCATTTTTTATTTTTTTATTAGTAATGGCGGCGATCTGCGATTTTTTATTGTGACTGCGATATTGCGGCGGACACATCGGACACTTTGACACATTTTTGGGACCATTCACGTTTATACAGCGATCCCTGCTATAAAAATGCATTGATTACTGTATAAATGTGATTGGCAGGGAAGGGGTTAACCACTAGGGGGCGGGAAGGGGTTAAATATGTTCCCTCTATGTGTTCTTACTGTGGGGGGAGGGGACTGACTGGGGGAGGTGACCGATGGTTGTCCCTATGTACAAGGGACACACCATCAGTCTCCTCTCCCTCACAGGACGTGGATCTCTGTGTTTACACACAGAGATCCACTTTCCTGCTCGTTTCCCGGGCAAACGCGGGTGCCCGGCGGCAATCGCGGCCGCCGGGCACGCGCACCGGGGCCTTGTGAACGCGGCGGGCGCGCGCCGCTGGCGGCGAGCGCGCGCCTCCTAGCTCGTTTTAAAGGGAGGACGTCATATGACGTCCTCCCAGAACGAGAGTATCCTCCGCCCGCCGTCAATTGACAGTGGGCGGGGGACAAGTGGTTAAACATGTTATACATTGCCATTTTTTCTGTAGCATGTTATCTACCTAATGTTTACCTCAAAATCCAAAATGTCTTCGTATATTTGGTATGTTTGGTAGGGATGAGCTTTATGTTCGAATAGTGAACAATTTGGGGTGTTCGCGGCAAATTCGAAAGCCGCGGAACGCCCTTTAAAAGTCTATGGGAGAAATCAAAAGTGCTAATTTTAAAGGTTAATATGCAAGTTATTTTCATAAAAAGTTTTTGGGGACCCGGGCCCTGCCCCAGGGGGCATGTATCAATGCAAAAAAAAGTTTTAAAAACTCACGTTTTTTCGGGAGCAGTGATTTTAATAATGCATAAAGTGAAACAATAAAAGTGAAATATTCCTTTAAATTTCGTACCTGGGGGGTGTCTATAGTATGCCTGTAAAGTAGCACATGTTTCCCGTGCTTAGAAAAGTCCCTGCACAAAATTTAATTTCTAAAGGGAGAAAAAGTAATTTAAAGCTACTCACGGCTATAATGAATTGTCGGGTCCCGGCAATACAGATAAAAGTCATTGAAAAAAACGGCAGTCCATTACCAGGCCCTTTGAATCTGGTATGAATATAAGGGGAACACTGAAATAAAAAAAAAATGTGTGGGTGTCCCCCCAAATTCCATTACAAGACCCTTCAGGTCTGGTATGGATTTTAAGGGGAACCCCGTGCCAAAATGTAAAAAAAAAATGGCGTGGGGTTCCCCCCAAAAATCCATACCAGACCCTTAACCGAGCACGCAACCTGGCAGGCCTCAGGAAAAGAGAGCCCCCCCCTCCTGAACCGTACCAGGCCACATGACCTCAACATGGGGAAGATATCCCCATGTTGATGGGGACAAGGGCCTCATCCCCACAACCCTTGCCTGATGATTGTGGGGGTCTGCGGGCGGGGGGCTTATCGGAATCTGGAAGCCCCCTTTAACAAAGGGGACCTCCAGATCCCGCCCCCCCTATGTGAATTGGGAATGGGTACATTTTACCCCTACCATTTCACACAAAAAAGTGACAAAAAAGGAAAAAAAAAATACGCTCTTAAATAGCTGAGGGCGGGGCCACCCGTGATGTGAAAGGGTGACCCTGTCCCCTCTGACGCAACAGGGACTTCCGGCGGTTTCCCCGTGGCGTCAAGGGTGACCCCGCCCCCCTCTGACGCATCACAGGAAACCGCTGTTGCGTCAGAGGGGGCGGGGTCACCCGTGACGCCACAGGGAAACTGCCGGAAACCCCCGTTGCGTCAGAGGGGGCTGGGTCACCCATCCACGTCACGGGTGGCCCCGTCCTCGGCTATTTAAGAGCTGTCAGACGGCTCTTGTGTCATTCGGCCGGGTGCCTCCTATGGAGGAGGCTGTATCGTTCGTAGCAGCGAGTCGGACTTGTAGAAGGATTACAGCGATGGAATTTTTTTTTTTTATTAAAGTACTTGTCCCAAGCTGTGTGTGTGTTTTTAAAGGATATTTCACTTTTATTGTTTCACTTTAAGCATTATTAAAATCACTGCTCCTGAAAAAACGCCAGTTTTTAAAACTTTTTTTGCATTGATACTTGTCCGCTGGGGCAGGACCCAGGTCGCCAAACACTTTTTATGACAATAACTTGCATATTAACCTTTAAAATTAGCACTTTTGATTTTTCGTTCGGTGTTCGCGTGTTCGAACAAATTTTTTGCCTGTTCGCATGTTCTGCTGCGAACCGAACTGGGGGGGTGTTCGGCTCATCCCTAATGTTTGGTTTTGGGCTAAGATGTCAGTACAGCATTTTGAACTGACTTTGCTAAGAAATGTGAAGGTTTATAGGAGATGGATTCTCCCCGGGGTGTTTTAATCAAGGCCTCAGTTTTCTGACCTCTTGGGTCACTTCAGTAGAAGCATTCTCCCCGGAGTTCATAAACAAAAGTGTCTGCTGCTTGACCTGGCCTGTCATGTGGCCTGCATCCTCAGGCTAAGCCATGGATGTTTTTCTTAGCTCTGTGTCCTTATTGTGCTGTTTTATGGAAGCAGCTGGGAGATATTATGGGGCTGCAGCAGATTATGCTCTTTGCTTGAATTCTTTGAGTTTTGGCTAAAGACTTTCGTGCAAACCTTTCAGCCATTTTAAACCTAATGCTGTTCCTAGAACCATGTTTCACGAAGAGTTTGCTGTTACCTTTAATAACCAGAAAACTCTCCTTTGGGCACCTCTCAGATTTAGTTTCGCTTTTTGTACTAGCCGATTGACTTCCCTGATTTCTCAGGTAAATCTTTACCTAATTTCCATTCTCTATATATTCAAGAGCACTTCGGCTAGGTTCACACATGTCCAGCTGTGGTTTCCAGTTCGGAGTCCGGTGTGGTTTTGTTCACCAGTTCAGGTGTAAATTTTTACTTGCATTCGCACCTAAACCAGACCCAAAATCGCACAGGACCCTTTTCAGAAAAGGACTGTGGCCATCCAATTCGGAGAAATGTGAACCAAGCCTTCAGTGGCTATTTCCAGGCTCACCTACCCTCTATCTATCCATTATTATTATTTATTATATAAATAATAATTAGAATTAGAATGCATTTAGAATGCCATTCCATGCCATTAGAATGCATTTGCTTCTACTATGGAGACTCTCACAAATTTAGGACTGTAGATAATACTGGGGTGTCTTGGAGCTGCTCTGCAGCTTATGCATGTATTTGCAAATGTATGCTAACTAAACTTCTGTTTTTAATGCAAACTGTTAGACAGGATAATTTGGTTGGTTGGAGACTGGCTGGTGAGTTGAGCTGGGAATTTTCTTTTGTTTTGGTTTACAAAGGCATATGGGAAGAGCCTGTACCTCTGACATGGGCCTTATCTTGGGGAAAAATAAATCAAGCCTAGATGATCTGCTGCAGCCCCAATAATAACTGACCAGATCAGGATGCAAACATTTTTAGGTATCTATATGATAGGCTCTGCATTATCATCTCAAACAGGACCCATTAGAACAATTAGCCCCTGTTGTAGCCTCTGAATTGTGTTGGCTATAACACCTTGTGTTATCTTAACCACTTGCTGACCAGCCTCTGCAGTTATATTGCGGCAGGTTGGTTCTGCTGCGTGAATCGCCGTAGCTGTACGTCGGCTCGTACACATTGCCAGCGGGGGAGAAAATCAGCAGGTCTGGCGGACTCTATGTCCGCCGACCACCCTGCGATCGTTCCCCGCAGTGACAGAACGGGTATCTGCCATAGTAAACAAGGCAGACCTACATAGCTCCCAACTGTCCCTGATTTTGAGGGACTGTCCCTGATTTGGAACAATGTCCCTCATTCCTCCTCATTTGTCCCTCATTTTGGTCTGATCTATATAGATGTATATAAAATGCACTTTTTATCTATCAAAAAGTGTTTTCCAGTGCTAAACCTTTCATGTGATTTCTAAATTGCTGCATTTGTAAGTTCTAACAGCCAATATAAAGGAATAGTAGTGGTAAAAAAAGCACTTGGGGGTTTAACCAATCTTGTTTTTTGTACAATTCTCCTTTAAGGGGGCGTGGCAAGGGGTGTGTCCTATGCCTACATACTTTTGCTGATAGGTTTCCCTCATTCCTATCTCAAAAAGTTAGGAGGTATGGATCTCTGTTCTGACAGGGGATCACACATCTCACAGAGATCCTGTCTTTCTGCTATGCAGGAAGACAGATATGTGTTGTCCCAGGCTGTTAATGCCCCCCACACACTGAGGAAACACAGTTAACCCCTGGATCGCCCCTGATGTTAATCCCTTCTTTGCCAGTGCCATTAGTACAATGTCAGTGCATTTTTTTTAGCACTAATCGCTGTAAAATTGTCACTAGTTCCCAAAAAAGTGTCAAAAATGTCAGTTAGGTGTCTGATCTGTCCTTTGCAATGTTGCAGTCCCACTAAAAATCGCTGATCGCCACCATTACTAGTGTAGCAACCTCACCCCATCTCTTTTGTCTAGGGGTATGTCACACGACAGGGTGAGATGCGCTACGGCCCATGTCCTCCCCATAGCTGTGGGTGAGGTGAAGGCCAGTACCAGATATTTCCTCGGGCCTATGTGCTTCTGTAAAGGATTAAGTCCTGTTGTGCCAACACTTCCCTTTGCTCCCATTAACCAGAGTTCCACACACACCGATCACAGTCCAACTCTTGTTTTATTGCATTTCCCACAATAAACAGTGCTTCAGTAGCCAACTGGTTGTGACTTGTTAACATTTTGATACAGGGGATGAGCAGGCCGAGGCACTATTCTAATTCTCAGCTAAACCACTGCGATCTCGCCAGCGGTTACTATAGCCATATCTTGAACGGACTTAGAACTTGAGAGTCTCTACCAGCGACTCAAGAGAACATAGATAGGAGTACCTTCGATGCGTTGCGGCCCCTATCAGGGGAAGATGTCCCTCCAAGGGAGTTACCAGAGGCCCATCCGTCACTGGGTTGATGCTGCTCCAGACTCTCCGAATGGGTAACCTCCCCGAATTCCTCACCTCAGACATGGGCCCCATCCACTTCAGGGACCCTCGGACTTCTCCACCCTCGGGGGACCCAGTCGAAGTCACTGGGCCCCAGGCCTCCTGGTTTAGTACCTCACCCCAGGCTGAAGGTGCCTGGAATGGACTCCAACTCCATTCCGGTCAGGCCTAGGGCACCTGAGCCGGAATCCGGAACCGCCCGCACCCAGGCCTAAGGTGCCTGGGCGCGTGATGAAGAACCTCCAGAAGAGCAAGACCTCGTGACCAGGGCGTCTCCCCCTCTTATTTCCTCCCATGACGCCACGGCAGGTTCCCCGCCCTCGCCGTACCGTCTCCGAGAAGGGACAAAAAGGGACAGCACTATGGCAGTGAATCTACCTTGAGCCTGCGGGCACTCACCACCCACTGGCCAAGGAGATTATTACACCGCCCAATCCTCCACGAATACAAATAGTCATTACTCCCAAACCTACACATCTGAACTTCCACCCAGGTGTACCCCACCTAAATTTAAAGACCCCACTACACTCGTATAAATAAAAATGACATAAATCTATCCCCTATTTGTAGACACTATAACTTTTGTGCAAACCAATCAGTACGCGCTTTTTGGTGTTTTTTTTTACCAAAATAATGTAGCAGAATACAAATTGGCCTAAATTGATGAAGAAATTTGATTTTTTATTTTAATTATTGGGTGTGTTTTTTATATCAAAACATTTTTTTCTTAAATTGTTTGGGCCCCAAAAAAGTGTCAAAAGTGTCACTTAAGCCTCGTACACATGATCAGTTTTCCCGGCAGGAAAACTGCCAGGAGAGCATTTGGCTGGGAATCCCAGCCGTGTGTATGCTCCCTAGGAAAACAGCCGGGAATCCCGACGGGAAAATAGAGAACCTGCTCTCTATTTTCCTGTCGGGATTCCCGGCAGAGTGTTTCCTGCCGAGAAAACCGGTCGCCTGTATGCTTACCTGAATGGTAATGAAACCGCGCATGCTCGATAACACTTCGACGCATGCGCTGTAGCATACAAAGTTAGTGTGGGGTGTAGCAAGATGGCGGCGTCAGAATTGAATATGACGAGACGCCAGCTCGTCGTAGTCGATGACGTCACCGCATTCTTGCCATTCAAAAGAACGGCGGTTCTCTTGAGTGGCCGTCTGGATACACGGCTTTGCAAGGCAAGCTTGCCAGGAATCCCGTCAGGAAAACCAACGTTTTTTTTCCTGACGGGATTCCCAGCCATGTGTACAGGGCTTTAGTGTCCGATTTGTCCACCTCGATGTTGCAGTCCCGCTATAATTTGCTAATCGCCGCCATAACTTTTAAAAAAAATAAATAAATAAACATCCCATAAAATATCTCATCGTTTGTAGATGCTATAACTTTTGGGCAATCCAATCAATATACACTTATTGGGATGTAGCAGAATACATATTGGCCTAAATTGATGAAGAAATTAGATTTAAAAAAAAATGACTGTGTTTAATTTCAAAAAGTAAATTTTTTTTTATTTTTTTCAAAGCTGTTTATCTTTTTTTTTTTGTTTGTTTATAGCGCAAAAAATAAAAACCGCAGAGGTGATCAAAAACCACCAAAAGAAAGCTCTATTTGTGGGAAAAATAGGATATCAATTTTATTTCGGTACAGCGTCGCACGACGGTGCAATTGTCAAAGTCATTAAGAGGGCAAATCCTTCCGGGGCTGAAGAGGTTAATTAAGGATTAAAGTGGTTGTATACCCACAAATATGAAATGCACCTACAGGTAAGCCTACATTAAGGCTTACCTGTAGGTGCTTGCAATATCTCCGAGACCTACACGGTCTCGGAGATATTTGCAAAAAAGAGTGCACCGCTATCTACGGCGCATGCGCGCCGTAGATAACGGCGCAGGCGCACTGAGCGCGGCGGCTCTTTGAATGGCAGCCTGCCGGGCACTGCCGGAATTCGCGCATGCGCGGGGATCGTGCCGTTCCCCACGCATGCGCGGGAGTGACGTCATCGCCGCTCTGGCCAATCACAGCGCCGGAGCGGCGATACCCGGAAGTCACTCCGGGTATCATGGATGCGATGGAGGACGTGTCCGAGGACCGCTGCGGGGGCTTCGATCTAAGGTAAGTGATTGATAATGAGCTAGTATGCTAGTCATACTAGCTCATTATGACTTTGCCTTGCAGGTTGTGAAAAAAAAAAAAAAAAGTTTTGCGGTATACAACCGCTTTAAATAACATACTCATCTGGACTCTATGATAAATGGTGTGTTTCTCCCATTGTATTTCTAAAATTTGAAATTCCTACTGGGGTGCTCTCTCAGGACCCCTTGTGTATAAAACCTGCCTAGCCAGAACATTGTGCTGGTCTTGTCCCTTACGAATGGACTAGAAAGGCTCCAGATCCTCTCACGTCAGTGTCCTGGAGACGAGTGAAGGGAAGATGGCCCAACCATCTCCATACCACTGTAGGGCAGAAGCAACATCAAAACTTCACATCCGCCCAATGCTCTTAAAGGGACATTTTTTTTTTATTGCATTTTAGTGTAAATATTAGATCTGAGGTCTTTTTGACCCCAGATCTCATATTTAAGAGGACCTTTCATGCTTTTTTCTATTACAAGGGAGGTTTACATTCATTGTAATAGGAATAAAAGTGACCCATTTTTTTTTTTTTTTTTTAAACAGTGTCAAAGTAAAATAAATAAGAATAAGAAAAAGAAAAATGATAAAGCGCCCCGTCCCGACGAGCTCGCGCGCAGAAGTGAACGCATACGTGAGCAGTTCCTGCATATGAAATTGGTGTTCAAACCACACAAGTGAGGTATCGCCGCGGTTGGTAGCGCGAGAGCAATAATTCTAGCCCTAGACCTCCTCTGTAACTTAAAACATGCAACCTGTAGATTTTTGTTAAACATTGCCTATGGAGATTTTTAAGGGTAAAAGTTTGTTGCCATTCCACGAGCGGGCGCAACTTTGAAGCGTGACATGTTGGGTATCAATTTACTCGGGGTAACATTATAATAAACAATATAAAAAAAAATTGGGCTAACTTTACTGTTGTCTTATTTTTTAACTCAGTGATTTTTTTCCCAAAAAACTGCGCTTGTAAGACCGCTGCGCAAATACGGTGTGACAAAAAGTATAAAAGTATTGCAACGACCTCCATTTTATTCTCTAGGGTGTTAGAAAAAAATATAGAAAGTTTGTGGGTTCTAAGTAATTTTCTAGCAAAAAAAACATTTTTTAACTTGTAAACTTGTAAACACCAAATCTCAGAAAGAGGCTCTGTCCTTAAGGGGTTAAAAAAAATCATCGCAATGTTGCACTGTTTGCTTTTAAAAGGGCTCAAAGTTTAAAGCTGAAGTTTAGGATTTTAATTTTTTTTTTTAAATCAGCACCAGAAATGGTACTTACATGAATGAAAAAAGTCCTGTGTGTTGATGGCTGTTGTGTTTCTGGAAACCTTCATTCCTTTGGACCCTGGATCCCCCCCCCAGCTGTGATCTTCTGGTGCTATGAATGGAGGAGAGATGAATGAAAGATCTGCCCCCTCATTCATAGAGTGCTATTTTGCCATCTGTGTCCCATTTGGAAAACATCCCTTAGTTTTATGTCCTGTAGACACAACAGGAAGTGGGAGGGAATCTCTCCAAAGTGAGATAAATGGCCTCTTAGACAGTTGTCACTGGAAAAAGTGCCCCCAGTGGACGATAAAAACTTGCAATGGTTCTAACCCCCCATAACTCTTTCCTAAAAATAAAAAAAATTAAAAAAACTTTGGCTTGCAGGCAATGTAAGTTACTGAATTTGACCTCTTGTAGTCCATGTATAGTAGAAGAGATAAGGCTGGGAGAGGGAGAAGCAGCACAAGAAGCCAATCGGCTGTACTGCAGTGCAATGAGTATGCTATTAAAGGTACAGAGAATCTGCGGTTTCTCGTTTTCTGTCCAATCACAGGCTGGGGAGGGATAAGACCTGTAATTCTGAAGTGCAGCAGAGAAAATACAGATATCCTGCCTGCCAAACAGGGCTGCACTGTGTGGCAGAGCTGTGTTAACCCAAGGACTGAATGCACATAACTCCAATTCTTTCCCAAGTAAAACATCTCCTGTATATGTGTTTCCTCTTTGTATTTAGCTGTTTGCCTGATGTTCAGCTTTAAAGGGTTAGCCACTTTTAAAAAATAATAATTATAATAATATTTGCTGAAGGGTTGAAACCTGCCCAACACTTGTGATAGTTTTCACAGTTCAGTCTTGTCTCCTTCTCTAAGACAAATGCGCACCCTAGAAGCACAGGAGCGAGTGCGCTCTTCCGTAGTAGCACTGCACGTATGTGTTATGCTCTCTACCGAGCAGATGAGCTCAGCGGCTGCAACAGGAGAGAGCTGCCGATGTCAAATGCGGCAAAAAGAGCTAGCACTGTGCAGGGGTCAGAAGGATGGCACTCATTCTAGTACCACTAAGGGGCACTCATCCTAATGGCTGGCCTGTCCTAAAGAAAAGAACAAGACGGAGCTGTGAAAATGTATTATTTGGGGCAGACTTAACAAATGGCTTACAAGTATGGGAAGAGCATAAATGCATATTTTAAAATTGGATTATTGTAATGGTGTTAATGGACTGCATAGGGTTAAGGTAAACTGACCCTTTAACATAGATCCAAACTGCATTATTGGTATAGTTCATGTATTTCATACTGTATGTGCCTGCAGAGCTGTACTCTTCATTATGGGTGGAGCTCAGGGCCGCCATTAGAAATTACAGGGTCCTATGCAGTCTACCTGACAGGACCCCCTTGAATAATAATTAGGCAATGCGCTAAGCGCACTGTGATGAATCCTGTCGCAAAATTGTGCTAACATTTGGAGGGTCTTGTAAAGGAAAATATTTTTATATATAAAAAAAAAAATAACAAACAGGTCATACTTGCCTGCTCTGTGTTATGGTTTTGCACAGAGCAGCCCTGATCTTCCTCTTCTCTGGTCCCTCACAGGCGCTCTGTGTCCCTCTCCCTTGCCAAGTGTCCTCATAGCAAGCCGCTTGTTGTGGGGACACTTGTGTGTGCTCGCTCCTAAGCCAGCTCACTGCGTCCATAAGACACAGAGCGCAGCTCAGCCCCGCACCCCGTTTCTGCTTTGCCGGCTGTGATAGCAGCGGGAGCCAACGGTTCCTGCTGCTGCATCACAGCCAATCACTAGAGAGAGCTGCTTTTGACATCGCCTGTTGATGACAAAACACGTCAAGCTAATGTTCCTGTGCGTCACTACTGGCCGAGTGAGTGCAACGCAAGCCAGGTAACAGGCAGCGCCCACTGTTTTACACTACCAGAGTGTCGTTTGCAATTATACAGTGATGGTTTACATTGCGGTTTTTATGTAGTTTTTTTTTTACCACAAAAACTAAGAATTTTACACTATGGGAGGCTCTTTCTCCACTTATTTATTTTCTGCCATATAACCATGTGGGAGAACCCCTTTGGACTACAACAGGGAGGAACACTGAATTAGTGGAAACAAGACACCAGGAAATGTGGGACATGTTCCCCTAATGACCTACAAGTTTTGCTGACTTTCCTTGCTATAAGGCAAGGAAGTCACCGACATCTGGTGAGTGCGGTATGAATACGCCAACACATGTCACATTAATTACCTTATATAAAATATATATTGTTAAACTGTGCTATTTAAAAATGATGAAATATGAATTATAAAACAGCTGCCAGCACCACAATGGACAACTTGTGCAAAAGTAATAAGTAAAAAACAGTGCAGCGCTAATCGTGAATACATAGATGTGCAAAAATTTGCGATATGAGGTCATGAGCCATGTAAACCAGCCATTAAAAATTCCACTCGCAATTTGCAAAAGGATTTTGAGGGCTGGCAAGAAGGGCTGCCTGGGAATTGGGGGGGCGAGCACCGCCGATCACAGAGGGGAAGAGAGGAGAGCCGCAGGCTGGATGATCAGAGCAGGGAACATCACAGCTTTCATTTCAATAGCTGTATGTTCCCCCCCCCGCCATGCGCCATCACATACAGCCCCAATTTTTCCGGGACTTTGATAGACAGATCACCCGTCCAATCCTAGGATGGGTGACATGTATCAAAGTACCCCGGAGAAGGGGAATTGAAATGAAAGCTGTGATGTTTCCTGCTCTGATCATCCGGCCGGCGGCTCCCCTCTCTTCCCCTCCACAGGTAGGAGAGAGTTACCGCTCAGATGTGACTGGTGACTCATTCACAAGATCCAGAGCCGTGGGTGCAGGCAATGCATATGACAATGCAAAAAATCTGAGGAAAACGCTTGGACAGCCGCACTCCAAAAAAGGTTATTTTATTTAAAACAAAAGCACAAATAACATGCCACAGCAAAAAAAAAAAACAGCAAGTATGAGCTGACGTTTCGCACTGCGATTCAGTGCTTAATCACCTCCAATAGGTCCATTAGATGTGTATGTTAGCTATGATTAAGCACTGAATCGCAGTGCGAAACGTCAGCTCATACTTTTTTTTGCTGTGGCATCTTATTTGTGCTTTTGTTTTAACCACATCAATACTGGGCACTTAAACCCCCTTCCTTCCCAGACCAATTTTCAGCTTTCAGTGCTCTCGCACTTTGAATGACAATTATTCAGTCATGCTACACTGTACCCAAATGAAATTTTTATCATTTTGTTCACACAAATAGAGCTTTCTTTTGGTGGTATTTGTTCACAATTTCATTTTCAATTTTTTGCGATAAAAGCGAAAAAAGAGCGAATATTTTGAAAAAAAAACAACATTTTCTACATTCTGTTTTAAAAGAAATCCAAACAAATCAAATTTCGGCAAAAATTTAGGCCAAAATGTATTCTGCTACGTGCCTTTGGTAAAAAAAATACTGATAAGTGTATGATAATTGGTTTGTGTGAAAGTTATAGAGTCTACAAACTAAGCTACGCATTATTGCAAATTGATCAATCCTAATGCACTGATGGCCTATCTCATTTCTTGAGGCCCTAAAATGTCAGGACAGTACAAATACCCCCCAAATGACCACTTTTTGGAAAGAAGACAGTCGGAGGTATTTAGTAAGAGGCATCGTGAATTTTTTGAAGTTGCAATTTTTTTCCCACAATGCCTTGGAAAATTAAGAAATATATATATATATATTTTTTTTCTTCACAAAGTTGTCAATTTTGAAGATCTTTCTAACACATAGTATGTACATAGCAAAAATAACACCCCAAAATACATTCTGCTACTCATCCTGAGTATGGCGATACCCAGTGTGTGAGACTTTTCCACATCCTGGCCACATACGGAGGCCAAACATCCAAGTAGCACCATCAGGCGCTCTAAAGGCATAAATTACACATTTCATTTCCTGAGTACCTATCACATTTTTGAAGACCCTGGAGAACCAGGACAATGGAATTACCCACAAAATGACCCCATTTTGGAAAGAAAACAACCCAATGCATATTCTATGAGGCATAATAAGTATTTTGAACATGTAATTTCTTTCCAAAAGTTTTTGGAAAGTGTGGAAAAAAAATTAAAACATTTTTTTTTCACAAAGTTGTCAATTCAGAAGATCTTTCTAACACATAGTATGTACACAGCAAAAATAACACCCCAAAATACATTCTGCTACTCGTCCTGAGTATAGTGATACCCCATGTGTGAGACTTTTCCACAGCCTGGCCACATACAGAGGCCCGACATGCAAGTAGCACCTTCAGGCTTCTAACACATAGCATGTACACACCAAGAATTACACCCCAAAATACATTCTGCTGAGCAAAAGGTAATAAAAAAAAGGTTCACCTATGGTTTTAGCAGGCAGGAATACCGTTCCAGAGCAGTCAAATCATAGCTAACATACACATCTAATGGTCCAGACAGCCATAGGAAATGTCCAGGAATTGTCCAGCAGGGAAACAGAGATATGGAAACCTATGAACATGGTCCATGGTTTAGCAGGCAGTTCAGGTGGCAGGCAGAAGCATGGCCAGTTCAGGTGGCAGGCAGAGACATGGCCAGTTCAGGTGGCAGGCAGAGGCATGGCCAGTTCAGGTGGCAGGCAGAGGCATGGCCAGTTCAGGTGGCAGGCAGAGGCATGGCCAGTTCAGGTGGCAGGCAGAGGCACGGCCAGTTCAGGTGGCAGCACTATAACATTTAGGCCTTGGTCAGGAAAGACCTAAGAACAGGGGTAGAGGCTTCTTCCCACCCAAATCTCTACGAAGCCTCCGAGTCTCCAGACCCTAATCCGAGAAAAACAAAACCTGGAGAAAAACATTTTCTCCACTCGGAAACTCTTTTCTGGAGCCCCTCAAATATGTGAGACCCCTGTGCTGTACTCAAATGATCAGTTTAGGAGGCAGGCAAAAAGCATGGTCATTTAACAGGCCGAGGTCAATTCACGTTGAAGGCAGAAACATGGTTGGCAGAGGCATAGTCGAAAACAGTCCGGGTCATTCACAGAAATGGCAGATGGTGGAAACTAGAAAAAAAATCATCTTCACTTTACTAATAGTTTAGTAAAGTATGATAGCTCTGAAAGCACTTTCCAATACAAAGGCCTGGCTGGGAGGGACATTGGGGACAGTAGTATCGGGTGTCACGACGAATTCCTCTACTTGAACACACACAAAAATTTTTTGGGGGTTTGCGACCTGTTTCGGTAAGAGGGAGGATTTCGGAGAAGTGCCTTTCGTGGAGTCTGGCTACTGCATCGGAGCGAATTAGTTGAGGGGCTTGGCCATGGGGATAGAGAAGGGCTTCGATCACGTCTTCTTGGAATTTTAGATAGGTTAGGGAACTTTGGGTGCACTTAGAAAAAATGATATAAGAATTGAAAAGGGCTAGTTGCATCAAATAAATGGCAATTTTTTTGTACCAAAACAGTGATTTCCTGGTGGCCAAGTAGGGCTGCATCATCTGGTCGTTCATATCCACCCCCCCCATGTAAAGATTATAGTCATGCACACATTTTGGCTTCTGGACGGGGCCTCTTCTTCTCTGCAGTTCCACCAAGGTGTCATCATGCATTGTGGAAAGGATGTAGACATCTCTTTTTTTATCTCTCCACTTCAATGCTAGGACCTCTTCAGTCCGCATACTGGCCATTTCCCCCTGTTTCAGTTTCTTGGCAACCAATCTCTGTGGGAAGCCTTTACGGTTGGTCCGTGCTGTCCCACAGGCCACAGTTTTCTTTTGGTACAGATGGCGAAAAAGTGGGAGACTTGTATAGAAATTGTCTACGTATAGGTGGTAACCTTTCCCAAGCAATGGTTCAATCAGCTGCCAGACAATTTTGCCACTTGTTCCCATGTAGGTAGGGCATCCAGGGGGGTTTAGCTGTCTGTCTTTTCCCTCATAAATTATAAAATCATATGTGTAACCCGTGGCCCTGTCACATGCCTTATAAAATTTTACCCCACGTCTGGCTCTTTTACTGGGGAGGTATTGCTTTATTCCAAGTCTTCCTGTGAAGTGTACTAATGATTCATCTACACATATATTTACATCAGGGGTAAACATCTGCTTGAAGCTGGCGCAAAAAAAATTGATTAGGGGCCGAATTTTAAATAATTTATCATAATTGGGATGATTTCGAGGGAGGCATTGGGCATTGTCGTTGAAGTGTAGAAACCTCATTATCATCTCGTAACGGGTTCTTTTCATAAAAGATGAATAGATTGGCATGTGGTAGATAGGTCGGGTAGACCAGTAGGAATGGAGTTCATTTTTTTTTGTCAGCCCCATGTTGAGGGTTAGGCCAAGGAAAATTTTAAATTCTTCCACGGTGAGGGGTTTCCAAACAAAAGGACGGGCATAGGAAGAATTTGGATTGTTGGCTATATATTGACTGGCGTATAGATTACACTGCTCCACAATGTAGGTTAGGATATCATCAGTAAAAAATAATTCAAAATAATAAATCGGGGTAGCATTTTCCGACTGTATCTGAGGGCCTGGCTGGGCTGTAAAAGGGGGAATGATAGGTTCTACTGACGTATCGGGCAGCCATGTTGGATACAGTAGAAGATCGGGGAGGCTAGTATGGGCCCTGCCTCGTTGTTGATGGGACGCCCCATTGCTAGCATTTGGCCTATCCTCTAGAAAAGTTGCAGAACTGCTGGCGGATGCCTGCCTATCCTGGCGTGATGCGCTGCTGGCAGATGCCTGCCTATCCTGGCATGATGCGCTGCTGGCGGATGCCTGCCTATCCTGGCGTGATGCGCTGCTGGCGGATGCCTGCCTATCCTGGCGTGATGCGCTGCTGGCGGATGCCTGCCTATCCTGGCGTGATGCGCTGCTGGTGGATGCCTGCATATCATCATGGAGTCCTGCGCTGCTGGTGGATGCCTGCTGGTGCATGTCCTGGAGTGCTGCGCTGCTGGTGGATGTCTGCGGCGCCTGCTCATAACTCCTGATCTCACTTGTTACGATTCTATCCTCAGTTTCTATTTCAGAGCCACTACTTTCCTCTGGATAATATTCACTATCCGATTCTGACAGAGAGAGTTCCTCGCTACTCTCGTCCGACATACCCTGGAGTATCTGGAGAGCCTCCTCGCTGCTGTAGAATCGTTTAGCCATGTGGGCAGATGTGCCAGATGTTGGCGGTCAGATGTGCCAGATGTTGGCGGTCAGATGTTGGCAGGGCAGATGTTGGCGGGCAGCTGTTGGAGGTCAGATGTTGGCGGCCAGATGTGCCAGATGTTGGCGGGCAGATGTGCCAGATGTTGGCAGGGCAGCTGTTGGCGGTCAGATGTTGGGCAGATGCCAGATGTTGGCGGGCAGATGTTGGCGGGCAGATGTGGCAGCTGTTGGCGGGCAGATGTGGCAGCTGTTGGCGGGCAGATGTTTACTGCCAGATGTTGGGAGTCAGATGTGCCAGATGTTGGCAGGGCAGATGTTGGCGGGCAGATGTGCCAGCTGTTGGCGGGCAGCTGTTGGCGGTCAGATGCTGGCGATCAGATGCTGGCGGGCAGATGTGCCAGATGTTGGTGGGCAGCTGTTGGCGGCCAGATGTTGGCGGGCAGCTGTGCCAGATGTTGGCGGGCAGCTGTGCCAGATGTTGGCGGGCAGATGCGCAAGATGTTGGCGGGCAGATGCGCCAGATGTTGGTGGGCAGCTGTTGGTGGGCAGCTGTTGGTGGGCAGCTGTGCCAAATGTTGGCGGGCAGCTGTGCCAGATGTTGGCGGGCAGATGCGCAAGATGTTGGCGGGCAGATGCGCAAGATGTTGGCGGGCAGATGCGCAAGATGTTTTATGGACACTGTGTTTTGGGGACACTGTGTTTTGGGGACACTGTTTTGGGGACACTAGCTGGGTGATCAGTGGGTAAACAGCAGACAAACAGCTAAAAACTCACTGATCTCCCGGCTGCAGCACAGATTGTCTCTTCCTCTCCTCACTGACAGGCTCTGTGTGAGGAGAGGAAGAGATCAGAGCAGTTACAACTGCTCTGTGTTTACATTACATGACGGCTGTCATTGGACAGCCGTCATGTCATCAGGAGGGCCAATCACATGGCCCTCCTGTTTGCACACACCTTCTATCTCTGGGGGGTACAGGCAGATCGGGATTGCGCCGCTGCGCGTGCACGTGGCGGCGCGATCCCCTCACAAGTGCCAGCCCCCCCTCTCTGTGTTTACATCACAATGGCTTACATCACACAGCCATCGTGCCGATCAGGAGGGCAAATCACAGTGCCCTCCTGCTGTTCCGAGATGCGGCGTGTCCGCGGGACACGCGCGCATCGGGATCGCGCGGGTGCGCGATCACGCTCCTTCTGAAGGACGTTCAGGAACGTCCACTCAGAAGGAGAGAGCACCCACCCGGCCGTATATATACAGTGGCCGGGTGGGAAGTGGTTAAATAAAAGAACCTTTTTTGGAGTGCGGCTGTCCAAGCGTTTTCCTCAGATTTTTTGCACCCTCCACAGGTAGGCTGCATGGTGGGCACAGGCTGCATGGTGGACACAGGCTGCATGGTGGGCACAGGCTGCATTGGACACAGGCTGCATTGGTGGGCACAGGCAGGCTGCATTGTTGGGCATGGGCAGGCTACATTGGTGGGCACGGATAAAGTTGTTAATATTTTTATTGCATAATTCTGTATAAATTATTTAAGTGTCATTTCATGAGATAATTTATGAGGGTGAGTTTAGGGGCGGGGCAGGGTAGGGGTTGGGCGGGGAAACTAGTGGCGAGTAACCCTTGAGGCCTGGCTAGTAGCTCAGGACTTGAAATTTTGAGCCCTAATGTAAACAATACAAATACAAATCTGTGCAAAAAAATAAAAATATTAAGTAAATATCAGTCATTTGTGAACTGAAAAAGTCCAATAGGTCCGTGAAGACGTATATGATAATTGCGTTATCCAATTTGTGATGATCAATCACCAACAGAAGAGGAATCGCCAACGTGAAGAAATCTGCCATCACATGAATTATAAAAGAGGCTTACCGGAACATATAGACCCAATTCAGTTTATACCAAATGGGTCAATAAAGGCAATGGTGTCTCAACACCTGGATATAGACGATCCACTCCAATCGTCTCCAAATGGACTGTATGTTGCAAGGGAGATTGCCAATGATCACTGATATAGCAATAAATATTAGTGTATAGGGCCTTTCAAAATCAGAGCTGGAATCATCTCATCCCCCCATGCGGGCCAGTGTGTACAGCAGCTCCGAGGACAGCACGGATGTTATACCCTTCAGCATTCTCCCTAGTAACATACAGTCCATTTTGAGACAATTGGAGTGGAGCGTCTATATCCATGTGTTGAGACACCATTGCCTTTATTGACCCATTTGGTATAAGCTGAAACGGGTCCATATGTTCCGGCTTATATATATATATATATATATAGGAAGGCCAGTATGCTGGCCTGAAATTATGGGAGGAGTTCGAGGGGTACTTAAGCAGACCGTCCACCATCGTCAGTGTCGGCTCTAGTGCGCGGTATTCGTCGTCATCAGCCGACGCCATACGACTCGCAATGTCCGTGTAGTCGCTTTCGTCCCTTCCAGCTTCGCTCGCAGTTGATCGTATCCCCGCTCGCTGTCGCAGGTAGGACCGGCCCGTTACCATTCGTACGAATCGTAGCGCCGGTACACGTTTTCTTCTTTTACAAGTCACACGGTTCATAACCCCGTGTTTTCCGTCTGCATCGTATGTTTACCGGCTGGTCCAGTTGTCTTTCGAACCCTGTCGCACGCACGTTACCACCGGTAACGGCCCGCCTAGACACTACGTCTCACAGAGCTGTTGTACGAATTACTCGCAGCTCGCAAGTCTCTTACCTCAAGTCGCACATCCGATACCCAGTCGTCGGACTGGTATCCCACACTGCACTTCCTTATCCCTAGTCACTGATGCCCTACACCTCCTACGATACTCTCCCTTCACCTTACTGATGCCCCACACCTCCTACTACTCACACCATACACCGAACAGTCCGGTCCGGCTCTGGTCGCTAACAATCGGCACTACAGGCCGGACCCTCGGCAATCACAAGCCCCTTCAACTTCGAAACACCGAACAGCCGTCCGAGTCCAGCCGTATCTCCGGCGCTACGATTCGGACCCGGCAATTCAAACCCCCTCCTTGCACCCGTTATCAGCCCAAATACAGGCACAGCATCGGCTCAGAGATTCGGATCTCTGGCATCCACGTTTGTTCCGAGCACAGTCGCACCACCGGCTCATTGGCTCGGATCTACAAACATCAAACTTCTAAACCATCCGAATTCAGTCGTAGCATCGGCTCAAACTTTCGGACCTATGGCATTCCCAAGCGATCCGAGTCCAGTCGCAGCACCGGCTCGTCCGACTCGGATCTTTAGCAACAAACCATTCTATCCGATCCAAACGCAGTCGTAGCATCGCCTTGACGTTCGGTCCTCTGACATCTACGAACGATCCGAGCACAGTCGCACCAACGGCTCATCGGCTCGGATCTCTAGCAACAAACCCTCCTATCCGATCCGAACCCAGTCGTAGCATCGGCTCAAAGGTTCGGATCCTCCGCTAACATGACCGATCCGAGCACAGTCGCACCACCGGCTCATCGGCTCGGATCTACAAACATCAAACTTAGAACTGATCAGACCCATCCAACCGATCCGAACCCAGTCGTAGCATCGGCTCAAAGGTGCGGATCCTCCGCTAACACGACCGACCCGAGCATAGTCGCACCACCGGCTCAAACGGTTGGATCCGCAGCATCAAACTTTCTAATCCATCCGAATCCAGTCGTAATGTCGGCTCTAAGATTCGGATCCTTTTCACACACTATGAATTCTAGTACAGTCGCACCTCTAGCGCAGCAACTCGGCTTCCCAGCACTACAGACTCATCCTAACGATCCGAACTCAGTCGTAGCTGCAGCTCAGACGTTCAGTTCATTGGCCATTCGAAGTGCTAGTACATTACCTGTCGCATTAGCGGCGCCTCACGCTTGAATCATTCCCCGAAAAAATTAAAAATAAATAAATAAAAAATAATAAATAAATAAATACATAAATAATAATAAAAAAAAAACAAAAAAAAAACATTAATAATAAATAAATGAATAAATAAATAACAATAGTCGAATGTAAATAAATTAATAGTAATAAAATGCGACTTTTCTTCATGCATTACATACACACCTTACTTTAATTACTCCAGGTTCATCACGGACAGTCATCCCTACATACTCACAATTCACAAACTTTCCTTCTTTCGCCTCTCAGCAAGGCTACTTTCCCTCGCAATCGCTGCGAGCATACGACAAGTGGTTCAAATCAGCCACTCATCATCTCCAGTAGCAACACGGCTACTCACCTTTTCTCTGTCGCTTTCCCCACGCAGGTCAGTGTCACAGGTTTTGGGTCGACCCATGTCTCGACCTCGACCAGACTTAAACTACTAGCGCACAAGTCAGGTGCATCAGTGCAAGGCCCCCCCTTGCTTTCTCCTCGCACTCTTTCATGACATATGTTTCTTCACATACACAATTTGACCGCTCGTGAGGCGTTAGTAACTGTCACATACTTCTGTGCACTACACTCTGTTTTCGAAGAGCGATCCGAGATCCTTCACCACACAGACAAGGTTGCCTAACATCCGCCTTGCTGGCAGTGCGAGGGTTAGCAGACCGACCACACGTCAACCACTACAGATCGAAACATTCTTACTTAGCATACCAGACTTCAGCCACTCGCCCCAGCACGCCCTGGGGGCTCTGGTTCATTAGTCTGTGCCGAGCACAGACGGCACCTGAGCTATCGGTTATCTAGCCAGTCACCTCCTGGCTCACCTCAGTTGCCTCGCATTCTTTTGAGTTTTCCAAATTTCACTCAACCGCGCTCGTACGCAAACTAATCTGTCATCTACGCCTATCGCTCCTTGCCCTGTCCTCACTGCTCTCCTTCTTCCTCCCCGTTTTCTTAAACCCTTCTATCCCCTCCAAACCTCGCAAACTTACTCTAAACATATGCATTCCCCTCCTTTTAGCCGACGCCATGCCGCGAGCCGACAGCAAACTTTTGCCTCACCATCACCCTTCGCGGGTCTGGCGGTCGGCAATACACAGTCCCCCAGACCTTGGACCACCCCCAGGCCACGGCCGAACTACGACGTTTGGGCATCCCCTACCTGGCCTCAGCCAGGAAAGCCAAGCTTAGGCTGCTGTTTCCATCCACCAGCGGCAGCCTTACCAGACACACAAGCTCCATCGCAGTCGATATCCTCTGCAATTATCCAGCTGCACGCCTTGGCGACCACACTGGCAACTGCAGTCACCGATGTCCAGGCTAGAGTAAGGGGCCCTGGAAACACGACCAGCCACGCCCCCCTTAGCCCCAGTCTCCACCGGCTGGCACAGTGCCAGCTAACACCAACTGGAGCACTATTGACACAGAACCATTCTACCGCCACTTCACGACCTTCGCTCCCCACTCTGTACAATGTCAATCTGCCACCCTCACGATTAATTGGTGCTCCGAGCTGAGTCGCAGATAATACGCCTCATAGATTATCAGCAAGCCACACAGTCCTCCCAGTCGGGCACACTAGGACGTCTAACTTGTGCACCAGGGGGGTGCAGCCACCTCCAACAACTTTCTAGGGTTGATTTTACCCACACTGCAAACCTCTGCACATCTGTCTCCTACTCCAGACGGCTCCCCTCGAAGTACCTGCGGCACCGAGCAGCAGAGCCCAGCTTGTCTAGGCCGCACGCACGTCGGGCGGCTTGGCTTCTCTCCTCACATCCAACTCTCCCTCTAGCAGCCTTTCTAGGGCAGGAGTTCACTACAGGGTTCCACACCGGACTCGTCACATTACCCGACTCTACCCATGTAAGAAAAAAAAAACTCGCTCTCAGTAGCCCCGACGTAGAAGTTAACAGCACTCCGCTTCAGATCGAAATGGACCGGGGGCATGCGATCAGCCCCTCCCCTCTTTTCGCAGTCACCGTTCACAGTACGAAGAGTCAGTCTTCGATCTTGTCAAGGGCAAGTTTTCTTATAAACTTGATTAGTCTACTACTTATCCGCGCCTCATTCTTCTAACGTACCCAGTTAAACTCCCTCATACCCTCACAGGAGTTCTCACTAAATACTAAACCCCCAGGAGTCCTAGGAATTCTAAAAGAGGTCTCTTAAGTCAATATGCCCGTAACTGAGGAAAACGTAGGAAGCCCGGCTTAGCTCATCTCCTTCCGGACATCATCCTAGACAAACGCGCCATGCAGGCCAGCCCACCTCTCGGTAGTTTGACCCGCAATAGGACTGTCGCCCATACGTTACCGTCACGCCAGGGTGCACCAAACACACAGCTACTATCCCTACTGGGCATGCTCAACTTCACAATGAGGTTCATTCCTCAAGGGCGATCCTTTATCTCACGCTTCTTAGTGTTCCTCTCTCAGGCACAAGACCCTGACCAAGTCAGACGCAGCCGCTATAGCGGATCTGGCCATCTGGGCCCATTCCCTCGAGAACTAGCATAGTAGACCCACATTCATCCCATCAGCATCCCTTCATCACCACAGATAGTCAAGGACATAGCAGCTTCCACAAGCTTCATTGCAATTTTTGGCCATCATTGGTTCGCGGGTCCGTGGCCGTCAGAGATACTCACAAATCCGCGTTTAGTCAGTCCTCCTCTCTATTCGAGATCTACCCCATAGTTGCAGCGGCTCAAGTATGGGTCCGCACCTGGGCAGGACAGGCCGCCACGTTCGCCACAGATAACCAGGCCACAGTCACAGTCGTTAAAAGAGGCTGGTCAAAATCACTGGCCACCACGGCCTTCCTACGCAGGCTGTTGCTACCATCCCTACAACATCAGCTCAGTATCCCCAGGGTCCACATCCCTGGTAAATGCAATACCTCGGCCGACGCATGTTCCCGCCTAACTATGCCTCATCCTTTCACCAGAGCCGGAGCCAACCATGTCCGACATCCCACGTTAGTCGCAACCAACTCTGCAACGAGATAGCACCTCCTTGGTGCTACCTCCCTCATCGATGTGTTCTATTCTTCCAATACACTAAAGGCCTACCATACTGCCTGGAAGACCGGCTGGTTCCTAGCCGCTAACCCCGGGGCGGTTCCGGAAAATCAGACATATCTGGCCTTTGTTTCCTACTGTTACACAATACCATCAGACTCTATTCAGCCGGCATCCAGCATTTATCTCTCTACTAGACCCTACCAAACCTTCCCTGTTCGCCGCTCATGCGGTCAAAACCATACCACGTGGCATCTACAGGCAGCAACCACACACTGGTACCTAACGCTTACCAGTGACCAACGCCGTATTCCAGGACATGTCTGCTATGCTTCCACGTTCCCCCTTCGGTTATGACCCAGCCTGGTAATTCGAGCAGCCATTACCTAGCCTTTCCCGGTTTTCTGCGGCCCAGCGAATTTACTGTCACAAACCCGAATACCAAGTACTACGCAGGCACCACCTGACTCACCACCTAGAGTCGTTTCATCCTACACCCCACGGTGTCGGGAAACGCTACAATCTGGTCCCAGAGTAGACGTCAGACTTTCCAGACGCACAACGCCCGGTGCCCTATGGCCGTTCTAAAGCAATTGGTATACTCTACTGCCCGACCTATCAGAGGACAGCCTCTACTACGTTTCCCAACTGAACCCCTAAGCAAGGACCAGTTCATCAGTTAAGTCAGAACGCTCCCATGCATCTTAGGCCTTAAACCCAGGTCGTTACTCAGGACATTCTTTCGCATGGGAGCAGCCTTAGCCGCATCGCGTAACAGAGTTCCAGACCACGCAATCGGGATGATGGGCAGGTGGAAGTCCACGCATTTCGCCCGATACGTCCCCAATCCCCAAACGGATCGTCACGAGTCTCCAACAGACTCGCTCTGTTGTTATTGCCTTGTACAGTAAAACAATTCCTTCCCTAACCAAGTGTATTTTTGGCCCCTTCTCTTGGCATACCGTCCAACAGGCCAGGCCACACTTCAGGTCTTATCTGTGTTGTTAGTCTTGTGATGTGTTTATGTGATCCATATCTCTTCGGACTGAGGGCTCCGACCATAAATATATATATATATATATATATATATATAATATTAATTATATTCCATTTGGTGGCAGATTTCTTCACGTTGGTGATTCTTCCTCTCTGGGTGATTGATCATCACAAATTGGATAACGCAATTATCATATACGTCTTCACAGACCTAGTCACTTCATTTTGGACTTTTTCAGTTCAAAAATGACTGTGATATTTACATGATGATATTTTTTTTTGCACAGATTTGTATTTGTATTGTTTACTCGATTCTATGTATTCATGATTAGCGCTGAACAGTTTTTTACTTATTACATTAATTATATATAATTTACATTTTGGTTCATATTTGCACTAATAGCCTTACCACTATCACTTTAGTGGCATTTATAGTATGTTGTACTTGTTTGGATATTATTCGTTTTTGGTATAGCACGCGCTATCTGATATTTGTTTATTGGTTTACCTCTTTAGAGACCCGGGAGAGCCTCGGGTCTCTTGCACATCGCTGGGGATCGGGGCTTAGGTATTGGGGGGGAGCTGCACACTGAAGGTTTTTTACCTTCATGCAAAGAATTCATGAAGGTAAAAAAACCTTCAGCCTTTACAATTACTTTAAAACTTGAACCTACTTACAGATGTGCAGATGTCAGACGCATGTAAAGTATGGAGTACAATGGTCATGACTACAGGGGAATTTACTATAAGTGCTGGGGGCTGCGGCCAATGGAAATACCCTGCCTGAACTTGACAGAAAATAAAAAGTTCCTCTCTGCCCTTCGGGACTCCCCTGCTGGACTAATGGATTCTGGCCATGGTACAGGAGGGTCGGCTCTATTCCCCTATCAGCGACCCTGGTGGAATTTATGGTGCGTGATTGGCATTGGTTATTTTTTGCTGTTTTTTAAAGGGTTAGTTCACCTTGACTGACTTTTGCCAAAAACATCGCAAAGCATTACAGCATCACCAGTACATCTCTATCTTTTTTAAATAAGGCTCCTTTTTTTAGCTGCTTATTTCATTGCAGATGGCAGGATGTACAGAGCATTGGATCTGCGGTCCTGGAAACTCATTGTCAGGTTCATTCCCTACCCACGCATGTGCAGTCTGCTGTTTCTTGCAGCTCAACTTTATTGAGTTTCCGGGGCTGTGCATCCATAGCTCGGTGTGTCCTGCCAACTGCAGGACAGAGAGGGGAGGGAAATGAAATGAGCAGCTGAAAAAGCAAGCATTCTTTAAAGTGTAAGTAAACCTTCCTATCGTTTTCAGCCATCTTTGCCTCTGTTTAATCTACAACTGCCATGATGCTGCACGTGTGATCAGTTATGACACCAGCCATTGGGTGGTTTGGTTGAGAGAACAGCCAATGGAAGTGTTACATTTCCGGCACGTACCGGAAATGAAACCGTTTTATAAATGGGTTTACTTCCACTTTAAGAAAGGAGCACTGCATAGTATTGTATTGAGGACGGTGTAACACTTGGGGATGTTCCTGGCACAAGGTGAACTAACCCTTTAATTCCAGTAAATTACACAATGCGAGGAACATGCATCTTGGCTATAATCTTTCCTTGAGTGTTTTTAATACTTTTTTTAATAAGTGGTGTTTTAAAATCGCTGCACTGTATTGTGGTTATTATTTTTCTGCTTATCTTGGATCTAAGCAAGCTTATTAATTTGAAGGATTACAATGATCTGGAAAGACATCATAGCCGGCTATGCTACTGATGCCAGAGGGTCTTGCATGTTTCTTATTACAGAGAATGCTTTGACCTTGTTTATATACAGGTCATACACTAGTGATGGGTGGTTGTTCATTCTTCTCTCGCTGTCATGAGTGGTGGTTATCGTTCTGTTCTGTATATTTAAATAATAAAAGGCTTCATGGTGAATAATTAAAAGTAGACTTTTTCTGAACTTTATATTAATAATCTTGTGTATAATATTGCATTTCTTTGAATATACCTAATGCTACCAGAGTATGAATTTATTAAATGAGAAAGAAAGGGGTTTTGGGACTTTACATGAAGCAGGAACCAAAGGGGTAACTGCCTCCATCCCTATCATTAATTTTTAAAAGAGAGGAGCGAGGAGTGGGACTTTATATGAAGCACACAACAGCAAATAAGGAAGTCAAGTGACTTGGAAATTATGTTTATTTATATTGTATAATCTCATATAGGACATTTTGGGCATAAAACCTCTAAACAATAAACTTTTGATCATTTTCAACATAAATTACATAGTAATCCAATAGACATTCGTATATTACATACAAAAAATGCAGTTGATACATTTTATATACATAACCAAGATAAAATTGGAGCCTAAATGGCCTAGATGATCTTTCCTCTCAAAATAAGAGGAGGGAAAGGAGGAAAAAAAAGGGGGTAACACAATTGATGTAATAAATTGTTAAAAACATGAATTAGATCATAGATAATCTTGTTGATCCTTGGTAAATTGATAGTAAAAATTGTTGACTCAATGCGTTTCACTGCCTTTTAGCCACTCATCAGAGCATAGACCATGGAATATATCTAGAAACAGAACATATATATCTAGATGGTCTCAAAAAATTGTAATTGAGAAGTAAGGATAAAGGTAAAAAAGGGGGACAGAAGTATTGTATATGGGAAGGATTCTAAAGGGTTGTGTGTCCAACTTACTTCTGCATCCGCGCAGCGGCGGTGCGGCATCAAGAATCGCTAATACACTGCAAGGCCTCGCCTCCAGGCGCTGTGGTAGCTGGCAAGGGCGATAACGACCGGCACAGACAGATCCAGGCACGTAAGTGTGAGTGAGTTACCCTAATAAGGGTGGAAGTAATGACCCCAGTGGGGAACCTATGTGAAGCAAATTGTGTGTATGTATATATATATATATGTGTGTGTGTGTGTGTGTGTGTGTATATATATATATATATATATATATATATATATATATATATAGCTATGTGGGTGAAGAAAGAAAAAATGTGGATGGAAGTGTGGGAAGGGAATGGGTAAGGGGAGAGGGAATGGGAGTGGAAATGGAATTAAAGACTGAAACAAAAAACACATACAGGGAAAACTTGCAAAGTAAATGGTGGAAGTGGTTATGTACCTGTTGTTGACAGATGGAGGCCAAGATCCATGGACATATAAGTGGTCCAAGGTGGAGAGAGAAAGTGGTGTGTGTGTGTGTGAACCGACCATAGGAGGTGCCTATATAGGTGTACCGCCACAGCCCCGCCCCCTACATCACGCAGGCAGACACAACGATAGAGAGAGGATTTATTTACATTCCTTCTGTCCCCGTTTTTTACCTTTATCCTTGCTTCTCAATTACAATTTTTTGAGACTATCTAGATATATATGTTCTCTGTTTCTAGATATATTCCATGGTCTATGCTCCTAATGAGCTGCTACAAGGCCGCGAAACGCGTCGAGCCAAGAATTTTTACTATGGGTCAACAAGATTCTCTATGATCTAATTCATGTTTTTTTTTTTTTTATTTTATCCTAATTCATGTTTTTAACAATTTATTACATCAATTGTGTTACCCCCCCCCCCTTTTTTTCCTCCCTTCCCTCTTATTTTGAGAGGAATTTAGAAAGATCATCTAGGCCATTTAGGCTCCAATATTTTATCTTGGTTATGTATATAAATGTATCAATTGCCTTATTTGTATGTAATATACGAATGTCTATTGGATTGTGGATTACTATGTAATTTATGTTGAAAATAATCAAAAGTTTTTATTGTTTAGAGGTTCTATGCCCAAAATGTCCTATATGGGATTATACAATATAAATAAACATAATTTCCCAGTCACTTGACTTCCTTATTTGCTGCTGTGTGCTTCATATAAAGTCCCACTCCTTGCTCCTCTCTTTTTAAAGTCTTTTGATCTGTAAGCAATTAGATATTGGTTAACTGTTTTATGTTTTTTGGTGGTTTTAGTGCTCCACGGGGCTTTTCTTCTCAAACAATAGGTGCTGGAACTTAACCACGATCCCACCAAACCCCTCCCCCTACACACACCCTCCAAATTACATCAAATAGTGGATGTGGTCAGTCAAATTTAACGAACAGTAGGAGGGTCTTAAAGGGACATTAAATACCAGAATTGCATTACATGCAAAGTTCAGAGCTGTCACTTGTAAACACAGAAACCAGACTTCTGTGTTTACAAGTGATTGTGGTGAGCAGGCACCAAAGGGTCTGAGCCAGAGGTGGTGGAACTGATTTTCTCCAAGTTCCCCCTGAAAAAAAGCCTTGGTGCTCCCAATATGTAAGCAGAAAGACCGGAAGCCTTAAAAGATTAGTTCACCTTTAATGACATTTTTGAAAAATTCATATCCATTATATCTTTAACCACTTAACGACCGCCCACTGTGTATATACGTCGGCAAAATGGCACGGACAGGCACAATCACGTACCTGTACGTGACTGCCTTCGTATGGGTGGGGGGTCCGATTGGACCCCCCACCGGTACAGTGGACAGTCGGGATCTCTCTGGGAGCGATCCGTGATGAGGGGGCGGCCATTGGTTTATGGCCACCCCCTCGCGATCGCTCCCGGCGAATCAAATGCTTCCTCTGCCTGTGTAATGTAAACACAGGCAGAGAGGAAGCAGCAGGAAGTGATGTCATCTCTCCTGCGGCGCTCACATATACCGGAGCGCCGTCGAGAGAAGACATCAAGTAAGTGCACAAGCAGTACACTGACACCAGGACACATAGGCACACGATCGCCCCCCCAGTCACCCTCAGATCACCCCCCAGATCACCCCCAGCCCCCAGTCACAGTGTCACCGATTCCAGTGATCATTTATTTACTGATCACTGCAATCAGTGACATTTGTAACTGTAAAAGTGTCAGGGCAGTTAGTCCTAGGTCCAGGGTAGCCCCCTAACCCCCCCCAATAAAGGTTTAACTCCTTGATCGCTCCCCAGGTAACCCTTTCAGCCCCTAGTACCACTGTCACTAATCGACCGTTTTTCTGATCGGTGTATTGGTGTCGGTGATGCGCTAGGTAGTCAGTTATTTTTTTATGTTCGCCGCCAGGTTTTTGTAACGTCAGGTACCCCCATATATATTACCTAATAAAGGGTTAACACCTTGATCGCCCCCCAGGTAACCCTTTCACCCCCTAGCACCACTGTCACTAAGCGATCGTTTTTATGATCTCTGTATTCGTGTCGGTGATGCCGCTAGGTAGTCAGTTATTTTTTTATGTTCGCTGCCAGGTTTTTATAGCATCAGGTACCCCCATATATTACCTAATAAAGGGTTAACCCCTTGATTTCCCCCCAGGTAACCCTTTCACCCCCTAGCACCACTGTCACTAAGCGATCGTTTTTATGATCTCTGTATTAGTGTCGGTGATGCCGCTAGGTAGTCAATAATTTTTTTATGTTCGCCGCCAGGTTTTTATAGCGTCAGGTACCCCCATATATTACCTAATAAAGGTTTAACCCCTTGATCGCCTAGCCAGGTAACCCTTTCACCCCCTTTTTCCAGTGTCACTAAGCGATAGTTTTTCCGATCGCTGTATTAGTTATGCTGGTGCTGCTAGGTAGTCCGTTATTTTTTTTAGGTTCGCCGCCAGGTTTTTATAGCGTCAGGTACCCCCATATATTATCTAATAAAGGTTTTAACTCCCTGATTGCCCCTAGTTAACCCTTTCACCAGTGATCACCGTATAAGTGTTACGAGTGACGCTGGTTAGTTAGTTTGCTTTTTATAGTGTCAGGGGTGATATCAATTAGGTTTTAGCGTCCGAGAGGGTCTGCGTCGCCCCAGGCAGCGTCAGGATAGTGCCAGTAACGCTAACACCCACGCGTGAAGCATACACCTCCCTTAGTGGTATAGTATCTGAACAGATCAATATCTGATCTGATCAGATCTATACTAGTGTCCCCAGCAGTTTAGGGTTCCCAAAAACGCAGTGTTAGCGGGATCAGCCCAGATACCTGCTAGTACCTGCGTTTTGCCCCTCCTTTCAGCCCAGGCCACCCAAGTGCAGTATCGATCGATCACTGTCACTTACAAAACACAACACACATAACTGCAGCGTTCGCAGAGACAGGCCTGATCCCTGCGACTCCAGTGCTGTAGGAGGTGATTTCACCACCACAGTTAAAAAAAAGAGCATATATGCCGAAGCATGGGGGCAGCAGGGGCGGAGGAGCGATTTTGCTCCTAATGCCGCGTATATACGGTCGAAATTCCGACGGAGGCTTGCCCGCGGAAAAGTCTGACCGTGTGTACGCGGCATAACTTTTGCAGGATGATGCCCCCCCCATGCTTTGGCATATATAAATGGTGCATGTATGCCCATCATTAGAAGTGGGTGAATGAAGGGAGGTATTCTAATGGTGGGCATACCCACCGATCAATCTCTTTTTTCAACAAGGACCAGCAACGTACTGGTATGTTGCTGGACTTTGAATGGTTATACCAGAATGATGCCTGTGGGTTTAGGTATCATCTTGGTATCATTCTTTTCAGCCAGCGGCCGGCTTTCATGTAAAAGCAATCCTAGCGGCTAATTAGCCTTTGGACTGCTTTTACAAGCAGTGGGAGGGAATGTCCCCCCCCCTCCCCGGATATAAAAAGCGCCATTGGGAAATTGGGAAAGCATTTTATCACACCGATCTTGGTGTGGTCAGATGCTTTGAGGGCAGAGGAAAGATCTAGGGTCTAATAGATCCCATTTTTTTCAAAAAAAGAGTACCTGACTCTACCTATTGCTATCATAGGGGATATTTACATTCCCTGAGATAACAATAAAAAATAATAAAATAAAAAAATATGGAAGGAACAGTTTAAAAATAAAATAAAAAAGGAGAAATTAATAATTAAAAAAAAAGCACCCCTGTCCTGCCCTGCTCTTGCGCAAAGGCGAACGTAAGCGTCGGTCTGGCGTCATATGTAAACAGCAATTGCATCATGCATGTGATGTATCACCGCAAAGGTAAGATCGAGGGCAGTAATTTTAGCAGTAGACCTCCTCTGTAAATCGAATGTGGTAACCTGTAAAGTCTTTTAAAGACTTTTAAAAATGTATGTAGTTTGTCACCACTGTGCGTTTGTGCAAAATTTTAAAGCATGTTGTGTTTGGTATCCATGTACTCGGCCTAAGATCACCTTTTTTATTTCATCAAACATTTGGGCACTATAGTGTGTTTTAGTGCATTGGAAGGTAATAGTACAGCGCTACATATAGGCCAGTAAAAACTGGACTGTAACTCAAATGTGACCATAAATGGAAACGCACAAAAAAGTGAGAAGGGGCAGGCTGAACGCCCTACCCAATATATATAAAATGTCCACAATGATAAACAAAAACAAAAAAATTATGAGTGTCCAAAACAGTGGGTAAATAACAAGGAATGGATGTAAAACTTCTGGCACAATTCTTCACGTGGATGGTGACATTCATGTGTGCTTACCAGAAACGTTGGACCCGAATGTCATACGACAGCGGATCAATCGAGCTTGAGAGTATCTCCAACGGCTGCTCCACAGGAACGTCCCCGGATCTCTGATGGATGTAGAGGTATACCGGCTAGACGATCGGATGTCTTCAATCCTGGGTAGAACTGATAGATGCAGTACTTCTCGGGTCTCCAATACCCCCAAGGCTGGAGATCCCACCAGAAGACTGGCACTCTGGATCCCGGTATTCAACCGGACGATGGAATACGATCAAACTTAAATGGAAAATACCCCGACAAGGGTATTGTAGAAGGACCAACTGGAGAAAACTGAAAAAACTTTTCCTCACCGATTTCATGCAAAGAGAAGAAAAAAATAGGGGGCTCCAATGGTGTAGTTCAAAAAAAATTGGGTTTTTAATCAGAAAAACACCAACATACAAAGATAAAAAGTGATCACAGTTCATATATTAAAAGACAACATGGGAAACAAAATGCATAGCCCGATGCGTTTCGTTCCTAACAGGTAGACGTCCTACCCCCAGTTCTTCCCCGATATGGTCCACACCATCTTCACGCCGCAACCAGAGAGACCAAAGAGACCAAAGACGCTGGAGGCAATCACACCAAGAATAGAACTTCCCATCTATGCTTTCACTCCAGTTCTCGGTGAATTTGACGTACCCAGTGGGTATGATAAGAGAATCAAACAATCCGAAACATTCTCTCCATAGTCTTCACATTCTACAATGATCCCGGGGATATTGTGTTAATCACACAAATCCCTTCTCCACATAATTCCAGTGGTTCTGCGGATAGAAGAATCAACAGACTATCTGAACAGTACTGTAATATACTCCTCAAAGAAGACCTAGGGGACTTAAGTTCGTGTTTCGGCTATCATCCTATTCAACTCTCCTAGCAGTCTGAACTTTCATAATGGGAAAAATGTAGAATTGAGAAAGGAGGAAAAGAGGAGAGAAGGGGAGAGGGGTGGGAAGAGGGAAGGAGAAAAAGATGTTTTTTTTTTTTATTATTTTTTTTTTTTCTCTATCCCCCTTTTCATAGGTTATCTGGAGAACAGTCTTTTCGAACAATGTGGTAGCTATACTGAACATATAAGTACTATCATTTACCCTTACCTCCATAACTTCAGAAATGTTTCTCTCCACTGTAGATTGCTGTTATTGTCTCCCTTACATAGCGAGCTTTTTATGACACAATACCTCTCTACCCCCCGAGTGGTAGACACGCACTTTCAAGTTTTTCTAGGATGCCTGCTACATCCATTGTTGCTTAGTTTATTTCTCAGACCTGCCCTCCGGGATGGAACCGCAGCTCTCATCTTTAGAGACGTGGTTCCCCTCCAGGTTCGCAGGATTTGGACTTATTTGTCCTAATGTTGTTTATTCAAGTTTTCTTGACAGGTTTTATCCTGTCCCATTGTTATTTTTGTTTTTGTTTCTCATTTTTGAAATCCTAGCCCATAAGGCTTCTACTGTGTTCAATGTACAAAAAGGAAGTAATGATAAGTACATACCAAAAACGTTGTTTGACATAGATTTCATAGCTCTAGACTACTCTGGTAACTGCATAAGATACAATGCCCATCTCCCTGCTTGTATACCAATCCCCGTTCTATCTACACCGCTGATCATAATCTTAGCATCAGACCCAAACACTAACTCTATCCATAAAGTATTGTATACTTCTGATACTTGCCTATTTTTCCCCCATCACGAAAATATTAACCCCCACACCCTAGACCCCACCAATGGGTATTAAAATAATATCGCACAATGTGCAGGGATTTAATTCCCTCCACAAACGTAAAAAAGCTTTTGAGCACTACAAGAGAATAGGGGCTGATATCATACTCATCCAGGAATCCCACTTTTGCGCATCCAACCACCCTAAATACTTCAATAAGACATACAACCAAGTATTCTATACAACATACAACAATAAGACAAGAGGAGTCGCAGTCTTTATACGCAATTCGATTATATTCGATGCACAAAGTATTTTCAGAGATACTGAAAGCCGATATATTATCTTAAAAGGCATCATTGATAATAGGGCCATAACAATAGCTTCAGTATACGCTCCCAATGAATCCCAGTCCTCCTTTTTCACTAACTTTTTTGAGACTCTAGACCGATATGCCTCCCCCCATATTATCCTCGGAGGGGATTTCAATCTAACCTCACACCCGGCCCTGGACAGGAGCAGGGTCGCACCATCTTCTAGGGCATTTCCGAAGTCCCTAAACCGTTCCCTCAATCACTTTCAACTTATAGACTCATGGAGGGCCCACAATGTTGGCGTCAAAGCTTACACTCACTACTCACATCCCCATAATGTTTATGCCAGATTAGACTATATCTACTGCACCCCTGTCCTGTTGGCGAACTCTTTTAAAGCGATCATTCACCCCTGTCCATGGTCGGATCATGATATCACATCTCTTGAGACAGCATATATTGATCTTAAACCATTCCCCTTCAACTGGAGGCTAAACGACTCCTTACTCTCGGACCCCACAATCACTCAATCGGTCTCTACTCATATAGAGAACTATTTCAACGAAAATATTAATGACGAAACCCCTCCCTCCTCCGTCTGGGTTGCCCATAAAGCAGTCTTACGTGGGCAACTGATTTCTCTCGCTGCAAAAAGAAACAAAGACAGGCTCTCAGACATTAGATGTCTCACTAAGGACCTAAATAGACTGTACAATAAACTTCAACAAGCCCCTTCCCAGGCCTTAACTGATCAAACCAAATCCAAACGCCTGGCCTTAGATCAAATTTTATCAGCTAACACTGAGAGATCCCTCAGATTCTCTAAGGCTAAATTCTTCCTTCATAGCAATTCCACCTCCACCATGTTTGCTAGAAAACTAAATCAAGCTAATAACCCACCCCATGTCTACAAACTTAGAGATAATGCGGGGAACATCGTCACTCATCCACAAGAGGTGTTGAACATCTTCTCCTCCTTTTATAAAGACCTCCTCTCGGGACCTCAACCCCAACCTAAACAACCCTCCCAAATTTGGCTGGATGATATCCCATTACCCTCCCTCAACCCCCAACAAATAGAATCTCTTAGCGCACCATGTACAGATTTAGAAATAATTAACATAATTAAATCCCTGAAGACCTCTACAGCCCCAGGCCCGGACGGGTTCTCCTCTGCATACTACAAAAAATTTGCGTCTCTTTTAGCCCCCAACCTATCTAAACTCTTCAATTACGTGCTAGATGGTCATCAATTCCCAGAAGAAATGCTCCTAGCAAACTTATCGTTAATACCTAAACCACTCAAGGACCATTCTCTTCCACAAAATTTCCGCCCCATTTCAGTTCTTAACAATGACTTAAAGATCTTTGGGAGACTTCTTGCTGACAGGTTAGCAGCAGTTATTACTAATATAGTGCACATAGATCAAACAGGATTCATACCTGGACGCCAAATAACTGACAATATTAGGCTGGTAACCAATATCGTACAAGATGCCAACATACACTACAAAGAGCTATGCCTCCTCAGCCTGGATATTCATAAAGCCTTTGATAGTGTATCCTGATCTTACCTCAATCACATCCTTCCTAAATTTGGCATCCCTAATAAATTCATGTGTGGCTTTAATGCCCTATACCACTCCCCCCAGACCCGTATTAAAATTCCAGGTCATAACTCGGAATTCTTTCCTCTAAGTAGGGGTACTAGACAAGGCTGCCCACTTTCCCCATTAATGTTCGCACTAGCAATGGAACCTCTTGCCCACAAAATTAGGAACAGCCCGGATATAAAGGGAGTTGTCAAAGGTGAAGATGAGTTTAAGATAAGCCTAAGATAAGCCTCTACGCAGATGATGCGTTAATCTTTCTTACCGAACCTCACGTTTCCATTCCCTCCCTTCTTAAGGAACTAAAACTGTTTCACGACATATCAGGTCTAAAAATTAACATGAACAAATGCTCGGCTCTACCCATCAATCTCCCCGATCACCTAAAGACCATGTTGAAAAACAATTTCCCATTTATATGGTGCTCTCAATCATTTAAATATCTGGGCATCTCTATCACCCCAGCACACAACCTACTTTTCAAAACCAATTATATTCCCTTATTCAATAATATATCCTCACTCCTTAAGACCTGGTCAACCTTCCATATATCATTCCTAGGCAGAATTTGCGCAATTAAAATGACAATCCTCCCCAAACTGCTATACTACTTCCGATCCCTCCCCATTAACATCCCCAAATCCAAACTAGCTTCGCTCCAAAGGGAAATCAACAAATTTATATGGTTCAACAAGAAACCCAGATGCAGCTATGCATATATGCACAGACCTCAATCCATGGGCGGGATGGGTCTCCCTAACCTATGGCATTATTTTCTGGCCGCCAGACTTGCCCAATTAGCACAATGGTTCGCGCCCAATCAAAATATCCCATGGAAAAAATTTGAGGAGTCCTCAATTTCCCCATTGTATTTACAGGGAATCCTTTGGTCCAAAACAACCTCATACAGCAAACTCTCGAAATACAACAAAATTGTAGCACACTTCTACCAATTGTGGCTCAAAGCACAAAACACTTTTGAATTATCTTCACTTACTCCTCCCCTTGCTTCCTTTCTAGGTGACCTGAGATTTACCCGTACTCACGGAGATCACCACTCTTTCACCTATTGGACCCATAATAAGCTCACTTCACTTAAATCATTACAAATAAATGGGGAGTTCTCCTCATTCACCGCTCTGCAAGATAAATATAGTATCCCCACATCCGAACTTCAACACTATAACCAAATCAAAGCCTTTTACGCAGAACATTACTCTCTCACCACCAAGCCCCCTGTTACTGTATTTGAACGGATCTGCATCTCTTCTTCTAGAGATAAAGGTATCATATCCCATCTATATAGCTATCTAAACACTTTTCATTCACTCGACAAGTCCGGTCAGATGCTCCGTTGGGAAACTGACCTAAATAACACCTTCACAGTAGATGAATGGCATAATATGTCGGATAATCTCCGGAGGAGTAACATAGCTATCTCCTCCAGAGAAACTCCCATTAAAATATACTCTAGATGGTATCTCACCCCGTCCAAGCTCAACACATTTTATCCTTCTATTTCTCCATACTGTTTCAGGGGCTGCCCAGAACCAGGCACTATCCTACATACATTCTGGAGCTGCAAATACCTGCATCATATATGGAGCCATGCTGCAGAAATTTTTGATAATACCTTGAAACAGAAAATCCCAATCTCCCCACAGATTTGCCTTCTATATGCAGATATACCCAATGTTCCCATCCCTTGCAAAAGACTTTTCCATACTTTATGTAGCTCCATCCAATGGATGATTGCCTCCAATTGGAGATCAAACAATCTGCCTTGGGCACAGGTGCTAGCTCGGATGGAGACGATAAAACTCTTGGAAAGAATCTTTCACACACTTCACGATACCTTCCAGGTTTTTGAAAGGAAATGGTCATATTGGCCTACAACATAACTCATTACCCTAGAACCTGAATTCCCACCCACACACTCTAGCAAATTCATGCAATTTTGACCTATAGTGCCTACCCTTTTTATATATAACATACGCCCATGTAGGAACTCTTTGTACCAGAAAACTTTTTATATATTTACTATCTTCATGTATGAGCTCGATTATCTCCTCTTCTTTTGAATTTTTTATTTCTTTTAATTTTGATTACCTTTATAAACACTCTATGTAACTGTACATCTGAACTTCCTAATAAAATATTTTTGTAATCAAAAAAAGACAGAAGGGACAGAGCAGCACATGGCAGCCTTATAGCCTGAGACAATCTGCACAGTGTCATATTTCAGCACACAGATCCTGCCTGCTTTCACAGTCAGTCTGCTATCATGAGTGATCAAGCTTCTGCATGTGAACTCACATCTACCTCCCCACAAGTTCCTGAAGAAACTGAGTTACCCAAACGCTCAGTTAAACCCACTTGGAAAGTAATGGAGAATTCTGAAGCTTCAAGGACTGAATTGTCAAATAGCTTGGAATTAGTCTGGGAGAAAATCCTTGCTGAAGCCAATACAGTGTCTGTTGAACGTGAACTACTGACACTAGAGGGCGCCATTAAACAACTTTCTGCCTCATATGAGCTTTATCAGCTTACCAGCATCAAATTCACTAATGTCTTACAAAACATGAATACAGAAATTGCGATGACACAATTAAAGCGTGTCAACATTCTTAATATTGAAAGACAGTTTTATCCAGCAAACCAGATTAAAAGCAGAAGCAAAAATAAAGCTGTTACAGGACACTGCATCTCACAGATCTGTTTCCACCAGACGTTCTAAAAACTCGTCAAGATCCCATAGTTCAAGATACTCAACACTCAGTGAGCGATTTATTAATGCCCGCGCTGAAGTGGAAGCCAGCAAAGTGCAGGTGGCATATGCAGAAAAAAGAGCAGAGTTGGAAGCTCAAAGAGCAGAGTTGGAAGCGCTGTCAGCACGTCAAAGAGCAGAGTCGGAAGCGCAGTCAGCACGTCAAAGAGCAACAATGGAAACCTTAAATGAACAGTGTAAACATGACGCAGCTATGGCAAAGCTAAGGGTCCTACAGCAAGCTATCAGTGCAGACGAAGGTGCAAGTGAGAAAGACAGCATTAACCTAAACATAGCAGATATGGAAGACCCCCTCAAACGCACTAAAGACTATGTCCTAAGCCACTGCAGTGCACACTCCATTGTCTCCAATGCTCCCGACTACATAGAGACTCCTTCACAGCTTCAAGTTAAAGAGGTTCCAGCAACTTCCTGCACTCAAAATCACTCCACTGCATTTCCTACCTGCCTACCTTGCCTGCCTTCATACGTCACAGAGCATCAGCGCAAGCTTCAGGCAAGTCATCAATCTCCAGTCATCGGTACAGCCTTGAATCAACGTACCATTGGAACAACTGACTTCAAGCAAGCAACTCACCTGGATGCATCTGCTGCACCATATTTCCCTGTGTCCTTTAACAACAATGTCAAAGATAACGCAATCAGCACCATACAGCCAACAGCATCTCACATAAAGGCGGAGACAACTGAGACAGAAGAGTTTGTGAGGTACATGCTTCGCAGGGAGCTCACAAAGACTGGTCTTACAAGTTTTGATGACCAACCTGAGAACTACAGAAGTTGGAAATGTGCCTTCAGAACTACAATCAGCAATATTGGCATTACAGCTGATCAAGAATTGAATCTGCTGATCAAATGGCTTGGTCCTCTATCTGCTGCACGTGTTAAGCCATTAAGATCGGTTTTCATGGACAATCCTACTGCAGGCCTCACAGCTGCATGGGAGCGACTAGAGCAAAGTTATGGCAGTCCAGAAGCTATAGAAAATGCTTTGTTCATGCGTCTGGAAACTTTCCCAAAGATATCCGGTAAGGACAACAAGGAGTTCCAGAGACTGAGTGACCTTCTCCTTGAGCTTCAGCTAGCCAAGACAGACCCAAAACTACCTGGACTCAGTTACCTTGACACTCCAAGAGGGGTAAACCCAATTGTCTCCAAGCTCCCGTATGGTTTGCAAGAGAAATGGACTGCACTAGGGTCATCATACAAAAGAGAGAACAAGGTTTCCTTCCCTCCATTCTCTTTCTTCTGTGAATTCATCAGGAAAATTGCAGAGACCAAGAACGATCCAAGTTTTTCCTACGGTGAGTACAGCCTCTTCTCACCCTTTCCTAAGAGTACCAGTCTTCAGGGCAACTATAGAAACCATAGAGGCCCAGTGTCCGTGAAAAAGACTGACATCCTTCCCACTCCTACCACAGTTCTGGCCACGAACAAACAGAGTAGGAAGATTGAAAACCCTAACAGAGAGTGTCCCATACACAAGAAGCCACACCCCCTCAATAAATGTATCGGCTTTAGGAAAAAGCCTCTGGAAGAGCGCAAGGAGCTTTTAAAGACATTTAGGGTATGTTTCAGGTGCTGTGCTTCTACAGAACATTTTGCAAGGGACTGTAATGTGTCCATCAAGTGCATAGAGTGTGGCTCTGAAGAACATGTGCAAGCCCTCCATCCTCTTGAGCCCAGCTCTGCACAACCTGCCAACACTCCTCCCAGGTTAACGCATGGCGGGGAGAATACAGACCAAGTGCCTAATTCTACCATCATTTCTTCATCCTGCACTGAAGTTTGTGGAGAAGACCGCTGTGGTAAGTCCTGTGCTAAGATATGCTTGGTGAACATATACCACAAGGATCAACCAGAAAAGTCTCTAAAGGCATATGCTATCTTAGACGATCAGAGCAATCGATCACTTGCAAAATCGGAATTGTTCAATCTATTTGAAATAAAAGGCGAAGCTCATCCTTACACCTTGGGCACCTGTAGTGGAACTATAGAGGTTTCTGGAAGAAGGGCTCATGGACTCATGGTATCTTCTCTCAAAGGTAACTTGCAATTACCCTTACCTACACTTGTTGAGTGCAATCAGATACCTGCCAACAGGGAAGAAATCCCTACTCCAGCTGCTGCTTTCCATCACCCTCACCTCAAGGTAATAGCAAATGAGATACCGCCGCTTGACAAAGATGCTCAGATCCTTCTTCTGTTAGGAAGAGACATTCTAAGAGTTCACAAGGTACACAGACAAGTCAGTGGACCCCCAGATGCCCCATTTGCCCAGCGCACAGATCTAGGGTGGGTCATCATAGGCAATGTCTGCATAGGCAAAATGAAAAGACCTACCAACATTTCATCATTCAAGACAAATGTTCTGCCAAATGGCCGAAACACTTAGGCCTCGTACACACGACCGATTTTCTCGTCGTAAACAGTCAAGAAAAGTGCCGCGAGAGTTTTTTTGTCTAGAAAAACGTTCGTGTGTATGGTTTTACGACGAGAAACTTGACGAGAATCTCGACGAGAAAATAGAGAACCTGCTCTCTATTTTCTCGTCAGGATTCCAGATTTCCTCGTCGTGTTTCTCGTCGGCCTGTTTTGTGACGAGAAAATGGTTCGTGTGTATGCTTTTACGACTCTTCCAAAAGCGCGCATGCTCACAAGCAACTATGAGACGGGAGCGCATCTTCTGGTAAAACGAGCCTTCATAATGGAGAGAGCACATTCGTCACGCTCATAAATATTTCATCGTTTAAATGTTCTGCATTGAATTCTTCGTTAGAATGTTACATTAATCAAAACGAGAGACCTTCTTTTGCTGCTGATATTCACACAGAGTTCTGCCTTATTTTTAACCTTTTTCATGCTGCTCTTTATAAGATTTATGTGTATTATATCGTGCAAGTTTTTAGGAATAATTTAAATGGTTAGATTTTTCAAAATGATGTTAATTATAATTTCTCAATGTTTTGATAGCGATCTCCCATTTAATATTCTAATCTATAATTTTAAAATTTCACACCATGTTTTTGAGCTAATCAGATTTAGTTATTCTTTTGGGGGGGTGATATCTGTGCCTTTTATTGTCAGTCAAATGTATCTGCTTACTCCAAAGCTTGTTTTTTTTAATTTAAAAATACACATAGTCAAGTATGAACGTAAACAAAAAACACATTTATTCATGTTTATAAATTAAATAAAGAGAAGGCAGCGCTGGAGAAGCTGCTGCCATTTGTGCATCCCAGGGACCCCAGAGCACACAGCAACCCTGTGTGGACACTAAAATTGGGAGCTTGAGAAGGCCCACATTTCAGAACACAATCTGATGCTGGCCTCCCAGAGGTCAGGAACAGCAGCAGGTGAGATATATGTCCCAAGTGTGTGGTACTACAACAGGCTGCCTTCTGTCCGACCAGTGCGACCACAATGAAGCAAGGCCATCACTTCCTCTTCTTCCTGGCAACCTTCCCTGCAGCCTTTCCTGAAGCCTTTCCTGAAGCCTTTCCTGCAGCCTTTCCTGCAGCCTTCCTTCTTCGTTTAGCTGGAGGCTGGCCCACTGGAGGGGTACTCCTGTCAGGAGGAGGAGGTGGAGGTGTAGCAGAAGGGGGTGGGGCAGAAGGTGGAGGTGTAGCAGAAGAGGGTGGGGCAGAAGGTGGAGGTGTAGCAGAAGGGGGTGGGGCAGAAGGTGGAGGTGTAGCAGAAGGGGGTGGGGCAGAAGGTGGAGGTGTAGCAGAAGGGGGTGGGGCAGAAGGTGGAGGTGTAGCAGAAGGGGGTGGGGCAGAAGGTGGAGGTGTAGCAGAAGGGGGTGGGGCAGAAGAGGAAGGTGGAGGTGGAGGTTGAGGTTGGGTCAGTTGGGCCACCTCACATATGGCGGTATTGGGGGTAATTTGCTCCATCACCCCCCTGTTGAGCAAGGTGATGAGCAGGGGTTCGCATAGGAGGCGTTGCTCCATGCTCATCACCTTGAACTTAGCCTCCACTAGGCCGGCAATGGCCTCTTCAGGGGATGTGGGCTCCTTGAGGGTGGCATGGGCCTCTTTAATAAGGGCCATTGCTGCCTCACTGGTGGTCCTGTCCCTCCTGCCTCTTTTGTGAAGCCTGATGGGAGGCACCTGGGATCTGGTGCTTCTCCTTTGCCCTGCCACCTCCTGTCTGCCACTGGGCCCTGCCACCTCCTGGCTGCCACTGGGCCCTGCCACCTCCTGGCTGCCACTGGGCCCTGCCACCTCCTGGCTGCCACTGGGCCCTGCCACCTCCTGGCTGGTACTGGGCCCTGCCACCTCCTGGCTGCCACTGGGCCCTTCCTCCTCCTGCCTGACAGTTTCCAGACCCTCCTCCTGGCTGATTTCATCCTGTGTATGAAAAAGAAACATAGTTTAATATGTTGGTTTAATCTTTGCATCAAACTTTGTAATCCTGATGGAAGCAATTAGAATGTAAATGCATAAATCCTTGCTTTAAATTTACCACTACATCAGCTTGACTATTTACCACACAATTAAGTGCAGAAGAATGTCTACAGATCATGATTTCACTTGTGGAATACAAAATAATGTATGTTTCTCATCCTGACATATTTGGGAAACATTAATTTTATCCCAATACATTTTCAGTTAATACTATACCTGGCTCCAGATGGACAAATCAGGATCATCCAGAATGGCTGCCTCCTCTTGCTCCAGAGAAGGCTCAGGTTGGCTGCAGGGAAGTCTGGGGGGAAGAGTGGAGAGTGATGGCCTTGGCTCAATGTGGTCATCCAGGAAGGACATCCTGCTGTAGTACCACAAAACCGGGACATAAACATCATCTGCTGCTGCTCCTGACCTCTGAGAAGCCAGCACCTTAGAGCGTTCAGTCCTGTAGGTACCTCTCAAGCTCCCAATTTTAGTGTCCACTTGTTTTGCTGTGGCTGTGGGCACCTTGGTATGCACAAATGGGAGCAGCTTCTCCAGCGCTGCTTTTCTCACCCCTTTTTTTTTATGGATGGGGTTTTTGGTCTCCCACAGAGCCGGCAGCTCCCTTACCCGGTCAATAAATTCCGCCAGGAACTCTTTGTCGCTAATAAAGACATTCATATTGTATCTGCAAGTAAAATAAATTATATTTAAATAATGTGAGGCAAACAGTCTAACCTCCTTCACATCCTAGTCACCATATATATCCTCCACCAATCTCAAGACAGTATAGGCCAACAATTTTTACAAGTCTCACAAAATCACATACCTTCGTTCGCACGTCCGTCACTTGAACTCCTCTCTCCGCACACCGAACGTACTATAGTCACATGTGTGTTTGCTATATACACACCACGCATGCGTCCAAATTCGAACACGTCGCTCCGCACACGTCGCCCGCCCATGACGTTCTAACTAACATCTTTTCCCCGCCCCTTCTCTTTCGGCGCGCAGACAGATATGGCGGAGTTACAGCAGGTGTCTGATAATTCCGCAACTAGCGAGGAGACAAGCCCGGAGACCGAGGACACGTCACGATCAAGGAGGAGATTCAAGGCATCGAATATGTCTTTGGCGGAGATGGCGGAGATGGTGGACATCTTGGTCAAGGCTGATTATGATGCCAAGCATGGGCCGTATAGCAAACCAAATAGAAGGAAGGCCAAAATCCTCACTAAAGTTGTGAAGAGTCTGAGGGCGAAGTTCGGGGTGAAACGCTCAAATGAGCAGCTCAGAAAGAGGTGGTCAGACCTCAAACTGAGGGAGCCAGACCAGTTGAGGAGCATAAAGAGGATGCTCGCTAAAAGTAAGTAAAATGACGACCTTTCTGCTATTAATCTTTTTAGAAACTGACATTTTTTTTTTTTTATCATATTGGACTCCCTTCCAAAATGTAATATTTTGAACTAGGTTGGGCACAGTAATCGTTCGTTACGTTACCGACACTTCGTTCGGCCACTATCCGCGGTTTTGGCTTATTTTAGACCCCCAAAAGTAATTAGACATCTGCCATTTTTGATCAAGTATTGTGGATAATTTTTAAGTCTAGATGATGTGTTTGTAAGGAGAATGAAATGCAAACTTTAATCAGTGTAAAGGAGAGGACACTCAGCAGCTGCTTCCACATCTGTACTTTGGAGCACTATAGTGTGGGCCACCAGACCCGCCTTTTTTGGGTGTCCCACACAGGTGCATCAGAGTTTATTTGTGGTGCCTCCATGTCCAAAAAATTACATCCAAATGTGAATACTAAACATATTTGGGGTCATAAATAATGCATTTTTCTTTAAATTCCGCACAAACACACACTTGTACCCCACTTCCAAACAATTTAGCCTGTTTTAAGTTTAAAAATGAGATTTTTACAGTGTGATACATAGACCTTTGGTTTTATTCTCATAGGGGAGAGAAGACTGGGAGGAGGACACTCCAGGGAGCACATGCACCCCACAACTTCCAAGCAACCCCAAACTCCCAAAGATCCACAACCGAAAGATGTGCAGGAAGTTGAGGTGGAGGAAGGAGAAGTGCAGGAAGGAGAGGTGGATGACGTTGTGGATCTGGTCACCACAACAGGTCAGTATCTGACACCACAGCTTAAGGTAAGCGAGGTAGGCCTGCAGAGTTTTATTATTTTTTTTTAATGGTTTTTAGGGGATGGAAATGTTGTGAAGGATAGCACACCGTTCTCTGCTGACAGTGCCCTCCGCCTCATCCAGCAAGTGATGGAATGTAGCACGGAACTGGACCTAATTAAACAAAGAATCCATGTGATGGAACAAACATTTAAAGACATTCTCGATGTTTTGGGGAGAATTCAATAAGCCATCCAAACACATTTGTTTTTACATGTTTGTTTTTATATTTTTACTAATTTTTTGAGTAACAAAGCAGCCAAAAATTGAATATGCACACAGTGTGTGAACATGTGCTATCTGCCATCAGGGGATATCCATGTACGTCTTTTGTGGGTGCAACCCCTTCCTCGTATCAAAAGTCGGTGAACTGAGGAAGGGGATGCACCCCCAAAACACGTCCATTGATCACCCCTGATGGCAGATAGCACATGTTGACAATAGGGATCAGGATTGTAAACTTCCTATTTGCAAAAAAGTAAAAATGTGTGCATATTGAATTTTTGGCTGGGCAAGGGGTGGCAGGACCCCATATTAGGACGGGCACATAGAGACATAGTTTGTGTAACTGAATGTCTCAGATTGCTCAGAGGTATCCAATGTTGTCATTTTAGAAATGCAAGTGGTATTTTTGTATTTTCATAAGCCAACATTTGCCGGGTTGTGGCCAGGCCAACCCCAAAGTAAAACAAAAAAAAATGTGCAGAGAGTAAAAAATTTGACCACAAACAACGTGTAGCTTCTTTTTATAATACTCTCTAAGCTTATTTGGTTCTTTTGTAAGGTAACATAGTGAAATTGGTTGTTATTTACTAAAGTTGCCACTACAAATGCACAAAGACAAACTAGGAGACAGGAAAGAACAAATAATTAAAGGTTTAAACAAGATTTTTATTGGGATACTTAGACATAGGCTGGCATAGGAATTGCCCCCCTACCCGTGAAATACTCCATGTATTTGTCCCGAACCACACGGGCATTTTGGGGGGGCAAGCCAAGACGGGCAGATTCCAGGCCCGGAAGGGGATTTGCAGGGGAAAGTACAGCCTCTGGCAAAACTGAGGCCATATATGAATTAGATTTGCGGCAAAGAAAATTGTGTAGCACACAGCAGCATAACACTACATAGTTTATTTTGTAGTCCGCCAAGTGGATGGAAGTCATAAAAAGGCGGAACCGGCTGGCCATTATGCCGAAGGCATTTTCAACGACTCTTCGGGCCCTGGCCAGCCGGTAATTGAACACACTCTTCTCTGGGGTCAGGGTCCTCTGTGGAAATGGCCTCATAAGATGCCGTCCGAGTCCGAAGGCTTCATCAGCCAAGAAAACAAAGGGGAGTCCTTCAATATTCCCTGCATCCGGTGGCAATGCAAGGTCGTCACTCTGGAGACGGAGGGCAAACTCCGTCTGGATGAAGGATCCCCCATCGGACATCCGGCCATTCTTCCCTACATCAACATAGAGGAATTCATACCGTGCTGACACCACCGCCATCAGCACAATGCTATGAAACCCCTTGTAATTGTAGTAGTAGGATCCAGAACGGGGTGGCGGCACGATGCGGACGTGCTTCCCGTCTATGGCACCACCGCAGTTGGGGAAGTCCCACCGCGTGGCAAACTCCGATGCCACAGTCTGCCATTCCTGTGGCGTGGAAGGAAGCTGTGGAGTGAAACAAGATGAAATAATATTAGAAAAACAAAGGCATACATTACAAGCAAATTCTAGACCAAAAAATTAGAGACCAACATCAATCTAATTATACGTTTATTAAGGTGTGTAAAAAAAGTATAATGGAAGGCTCATTTATCATATTCATCACCCCCTCTGATGGGCCATTACTAAATTATTTTGGGGGGGGGGAGATGTGTTTGGCCACAGGATAGCATTGCAGTGGCGGTGCGTCCAGAGTGGGCGCTGGAGCACTGTCCCCTCTCTCCTGTGCCCATCACTCAGAACAATACATAGGTTCATGCGTTGCATGAACCTATGTATTGTCTATGCCGCACACTATTCAGGTGGATGGCCTCTTGTAAAGCGACCGACATATGAATAATTGCGTCATTTAGGGGGTTAAAATTGCAGAGCAGAAACAGGTATTAAAAAAGTCTTGCAAATTACAACCTGAGGGATGTAATTGGCTTCCTCAAAGAAAAATCGGGGACGCAAGGAGGGGGCATTCCTTGTGTAAACACTGACAGACTGCTCTGGCAATCATGTTCACCAAGTCTGTTTAATGGTAACATGATTGGCTGATGCAACATGAAGGGAAGGAGAAGACATCAAGGACAGAAGAAGGATGGCGCTGACCACAAGAAGGTAAGTGCAGGGCTGGGGGGAAACTGGCTGCATTAGAGGGGACTAAATGGCTGCATTGGAGGGGACAACTGGGGGCGTTTATTAGGCAACAGAGCAAAAAAGGAGGAAGTTTATTTCCGAAATTGGGGTTGGAACCCCCCAACATTTGGAGCAACAGGCGCCCCTGCTGGAAAAGTTATTGAGGGGAAATATTTAGGGAGGATAAAAAAGGGGCAATCTAAAGCTTCCAACATGCATGGGGACAAAGGGGACATTCTCAGCATATTACAATCATGGTAATTAGGGAAGGATGAAAGAAATACAATACATTAGCATACATGTAATACATAAAATGTGATGTTAAGGGAGAAAACTTACCCTAATATAGTCCTCCTGCAGGACTTGTATAATAGCAGAACAGGTGTCTGGGATTATGAGGCCCAGAGCCTGGGGGGAGATGCCTGTGGTGAACTTCAAGTCCTGAAGACTTCTCCCTGTCGCCAGGTAACGCAACGTGGCGATGAGCCTCTGCTCAGCACTGATGAATTCCCGCATAACGGTGTCCTTCCTGGTAATATAGGGGGACACCAAAGCCAACAGTTCCTGAAAAACGGGGTCAGACATCCTCAGAAAATTCCTGTAGTCCTCAGGATTATTCTCGACGATCTCCCGCAGCAGAGGCATGTGGCAGAATTGGTCCCGCTGGAGCAACCAATTCTTGGTCCATGAACTCCTCCTCACACCATTCATGGACTGGTCTTGGTCCAAAACAAGCAGACCAACACCAAGCGCACGCACAGCACGAACTCGACGACGAGAACGTCCAGGCGACATGGCTAGGAAACGGTCGTCTAATCAGAACGTACAGAACAGAACGCACTTTAGAACAGCAAGGCCTATGAATAACGAAATGAAATTCAGAAACGAACAGGCAAGAACGCACTGTAAAACAGATACGACATGCCTAGACGCCCTGAAAGTCAAGATACGAACCCACAAGCACAAACTGAACGGCAGAAAACGATCTGAAAAGTACGAAGACTGAAAAGCGCGAATCGTCTCTTCCCAAACTTTTACTTCACACGCGGTAACACGAGATCAGCAAAAGCAGCCCAAGGGGTGGCGCCAAGAAAAAAGATCTTCCCCTTTATAGTGCCGTCGTACGTGCTGGACGTGAGCGCATAGAACCACGAGGAAATTGGAAAATGACAGTGTGTACGCATAGAAAGCTTGACGAGAAAATCGACAAGCTTAACAAGAATCTCGTCGAAAAAAACGACGTGTTTTTTACGACGAGAAAATCGGTCGTGTGTACGAGGCCTTACTTTGAGCCATGCCCACATCACTACTGGGTGAAAGAGAAGATAGCCAGCCACAAATGGCAACATGGTATCTCAGGTGACACAAGCCCTTTCTCCTGCCATGATGGCGACTTCGGGTCTACAGTGTTTAATGCAACCAGTGAAGATGACATACTGGCTCCTTCAATGGAAGACAAAGAATTCATCAAGGTAATGGACAATGAGTTCTTTCAAGATGACTTCAACAACTGGGTAGCACCCCTACCCTTTCGTCTCCCAAGAGAGAGATTGCCCAACAACTTACAGCAGGCCATCAGTAGATTCTCCTCCTTAAAGCGAAACTTAAGCAGGAAACCAGAGATGCAAAAGCACTTTGTGGACTTTATGCAAAATGTATTTGACAGAGATCATGCAGAGCCTGCTCCCCCACTAAAGGATGGAGAAGAATTCTGGTACCTTCCATCCTTTGGCGTGTATCACCCACGCAAACCAGACCAAATCAGAGTTGTCTTTGATTCCAGTGCTCAGCACGAAGGTGTTTCTCTTAACAACATGCTCCTTACTGGACCCAACTTGAACAACAGTCTAATAGGAGTCTTGATTCGTTTCAGACAAGAGCCTGTAGCAGTAATGGCCGACATTCAACAGATGTTTCACTGCTTCATCGTCAGAGAAGACAACAGAAACTACCTCAGGTTTCTATGGCACAAGGACAATGACCTCAACAAGGAAGTTATAGATTATCGCATGAAGGTACATGTCTTCGGTAACAGTCCTTCCCCAGCAGTGGCAACTTATGGGCTAAGGAGAACAGCTCAGACTGGAGAAGTTGAATATGGATCTGATGCCCGTCAATTTGTTGAAAGAAACTTCTACGTTGACGACGCACTTAAGTCCTTTCCAACTGCTAAAGAAGCAATTGATCTTCTCACCAGAACAAAGGAGATGCTGTCTGTAGCAAACCTTAGACTGCACAAGATTATATCCAACAGCCAGGAACTTATGAATGCCTTTCACTCTGAGGACTATGCCACTAGTCTAAAAAACCTTGATTTAGGTACAGATGTGCCTCCTGTACAGCGAAGTCTGGGTTTGTTGTGGAACATCAAGCAAGACAAATTCACCTTCCAAGTGTCAACTTGTGACAAACCCTTCACTAAGAGAGGAGTCCTGTCCGTGGTGAATAGCATCTATGACCCACTGGGTTTCCTTGCTCCAGTTACCATTCAAGGTAAGATTTTACTAAGACAGTTGTCTACTGAGAACATAGACTGGGATACTCCCTTGCCTAGTGAGAATCAACACAAGTGGGAAAGGTGGAGATATTCTTTGAAGTCACTAGAAAAACTTCAGATTCCCCGTTGCTATGTTCCAGGATCCACTTCAACTGCTAACCGGAGAGAGATTCATATTTTCTCTGATGCATCAGTTGAAGCTATTGCTGCAGTAGCCTATTTGAAGACCTCTGAACTGAATGGAGAATCACACTGTAGTTTTGTCCTAGGCAAGGCAAAACTCACTCCCAAGCCTGCACATACCATACCAAGACTTGAACTTTGTGCAGCCGTGCTAGCAGTAGAAATTGCCGAGGTCATACGAAGTGAAATGGACACTAGAATTGATTCTTTCACCTTCTATACAGACAGTAAGGTAGTACTTGGTTACATAAACAACCAAACAAAACAATTTTATGTGTACGTCAGCAACAGGGTTAAACGTATCAAGAGATTCTCTCTACCAAGTCAATGGCATCACGTTCCCACTGAACTCAACCCAGCTGACTGTGGGACCAGAGCCGTGTCACCTGCCGCTCTTCAGGACATCTTATGGCTGTCACCTCCAAGGTTTCTGCGTGAGGACTCCTACTTACTCCCTATTGACACCACCTATGGGCTAGTAAACCCTGAAGATGATAAGGAAATAAGAACTGTGAACATCTCACTACACACTTCTGTAAGTACAAAACAGAAGCTGCGGTCACACCGTTACAGGCATCAATGGAAGCAGGTGCAGCATCTAGCCAATGTGTTCTGGCATCGCTGGAAGAAAAAGTATCTTCACCACCTTCAAGGTCGTAACAAATGGCAAGCATCTAAGCCAAATCTTAAGGTTGGAGACCTCATCCTTCTAAAAGACAAGGAAGTTTGTCGGAATGAGTGGCCTATGGGTCGTATTAAAGTTATGCCCAGCGACGATAACAAAGTCCGGAAGGTAGAAGTCAAGGTAACCAAGGGAGGATCGACATGAACCTTTAGTCGACCAATTACAGAGTTAGTACTCCTTTTGCCAGGTGAGTGACTTGTGCAAGGACTAGCCATGCAGTTGGCACGGCGGGGAGTACATTGCTGCCATCTACAGGTTCTACTCAGAACTTTGAAATTCTTTGAAGACATCATACTGTGACTTAATGTTCTTCATCCTGTTGAACTTACGTTTATTATTTGCTTGTTGCATGTTTTTCATTACAGGTTCCAGGACATTCGTCAGTATTGGACTTTTTGAATATATATATTAGTTTAACCACTTCCCGACCGCGCCATGTACAAAAGACGTCCACAGCGCGGTCGAGTTATCCTGAGTGGACGTCCCAGGGACGTCCTCACAGAATCTTGCTCCCGCGCGCCCCCTGGGGCGCGCTCCAGGATATGTCCGTGACCGCCGGGTCCGGAAGACCCGGCGGATCACGGTAGATGGCCGCTAATCGCGGCCGTTTACCACGTGATCGCTCCGTCAAATGACAGAGCGATCACTTGTAAACAGACCGGCGTCATGTGATGACGCCGGTTCCTCCCTCCCCTCTCTGTACCGATCGGTACAGTGTGAGAGGAGAGGGGAGGGAGCGGATCATGTCCGCTCCCTCCCCCATGTCAGCTGTGGGCTGGATCTGTGACAATTGCAGTCACAGATCCAGCCATCCATCCATCCCTGCTCAGCCATCCCTATACAATACTCTGCCAATACTCTGCAATACACCCTGTGCAATACTCTGCAATACACCCTGTGCAATACTCTGCAATACACCCTGTGCAATACTCTGCAATACCCTGTGCAATACTCTGCAATACACCCTGCCAATACTCTGCAATACACCCTGCCAATACTCTGCAATACCCTGTGCAATACTCTGCAATACCCTGTGCAATACCCTGCCCATACTCTGCCCATACTCTGCAATACCCTGTGCAATACCCTGTGCAATACCCTGTTCAATACCCTGCCCATACTGTGCAATACCCTGCCCATACTCTGCCCATACTGTGCAATACTCTGCCATATTCCGCAATACCCTGCCATACTCCGCAATACTCCTCAATACCCGGCAATACTCCACAATACCCGGCAATACTCCACAATACCCGGCAATACTCCACAATACCCGGCAATACTCCACAATACCCGGCAATACTCCGCAATACCCTGCAATACTCCGCAATACCCTGCAATACTCCGCAATACCCTGCAATACTCCGCAATACCCTGCAATACTCCGCAATACCCGGCAATACTCCGCAATACCCGGCAATACTCTGCAATAACCACTTCCCGCCCGCCGGCCGTCATATGACGTCCTTGACTTTGTGCAGAGATATCTGAATGATGGGAGCAACTACAGGCATCATTCAGATATTCGCTTTTTCAGCCGGCGATTCCCTGCACCATAAGAATGATCATAGCGGCTGTTCCACCGCTTGATCGCTCTTACGGAAGGTGAGAGGGGATGCCCCCCCCCTCCCGCTGCCCTCCAGTGCTTCTACCGACTCACCGCTACGATCAAAGCCAGGATTGTTTGTTTTTTTTTGTTTTTTTTTCAGGCTTCCCAGCCTAGAGGTGGGATGTGGGGTCTTATTGACCCCATATCTCACTGTAAAGAGGACCTGTCATGCCATATTCCTATTACAAGGGATGTTTACATTCCTTGTAATAGGAATAAAAGTGATCAAAAAAAAATTGGGGGCGGAAAAACATGTCAAACTAAAATAAATAAAGTAAAATGAACAATAAAATATATATATTTTTTTAAAGCGCCCCTGCCCCCGCGAGCTCGCATGCAGAAGTGAACGCATACGTAAGCCCCGCCCACATATGAAAACGGTGTTCAAACCACACATGTGAGGTATCGTTGCGAACGTTAGAGCGAGAGCAATAATTTTGGCCCTAGACCTCCTCTGTAACTCAAAACATGTAACCAGTAAAAATATTTAAAGCATTGCCTATGGGGATTTTTAAGTAGCGAAGTTTGGCGCCATTCCACGAGCGTGTGCAATTTTGAAGGGTGACATGTTAGGTATCTATTTACTCGGCGTAACTTCATCTTTCACATTATGCAAAAACATTGGGCTAACTTTACTGTTTTTTTTTCTTTTAGGCACAAAACAGTTTTTTTTCCGTAAAAAACGCGTTAGAAAATTTCTGCGCAAATACCGTGCAAGATAAAAAGTTGCAATGACCACCATTATATTCTTTAAGGTCTTTGCTAAAAAAACATATATAATGTTTTGGGGTTCTATGTAATTTTCTAGCAAACAAATGATGATTTTTACATGTAGGAGAGAAACGTCAGAATTGGCCTGGGTGCTCCAGAATGCCTGAAGGTGCTCCCTGCATGTTGGGCCTCTGTATGTGGCCACGCTGTGTAAAAGTCTCACACATGTGGTATCGCCATACTCGGGAGGAATAGCAGAATGTGTTTTGGGGTGTAATTTGTGGTATGCATATGCTGTGTGTGAGAAATAACCTGCTAATATGACAATTTTGTGGAAAAAAAAAAAGAAAAAAAAATCTTGATTTTTGCAAAGAATTGTGGGAAAAAATGACAACTTCAAAAAACTCACAATGACTCTTTCTAAATACCTTGGAATGTCTTCTTTCCAAAAAGGGGTCATTTGGGGGGTATTTGTACTTTTCTGGCATGTTAGGGTCTCAAGAAATGAGATAGGCCGTCAGTACTTCAGGTGTGATCAATTTTCAGATATTGGCACCATAGCTTGTGGACTCTATAACTTTCACAAAGACCAAAAAATATGCACCAATTTGTACTTATTTTTACCAAAGATATGTAGCAGTATAAATTTTGGCCAAAATGTATGAAGAAAAAATACTAATTTGCAAAATTTTATAACGGAAACAAAGAAAAATTCATTTTTTTACAAAATTTTCAGTCTTTTTTCTCTTATAGCGCAAAAAATAAAAAACCCAACAGTGATTAAATACCACCAAAAGAAAGCTCTATTTGTGTGAAAAAAGGACAAAAATTTCATATGGGTACAGTGTTGTATGACTGAGTAATTGTCATTCAAAATGTGAGAGCACTGAAAGCTGAAAATTTGTCTGGTTAGGAAGGGGGTATAAGTGCCCAGTTGTCAAGTGGTTAAGGTTATGAAATCTAAAGATTTCAGACGGGGAGTGTTGTGTTACACTATGTGATTATTCTTGCTCTGTGTCTTTAAGATCTGTCCCCTTCTTTCTAGCTGAACTCTCTCTCTCACCGTAGTTCTTTATATATCTCCTCCACTTCCTGATTCTGGTCATTACTCCTGTATATCTTCCATGCTAAACATCTTACATGTGGCTTACAACTGCAACATTTTTCTATCTATGAATATCCATCACTAAACGGAACATTCGAAAGGATTCATCGTCTGTCGTCCTAACTGTGAGTTTATTCATTGAGTTAAACTGCCTGTATCGATGCAAGGGATGAATATCAAACCAGCTTGTGTAAGGCCTACTTAAACCTGGAGATGAACTTTATCGCTTTGTAGTTGAGACAGAACAGTATGTCTTCCAATGAGTACAGATGTTCTGGTGACATCTGTCTAAAACAGGAGTTCCTCTCATTTTCCTGTTGCCTCTCCAAGGTCAGAGACAACAAAAAATAACCTATATGGAGTTTTCCCCCTTTCTATCCTGTCTAAAACAAAAAAAATGTTTGGGCTATACATACACTTTAACCACTGAAGGACCAGAGCACTTTTTACAATTTGGCACTGCGTTGCTTTAACTGGTAATTGCGCGATCATGCAATTCTGTACCCAAATTAAATTGTAATATATTGCTCACACATGCCATGGGTATATGTGGAATTACACCCCAAAATACATTCTGCTGCTTCTGAGTACGGGTATACCACATGTGTGATACTTTTTGGGAGCCTAGCCGTGTACAGGACCTCAAAAACCAATCACCGCATTCAGGCTTTCTAAGGGCGTAAAATGGTGATTTCACTTCCTCTCTACCTATCACAGTTTTGGAGGCCCTGAAATGTCAAGATTAGAGGTCGACCGATATATCGGCTGACTGATATATCGGCCGATATTTGGCCATTTTTGATAAATCGGCATTGGCCGATTATTATCAAAATTAGGCCGATATTTTACACTGGCCGTTCTTCCTGTCCTTCCTTCTCCACACTCAGCAGCTCTGGCAGCATCAAGCGCCGCGCTGAGTGTGTGAACAGATAGGAGAGAGAGCGAGAGAGGAGCTGTCAGCTTGATGTCGGTGGTGGGGGGGTGTGGGTGGTATCCGGGTGGGTGGGACCCAGCAGCTATATTACGCCCCCAACTTGCTCTCCTTCCCGGTGTAGCAGATGACTTCACCTTCTTCCTTGTTACTTTTACTATGGTCAGTCCAGGCAGCTCCTCCCGTCTACACTTCTCTCTCTGCCTTTGCTGCATGATCACACAGCACCGATCCTCCTCGCTCCCCTGCCTAGTTCATTTTTCCCTTCTTTTATCTGCTGTCCTCTCCATAAATCTTCACTACACATATCATGCTGCCTCCTGTCTCAGCTCAGCATTCCATACACAGATCTTACACCCTTTCTATCCCAGTTTGCTTTTAGCTCTCATAATTGTCCTGTCCCCACCATGCAGCCTAGCACATTCCCTGCATTTTGTCACTAATGAAGACATTAGCACATACGTTTACCACCCCAACCTCCTCACCGATCCTCTCTTTTCTAATATCTTAACCCCCTCCCTTCACATTGTAGCAATTTGTCATGCAATTTGACAAGTCACATCCTATTGCCGGCAAGGCACTGTTCAAATCAATGCGACACTGACTTTGAGTTTGTACATGCACTACTTTTGCGATTTAGGGTGTGAATTCAATAGACATCTGTGCATGAAGCCACACATATGTCTTCAAAGTCGCAACCCAAAGTCGCACTGAGATGCAGCTCTGAAATTGTGCGATTTCAGGTTAAGTCGCACAATTTCAAAGCCACAGTCAATGTGAACGGGGGCTATTGTAGGTTCACACTGGTGTGCTGTGGTCTGGCCACAGTGCGATTGTATATACAGTTTACTAACAGTTTTAGGTGCGCTCCCATTCAATTCTATTAGACTGTCTGTTTTCACGAAAGCAAATTACAGTCTTGCATGCTGCATCTTTGATGCGCAATCAGAAAACACACAGTCCACTAGAATTCATCAGGAGCACACCTAAAACTGCAAGTAAATCACACATACAATCGCACTGTGGTCAAACCAAAGCGCACCAGTGTGAAACCGCTATACGGCTAGGTTCACGCGCAGTCAGGATCATGCAAAAAATTGTGCTTTTCTTGACAAACACAGAAGCGCACTGTCCTTTAGTAGATAAACAGCAGTGCCATTGATAGTTAAAGGCACCCCCACTCATCTGCTAACCCACACATGTGGTTTGGTACAGGACATTTTTAGAAAAGGGTCTTGGACTTCCTTTCCACATTTCCAAATTGGCACCACTGACCACTACCCCATATGTGTGCACCCATTACTCTCAGGTTGCTGCAGTGCAACACTTTAAGTACTATTATAGTGCATGTCACAAACATTACTCAGCGGGGGATCGTTCCTCTGATCCCCGCTGAGCAGGCGAATGACAGGTCCGTCTCCGCTCACTGTGCTGAGATGGACCTGTCAGAGACCCGCTCTCCTCTATGGGGAGATCGGATGAAAACGGATCGATAGGCTTTCCATCTGTCTGGATTTCACTGACAGGATCAGGTGTCAGCGGACATGTCACCGCTGACATCCGCCGCTCCATAGGAGTGAATGGAGGTTCCGATCAGGTCCGCCTGAAAAACTGACAGACAGACCTGATCGGAAAGCCCAAGTCCGAACCCGAGGGGGCGCACTTTGCCCTGGGTGCTGGATGACCTTGTCCCAGCACTGGTTACAGTTACACTCGGCTTAGTGTGAAACCTGTCAGTGCCACCGCCAATCAGTGCCATCTGTCAGTGCCACCGCCAATCAGTGCCATCTGTCAGTGCCACCGCCAATCAGTGCCATCTGTCAGTGCCACCGCCAATCAGTGCCACCCGCCACTGCCAGCCAGTTCCACCAACCAGTGCCACCCGCCCCTGCCAGCCAGTGCCACCCGCCCCTGCCAGCCAGTGCCACCCGCCAGTGCCAACCAGTTCCAATTGCCAGTGCCATCTGTCCCAAACTAGTGCCATCTGTCAGTTCCAAACCAGTGCCACCTGCTAGTGCCAATCAGTGCCACCTGCTAGTGTCACCTGCCAGTGCCAATAGTGCCATCTGTCAGTTCCAAACCAGTGCCACCTGCCAGTGCCAATGCCATCTGTCAGTTCCAAACCAGTGCCATCTGTCAGTTCCAAACCAGTGCCACCTGCTAGTGCCAATCAATGCCACCTGCTAGTGCCACCTGCCAATGCCAATAGTGCCATCTGTCAGTTCCAAACCAGTGCCACCTGCCAATGCCATCCAGTGCCAGCCAGTGCCATCTGTCAGTTCCAAACCAGTGCCACCTGCCAGTGCCAACTAGTGCCATCTGTACTGAGGACATCAAGTGTGTGCTGGGAGTAAGCAAGAAGGAGTGGAGTGGGTGAGTTTTTTTATTTTTTATTTTTTAAATCGGCCTAAAATATCGGCCACCGGCCGCCCCAATTTCTAAATATCGGCATCGGCCAGAGAAAAACCCATATCGGTCGACCTCTAGTCAAGATAGCACAACCCCCCCCCCCCCCCCCAAATTACCCCATTTTGGAGAGTAGACATCCCAAGCTATTTGCTGTGAAGCATGTTGAGTCCATGGAATATTTTATATTTTGCCACAAGTTTCGGGAATATTATTTTGTTTTACATAAAGTTGTCACTAAATTATATATTGTTCAAACATGGCATGGGTATAAGTGAAATTACACCCCAAAATACATTCTGCTGCTTCTCCTGAGTACAGGGATACCACATGTATTAAGCCCCATATACACGGTCTGACTTTTTGACAACAAACATCAAAATGAGCAGGTTTTCAAAAAAACCTGAGTGTGTGTACGCTCCATCGGACAAACTTTTTCGTTTTTCATCAAGTTCGCTCTGCAAACGGACAAACTTTTCGGCAACAAAAGTCCTACGGTGCAAAGTCCTGCCGTGTGTACAGAAATCCATTGGACTTTAGTCCGAAGTATAAATACGCATGCTCAGAACCAATGTTAACATCAACTAACAATAGCAGAAGTTGACCAAAGGGTGGCGGTAAAGAGCAGAAAAACCATGTGATTTTGGGAACGTTTGCTAAAAAAGTCATGTCGTGTGTATGCTATACAAGTTCACGGCCAACGCCCTTCAAACAAAAATCCACGGAGAAGTTTGTTTGAAGTCTGACCGTGTGTATGAGGCGTTAGACCAGCGGTTCTCAACCCGGGGGTCGATTGCCGATTCGCCGGGGGTCGCGAAAGCTGGCCGAGACGGACCCGAAATTACTGTGTACGCCGGAGTCTGTCCGTCTCGGCCAGCAAGACGTCACTTCCGGGAGAGGAGAACCCGTGCGGAAATTACGTTACGGCGCCGCCATCTTGGTACTCTCGTCCGCAGTAAGGCTACAGTTAGAAGTTGGCAAGCGGACATCTTTATACACCCCCCAAAGTCTTGCAGTTTACACGTATTTTTACCAGAAAACTGAGAATATATACTATATAAACCTTATATAGTATGTAAGCTCAGTTTACTGGTAAAAATAAGTGTAAAATAAAAGACTTTGGCGGGTGTAAAAAGATGTCCGCTTGCCGACTTCTAACTGTAGCCTTACTGCCCACGAGAGTACCAAGATGGCGGCGAAGTCACTTCCGGTTAACACAATAGACGGGTTGCTGATGCTGACGGAACACCTGAGGGACTTCGGCTAGTCAGGCACTAAAAAACGGTAATTAAGGCATTTTTGTACTGTTTGTCACTGTTTGTCACAATCAAAGCGGTGCAATCAATACATAGATCATGATTACATAAGTCTGACATGACTGTGCAAAAAAAAATTGTGGAACAATACATATCATTTATATATAAACGTCCCAGTTGGTTCCTCAAAAATGGTTATTCCGTGCCAGTGCTAGATACATGTTTGGGTGCTATACACTTTGTATATCTAGCACTGGCACGGAATAACCACTTTTGAGGAACCAACTGGGATGTTTATATATATAAATGATATGTATTGTTCCATAATAATTTTTTTCTTGCATAGACACGTCATGTTGGACTTAAAGCGGAGGTCCACCCTGAAAAAATATTTTCTATTAAAAATCCTAAAAAAAAAAAAAAAATCAATAGAAAAAAATAAGTAAAATTATACTCACCCTAAATGCCTGTTGCTATGCGGAAGTCCCCTAATCTGCCTCTAATGTTCCTCTTCTCGTCTGCGGTGGGTCTCCTTCCGCTTCCTCTTCTTGTGAATGGGCCGCGCTGCCTTCTGGGAACTGTGTGTATCCCAGAAGGCAAGCCGCCCATTTACAAAGCGCCGTGCGAGTGGCGCATGCGCAGTAGGAAACGGGCAGTGAAGCCTTACGGCTTCACTGCCTGTTTCCCTTACTCAGGATGGAGGAGCCGGGACCTGCCAGCAGCGATTGAGTGCTGTGGCGGGACCGACATCGCGGGCGAGTAGGACAGGTAAGTGCCCTTGTTAAAAGTCAGCAGCTACACTGTTAGTAGCTGCTGACTTTTTTTTTTTTGGTGGCTGCACCTTCGCTTTAAAGCAGAGTTCTGCCCATTTTTTTAAAAAAGTCAGCAGCTACAAATACTGCAGATGCTGACTTTTAAAATAAGGATACATACCTGTCCGCAATGTCGGCACCCGAAGCCGATCTGCCTCTCGGCTGCTGCCGCCGCCATCTTTGGTAAGGGAATCGGGAAGTGAAGCCTTGCGGCTTCACAGCCTGGTTCCCTGCTGCGCATGCGCGACTCCCGCTGCGTGATCCCACTGGTCCCTGCTGTCTTTTGGGACCTGTGTGGGACAGAGGGGGCACCGGACGTGGCGTAGATAGCCGCGGGTGGCTCGGCTATCTATGCCCGTAAGTGGGAGCGAAATACCTGTATTAGACAGGTATCTGCTCCCCCCCTCCCCCTGAAAGGTGCCAAATGTGACACCAGAGGGGGGAGGAATCCCAAAAGCAGAAGTTCCATTTTTGGGTGGAACTCCGCTTTAACATCATCAATCAATAGATTGTGAATGAATAACAGAAGAAGCATATGATTTATAATATTTTACACATAGGTTGGCGCAGTTATTCTTGTGTACTAATAAAAACCTATATGGTGTCACTAAAGTGCTTTGTGCAACGTATTGGTAAAGGGATCTTCTCCCATGAACAATATAGATCACAAACAAGAGGTGCTCTGTGCTGGCAGTTATCTTGCCCAAATATGATTTAACAGCGCTTTTCTGGTGGGAGATAGAGGCTCTTTAGGTGGGTCCTAGTAGTTCCTATAATGGTCTCCTCTTGTCTCTGTGCCACTCACCCGGGGTCAGTGTTATACACTCCGCACTCCTCTCCCCGATACACAGTGCCGGCCCAAGACATTGTGCTGCCTGGTACCAAGAATGAAATGCTGACCCCCCCCTCTAAAAAAAAAAATCCCGCCCATCAAAATGCCCCCACATTCATTATTTTATATCATGATAACTAAAGTGGACCTGTCATGGCTCTATACATGTGTATAGGAATATAAAGAGGACCTGTTATGGTTGTTTACATGTATATAGGAGTATAAAGAGGACCTTTTATGGCTCTATACATGTATAGGAGTATAAAAAGGGGACCGTCATGGCATTATACATGTATAAAGAGGACCTGTCATGGCTCTATACATGTATAAAGGAGTATAAAAGTACATGTCATGGCTCTATACATGTATATAGGAGTATAAAGAGGACCTGTCATGGCTCTATACATGTATGTAGGAGTATAAAGAGGACTTGTCATGGCTCTATACATGTATGTAGGAGTATAAAGAGGACCTGTCATGGCTCTATACATGTATGTAGGAGTATAAAGAGGACCTGTCATGGCTCTATACATGTATAGAAGTATAAAGAGGACCTGTCATGGCTCTATACATTGTGAGGGGGTTAGCTCGGCAGCGGGTGTGTGTGACCCCCGAGATGGGCTCCCCACACAAAAACAGGCCCAGCAAACGGAGGTTGTGGTTTTCAAAATCAAAAAGGTGCGGTTTATTTTCTATTTACAGTGACAAAACACAGCAAAGCAAAAGAAACATAAACAAAATAAATCCTGGTCAACTTGACCTCTGACTAAACATACAGGTTTCCTAACTAACAACTGGGATCAGCCTAGTGCTGTCCTAGTCCCTAAGTCCCTGAGATAATGGAAAAAGTGAGCGAAGTGAATTACAAGGTCAGACAACCAGGAAGGCGAAAGCCCGAACAGATCTATCACTAAGTCCCTGGTTTTAAATGTCCAAGCAAATAGCCACACAGGCTTTGTCTCACCGCACAGGGGTTCACTCTCCCTAGACAGTCCACACAGGTCTGGTTCCAGGCATGAGCATACATCTAATGAAGCTGGGAGTTCTTATAGAGGCCTAAATGAGCTGACAAGGTTCAGCTGGTCTCCTCATCTCTGTCTGCACGACGCCCCACACTCTCCCTAGAGGTATGAGTCATCCATGAGCCCACTAGCCTTATACAACTCTCCACCTAGTTGTATAAGTCGGCGTAAAGCCTGAATCTGGGCGAAATATATCTACCCCCCTGGATGCAACCAGGTGACTTTACCTTCCTGCTGTCACATACCCCCCCCTCTTGTTTTAACCTCGGGGTTGGAACACCAGCAATCAGGCATTCATGTACTCGAGACAAAGCATCCACATTCCCCATTTGAACGCCAGGGCGATGCTTTACTGTGAAGTTGAATTCCTGGAGGGCCAGGAACCACCTATTCACTCTTCTATTTGTTTCCTTGTTTTGAGCCATCCACTTTAACGGAGCGTGATCCGTAACCATGTCAAAGTGCCTACCTAGCAGGTAGTACCGAAGGGAATCTAGAGCCCACTTCACCGCTAAACACTCCTTTTCAACGGTGGCGTAATTTACCTCATGGGACTTCAACTTCCTGCTGAGGTAAATGACTGGGTGCTCTTCCCCGTTCCAGACCTGGGACAATACTGCTCCTAACCCCACATCTGACGCATCACTTTGTACGACAAAGTCTTTAGAGAAGTCGGGTGAGTACAACACTGGCTGGCTACATAAGGCTTGTTTCAAGAATTGGAATGCTGCCTCAGCCTCGGGGGTCCATTTAATCATGACCGACCCTTTCCCCTTCGTCAGGTTGGTTAGGGGCACAGCCTTAGAAGCAAAGTGGGGAATGAATCGCCGATAATACCCAGCGATTCCCAGAAAGGCTCGTACCTGCTTCTTGCTGTTGGGACGTGGCCAACTCTGGATGGCCTCGACTTTGTTGAGTTGGGGTTTTATTACTCCCCTCCCAATGGTGTACCCAAGATATTTGGCCTCCTCCTGCCCAATGGTACACTTCTTGGGGTTAGCCGTAAACCCCGCTTCCCGAACAGAGTCCAGGACTGCTTGCACTTTTGGCAGATGTGAGGCCCAATCTGTGCTATGGACAATTATGTCATCCAGGTAAGCCGCAGCATACTTCCGATGGGGCCTCAGCATCTGGTCCATTTTCCGCTGGAATGTGGCCGGCGCATTCTGTAACCCGAACGGCATTCTTTTATATTGGAACGCCCCGTCTGGGGTTACAAATGCGGTTTTCTCTTTGGCCGACTTGGCCAGGGGGATTTGCCAATACCCTTTTGTGAGGTCAAGAGTCGTCATGTATCGGGCTGTTCCCAGCCGGTCGATCAACTCATCTATACGTGGCATGGGGTAGGTGTCAAATTTTGTAACTTTGTTCAACTGACGAAAATCGTTACAAAATCGCCAGCTCCCATCCGGTTTAGGCACCAACACAATGGGACTAGACCAATCACTTTGGGACTCCTCTATCACCCCTAAGTTCAGCATTTTCTGTACTTCCTCCCGTATTGCCTCCCGTCGGGCCTCTGGGATCCGATAGGGTTTTAACTTCACCCTTTCACCGGGCGGGGTAATGATGTCATGCTCTACCCCAGATGTTTGTCCCGGCAGCTCAGAGAATACCTCCTTGTTGCGAAGCACAAACTCCTTAACCTCCTGTTGTTGGGGTTGTGACAAGGTGGCTGCTATTCCAACCTCAGGAATCACGCAACCAGTTTGAGCTGGTGACCAAGTGTCTGCGACTAGGGACTCTCTATCCCTCCAGGCTTTCAACAGATTAACGTGATAGATCTGTTCGGGCTTTCACCTTCCTGGTTGTCTGACCTTGTAATTCACTTCGCTCACTTTTTCCATTATCTCGTAGGGGCCTTGCCATTTGGCAAGGAATTTACTTTCAACCGTAGGGACAAGTACCAGTATCCTATCCCCCGGGGAAAAGGTACGGGTCTTGGCTCCACGGTTGTACACTCTCTGCTGTGCTAACTGCGCTTGGGCCAAATGTTCCTTCACGATGGGCATTACCTGTGCAATTCGGTCTTGCATCAGGGCGACATGCTCAATCACACTCCTGTGGGGAGAACTCTCACTTTCCCAAGTTTCCTTGGCAATATCCAACAGCCCTCTTGGGTGTCTCCCATACAGTAACTCAAAGGGGGAGAATCCCGTAGAGGATTGGGGCTCCTCCCTAATAGCAAACATCAGATAAGGAAGTAGACAGTCCCAATCCTTTCCATCTCTATCCACCACTTTCTTCAACATTTGTTTTAGGGTTTTGTTGAACCTTTCAACCAGCCCATCGGTTTGGGGGTGATACACAGATGTACGTAATTGCGTCACTTTGAACAATTTACACAGCTCCTTCATAACCCGGGACATAAAGGGTGTACCTTGGTCCGTAAGCAGTTCTTTACAAATACCCACCCGGCTAAACACAAGAGATAGCTCTTTGGCTATGGTTTTGGCCGAGGTATTTCGGAGAGGGATCGCTTCTGGATAACGGGTGGCATAGTCCATTATAACTAATATGTACTGGTGCCCCCTAGCGGACTTGATTATAGGACCTACCAAATCCATGGCGATCCTCTCAAACGGGACCTCAATGATGGGTAGAGGGACCAGCGGGCTACGGAAATGTGGCATCGGGGCCGACCTCTGACACACAGGGCAGGAGGAACAATAATTTTCTATGTCCTTCATCACCCCCGGCCAATAGAATCTCTGTAATACCCTCTCTCGGGTTTTCTCTGTCCCCAGATGACCTCCAAGAATGTGCCCATGGGCCAACTCCAACACCAACTTCCTGTAAGGTTTGGGCACCACAAGCTGCTCAACGGTTTCTTCTGCCCTTTTTGCCACCCGATACAGTAGGTCCTTCTCTACGCTGAAGTATGGGTAAGTGCAGGTATTATCTGGGTTCACTAACTCGCCATCTATTTTCACTACGTTTTCCCGTGCCTTTATTAGGGCGGGGTCTTTCAACTGTTCTGTGGCAAAGTTTTCCCTGTGAACCTCAAGATCAGAAAACTCCACAGACGGTAGGTTTTCGTCTGAGGAGGTGGGCTCCTCTCCAGTTTCTTGAGTCTCCCCTGCCAATACTGATAAGGGAAATTCCGGAGAGTCGCTAACCACTCTCAGGGGAGTTCTGGCTATCACATTCCTGGTACATAGGGGCACCAGTGGGGGGCTCAGGATCATCCCACAGTTCCCAGAACGTCGGAAAATCCCTTCCCACAATGGCGTCATGCGGTAACTGAGATACTAAGCCCACTGGATGAGAGAGGGTACCTTTGGGGGTCTCGAAACACACTGTAGTCACTGGATACTCTCGGGTGTCCCCATGCACACAAATAACAGCTACCTTGCTATTCCCAGAGACCTCTGTTTTAACTAACTCAGCCTTTATCAGGGTCACAAGGCTACCTGAATCCAACAATACCACAACATTTCTACCATTAACACACATTTTGCATAAATGTTTCTCAGTTCCTCGAATGGCAGTGCATGCGACTGTCGCACACAGCGACTGACGTCTGCCCGTCAGAAAGTCACACTGCTTGGGTTCCTCCACAACCGGGCAATTGGCTGCAATATGTCCCGCTTGCCGGCAGCGGTAGCAAACGATCCTTCTTGCGGCCTCTTGAGCCGCTGATTTCCCAGGCTGTTCTCGCCAAACTTGGGGTAGAGCTCCCACCCTCTCACTCTCTCCACCCTCACCCCTTGGAATCCTCTTATCCGCCCCTGGGGATGGTCTGGTCTTAGGGTGGAAAGTCCGAGTGTCTCTGGAAGAGGCCGTCAGGTTCTCTGTAGCCAAGTATTTCTCCACACGATCCACAAGACCATCGGCCGTCTCTGGGTCTCCATGGCTTACCCACTTTTGGATGGCAGTAGGAAGAGCTCTCAAAAACCGATCCATTACAACACGTTCCACAATCTTTGGTGCGGACAAAGTCTCTGGCTGTAGCCACTTTCTGCTCAGGTGAATGAGATCATACATTTGAGACCTGGGGGGTTTTCCAAGCTGGAAAGTCCAGTTATGCACACGCTGAGCCCGGACAGCCTGGGTGACACCCAGCCTTGCCAATATTTCAGCTTTTAGCATCACATAGTCTTTTGCTTGGTTAGGCTCTAGGTCATAGTAAGCTTTCTGCGATTCACCAGTTAACAGAGGAGCCACCAGTCCAGCCCACTGCTTCTCAGGCCACTTTTCTCTTTCAGCGGTCCTTTCAAATGTGGTCAAAAATACCTCTGGATCATCCTCTCCAGTCATTTTTGTCAATAAACGACTCACCCCAAAGGACGCGGTATTAGTGGGACGGCTTTCCTCACTGGTCTGCGGACGTTGCTGCATTACTGCTTCCATCTGTTGTTGTAGTCTCTGCTCTTGCTTCTGCAACAGGTCTATGAAGCGGGCCTCAGATTGCTGCTGGGCTTGTTGCTGAGCCTCCAGACTCTGTTGCAAAGTTGCGTTTGTCTGCTGCTGGGCTGCAAGGCTCTGTTGATGAGCTTGCTGCTGGGCTGCGAAGTTCTTTTGCAAACCTGCATTTGTCTGCTGTTGATTGGCATTTGCTAGAGCCAGCTGCTTCAGTATCTCCTCCATGCTGGCTTAAAAAAAAAAACTGCCCGCATTCTCCACCAACTGTGAGGGGGTTAGCTCGGCAGCGGGTGTGTGTGACCCCCGAGATGGGCTCCCCACACAAAAACAGGCCCAGCAAACGGAGGTTGTGGTTTTCAAAATCAAAAAGGTGCGGTTTATTTTCTATTTACAGTGACAAAACACAGCAAAGCAAAAGAAACATAAACAAAATAAATCCTGGTCAACTTGACCTCTGACTAAACATACAGGTTTCCTAACTAACAACTGGGATCAGCCTAGTGCTGTCCTAGTCCCTAAGTCCCTGGTTTTAAATGTCCAAGCAAATAGCCACACAGGCTTTGTCTCACCGCACAGGGGTTCACTCTCCCTAGACAGTCCACACAGGTCTGGTTCCAGGCATGAGCATACATCTAATGAAGCTGGGAGTTCTTATAGAGGCCTAAATGAGCTGACAAGGTTCAGCTGGTCTCCTCATCTCTGTCTGCACGACGCCCCACACTCTCCCTAGAGGTATGAGTCATCCATGAGCCCACTAGCCTTATACAACTCTCCACCTAGTTGTATAAGTCGGCGTAAAGCCTGAATCTGGGCGAAATATATCTACCCCCCTGGATGCAACCAGGTGACTTTACCTTCCTGCTGTCACAACATGTATAAAGGAGTATAAAGAGGACCTGTCAGGGCTCTATACATGTATAAAGGAGTATAAAGAGGACCTGTCATGGCTCTATACATGTATAAAGGAGTATAAAGAGGACCTCTCATGGCTCTATACATGTATTTAGGAGTATAAAAGAACCTGTGCGTGGCCGGCGGCCGCAATGCCAGCCGGCCACCTACGATCGCTCCACAGAGAGCCAGAATGGGGATCTGTCAATGTAAACAGACAGATCCCTATTCTGACAGGGGAGGAAAGACAGATCTGCTGTTCCTAGTGATTAGGAACAGAGATCTCTCTCCTCCTCCAGTCATTCCCAACCCCCCCCCCCCCAGTTAAAAACACCTCCCAGGGAACACATTTAACCCCTTCCCTGACAGTGACATTTACACAGTAATCAGTGCATTTTTATAGCACAGATCGCTGTATAGCTGTCAATGGTCCCAAAAATGTGTCAAAAGTGTCCGACCTGTCCACCGCAATGTCGCAGTCTACCAAAAAAAAAAAAATCGCAGATCACTGCCATTACTAGTAAACAAAATAATAATAATAAAAATGCTTAAAGTTAGGGGTGCAACGGATCAAAAAATTCACGGATCGGATCGATCCTCGGATCAGAGCCACGGATCGGCAAAAAAAAAAAAAATACTAATATCCACGTCATCCCCCCCACTGTAATATCCACAATCTCCCCCAGTAATATCCACAATCTTCCCCCAGTAATATCCACAATCTTCCCCCAGTAATATCCACAATCTTCCCCTGTATGTAATATCCACAATCTCCCCCAGTAATATCCACAATCTTCCCCTGTATGTAATATCCACAATCTCCCCCAGTAATATTCACAATCTTCCCCTGTATGTAATATCCACAATCTCCCCCCGTATGTAATATCCACAGTCTCCCCCAGTAATGGGCATCTCCCCCACTTACCAGTCTCTCCCGCCGGCCAGTTCAAATCCACGAGCAGCGAGGGGCGATGACATCACAAGGCGGCCGCCGCCCCCGGGTGTACCAAGATGGCCGCGGCTCCGGAGCTAGGCCGAAGCCGCGGCCTTTCCTAAGGCCGAGGCCGCGGATCGCGATGTGTGCCGATCCGAACGGGGTGACCCGTTCGGATCACGGATCTTCACCGATCCGTTGCCCACTACTTGAAGTGCATTATTTCTATTATTACATTGTTATATAAAGCAAAATAGTTAAACTCACCATATTACAGAATCAGTGGGAGCCCCGAGCGTGTCACTTGCCAACGTCACCTGCCTTCAGATGCGGATTTTCACTTGCCGTGTCACCTGTCACCAGATGCGGATTGTCACTTGCCACCTGCCACACATTGCAGATGTCACCTGCCACACGTAGCTGATTGTCACTTGCCACCTGTCACACATTGCGGATTGTCACTTGCCACAACGCCACCTGTCACACATTGCGGATTGTCACTTGCCACACATAGCGGATTGTCACTTGCCACGTCACATGCCACACATAGCGGATTGTCACTTGCCATGACGTCACCTGCCACACATAGCGGATTGCCACTTGCTGTGTCCCAGAGTAAAGGCAGGCAGCAGAGAGATAATGTAATCTCTCTGCTGCCCGCACAGTGGGGGTGGAACTGCAGTGATGCAGGGCGGGCAGTGAGAGATGATGTCATCTCTCTGCTCCCCCGCCCGCTGATTGGCCAGCAAGCCCGATCACCTGCTGACTGTCCCGCCCGCTGACTGCTCCCCTGTTCTGCCCGCACACTCCTTTTACCTGGGCCCAGCGCCCAGGTGAATGGAGCGTGCGGGAAGAACAGGTGGAGCGGGCTGGCTGGCGGGCAGGCGTCAATTTGCCTCACAGTGGAGCGGGCGGAACGGGTTGGCAACAATTTGCCTCACAGTGCAGCGGGCGGAACGGGCTGGCTGGTGGCAATTTGCCTCACAGTGCAGGCAGGGACGGTGCTAGGCAATTTGGCGCCCTAGGCAAGACCAGCTACGTGCCCCCCCCCAAAAAAATGTCCCTGCGTCCATCATATGTGATGTGCACCAGTAAATTTAAGGGGGTGGGGTGGTAGGAAGCTGGCAGGGGGGGGGTGAAGATTACAGGGGGTGGTAGGAAGATGGCAGGGGTGGGTGGTAGGAAGCTGACAGGGAGGATGAAGATTACAGGGGGTGGTAGGAAGCTGACAGGGAGGATGAAGATTACAGGGGGTGGTAGGAAGCTGACAGGGAGGATGAAGATTACAGGGGGTGGTAGGAAGCTGACAGGGAGGATGGAGATGACACGGGTGGGTGGTAGGAAGCTGACAGGAAGGATGGAGGCGACACGGGTGGGTGGTAGAAGGCTGACAGGGGGGATGGAGATGACATGGGTGGGTGGTAGGAAGCTGACAGGGAGGATGGAGATGACACGGGTGGGTGGTAGGAAGCTGACAGGGAGGATGGAGATGACACGGGTGGGTGGTAGGAAGCGGACAGGGAAGATGGAGATGACACGGGTGGGTGGTAGGAAGCTGACAGGGGGGATGGAGATGACACGGGGTGATAAAATGTATGACAGGCCTCAGAGGTAGGGTGGTGGGATGCCAGGAACAGGGGGATGACGAGGAGCATGATGATGACAGGAGACAGTAGGTGACACCGTGACATCATAGCATTAGGGCTGTGTGTGAGGACATCAGCGGCTGGTAGCAGGGAAGTTCGGGCGCCCTCGTTCAGGGAAAATTATTTTACTGTTGGGGGTCCCCACAACTTGGGAAATTTCATCAAGGGGTCACGGCACTAGAAAGGTTGAGAACCACTGCGTTAGACTTTTTGGCAGTCTAGCCGCGTATAGGACCCCGAAAACCAATCACCGCCTTCAGGATTTTTGGTAACGATTAAAGCAGTCTCATTTCTGGTGATCGGGGGGGGGGGGGGGGGGTAAAAATTGTGCCTATGTGTACTGTGTCAGTGTAGTGTTGGTGCAACTCACAGTTAGATGTCCTCTCTCCTCTCTCTGGAACCGAAAATAATTCCATGAGGGGAGTTGACATCACTTCCTCTGCCTGTGTTTACATTACACAAGCAGAGGACAGTCTGCCAGTCTCCAGAACCGATCACCAGGTCCAGGCCAGAAATCCTTTGCCTGGGCATGGAGACTGATCAGTTCTGAAACTAATCCGATCGCCGTCGGTGTGCCAGTGCGCACCCCCTAGGCGGCCGTGCACCCGGCGTACAGCTTCTGCGATTCGCCCAGGGAAGCCTTAACCGGTTAAAATCCCTCAATAAAAATGTTTTCAATATTGACAGCTGTGTGAAACCAGTCTTACTAAATATCTATGTGAAAAGCAACTAAGTACACCAGTCGAGTATACCACTACTTATGCACAATTATAGCCATTGACCAAAATAAATTACCAATAAATAGCTACAAAAGAGAATGTTCAATGTGTAGAGCAGACAGTGGAAATGGTGGTGGCCTTGTTATAATTTTGGAAAAACTCCAGTTACAACAGCCATGGAGACAAGAACCTAGTAAGAAACTAAGCTGCTGGCCAAGAATAGAATTAGATACAATTTGTAAAGACAGAAAACAACTCAGAAGTGCAAAATGACCTGCAAAATTAACACCCCAAAATATAAGTTATATAGTAAATAAAATGTACACCTGAAGAGTTAATTCATAGACTGTTTTGTGAGAAAGGATATAATGCACCATTGGTAGGCATGAATTACACTTCGGTCCATATATATTTGGACACAGGCACAATTTTAGTTTTTTTCCAGGTATTTATGTGGGCGTATAATTGTGAAAGTTTCCAATCAAGAGAAGACTTCACCACTAGGTGCAAATAGAAGCCAGATTAGACTTTGCCAAAAAACATTTAAAAAAGCCAGACCAGTTCTGGAAAAGCATTCTTTGGACGGATGAAACTAAGATTAATCTGTACAACAATGACGGGAAGAGAAAAGTGTGTAGAAGGCTTGGAACAGCTCATGATCCAAAGCACACACCAGCTCATGATCCAAAGCACACAACGTCATCTGTAAAACATGGTGGAGGCAGTGTGATGGTATGGGCATGCCATGGCTTCCAGTGGCACTGGGTCATTGGTGTTTATTGATGATGTGCCAGAAGACAGAAGCAGCGGGATGAATTCTGCGGTATTTAGAGATTTGCTGTCAGCCCAGATTCAGCCAAATGCAGCAAAGTTAATTGGACAGCATTTCACTGTACAGATGGACAATGATCCAAAACACACTGCAAAAACAATCCCAGGAGATTTTGAAGGAAAAGAAGTGGAATATTCTGCAATTGCTGAGTCAATCACCTGATCTCAATCCAATTAAGCATGCATTTCACTTGCTGAAGTCAAAACTAAAGGCAGAAAGACCCACAAACAAAAAACAACTGGAGACAGCTGTAGTTAGACTGGTAAAGCATCAGAAAGGAGGACACCTAGTCGTTGGTAATGTCCATAGGTTCCAGACTTCAGTCATTGCCAGTAAAGGGTTCTCAACAAAATAATAAAAATGAACATTTCTCTTTCGTTCATGGACGGACACAGCCTTAATCTTGACAAAGTGGGTATTAGCCTTCCTTCAGGAGTGACTAGGCAGAAAGTGTTAACAACGTCAAAGCTGAACAGCCCCGCCCAGGGGGCGGTCCTACTGGCTATATCCCCTCAGCCTGCATTAAGCAGATCAGTTTTTTTCTGCCTAGCTAATGAGAACACATGGCTTCCTTCGGGCCCATAGGCCTGGGTTTTTTTTGTTCCAGATTGAAATGTCATTATTTTATTTTTATTTTTGTTCCTGTGATCTTCGATCAACTACCGATTGGGTGACAGGCTGGATCTCACATCCTTGTAGTCTCCCCAGTTTCGGCCATCGAGCGTGTGCCGACCGTAGCTACGCGCTGGGTCGTCCAGGACATGCCCGTCGCTCTACGGGTGTCCGTGAGCTATGCGCTCCAGGGCATGCATACGACCGGTCTATAGGGCCAAGTCGCAGCAGCCGGGCCGACAGTCCCCTCCATCACCATGCGGAAGGTGGTCTGTCTGGGATGCTTCCAGCACAATCCACGCAGGAGAAGGGTAAGTAGTAATCCTCTGCTTCGTCAGGAAGACAAAGCTGGGCATTCCTGGAGAGGTAAGTAAGAGGGTTCTATCCTTCCCTTCCTCCCTCTCTTCCTTCCCTCCTCCCTAGGCTCTCTGAGCTGGCTGCTGGGGCGGGAGTTCACCTGGGGGGGCTCCACCTGTGTGGGAACTGTGCATGTATGTCCGCTAGATAAATGTTATGAGCTGCCATGAAAAAAAGTTTGCCTACCTGTGTGTTCTGCTCCATGCTGTCGGCGACCATTTTGCTGGTGATCCATGCTGTGTTTGGCCTCTAGCTGCGTGGCGGCCATGTTCTTGTGGTCCGCGCTGTGTTTGGCCTCTATTAGCCGCTTGGCCGATAAAAGGTGCCCCCTTCCCCCGCCATCTTCTGGGGATAACTCTGATGCGGAGCCGGGCCCTGCTATGGCTCATGGCCCTGGTTCTGACACAGGATGCGGACCGTGGCCGGTCGGACAGTCCGGGTCCGGGTCACCACGCGATAAGGCTCTGATGGTGACCTTATCACCGCAGTGCGGGATACTCTAAAGATAGAGGAGCCTGCAGAAACAAAGAGGTGTCGGTCCCTTTCGGGTTCCGTAAAGCCAACCCGCACTGCTAAGGTGTTTCCTTGTGCATCTTATATAGACAAGCTTCTATACAAGGAGCGGGACAAACAACAAAAGGTTTTCGGTCCCCAAAAAGTTTGGCGGTGCGTTACCCTTTTGAGGAGAGTTTCCTGAAAAGATGGACCTCTCCTCCGATAGTGGACCCTCAGGTGTCCAGATTAAACAGGGTAGCCACAATTCCGGTGGAAGGGGCTCCTGCTTTCAAGGACCCTGCGGACAGGAAGGCTGAAGTGGTCATCCGCTACCTATACGGCTCGGCTGTGCGCCCAACGGTGGTTGGGGCCCTGGTGTCTCAGACCCTCTCTGAAGGGGAAAATATGCTGCTTTATGGGTTTAAAGCACATGAGGCTCCCTCGGACAAGGTGGCTATGGCCGACCAGTTGATACTGGGCCTTAAAATTGTCTGCGAATCAGCCTTGGACACTATTTCTCTGCTGTCCAGAGCCTCAAGCTATGCAGTGATGTTACGCCGTCTGCTCTGGCAAAAAGGTTGGTCGGCGGACCAATCTTCCAAGAAGGCCCTGATGGATTGCCCTTTAAGGGCGACAGACTTTTTTGGAGCATCCCTGGATGACATTATTAAATATGTCACAGGAGGTAAAGAGCATGCTGCTCCCACAATCCAAAAGAGGTAAGGAGCCATGCCATTGGCTAGGGCCCTCCTTCACCGCAAACCAGCGTTTTTTTCGTCTGCCTAGTGCGGCAAGTAAACGACCTCAGGCCGATAAAGTGCCTGCTGAGGGACAGAAGCGTCCCTGGTTTCGCAAGCCCAACAAGCCTGCGAACAAATCTACATCCGCAAAAAGGTCTGTCCCCACCCATCTCTCGGGTAGGGAGACGTGTTCGCGAATTTGCGCCCTGGTGGACATCTCAGATCCCCGACAGGTGGGTTTGCGACGTAGTTTCCTCAGGGTACAAGATAGAGTTTCTCTCTTGCCCTCCGAACAGATTGTTATTTTTTCCTTTCCCCTCCAACCGCCAGCTTCTGCCGACTCGTCGGGAAGCCCTATATGGGGCGGTTCAAGACCTGCTGATACACGGGGTGATAATTCCTGTTGCAGTACAGGAACGGTTTCAGAGGTTTTACTCAAATCTGTTCGTAGTACCAAGAAGGAGGGGGTTCATCCAATCTTGGATCTCAGGGCCCTCAATTGCTTGTGAGGTACAAAGATTCCGGAGGGAGTTGGTTCGCTCTGTTGAAGGACCATAGGCGCAATTTCACACGCGAGTTTTACAGAAGGAAATTCTGTCCAGATGGGACAAGTGCCCATCATCCCTGGATTGTTTGAATCCGGGTGAGCCACCTAGTAAGGACCTCCCTAGTTGGTGGCTGACATCACCGGCACTTCTGTTTGGGAAGTCGTTCCTTCCCTTTCACTGGATGGTAATCACGACGGACGCCAGCCTTACCGGTTGGGGGGAGTCTGGGGGGTTTATTCGATCCAGGGTCGCTGGACTCCGGAGGAATCCCACTTGCCGATCAATGCCCTGGAACTCTGGGCGATCAGGCTGTGCCTCTCCACATGGTCGCAGAGGCTACAGGGGCGTCCAGTCAGGATCCAGTCAGACGGCGGTGGCGTATGTTAACCATCAGGGAAGAACAAGAAGCTTGGCTGCAGCATCGGAGATCTCTCACATCCTAAGGTGGGCAGAAAGGAGCGCACCGGCCCTGTCGGCCGTATACATTCCGGGCATAGAAAACTGGCAGGCGGAGTCGCCAGATGCTGGACCAAGGAGAATGGTCTCTACACCCGGAGGGTTTCAGCTCCTTTGCCAAAGAGGGGGCACGCCAGATGTAGATCCTGGCCTCTCTACTCAATCGGAAGGTATTGAGGTTTGTGGCCAGGTCAAGAGACCCATGGGCAGATGCGACTGATGCGTTGGTGGCAACGTGGAGTCAGTACCGGCTAATCTATGCCTTCCCTCCTCTGAAGCTCCTTCCTCATCTGCTTCGCAGACTGGAGGATTCCAATGATCCCAATTGCTCTGGATTGGCCTTGGCGTCCTTGGTACGCCGATCTAGTGCGTCTGGTAGCAGGTGCCTTTTGGCACCTGCCGCTAAAAAAGGACCTGCTGTCGCAAGGTCCCATACGCCATCCTGTTTTACAGTCACTGGCTTTAGCGGCATGGCTATTGAGAGCCAGGTGCTAAGAGACCGGGGCCTGTCAGACTCGGTGATCTCTACCATGAGGAGTGCTCGGAAATCGTCCTCAGGAAGATTTACCATCGCACTTGGAAGACCTACATATCCATTTGGAGGAAATGAGGTGGCATCCACGTGCTTATTTGGTTCCAGAGTCCTGCTGTTCTTACAGAGTGGGGCGGACCAAAAATTTTACTTTAAGTACAATTAAGGGGCAGATATCGGCCCTGGCTGTCTTTTTCAACGATCCCTGGTGGCTCACTCTGAACGTTTGTATAGGGGGTTCGGCATGCGGCGCCTCCGGTCCACCCTCCGCTACCTCCGTGGGGCTTGTATAGCAGACGTCCCTTGGCGTTTACCGCTACGAGAGGACCTGCTGTCGCAAGGTCCCATATGCCATCCTGCTTTACAGTTGAGGGCTTTAACGGCATGGCCTCTAGGAGCCTCAGAAACCACTGTATGAGAACATTAGGGAGATTCCCTTGTTGACACTTTCTCAGAAAGTGGTCCTTTTGGTGGCTGTTGTGTCAGTTAAGACGGGTTTCTGAGCTGGCAGCCTTATCATGCAAGGCTCCCTATCTGATCTTCCACAAGGATAAGGTGGTGCTGCGTTTGCAGACTTCTTTTCTTCCTAAGGTCGTTTCAACCTTCCATCTCAAGGAAGACATTGTACTGCCATCCTTGTGTCCTCATCCGTCGAATCCTAAGGAGACGACATTGTATTTCTTGGACCCTGTCCGAGCTCTGAGAGCATCAAGCGTCTGTTTCCCAGGTGTGTAAGGCGTGGTCGTCCGTTCACACTTTCACTAAACTTTACAAGTTGATGTGTGTGCATCTTCGGATGCTTCTTTCGGCCGCAAGGTATTGCAGGCGGCTGTTTAGAGTTACAACTCCTCAGTGAGGAGCTCTGTTTTGTTTTGGGGTGAAGTTGTTTTAATGCTGTTCCCACCCCTCGTTTTTGACACTGCTTTGGGACGTCCCACTTTGTCAAGATTAAGGCTGTGACTGTCCATGAACGAAAGAGAAAATAGGATTTTTATACTCACCGTAAAATCCTTTTCTCTGAGTTCATGGACGGACACAGTACATACCCCTCTTTTTTTAAGTTTGTACTGCGTTTGACGAACTGATCTGCTTAGTGCAGGCTGAGGGGATATAGCCAGTAGGACCGCCCTCTGGGCGGGGCTGTTCAGCTTTGAAGTTGTTCAGCTTTCTGCCTAGTCACTCCTGAAGGAAGGCTAATACCCACTTTGTCAAGATTAAGGCTGTGTCCGTCCATGAATTAAGAGAAAAGGATTTTACGGTGAGTATAAAAATCCTATTTTTATTTATGATTATATAAATGTGTCCAATTAGATTTAAGCCCCTGAAAATGGGGGGACTGTATAAAAATGTCTGCAGTTCCTAAAATTTGTATTTGATATTTATGTTCAACCCCTTGAATTAAAGCTGAAAGTCTGCACTTTAAATTCATTTGGATTGTATAATTTGAATTTTATTCTGGTGGCATACAGAGCCAAATGTATGACATTAGTTTCTGTGTCCAAATATATATGGACCCAACTGTATATTCAGGATAAATGCAAAACACCTCCAAAAAACATCAAAGTTAACACCAAGTCCACACTGATATACTGTAGTATGAAGAAACCCTTTCAATATCTAATGCACCATTGGTAGGCATGAATTATATTCAGAATAAATGCAAAACGCTTCCAAAAAAACATCACAGTTCACATCAGAATCCACACTGATGTACCACAAAACAAGCTCTTCAATATATGAATGCACGTCAGTCAAAATAGAGCTTTCCTGTGTGGATCAGGAGAGTTACTGGCCAGCAGATTCTGCGTGAGCAAACAACTTCTTGATTGGTCATGCAGAAACTGCTGGCTGGTATCTCTTGTGATCCAGGATTTAGCTTCCCTACACAGATGCACACGGGAAATGCAGAGCAGTGGGTATGTTTGGTATTTGTTTATTAGAATGTGTCTCTTTGTGCTTAAAGCGGAGGTCCCAGGAAAAAAAAATTTTATTAAAAGCCAGCAGCTACAAATACTGCAGCTGCTGACTTTTAATAAATGGACACTTACCTGTCTAGCGCGGCAGCAGAAGACGAGCAATCGCTCGTCTCTCTGCTACCACCGCCGCCATCCTCTGTGTTTTTGGGTGGAGCTCCGCTTTAAGATTATTTGGGGGCTTTCTGATTTGCCATGTTGCATTTGGTTATGCTGATGTTTTGATATACAATTTTCTCATATCATGTAATGTTACTTGGATTCAGCTATTGAGCGGGGGATGGCTTTTCTGGATTAAGACAAATATTTTTCTGTTGTTTTTTGCCATGTTTCTACGACCTTCTTTGCACACAAATGATCCTTGTTTTTTGGAATTCAGATTTCAGGAGCTAAAACAGATGACTATGTTCTCCTTTCCAAAGTCTGATAGTTAATTGTCTTTGGATTGCTTAGTGGAAGCAGATGGTCACTGTATCATTCTATGGGATTTATATTTCCTTCACTGAACATCTCTGTTTGTTTTTTTCTTTTCTGTATACAGTAGCTACACTATTTCTTTTTTTCTAATTTGGGATAGAGTGGGGAAGAGTTAAAAATGTCAGGTTTTTATTTCTGTCTGTGACCCAAATTTCTTTCCTTCACTTCCTGTCCCTCAAATGAAGGACAAGAAATGCCTCTAATTTCCAGAGTTAATTTTAGCAGCAAATTTCAATTTAGTTTTAGTCTTAGGACTAAAATGGCATTTTAGTTTTAGTCCCATTTTAGTCTTCTGCAATTGTTTTAGTTTTAGTCGTATTTAGTCGACTAAATCTCCAGTACATTTAAGTCAACTAAAATGTCCTACGTTTTAGTCGACTAAAATCTCCAGTACATTATAGTAAACTAAAACTCATTTTAGTTGTCTAAAATCTAATGAGTGTAATTAAATTGTAATGCATTTGTTAACACTTCTCTACAATTTCCAAACTCATTATATACTGCTGGAATGAAAAATTGAATATGTTATTATTTATGGTATTGAGGTATGAACATGGGCGTAGCATAAGGGGTTGCAGGGGTCACAATCGCAACCCCACTTTGCCTTCCACGGTCCACACCCCTCCATTCTCATTGGCTGGGTACAATCTGTGAGCCATTTCCTGAATGGAAAGGAGCACAGGGTGAGAACGGCCCAGGGGCCAGGTCAACTTTTGCATCGGGGCCCACAAGCTTCAAGCTACGCCTCTGTGAACACTAAAGACCAGTGTTAATTTTCAAGTCAAATTTCAATTTAGTTTTAGTCTTAGTTTTTTGACTAAAATGGCATTTTAGTTTTAGTCCCATTTTAGTCTTTTGACTAAAATGGCATTTTAGTTTGTCGTATTTTAGTCATCTCAATTGTTTTTGTTTTTGTCGTATTTTAGTCGACTAAAATAGTATTCATTTAGTCTACTAAAATGTTTTAGTCGACAAAATTAACACTGCTAATTTCACAATGCAGTTATCTTAGGCTGGCCATAACCCCCAAACCCCCATGGATAACCCCCAAAAAATGATCTAACGGAAAAGCAGCTTGCACAATATTGGGCATTTAATATACTAGATGTGAAACAGGTACTGCGCTGATCCAAATGAATTGATGATGCAAATACAGTAACAGTGAACATTTGATTTTACTGTAAGCGTTGATAACAAAAACAAGGTCTTTAGTTTTAATGCCACAATTTCAGTTCCACTTTAAAAGTCACTTTTTAGAGCTTTGAAGATTTAAACACAATCTTCCTAGGTAAATGATTGAGGTGAGAGCTCTATAAAGCTGTTCCTAGCAGATTTGTGTGCATTTTTGCTGGCTGGGGTGTTTGGATCACCAAATTGCAGGTAATACCATTTCCACATATGTATTTTAGCCTTTTTTTTTTTCGTTGCCTATGCAGTACACAGCTACAGATTCAGATTCACAGATTCACTTTAAAGCTGGCCCCTTCAACAGCTTATACTTACCTTCCTTTTGGTCCCACACCAGCAGCGAAGAGAAGAAGCCCTGTGTAAGCGCCAGGCCGGTACACACTGCTCCGATATGGAAGTCGGCTGCTCCGACTATGCCCTACATCTTCATTTCTAACTTCCATGTGACTTCAGTGAATGGGATCCGACTTTGATCTGACAATACCAGGCCCTTTGAGTCTGGTATGAATCTTGAGGGGGGGACCCCACACCAAAATGGAAAAAAACGGCATGCCCCCCCCCCCAAAGCCATACCAGACCCTTCGATCTGGCATGGATTTTAAGGGGAACCCCCTCGTCAAAAAAAATTTAAATGATGTGGGGTCCCCCAAAAGCCATACCAGACCCCTATCCGAGCATGTATGCAGCCGGCAGATCAGTAAAGTGAGGGGACGGGCGTCCCCCCCTCTCCTGGATCATACCAGGCTACATGCCCTCAACATGGGGGGGGGGGTTGGTGCTTTGGGGCAGGGGGTTCTTCCTCCAGTTCTTCTCTCTCTGCTGTCTTCTTCCTTTTCAGGTTCTTCCTCTATTTCTTTTCCCGATGCTAGCTCCTGCTGTAGTGTTAGCTCCGGCGTGTGCCATTACTTATATAGCCATGGGGCATGGCCATCTGGTGATGTCATCTGGAGGCCCCTTGTGACGTCTCCACCCGAGGCACGATGAGGTGGTGAAGTTACAAGGGGTGAAGAACCATTAATTTATACACGTCATGCGACATGTGCTCCCAAAGTCGGAGTGTATGTTGCACCAGTGTGCTCCAGGCCTCAAGCTGATTCTAGCTAGAGCTTGCACAGGGCTGATAACATTTGTACTGTTCTCATTTGATGGTGCTGGTGTGGCAAATGGACAAGCACCAGCATTGTCGTCCAGGAGGAAGATCAGTGAGCAACATGCACCCCTATACGAGCAGGTTAGTGGTATTTCCCAACGGGAGATCAGGGATGACGTACCTTGCCGTGGCAACAAGGCCCAGAAGTGTGGATAATTTAAGCAAAAAAAGGCACTTATACAAAAAAAAATTGTCCAAAGATTAAAGGCAGAGGTGTTGGCTACCAGTAGGGCCATGGGTGTTTAGATCGGGTGAAGCTCTGCTTAAAGGTGTGATGAAGGGGGACATTTAGAACCCCCTAAATGCACTGGATCTTAAGCAGATGATACAAAACCGCACACTATATCTGGACTTAAATATCAGTTTGGTGTTTCTCACTCTCTCTCTATTCTAGGGTTAGGCATTCCAGTTCTTGTGGAACTACAAGTCCCTTGAAGCATTGCAAAACTCTGACAGCCACAGGTGTAACTTACAGAGGTAGAGACATGATGGGATTTGTAGTTTTACTAGAGCTGCAGTGCCAAGGTTTTTTTTGCCGCTGTTCTATACTTTTGGATACTGGTAAACATGTCTGTTTGTAGCTGTTGTCCCTCTAGCTCCTCTTTCTCAGCATTGACTTGGTTGTTGTAGTGGGAATTTCACACAAGGACTAAGATTGGTCAGATGTAAACTACTCTACTGTACTAAGAGTGCTCATCACTCACCCACCATGCTGTTATTGATCAGCATAATACTTTTATCCATTGACAGTAAAAGCCTAGGTTTGTGAACTTCTACTCCTATTACAGTACATAAAAGCCATCTGCTGCCTTATTAGCTTCCTTGACTAATTAACCAGTTCTCTATACATACAATGCTATTGGCTGTTACCCAGAAACAATATCATTATGGGCACTGCCAACTGCCTCCCTAAGGTCACTAGTAGCCAGGCTTTTTTTAAACAGCTTCAATTAATTGGTATTTGAATATTATTATAATTTGCTGCTTTATAGGAGGTAAACAGAACAAAATGGTGGTCTGAGTAATTTATTTAAAGTAATGGACCAAACGGGGATACTGTTTAAAGGGTCATTTAGCAAATAATATCCCTTATGCCTAATGCTACGAAAAAGGTCTAATGGCTGCTTTCAAGAATCTGTTTTACACAAAGGCAATTATTTATTACACCTTATTAAAGTGTCAGTCCACCCATGTGTGTTCCATACTCCAAAAATGAGATCCCTTGCCATAATTTCTAACTCTGTTCCTGTCACCTGGGAGCTTTGGATATTCTCAAATTAATTATACGGTATATCTAGCAAGAAGAGTGGGACCCCTTAATAATAATATCATATGCAGACCCAGAAACTCAACTGCAGACATTTTACCAATGGAGTCCTCAGTCAAATACAAAATTGTAAAGTGGTTCAGCATTTACCAAAAACCGAAAACAACTGATACTTGGGTGGTGTGATCCATTAGCTAGTTGGACTTTATTTATACATTGTAATGTGTATCCCTGTGTTGGTGGAATTGAGATCTATTAGGAGGTTAGGTTTGCTAACCATGGCATCCCAAGTACTGGCAATCTTAGATCAGAACTTGTGCAGAATTGGAGCCTAGGATAATTATAGAAAGCAAAATTTAAAGGTTACAGATTCTTTTTAACCATTTCAGCCCCAGAAGTTTTACCCCCCTTCATGACCATTTTTTGCAATACGGCACTGCGTTACTTTAACTGACAAGTCCACGGTCATGCGACGCTGTACACAAATAAATAAAATGTCCTTTTTTTCCCACAAATAAAGCTTTCTTTTGGTGGTATTTGATCACCTCTGCGGTTTTTATTTTTTGCACTATAAACAAAAAAAGACTGCCAGTTTTGAAAACAAAAAAAAAATACATTATTTTTTAGTTTTTGCTATTAAACACATCCACAAAAAAAAAATTCTTTATCAATTTAGGCCAATATGTATTCTGCTACATCCCAATAAGCGGATATTGATTGGATTGTGCAAAAGTTATAGCGTCTACAAACGATGGAATATTTTTATGGGGTTTATTTTTATTTTTACTAGTTATGGCGGCGATTAGAGACTTATAGCGGGACTTCGACATTGTGGCAGACAAAGCGGACACTAATTGATACTTTTGACACTTTTTTGGGGGATCAGTGACATCATTACAGTGATCAGTGCTAAACAATATGCACTGTCACTGTATTAATGACACTGGCAGGGAAGGGGTTAAGGGAGTGCTTTCTAACTGTGTGGGGGATGCTTTAACTGTAGGAAGACAGAGATCCATATTCCTGTTTAGCAGAAACACAAGATCTTTGTCTTCCACTGTCACAGAATGGCGATCTGCCTTGTTTACATAGGCAGACCGCCGTTCTGCCTCTCTCGGGAACGATTGGTGTGTCCCGCTGGACATCGGTCGCAGGCAGCACAAGTGTGCACCGCAGACCTGGAAGAGCAAAATCACGTACAGGTACGTGATTTTGTGCAGGAGAGCCGCTGCCTTGCAGTACATATACGCAGGTGGTTAATTTACCTTTTCTGTACAGTCTTGGAAAGGAAGCCTAGAAGGTGAAGGCATGTGATCTAAATGTTTTACTTATTTATAACTGTACACTAAGTATGTTAATTATATGGAAAAGACCAAAGAGTTTTTCAGTCCTTACATGTTATTTACACTATGGGGTTGCTTTACTAAAGGCAACTAAACTGTTCTCTGCAAGTGCACTTGCTCCAGAGCTTAGTAAATGGAGTAAAGCTCCACTTTGCAAAGAATACTCGATCACATGCAAGGAAAATAAAAAACAGCAATTTTACTTGTACATGATTGGATGATAGAATTCAGCAGAGCTTCCCCTTAGATCTGGAGCAAATGCACTTGAAGTGCACTTGCAGTGTATAGTATATTTGCCTTTAGTAAGGCAACCTTCTTGTGTTAAGAGGTTGCCCACTTACTTAAAAATCGCTGATCACCGGCCTTACTAGTAAAAAAAAAAAAAAAAAATCCATAAAATTATCCCATTGTTTGTAGACGCTAGAACTTTTGCGCAAACCAATTAATATACGCTTATTGGGATTTTCTTTACCAAAATCATGTAGCTGAATATATATTGGCCTAAATTGATGAAGAAATTAGATTTACATTTTTTTTATTGGATATGTTTTATAGCAGAAAGCAAAAAATATTGTGTTTTTTTCAAAATTGCCGCTTTTTTTTTGTTTATAGCACAAAAAATAAAAACCGCAGAGCTGATCGAATACCACCAAAAGAAAGCTCTATATGTGGGGGAAAAAAGGACAACAATTTTATTTGGGTACAGCGTTGCATGACATCGCAATTGTCAGTTAAAATAAGGCAGTGCCATATCACAACAAATGGCCTGGCCATTAACCACTTGCTTACTGGGCACTTAAACCCCCCTCCTGCCCAGAACACTTTTCAGCTTTCAGCGCTGATGCACTTAGAATGACAATTGCGCAGTCATACAACACTGTACCCAAATGACATTTTTATCATTTTTTCCCCACAAATAGAGCTTTCTTTTAGTGGTATTTGATCACCTCTGGGGTTTTATTTTTTTGCGCTATAAACAAAGAAAGACACTCAATTTTGAAAAAAAACACAATATTTTTTACTTTTTGCTATAATAAATATCCCAATTTTTTTTCTCAGTTTAGGCCAATATGTATTCTTCTACATATTTTTGGTAAAAAAAAAAACACAATAAGCGTATATTGATTGGTTTGCGCAAAAGTTATAGCGTCTACAAAATAAGGGATAGATTTATGGCATTTTTCTTTTACTAGTAATGACGGTTATCTGAGATTTTTGTCAGGACTGCGATATTGCGGCAGACAGTTCGGACACTTTTGACACTATTTTGGGACCATTCACATTTATACAGCTAACAGTGCTATAAATATGCACGGATTACTGTATAAATGTGACTGGCAGGGAAGGGGTTAATACTAGGGGGCGAGGAAGGGGTTAAATGTGTTCCCTGGGAGTGATTCTTACTGTGGGGGGAGGGGACTGACTGGGGGAGGTGACCGATCTGTGTCCCTATGTACAAGGGACACACCATCGGTCTCTCCCTGACAGGACGTGGATCTCTGTGTTTACACACAGAGATCCACGTCCCTGGCTCTGTAAATGCCGATCGCGGGTACCTGGAGGACATCGCGGCTGCCAGGCACGTGCATCAGCACCGGCGTGACACGGCGGGCACAGCCTTTCCTTGATGCGCGCCCGCGGTGGCGCGCAATCAGGAAGTAAACAGGAGGACGTCCAGAGACGCCCTCCCAGCAATTCAGATCCGCGCTGCGGCCGTCTTTTGGCTATAGCGCGGATCTGAAGTGGTTAAGGGGGTAAAACCTTCTGGGGATAAAGTGGTTAAACAATGAAACTTTACAGGAAAAAGCAACAGGTTAACTTGCCTCCTGTCCTCAGTTTCACATATTTACCTTTTGCTCCTTTAGTGCTCTGTTTGGTTGTCAAATAAAAATACTGATTTCACCACTTTATTTATGAATGTGCAAAGAGAGAAAACAGGCAAGAAGATTCTGAGAAAGACAAAGCTACATGACAAAGTAGCTAAGAGACAGGAGCTATGTGAAATAGAGTAAGCTAGGAGAGCAGTGTTTAGAGAGTGAGATGCTGGAGAAGAAAGAAAAAGGAAAAAGAGACGGCTAAATTAGAAACAGCGAGGAGTCGGAGCAGAATGCGTAAAGGGGAAAGAGTCAGAACAGAAAGGATATGTGCGGTCTGTACCAAAAGTAATGCAAAAGTGGGCATAACTTTTTAATAACTTACACAGGTCATTCAAATTTTGCAAGTTGGTAGAGAAACTCTTCCTCTATAGTAACTCCTCTTCATTTTTGTTGCAGGTAAATAATGGATTACAAACAGTAACAACATGCCATCATTGAGTTATTGATGGAGGGGTGCAGGCTGTCCAACATCCATAGAAGACTACAGAATGTTTACGGAGATTATACATTGATAAGAGCAAGTTTTAACATTGGTGACTCTTGTCAAAAGTGTCATCTCCATAAAAATTCTGTACCTTTCTGTGGATGTCAGACAGGCTGTACCCCTCCTTCACCAAGAACTCAATGACAGCACATTGCTTCTGCTTGGAATCCATTATTTACCTGCAACGATAAAGAAGAAGAGTTAAAGCGGAGCTCCACCCTAAAGTGGAACTTCCGTTCATCAGATTCCTCCCCCCCCTCCGGTGCCACAATTGGCACCTTTCAGGGGGGAGGGGGGTCTGTCTAAGACAGGTATTTGCACACACTTCCGGACTTCCGGGCATATACTCTGCGGGAAACTGTGGGCATTACGAAACCCCTAGCCCCCCCCCCCCGTTGTGTTCTGGGAAACACACGGCTCCCAGAACACAGCGGGCAACAGTGAGGACGGCGCAGCGCAACTCGTGCATGCGCAGTAGGGAACCGGGCAGAGAAGCCGCTAAGCTTCACTTCCTGATTCCCTCACCGATGATGGTGGTGGGGGCAGCCGAGAGACGAGCGATTGCTCGTCTTTTGCTGCCGACGTCGCTGGACTCCAGGACAGGTAAGTGTCCTAATATTAAAAGTCAGCAGCTCAGGTATTTGGAGCTGCTGGCTTTTTTTGTAAAATCTTTTTATTGAAGTTTTATAGAACATACACACATTTTGCCCACACCTAGGCACAACATCTGCCCACGCAGGGGCCATTACCCTGTTTCGGCATCAGACCGCCACAGGGCGACAAATAACATATACACTTAACTTAACCTATACTATAACCCCAAGCTTGGGGAGAGGGTTCATTCAAGATATGTCATGCTCAAAGTGATATTGATAGAGGAAGGTAGCCTGGAAACAGTATTTGGGTTAATAGATCGATATTCCAACGATACAGTAGGAGTCTAGGCAGTGGTCACTGTATCACTTGCCGTGCTTCTGTCATCTAGCCAACAACTCCACACCTTTTCAAATTTGTGCGGACAACCTCTAGACAAGTACGTGGCTCTATACAGGGGCAAACTGGCATTAACTAAGTTTTTCCAAAATTTAACAGAGGGGGGAGACGATTGTTTCCAGTTCATTGTAATGGCTTTGCGCGCATAGTACAATAGTAGGGATATGAGTGTTTTTCTGGCTCTGAGCATTGGCAGTTGGTCAACCAGTCCTAGCAAACAGTGTATGGGCTCACATGGGACGCAAGTCCCAGTGGCCTTAGTGATCACCCGTAGCACTTCACTCCAATACTGTACAATTGCTGGGCAAGCCCAGAAAATATGGAAGAAACCCCCTGGCCGGTAGGAGCAGCGCCAGCACTCCGGAGAATGCTCCGGTGACATCTAGTGCAGCCTGTGAGGCGTGTAGTGAGCCCTGTGCACAATTTTATATTGGACTAATTTGTCCCTCGCTGAGATCAGAGGGGAGAAGGGATAATCCCAAACCTCCCTCCAGTCGTCCGCGTCCAGCCCCGGTATGTCCTCCACCCATTTCCTGCGGAGGGAAGACAGCTCGGGGATAGCAGCAACCAGCAGGGATCCATAGATCTGAGACGCGGGTTTCTCCAGGTCCTTCACCCGGATGGTAGATTCCAGCTCTGAGTATGCCAGTTCAACTGGCCTGCCCAAAAATTGGCACCTGAAGGCATGTGCAATTTGGAGATATCTAAAGTGGGCTCGGTCAGGTACGTTGAATTTAGCACATAAAGTGTGAAAGGGGGTGAGATCTCCGTTGGTGATGATATGTTTGAGGGTCAGTATTTTATACTTGGCCCAGGCCTGCGGATCGGGGATAGTGTGGAATTGCGATAGGTTGGGATTCAGCCACAGGGGGGTGTGAGGAGAACAAGAGTTCGGCTGGGGTGCCCTTAGTGCCTCACCCGCCCTCCATGCCCGCATAGTGGTATGCATGGAAGGGGTGAGATTGTGTGGCGTTTTAGGCCCCCTGAATAGAAGCCCCTCCAGTGCCTCCAGGGACCCCACTATGGCTGCCTCCAACACCGTTGCGGAGTTGGTCAGGTCCGGTCTCAGCCACCAATGGGCGGTCACAAGCTGAGTGGCCAAATAATACTTGTAACAATCAGGGAGAGCCAAGCCTCCACTGTCCACAGGCCTGGTCAAGGTGGAATATTCGAATCTAGGTGGCCTGCCCCCCCAAATAAAGGAAAGGAAGAGTTGCCTGAGGGAATTAAAGAAGACTTTAGTCAGCCAGTGAGGGGAGTTCCGAAAAATGTACGTGAGTTTAGAGAGGACTTTCATTTTAATCAGGTTAATACGCCCGATGAGAGAAAGGGGGAGGTTACTCCACCCCTTAAGTTTGGCTTTAATGGTCACCAGGACAGGGTCGAGATTGAGCCGCACAAAATCCCCAGTCTCCCTTGAGATAACAATTCCCAAGTAGGTGAACTGCTCAACCCATTGAAGCGGGAGAGAGGAGGGCGAGGAAGACCGGGCCCCCGCATCCACTGGGAACAATTGCGACTTGTGCCAGTTCACCCTCAGCCCCGTGAAGGCGGCGAAGGCATCCATGATACCAAGTGCGTCCCGCAGAGAGTCACCAGCGTCATTCAGGAACAGGAGCATATCGTCCGCGTATAGAGCCACTCTCTCCTCCAGCCAGCCCACCCTAAGACCACGGACCTCGGCCGAGCTCCTAAGGGCCTCAGCAATAGGCTCCACGGCCAGGGCGAAGAGAGCCGGGGAGAGAGGGCATCCCTGTCTGTGCCCCTCTGCAGGGGGAACGGAGGAGACAGGGAGCCATTCAGCTTAATGCGTGCCGTAGGACCAGTGTAAAGTGTGCGTATCCAACCTATAAATTTTAATGGGAACCCCATTCGTCTAAGCACCTCCCACAGATAGACCCATTCCACTGTGTCGAATGCCTTCTCTATATCCAAGGTGGCAATGGTTCTAGTACCCTGGTTAGTATGGGGGGCATGAATATTAGTGAATAATCTGCGTATGTTAATGTCTGTAGATCTACCGGGCATGAAGCCCGTTTGGTCGGAGTCAATCAGGGATTTTATTACTACGTTGAGTCTAGTGGCCAATAACTTGGTCAAAATTTTAAGGTCACAGTTGAGAAGTGCAATTGCCCTGTATGAGGCGCAGAACTTAGGGTCTCTATTAGGCTTAGGGATGAGAACTACATGGGCTTCTCTCATAGAGGGCGGCAAGGAGTCTTGATTCAAGCAAGCTTGAAACATCTGAGCTAGTTTGGGGGCGAGCAATTCTGCGTGGGCCCTATAGTACTCAATGGGCAGGCCGTCCGGCCCTGGGGTTTTACCTGCCGGAAAAGATTTAATGGCCAGTGTGACCTCTTCTGGGGTGATCTCCGAGACAAGGAGCTGCCTCTCCGTGTCAGAGAGCCACCCCAGGGCCAACGTGTCCAGCAGGGAGATCATAGGCGTAGGATCAAACCCGTCAGGAAGTGAAGAGACATAGAGAGAGGTGTAGAAAGTGTTGAATGCAGACAGAATATCCTCCTGAGAGGTGGCTAATGCGCCATCTGCCGTGAGGATCTCCGATATAACCGCTGAGGGCCTGTCCTGCTGCGCTAGCATCGCCAGCAGTTTGCTATTTTTGTCTCCATGTTCAAAGTATGCCTGTCTGCTACCCTGTATACCAAGACTAGTGGCATCTGAAACATGGAGATGTAGTTCTCGCCTAAGCGATGACAGGTGCTCAAAATTGGAAACCGTCGGCGAGGCTGAATACTGATTCAGTGCCTCATCCACCCTACGCTGCAGGTCAGATACCCCGTCTCCCAGTTCCGCCTTTACCGCCGCCACAGCCGAGATATACTGACCCCTGCTATGAGCCTTGGAGGCGTCCCAGGTCATCTCCAGAGAAGCCGACCCTGCATTGTGCGCCCAATATTCCCCCAGGGGGGAGAGAACTCTGTCGTGGACAGCATCGTTGTTGATCCAATGGGGTTGCAACCTCCAAAGGGCATTGTTCCGCGACCTGGTGGTCCTAATGGTCAATTTAAGGGGGTGATGGTCAGAGAGGCCAGAGGGGAGATAACATGCCTCTTGAACATTAGCCAGCATGGTGGAATTAGCAAAAGCCAGATCAATGCGGGAGGAGGTTCGAAATGTGGTCGAAAAACAAGAGTACGTTCTATCTTGGGGATGAAGCCACCTCCATGCCTCCTGGAACTCCGTGGCCTGAGCCCACGTTCCGAGATCAGAGTTAAAATTGGATTGGGGGGAAGGCCTGTCCAGGTCACGGGACAGCGTAGCATTAAAATCTCCCATGAACAGAACCTGCGCTGGGCAATGCGGAGCCAGCCTCTCATAGAGAGTGTACAGAGTCTGCACCTGACTGGGGGGAGGCAAATAGACATTCACTATGACATACTTTTGGGTATATACACTCAGAACTACCATAACGAATTTTCCCTGGGGGTCCAGATGAACATCGTGAATCACACACGGTACACGTTTGCTAATCAGGATAGACACCCCACGAGAATATGAAGAGTAGGTGGCATGAAGCGCCCTCTGCACCCAGGGCTTCTTCAGAGCCAGAACCTTGCTGCCGGTTAAATGTGTCTCCTGCAGTAGCACTATGTGGGGATTATGTATTTTCAAATATTGGAATAAGAGTGACCTCTTAAACTTCGAGTTGAGCCCCCGAACATTCCACGACAGAACGGTCAGGAGCTCAGCATCCGGAGGAGCCATCAAGGAACACCAGGGGGAAATAGAAGCAGGATGAGACCATTAACCCAACACATATAAGTAAACACAGCATTGGCACACCTATTCAATAGGGTCAGAGACCCATAAGGTAATTGAGCAACACAGTAATTATCTGGACCTTCATAACAGTTGAACCCTCCTCCCCAGAACATAAAACACCCTACCCAAACACCATACAAACCTAGCGTCAAGGGCCAAAAAAAAAGGGGCCCAAGAGCCATAAAAACTGATGCAGGGTTTTGTCCCGTAACTGAGAAAAACATGAAATCTTTAGGTCACTGCGACCCCAAGAAGTCGGCCCGTAGGACCGCAGGTGAGGGAGAAGTTTCCGGGGAAGTCCGCCTCAACTCTGGGTGGGAGTCCAAGGTGTGGAGAGGGGAACAACTTGAGTCACCTTGGTTCATGAGCGAGGCAGTTCGTTAGTTGCCATTGGCGCTCCTTAGGCAGGAGTGAGTGGAAGTTCAATCAGCCGAAGTAAACATTTATGTAGATGGAACAAAGGTGGAAGCCAGCAGGGATAAGCAGGATTGGGGGCACAGAAGGGGGCAGTGCTGGGATTCATCAGGAGACAGGAGAGATGTTCATTGATGGGATAGTTGAAGCACATCTGTTCCCTGCCGGGTGAACTCCACTGTTGGTCCTCGGCTGTATATAGTTAACGGGCGTCTAGCCACGCCACTGCCGCCTCCGGGGTATCAAAGAAATGAGTGTCGCTACCGTCAGTGACTCGCAGTCTGCTGGGATACAACAGGCCAAAGCGTATTCCCTTCTCCCGGAGCCGGCGTCTCACATCAGTGAAGGACTTGTGACGTTGCTGTACCTCCTGAGAGAAGCCTGGGAAGAAAAGTAGTCTGGTATTCTCATACTTAATGTCAGGCATGGCTCGTGCCGCCGCAAGAATGCGGTCCCGGTCCCGGTAGTTCAGCATTCGTAGCAGGAAGGGGCGTGGAGGGGCCCCAGGTATCGGAGGGAGCGGTGGAACCCTGTGGGCTCTTTCAACCACAAAGGTAGATGTTGGGGCACCCAGGTCAAACAGGGTGGTCAGTAATTGCTCAGTAAATTCAGCAGGCCTAGGGCCCTCGGTCCTCTCGGGCAGTCTAATTATGCGGATGTTGTTCCGCCTGAGGCGGTTCTCGGTGTCTATCGCGCGCTCCTGCAGCGCTTTCACTTGAATTTGGAGGGCCCGTATCTCCCTGGAGTCTGACCGGACCGTATCCTCCACCACAGAGACCCTGTCCTCCACCTCTGCGATGCGAGAGCGAAATTTATCCATATCTTGACGGAGAAGACCGACATCCACTGTCAAAAAATCAATCTTAGATGTCAGAGTTTCCTTACAGGATGTGATGGCTGCCAGGATCTCCACTCCCGTGGGTGGCGCCGCCACCCCCGACTCCGCAGCCATCTGCGTATTGGCCGCCATCCCAGCCGAGGATCGCCGTGGAGACGAAACAACCGCTGACGGGGGTATGTGAGGAGCCTTCGGGCCCTTATTTGTGGAGTAGCGGGTCTTAGGGCGGCCCATCCAAGCCTTACCCCAAGATTAGGGAAAGTTCAGGGGGGGGAGGGGTTCGTGGGCAGGGGGGCTCAGTCCAAAGGGGAGGATGGGGGGCACAGCAGTGACAGGGTGGAGAGGTGCAGGAGTGGGGCAGCCCCCCCCCCCGCAGTATTGTGAAGCAGTCAATCGCCCAAAGGATCCCAGGAGGAGGGGAGGTATACCTGTGTCCGATGGATGGGGCCGGTCAGGAGGCCGGAAGATGGCTGCGGGCTGCAGATGTGGATGCGGAGGAGCAGCCCTCCGAAAATCGTCGGATGCAGTGCCAACCCCCCCCCCCCCGCACGGATGGTGGCTCAGGAGGACGTGCCTGTCCGCCGCGCGTCCCGCGGCACACAGAAATCGAGGACGGAGGCAGCTGAAATCGCGGTAGGCCGCAAGATGTGTGTAGGCCGCAGGCCCGGGCAATCAACCTCCTGAGGCCCCCAGGCGGTCGCAGCGCAGGTCCGGATCACCTTCCCCACCACTGGTGCCCTTGGTGTGCGTGGATGAGGCACCTCCAGCCCCGCGAACCACGGCAATTGAGCCCAGAGGCTCCGAGAATGACAGCAGGCCGCAAGATGGCGGCGGGTCCCGGGAGCACAGAGCCAGCCGCAAGTCCCGGTATCGGCACGATCGGGTGACCAGGGCCAAAAATACAGGATGTGGCCGAGGCAGAGGACTTTCAGGAACCCGCAAGGTAAGTTTGAGGGCTCACCCGGGCGGTGGGAAGGCAGGATGGCAGCAGATTAGGTCAGGATGTATGGAGCTCCTCAGCAACACGTCTTCCTTGCTCTACATCCGGACACGCCCCCCGGAGCTGCTGGCTTTTAATATTTTTTTTTTACGGCAGAGCTCCACGTTAATATAGAGGAAGAGTTACTCTACCAACATGTTGAAATTTGATTGACCTATGTATGTTGATAATAAAAAGTTATGCCTACTTTTGCATTACTTTAGGTATAGCCCTTATACTGTAGTAGAGAAAGAGAGATAAATGAGAGGAAATAAGGCCTCATGTACACTGCTGCTGGTAAACGGACGTTGGGAGTTTTTTTCAACTGCCTGAACTCTCCTCTTTGTTATCTTATCTGTCCATGTACACAGGGCCGTTTACAGTCGTTTCTAGGCAGTTGAGTTTAAAGACATTTTTTGGAAACGCAAAAAAAAATGCGTTCAGAAGCTGAGTTTGCAGGCATTTCAAGCGCCAAACGCTTCTAAAACCAGTAACTTGCGTTTAGCCGTGTTTCGTTGACAGGCGTTTTTCATTTTTGGCTATTAAATTTTTTATTTTATTTTTTAACCGCTTGATAGCCGGGCCATTGACGAATGACGGCCTCAAGGTGGATCTAGAAATCCGGGAGGCCATCATTATACGGCCTCGGCTATTCTGGCCACTGGGGGGCGCGCGAGCGCTACGAGCGGCGTGCGCGCGCGCGCCCGGCGCATCACTGAGATGCCGGTGCGCGTGCCTGGCGTCCGCGATGTCCGCCAGGTACCCGCGATCGGCATGTACACAGAGCAGGGACGTGGATCTCTGTGTGTAAATACAGAGATCCACGTCCTGTCAGGGAGAGGAGACGGATGCTGTGTCCCTTGTACATAGGGACACAGCTCAGTCACCTCCCCCAGTCAGTCCCCTCCCCCACACAGTAGTAATCACTCCTAGGGAATACATTTAACCCCTTCCTCGCCCCTAGTGTTAACCCCTTCCCTGCCAGTGTCATTTTTACAGTAACCAGTGCATTTTTATAGCACTGGTCGCTGTAAAAATGACAATGGTTCCAAAATGGTGTCAAAAGTGTCCAATGTGTCCGCCATAATGTCGCAGTCACAATAAAAATCGCTGATCGCCGCCATTACTAGTAAAATATTTTTTTATAAAAATGCAATAAAACTATGCCCTATTTTGTAGACGCTATAACTTTTGCGCAAACCAATCAATAAACGCTTATTGCGATTTTTTTTTACCAAAAATACATAGAAGAATACGTATCGCCCTAAACTGAGGAAAAAAAAAAAAATTGGGATATTATTATAGCAAAAAATAAAAAATATTGTGTTTTTTTCAAAATTGTCGCTCTTTTTTTGTTTATAGCACAAAAAATAAAAACCGCAGAGGTGATCAAATACCACCAAAAGAAAGCTCTATTTGTGGGAAAAAAAGGACGTCAATTTTGTTTGGGAGCCACGTCGCACGACCGCGCAATTGTCATTCTAATCGTGACAGCGCTGAAAGCTGAAAATTGGCCTGGGCAGGAAGGGGGTTTAAGTGCCCAATAAGCAAGTAGTTAAACACTTCTGTATGCAAACGCTGCATGTAAACGCGGCAAAACGGACGTTTTAATTGTGGGTTACTAATCTGTCAAGTTAAATCGTTCAGGAGAGGTTGTAAAAATGTTCCATGTACATGAAGCCTAAGTAGAGGATGAAAAGAAATAAACTAAGGCAGAAAAGCGCTTAGAGGGAAAAACGGTCAGGTGAGAAAGAGAAGCGATGAGTATGTAGTGAGAGTTTAGAGAAAAGTAAAGCAAGAGAAGTAGACAAGGTAAGAATTTAAAGCTGATGTTTAGCATAGTCAGCTACATCTTCAGATCTAAATGACTACATTGTTGAAATGAAAAATTAGATGGCATGTCCCTTCCTTTTTGGAGCTCTTACATCCTCATGTTTGAATATATTCACACGTTTCTAATTTTCTTTCATATTTTCTTTGTATACAGTTGGATCAGACTCTGCAGGAACACTTTCCTATCTACAAATCTTTCCGTTTTAAAGGAAGCATTGGCCCGGTGCGTGTTCACTTGACGAGTCCCAAGTCATTTCTGAAGCTGACAGAACTGGTGGCAAATCTTTCTGGTGTCCCACTAGATTGTGTTCAGGTTTCTCGCACATTGAAATCCCAAGAACTGGCTGAATGTATATGGAAACATGTCTTTTCTTGAGTGCTTCTCTAAACTGGAGTATCACTTAAATGGTGAACTTTTTGAAAAACATCAAGGATCAAAATTAACTTCATGTTCTTTTGCCAATTGGCATTGTAGCATTTTATACTACCTGTATACAGTATGATGTATATAGATACTTAAAGGTACCGTATATACTCGAGTATAAGCTGAGTTTTTCAAAGCCGGGCACCCCTTCCATAGACTCCCATGTTAAACGGTCATTTCTCTGGTGAATTTGGGGACCTTGGACCGGCTGGTCGTAGGTCCCCTGGATCCGAAACTTGGCACACATGTAGCCTCATTTCTCCCCTATAAGTGTGCAAAGTTTTTTGTCTGGGGGACCTACAGCCAGGGAGCACCGATTTTTCAAAGCCGGGCACTCCTTCCATAGACTCCCATGTTAAACGTCAGTCATGGACACAGTGAGGCATGGGCACAGTGAGGCATGGACACAGTGAGGCATGCACATGGACACAGTGAGGCACAGTGGGCATGCAGATGGTCACCCTAGGCTTATACTCGAGTCAATACGTTTTCCCATTTTTTTGTGGTAAAATTAGGTGCCTCGGCTTATATTCGGGTCGGCTTATACTCGAGTATATACGGTAAGTAGTGTATTCTCAGCGAGCATACATTTTAGGTTATTGTTGCAATGGTCATCGCAAAGTAACATTAATGTACATTTTCCTTTTTTCACCCTTTTTCCTTGTATTGTTGTTGTACTAAATATAGAGTGCTGTAGATTGACATCCCTATTAATCAACTGTGGGCTGGCTGACTCATAAAGGGCATATTTTTAAAGCAGTTAATGTGACATTGTAAATTGTTCCCTGTAGTGATAATGCATGCACCATGAAGATTCGTTGCAGTAAATATTTGGTGAATGTCACATTCACTGTTTTATAAATATGCCCAATAGACTGTCATTCTGAGAAGATGCAATAAAGCATAGTCATTCTGTAGCAAAATAATAAATATATGCCCAATGTACATACAGTATCTGACAAAAGTGAGTACACCCCTCACATTTTTGTAAATATTTTATTATACCTTTTCATGTGACAATACTGGAGAAATTACACTTTGCTACAATGTAAAGTAGTGAGTGTACAGTTTGTATAACAGTGTAAATTTTCTGTCCCCTCAAAATAACTCAACACGCAGCCATTAATGTCTAGACTGCTGGCAACAAAAGTGAGTACACCCCTAAGTGAAAATGTCCAAATTGGGCCCAAAGTGTCAATATTTTGTGTGGCCACCATTATTTTCCAGCACTGCCTTAACCCTCTTGGGCATGGAGCTCACCAGAGCTTCACAGGTTGCCACTGGAGTCCTCTTCCACTCCTCTGACGACATCACGGAGCTGGTGGATGTTAGACACCTAGCACTCCTCCACCTTCCGTTTGAGGATGCCCCACAGATGCTCAATAGGATTTAGCTCTGGAGACATGCTTGGCCAGTCCATCACCTTTACCCTCAGCTTCTTTAGCAAAGAAGTGGTCTTGGAGGTGTGTTTGGGGTTGTTATGTTTGAATACTGCCCCGTGGCCCAGTCTCCGAAGGGAAGCAAAAAAAAAAAAGGCAAAGGAAATTGGGACTTTGATTGAAATGGTGGGCTGGATGGGGATAAAAAGATTGAGACATTTGATATTGCATACATGTATTAAATATAAAGTATTTACAGTAAAACCGACAATAAGTACACAATGCATAAATAACCATCATGATGTCTGTATAAAGGGTAATAGTATAATCATACATAGCAATATGTAATTCAAATGGATCAATGGGGGGATGTATAGACACATAGAAACTGAGCAATGAACAATACGTGTGGTTGGGGAATGTACAGTATACAAAAAAACATAAAAATAGGTCAATCTGAAACAAAATCCCATTTGCGCTAGTAGCTACATCCTTTGTAAGCCCGACGCGTTTCGTGTAGGAAAAACACTCCTCAGGGGCAGATGTAATGGGGTATATAGTGTGTCTCATTGTGATGTGTGTGAGAGATGGGCCGTAGGACTGCCCATCCCAGGAACTGAGGTGGCAGAGATTCAGGCACATGGCAGGGCGCCAGGGCATCTTCCACAGAGAGCAGGTGATAATAAGGCGTCATATAGTCAAAGAGTTCCCTCGTGTAGCCGTCTCAATGTCTGGTCCCAAAGGATGGGGTGGCAGAAATTCAGATACACATCAGGGCGCCCAGGCCACTTCCCCAGGCATCAGAAGGTAATGGGGAGTGGTGAAGACATAAATTCCCTCATATGGCAGTATCCATATCTTGTAGACATGTGGGGGAAAGAAGCCGGTCAGAGCTGGGGCGTCTGTGTGAAGTGATGAAAACTGAGGAGAAGCCCTGTGTTGCGTCCTGCACGTGCACTGCGGGGACGCTGTCTCCGAAGGGAGGGGATCATGCTCTGCTTCAGTATGTCACAGTACATGTTGGCATTCATGGTTCCCTAAATGAACTGTAGCTCCCCAGTGCTAGCAGCACTCATGCAGCCCCAGACCATGACACTCCCACCTCCATGCTTGACTGTAGGCAAGACACACTTGTCTTTGTACTCCTCACCTGGTTGCCGCCACACACACTTGACACCATCTGACCCAAATAAGTTTATCTTGGTCTGATCAGACTTCAGGACATGGTTCCAGTAATCCATGTCCTTAGTCTGCTTGTCTTCACCAAACTGTTTGCAGGCTTTCTTGTGCATCATCTTTAGAAGAGGCTTCCTTCTGGGACGGCAGCCGTGCAGACCAACTTGATGCAGTGTGCGGCGTATGGTCTGAGCACTAACAGGCTGACCCCCCACACCTTCAACCTCTGCAGCAATGCTGGCAGCACTCCTATGTCTATTTCCCAAAGACAACCTCTGGAGATGACACTAAGCTCGTCCACTCAACTTCTTGTGTCCTGTTAAACCGCTGTATGGTCTTGGCCACCGTGCTGCAGCTCAGTTTCAGGGTCTTGGCAATCTTCTTATAGCCTAGGGCATCTTTATGTAGAGCAGGGATATGCAATTAGAGGACCTCCAGCTGTTGCAAAACTACAAGTCCCATCATGCCTCTGGGTGTCATGCTTGTGGCTGTCAGAGTTTTACTATGCCTCATGGGACTTGTAGTTCTGCAACAGCTGAAGGTCCGCTAATTGCATATCCCTGATGTAGAGCAACAATTCTTTTTTTTCAGATCTTCAGAGAGAGATCTTTGCCATGAGGTGCCATGTTGTACTTCCAGTGAACCAGTATGAGAGAGTGAGAGCGATAACACCAAATTTAACACACCTGCTCCCCATTCACACCTGAGACCTTGTAACACTAATGGGTCAAATGACACCGGGGAAGGAAAGTGGCTAATTGGAGCAGCCAATTTGGACATTTTCACTTGGACAATTTGGACATACTCACTTTTGTTGCCAGTGGTTTAGACATTAATGGCTGTGTGTTGTTATTTTGAGGGGACAGCAAATTTACACTGTTATACAAGCTGTACACTCACTACTTTACATTGTAGCAAAGTGTCATTTCTTCACTGTTGTCACTTGAAAAGATATAATAATATAATTACAAAAATGTGAGGGTGTACTCACTTTTGTGAGATACTGTATATAATTACAAAACACGTAATTAAAACTTTAACATTGATTGGTAAGATTATTTATATGCATTTCTAACAGAAGCTAAAATACTCCCTTTGAATCTTCATAAACATACAGGCATTTTGAAGATCCTGGCACATACAGTAAGTGCATTGGATAACCGCAGGTAAGTGTTCTAAAGGTTACAGCAACATTTAAAGAGGAAGTAAACCCTGGTGGGTTTTTCTTCCTTTCTTCTTCCCTGCAAAGTAAAGGCATAATGTGCTAGTATGCATCGCATACTAGCACATTATGTGACACTTACCTGCAAACGAAGCCCGTGTCGTCCCCGCTGCAGGCCGCATCCATCTTCGCCCGTCTTCCTTCCTGGGCCACGGACTCCGGCTCTGTGGCTAGCCAGAGCCGCGTGACATCACTCATGCGCATGCGCCACCGGTCACAGCACACTCGCCTAAAGAAAGGGCACGGGTGGCCGTTCCTTTAGAGCGCATGCAACAATGACATCATCGGCGCAGTAAACAGTGAGTATCTTCTGAACGGCGCACGTTTAGGAGATATAGGTACTGTAAATAGGTAAGCCTTATTCTAGGCTTACCTATAGGTACAACCTCCCTATGAATGTTTACAACCTCTTTAAAGAGGAAGTAAACTCTGCCCCTCAGATGCTGTTTTTGAAATAAACCAGTATAATAAAGTATTACAACATATTCTACAGTATAATAACCCCCATTTGCTTGTTTCTTACTTTTTTTACAGCAGTTTTAAAATCTGTGCTTCCTGGTATAAGCCAGCTCCATTTTAAGTATGGTTTTCCGAGTCTGCATTGTAATACACTTTCGCCCTCTCTTCTATTCCTAGCTGTAATCTCGCACATGCTCAATGCTTCCTTAGCCAAGCCCCGTCAGGATTGCTATGGCAACTGTGTCCCTCCTATCACAGCAGGCCTGTTCTGACGATCAAGGTCACATGGGTATCAGACAGGTCTGAATGGGGCTAAAACCTTGCGGTATCTCGGCGCAGTGCCGCAGAGAGGGGAAATGAAGGAGGCAGAATATGTAATAATGGACTAACGGCACAAAGAGCATGCCGTTAATCAGGATATGCGCAAGCGCGAGTGACGTCAGTAAATAGAACGGGACAGATTACAAGCAAATGGGGGAGGTATAGTGACATCTACGCACAGCGATTTGCAGTGTATTCACTGATGATTAATATTTGCTAAAGTTGTGTGGAAGGGTTTACAACCACTTTAGGGCCTGAATCGTCAAGCCTTTTTTTTAGATATCTATGTGGAATGTGCTTGAAACTCTGCCTGAACTCCAAGTGCTCTTCTCCCAATGAGATGATGACGTCTGAATTGGGGTGTACAAAACAGACATTTGTTTGGAAATATTTAAATTTGTGTATCTGCTTTCTCTAACATTAATCAGTGGCTTTTTTTTTTTTTAACCACTTAACGACCACCCACTGTAAATATACGTCGGCAGAATGGCACCGACAGGCAGAATCACGTATATCTACGTGACTGCTGTGACAGCAGGAAGGTAAAGTCACCTGGTTGCATCCAGGGGGGTAGATATATTTCGCCCAGATTCAGGCTTTACGCCGACTTATACAACTAGGTGGAGAGTTGTATAAGCCCAGCTGAGGCTAGTGGGCTCATGGATGACTCATACCTCTAGGGAGAGTGTGGGGCGTCGTGCAGACAGGGAGTTGATGAGACCAGCTGAAGCTTGTCAGCTCATTTAGGCCTCTATAAGAACTCCCAGATTCATTAGGTGTTTGCTCATGCCTGGACCCAGACCTGTGTGGACTGTCTAGGGAGAGTGAACCCCTGTGCGGTGAGACAAAGCCTGTGTGGCTATTTGCTTGGACATTTAAAACCAGGGACTTAGGGACTAGGACAGCACTAGGCTGATCCCAGTTGTTAGTTAGGAAACCTGTATGTTTAGTCAGAGGTCAAGTTGACCAGGATTTATTTTGTTTATGTTTCTTTTGCTTTGCTGTGTTTTGTCACTGTAAATAGAAAATAAACCGCACCTTTTTGATTTTGAAAACCACAACCTCCGTTTGCTGGGCCTGTTTTTGTGTGGGGAGCCCATCCCGGGGGTCACACACACCCGCTGCCGAGCTAACCCCCTCACACTGCCTTTGTATAGTTGGGGGGACCCCCCTTCTTTACAGTGAGCGGTGGTTAACTGATCGGGAGCGATCAGGCATGAGGGGACGGCCGTTCGATTCCGGCCACCCCCTCTCGATCGCTCCCGGCGAATGAGAGAGCTTCCCCTGCCTGTGTAATGTTTACACAGTCAGAGGAAGTGATGTCATCTCTCCTGCGGCGCTCACATATACCGAGCGCCGTACAGGAGAAGATGCCAGGTTAGTGCACTAACACTACACTGACACCAGGACACATAGGCACATAAATCGCCCCCCCAGATCACCCCCCAGCCCCCAGCCACAGTGTCACTGATTGCAGTGACCATTTATTTACTGATCACTGCAATCAGTGACATTTGTGACTGTAAAAGTGTCACCAAAGTTTAGTTTTAGGTCCAGTGTAGCCCCCTAACCCCCCCCTAATAAAGGTTTAACCCCCTGATCGCCCCTTAGATAACCCTTTCACCCCCTATCACCACTATCGCTAAGCGATCATTTTTCTGATCGCCGTCTTAGCGTCGGTGATGCTGATCGGTAGCCAGTAATTTTTTTTAGGTTCGCCGCAGGTTTTTATAGCGTCGAGTACCCCCATATATTACCTAATAAAGGTTTAACCCCCTTGATCGCCCCCCCAGGTAACCCTTTCACCCCCTAGCACCGCTGTCACTAAGCGATCGTTTTTCTGATCGCTGTTTTATTGCCGGTGATGCCGATCGGTAGCCAGTTTTTTTTAGGTTCGCCGCAGGTTTTTATAGCGTCAGGTACCCCCATAAATTACCTAATAAAGGTTTAACCCCCTTGATCGCCCCCCAGGTAACCCTTTCACCCCCTATCACCACTGTCGCTAAGCGATCATTTTTCTGATCGCTGTCTTAGCGTCGGTGATGCAGATCGGTAGCCAGTAATTTTTTTTAGGTTCGCCGCAGGTTTTTATAGCGTCAGGTACCCCCATATATTATCTAATAAAGGTTTTAACCCCCTTATTGCCCCTAGTTAACCCTTTCACCAGTGATCACCATATAAGTGTTACGGGTGACGCTGGTTAGTTAGTTTGCTTTTTATAGTGTCAGGGCACCCGCCGTATATAACCCAATAAAGGTTTAACCCCCTGATCGCCCGGCGGGTGATATCAATTAAGTTTTAGCGTCAGAGAGGGTCTGCGTCACACCCCAGGCAGCGTCAGGTTAGTGCCAGTAACGCTAACACCCACGCGTGAAGCATACACCCCCCTTAGTGGTATAGTATCTGATCAGATCAATATCTGATCTGATCAGATCTATACTAGCGTCCCCAGCAGTTTAGGGTTCCCAAAAACGCAGTGTTAGCGGGATCAGCCCAGATACCTGCTAGCACCTGCGTTTTTCCCCTTCGTCCAGCCCAGGCCACCCAAGTGCAGTATCGATCGATCACTGTCACTTGCAAAACACAACACACATAACTGCAGCGTTCGCAGAGACAGGCCTGATCCCTGCGACTCCAGTGCTGTAGGAGGTGATTTCACCACCACAGTTAAAAAAAGAGCATATATGCCGAAGCATGGGGGCAGCAGGGGCGGAGGAGCGATTTTTCTCCTAATGCCGCGTATATACGGTCAAAATTCCGACGGAGGCTTGCCTGCGGAAAAGTCCGACCGTGTGTACGCGCCATAACTTTTGCGGGATGATGCCCCCCCATGCTTTGGCATATATAAATGGTGCATGTATGCCCATCATTAGAAGTGGGTGGATGAAGGGCAGTATTCTAATGGTGGGCATACCCACCGATCAATCTCTTTTTTTGTTCAGCCAACTGGCTGCATGAAAAAAAAAGATTACAATACATGTCCAACAAGGACCAGCAACGTACTGGTATGTTGCTGGACTTTGAATGTTTATACCAGAATGATGCCTGCGGGTTTAGGTATCATCTTGGTATCATTCTTTTCAGCCAGCGGCCTGCTTTCATGTAAAAGCAATCCTAGTGGCTAATTAGCCTCTGGACTGCTTTTACAAGCAGTGGGAGGGAATGTCCCCCCCCCGGATATAAAAAGCGCCATTGGGAAAGCATTTTATCACACCGATCCCTGTGTGTTCAGATGCTTTGAGGGCAGAGGAAAGATCTAGGGTCTAGAAGACCCCAGTTTTTTCAAAAAAGAGTACCTGTCACTACCTATTGCTATCATAGGGGATATTTACATTCCCTGAGATAACAATAAAAATGATAAAAAAAAAAAAATATGGAAGGAACAATTTAAAAATAAAATAAAAAAGCAAAATTAATAATAAAAAAAAAAAAAAAAAAAGCACCCCTGTCCTGCCCTGCTCTTGCCCAATGGCGAACGCAAGCGTCGGTCTGGCGTCATATGTAAACAGCAATTGCACCATGCATGTAAGGTATCACTGCGAAGGTCAGATCGAGGGCAGTAATTTTAGCAGTAGACCTCCTCTGTAAATCTAACGGCGTAACCTGTAAAGGCTTTTAAAAATGTATGTAGTTTGTCGCCAATGCGCGTTTGTGCAAAATTTTAAAGCATGTCGTGTTTGGTATCTATGTACTCGGCCTAAGATCATCTTTTTTATTTCATCAAACATTTGGGCAATATAGTGTGTTTTAGTGCATTAAAATTTAAAAAAGTGTATTTTTTCCCCAAAAAATGCGTTTGAAAAATCGCTGCGCAAATACTGTGTAGAAAAAAAAAATGCAACACCCACCATTTTATTCTGTAGGGCCTTTGCTTTAAAAATATATATAATGTATGGGGGTTCAACATAATCTTCTTGCAAAAAAGAAAAATGTTTTCATGTAAACAAAAAGTGTCAAAAAGGGCTTTGTCTTCAAGTGGTTAGAAGAGTGGATGTAAGCTTCCTAATGTTGTGTATAAAATGCCAGAACAGTTCAAAACCCCCCCAAATGACCCCATTTTGGAAAGTAGACACCCCAAGCTATATACTGAGAGGCATGTCGAGTCCATGGAATATTTTATATGTTGACACAAGTTGCGGAAAAAAAACAATTTATTTATTTATTTAATTTTTTTTGCACAAAGTTGTCACTAAATGATATATTGCTCAAACATGCCATGGGCATATGTGGAATTACACCCCAAAATACATTCTGTTGCTTCTCCTGAGTACGGGGATACCACATGTGTGAGACTTTTTGGGAGCCTAGCCGCGTACGGGACCCCAAAAACCAAGCACCGCCTTCAGGCTTTCTAAGGGTGTAAATTTTTGATTTCACTTCTCACTGCCTATCACAGTTTCGGAGGCCATGGAATGCCCAGATGGCACAAAACCCCCCCAAATGACCCCATTTTGGAAAGTAGACACCCCAAGCTATTTGCTGAGAGGTATTGTGAGCATTTTGCAGATGTCGCTTTTTGGCACAAAGTTTTGAAAATTGAAAAAAATATATATATATATTTTCTTCATTTTCAAAAACAAATGAGAGCTGTAAAATACTCACCATGCCTCTCAGCAAATAGCTTGGGGTGTCTACTTTCCAAAATGGGGTCAAAAATAGTTTTATGGCATTTTTATTATTAATTTTTTTTTACTTGTTATGTCGGCGATCTGTGATTTTTATCGTGACTGCGACATTATGGCGGACACATCGGACACTTTTGGTGCTATTTTGGGACCATTTACATTTATACAGTGATCAGTGCTATAAATATGCACTGATTACTGTGTAAATGTGACTGGCAGTGAAGGGGTTAACCAGTAGGGGCGCTGAAATGTTTAAGTGTGTCCTAGGGAGTGATTCTGACTGTTAGGGGGTGTGGCTTACTGTGACACGCCACTGATCGCTGATCCCGATTAGAGGGAGCAGATGATCAGTGCTGTGTCACTAGGCAAAATAGGGAGATGTCTAGTTTACAAAGACATCCCCCCGTTCTGCCATTCCGTGACCCGATCGCGGGACACCGGTGGACATATATATACACGTTGCTTTGCCTGCCCATGCCATTCTGCCAACGTATATCTACGCGAGGCGGTCGGCAAGCGGTTAAAGTCCAAAGATCCTAAACAACTATCAAATCTAGTTACTGTATGTGATGCACCAGCATGTTATAAAGTAAGCAAAAAACATAATTTACCTTCCCTGACTGAGCCAAATTCTCCTTCATTTTCATATGTTCCTCCTCCCAGACACTGCAGCTCACAATGGGAGGGTTTCAGCAACAGAGGCAGTGCTGCTAATCCATAAAGCAGTGGGCAGGACTAGGTGTGGCTAGATGCTGATTTAAATGATAAATGCTTATGGATTCAATAGCCGCCCCCCCCCCCCCCCCCCTGTATTGTTTCCAGCAAGCATAGCCTACATGGGAGTGTAGACTCTGACTTCAGGAGCAGTGCAGCATCATTGCCACACCATCACAAGAAGCTGCAATAGGTGGATTTCACTTGCAAACTCAGCAAGTATTTGTGGGAATTTGCAGATTGAATAAAAGCAAGTGCAGACATGCTTATAAATGATTGCTGCAGCACATAATTCTTTAAATGGGAAGCCAACGTTTTTACTTTAAATGCGTATAATAAAGCAAAAAGTATTTGAACTAATTGTCGTAAATTTAAAGTGTATTTCAAGCAGGAGGAGAAAGGAGAAAAGCATTTTGTTCCTGTCTGTGTTGCTATCGGAGAGTTATGAATAAGCACTGATGTGTAAAATGCATTAACTGGCTTTCCTGGAGCTGTGTGCTTGTCTTTTTTACCTGCATGGATTGAATAAAGAAGCCCATATGTTATTTTGGAGTTCCGCAACCTTTGTTCTTCTCACTGCTATTGGACAGTTCCCCTTACTTCCTGTCTGGTAAAACAATGTCATCAGGAAAGAAAATCGCTCTAAGACCCCTTTCACACTGAGGCGCTTTGCAGGCGCTAAAACGCTAAAAATAGTGCCTGCAAAATGCCCTGAAAAAGCCGCTCCTTTCACTCCAGTGTGAAAGCCTGAGGGCTTTCACACTGGAGCGGTGCGCTGGCAGGACGTTAAAAAATGTCATGCAAGCAGCATCTTTGGAGCGGTAGAGGAACGGTGTGTATACCGCTCCTCCACCGCTCTTGCCCATTGAAATGAATGGGCACCGCGGCCGTACCGCCGACAAACCCTTTTTCGGCCGCTAGCGGGGGGGTTAAAAGTGCCCCGCTAGCGGCCGAATACCTCCGCAAAAATTACGGTAAAGCGCCGCTAAAAATAGCGGCGCTTTACTGCCGACGCCGCCCGTGCCCCAGTGTGAAAGGGGCCTAACGAAGACCTGGATAGCAGTAAAAACCTGAAGGTGCAACATCTATTACTACCGTAGCTGTAACTTCAACCAAACACTTTCTAATTGTTCAGTGGTTAGGAGGTATTTTGGAAGAAAACTAAAGTGCAACCCTATTGTGTAGCATAAAAAATTAAATAATTAACAATTTATTGAAAAATAGAAATGCACTCACAAAAGTATGCCTTGGTCACTGGCTGGGGATGAAGCCTGGTGAAGATGGAGGAAACCACTGTCACTGCAATCGGTGTTCAACCCATGACTGGAATCCCGACGTCACTATAGACAAAATCAACGCCCGAAATCACAAAGAGTAGTACAGAAACGATATAAAAATATATAAACCTTGCGAGCTACTCTTGAGCAACCTGAGACTGCAGTCAGGCCTCATACACACGACCGAGTTTCTCGGCAAGAACCAGCAAGAAACTTGCTGGCAGAGATTTCTTGCCGAGAAATTCGTTCGTGTGTATGGTTTCTCGTCAAGAAAACCGACAAGTAATCTCGACGAGAAAATAGAGAACCTGCTCTCTATTTTCTCGTCAGCCTGTTTCTCGACGAGAAAAGTGAGTGTGTGTACACTTACCTGTCCTCCGGGAAGCCCGCGCATGTTCGAAATGAATTTGACGCATGCGCGGTAGCTTCCTAGGCATAGGTAGGGTATACCAAGATGGCGGCGACGGCATCGAATGTGACGAGCGCATGCTCGTCGTAGTCGATGATGTCACCGCGTTCGCTCCATTCAAAGAACCGCGGGTTCTTTGAATCGAGCGTCTGTACACTCGGCCGGGACAAGTTTCTTGTCCAAGGATCTCGTCGAAAAAAACGACGTGTTTTTTCCGACGAGAAACTCGGCCGTGTGTACGAGGCTTCAGCGTCAGGTGTAAAGTAACCTGAGGTTACAACCTAGCGTCAGGTGTGGTATAACAATTCCTGTGAAACAAAGTGCAAATTCACAGCTGCTAAGCATTGATCACAATCCCATAATCTGTGATAAAATATATACACAAAAAATGCAGTGCTGTGTGTTACTGAACCTTACAAATGCAAAGATAGTGCCATAAACAATGAAAATCAATATTGCTAAAAAATGTAACTATGAACATAAAATAAATATTTTGTGTGTGTCCAGATCCCCCTGAGGAAGACACGTGATTAGCCCTGTGTCGTCACATGTAGGGGGAGGGGCCAGGATGGTGGAGGAGCTTGGATACATGCTTAAAAGCTGCTGACACATACAAGTTTGGAAGTCGTATGGAGAGGAATCCTATGCTTCATGCTTTTATAGTTTGGTGTGCTGGAAGCACCTAAAATGTGTGAGTACCCTGATGTTATGTTTTCTAAATACATTTTTAAACTAGCGATAATGAACTATCCAGCCTCTTTCTTGTTTTAAAATTGAGGACAACTTCCCTAGATTTTCCTGTGGGATCCTGCTGAGCCAGTTTCACTTAGAGCCCAGGAGTGGTTCAACTGCTTATGTGGATCAAACTTAAGTGTGCGGTCACACTGTTGGAGGTGAGCGCATTCACATGGGGGGGAGCACATGTGTGAAGTCACCCTCTTCTGATCAGGAATATCATCACTAGAGTCACTCTTTGGACAGTAATACGTATGATACCCCAATTTGCACTTTTGTCTCTGGATTGAGGAAAATTGGAAGAAAAAAATCTCTCTCTTTTTGGACAATTGATATTAAGGAATAATACTACATTTCTTTCACTGTGAGCTTGCTTGTTACACAAAAAATATTTATTTTATGGTCATAGTTACTAGTTATTTTGATATTGATTTTCATTGTTTATGGCACTATCTTTGAATTTGTAAGGTTCAGTATCACACAGCGCTGCATTTTTTTGTTTTTTTAGTAGTACAGAAACTACTTTTTGAAATCGGTGAAGCGCCGCAGATGCGGCGTTGCACCGATTTAGGACGGTGCCATTTCCGCCAAGTGCCGGCAAATGCCGCCGATTTGACATGTCAAATCACATGTCAAACCACACCAGTGTGAATTGGGTCTTAAGGAGTTTTTGTTACACTTTATTTATCAGTTTGAAATTGATATGTTTCTGTATGATTTGGTACAGCTTGAAAGTCACCCAAACCCTGAGGTAACACACCATTGCATTCCCTCCACCATGTTTCAGTAGGACCTAATCAGGCCTCTGATTAGCCTTTCAAGGAGTTTGTTACACTTTATTAGTTTGTCATTGATATGTTTCTGTTTGATTTGCACATTGTCATATTGCAAGACACAAATTCTCTATTTAGTATCCTGATTTTTGGTACAGTTTGAAATAATATTTCCTCTATAAATTACAAGTCACCCTGACCCTGAGGTAACACACCATTGCATTCCCTCCACCATGTTTCACAGTTGTGATGCAGGTTTAGCACTGGTATGCAGTACTTTGTTTAACCCAAATATATGTCTATTAAAATTCACCAAAAAGTTTAAAGTGGTTGTAAAGGCAAAAGGTTTTTTACCTTCTACCTTCTTACGTTCTATGCATGAAGGTAAAAAAACTCACCTGAGCCCCCTCTCGATTCAGTGATGTCCACAAGAACCTTGCCCCTCCGGGGACTCGCACTCCTGATTGGCCAGGAGCCAATCAGGAGATGGAGGGGGCAGGGCCGTGCCACGGCTCCGTGTGTAAATGGATACAGAGAGCCATGTCTCGGAAGCCCTTCTGCTTGGGTGCCCCCAGAAAAAGCTGCTTGCTGTGGTGGCACCCAGCAGGAGGGAGGAGCCAGGAGCGCTGGCATGGGACACAAGAAGAGGAGGATTTGGGCTGTTCTGTGCAAAACCATTGCAAAGAGAAGGTAAGTATAATATGTTTGTTATTTTTTTAAAACAAGGCTTTAATAATCAATTTTTTCCATTTTGCTACAATATTGTTTCAGCTGTACTGTAACAGTTTGGGGGTTTTTACAATAAAACATTTGAGGAGGCAGCAGTGTTTTTCTTTCTTTTTTTTTTTTAAGAGAAGCGATTTACTCCAGATTGGTATTCACTCCAAATACCAATCTTATTAGGTGTTTTTTTTTATATTGGTATAGAGTATAGGAGATGCCTGCAGGTATGTAGCTGACATTCTCTGGTTATTAATCCTTTGAACTGATCTTTGTAGGAGAGACAGTCCTACTGAGACTGGCAAGGTTGCTCAATCTTTACAATTTGTAAACTTTCTGCTTATATATGGATTACTGGAGTCTCAAATATTGAGAAATCTTTTTGTAACCCTTTTCAGTCTTAACGCTTCAGTAAGGCTTCTTCTGAAGTCTGGTTTCGTTCTCTTATATTCCACTTTAAAGTGGAACTAAACTCTCTCAATCAACATTAACCACTTGCTGACTGCCCTATAGCAGTTTTATTGCTACAGGGCAGCCGTGCTGCGCAAAATCATGTACTGTATATATACGTGATCCTGCACTTCCGGGTATCAGGCGCGAGTGTGCACCGCCGGCGACTTTCTCCCGCTGTGCTTCTACACAGCGGGAGCTAAACAGCGGGTCCCGCTGACCCAATGTCCGCCAGCACACGCTGATCATTCGGTACACAGGCAGAAAGGCAATCTGCCAATGTAAACAAGGCAGATCACCGTTCTGTCAGTAAGGAAGACATGGATCCTGTGTTCTTGCAAAGCAGGGAGACGGATCAATGCCCCCCACACTACAGTGGAACACTACAGTGGAACACCAGCTAGGCACACAGTTAACCCTTTGATTGCCCCTGATATTAACCCTTTCCCAGCCAGTGTCATTAGTACAGTGACAATGCACATTTTTAGCACTAATCACTGTAATAATGTCAATGGTCCTCAAAAAAGTGTCAGTGTCCAATTTGTTTGCTGCAATATCGCAGTCCCGCTATAAGTCGCTGATCGCCGCCATTACTTGTAAAAAGAAATAAGTAAATAAAAATTCCATAAATATATCCCATAGTTCGTAGACGTATTAACTTTTGCACAAACCAAACAATATACACTTATTGGAAAAAAATAATTGTTTTACTAAAAATATGTAGCAGAATACATATTGGCCTAAATTGATAAAGAAATTAGATTTTTTTTTTTTTTTATTGGATATGTTTTATAGTAGAAAGAAAAAAATATATATATTTTTTTTTAAATTGTCTTTTTGTTTATAGCACAAAAAATAAAAACCACAGAGGTGATCAAATACCACCAAAAGAAAGCTATATTTGTCATATCACAAAAAATGGCCTGGTCAGGGAGGGGGGTAAATCTTCCGGAGCTGAAGTGGTTAATTAAAGTGGTAGTAAAGTCTTTTTTTAAACTTGTACCTACAGGTAAGCCTATGATAAGGCTTTAGTGTAGGTTCAGTGACTATCTCCTAAACTTGCACTGTTTAGGAGATATTCACGACGTACAGTAGGCAGCCGGTGATGTCACCGGGCGCATGCGCTCTGAAGGAATGCATACCCGTGCCATCCCTTTAGAGCTCTGTGCTGCGGCTATGACTCCCACATGCATGTGCAGGAGTGACATTATTGTGGTTCGGCAAATCAGAAGACTGGAACCCATGAACCCAGGAGGAAGACTGGGTGAAGATGGAAGCCCTGTCAGCGGTGACTGGAGGGCTTTATTCTAATGTAAGCATTTCATAAAGTGAAACAAAATTGTATGTCTCCACTAAGGGCCGTATGGCCAAATTTGCACACCATATTGTCATAATAACTAATTAAAATATTTGTAGTATATTAATTTAGTATAGAAAGTTCTCTGACTCAGGAGACAAAGGCGGCTGAAAATTTGTGTCAGGGAGGGAACTTAGAGATAGATTAGCAGAGAGCTTGTCTATTCACAGCACAGCTCTGCAGGTTTCTTCATTCCTCTACCTATGTGAATGGGGGGGGGGGTGCCTTTCCTAGAATCAGCTGTGCCAAGACTCCACACCCAGTGGTGGAACAGGAAGAAAAAGTTCACTTTCTAAACATGTAGAAGCTGAAGACAAATAAAACTTATGTAGAGAGATTTGTTTCATCTCTGTGTATAATCTGAGGCTGTTCACTTCACTGGGTATATGTGAGGGTTTACATCCACTTTAAATATTCTTATTGACTTCTCTACTTTATCTTATTTTCAAATTTTATTATCCAGTTTTTGTCAAGTCCTAACATAAGTCTCCTGTTGCATCTCACTTTGATTCTAATAACATCCACAGCTCTCTTACTGCCTGTTATAAGATATTTTATATGATTATTGATTAACTGAGATTGTCAAATTCAGCACCATTTTATTGAAATGAATATGTTATGGATATTATATACTAGGTTGTTATATGGATTTTAGTGACGTACATCACTATATTGTTTATAAGAGATATTTATGGTATGTTTCACTGAGAAGGGGAGGCTTTTTCCTGGTATTTTTCCTGGTGGTATTTAATGTTCTTAACCATTATACATTTCAAAAAGAATTCTTGAACTTTGTACTAGGGACTTCACAATACTTACCCCAAAATACTTAATCAGCATATATTGACAGTAGGGGTTGATGAGCCAAAGCTTGCTTCAAGTGAGCTAGCAGACTCTGCATCTGCAATCTGTATAGACTGAGGTGTAACATTACAACCTTGTTCCTAATACCCAGACTCTGCTTCTGAACAAATAAAATAACTTATAGCTCCAATACCTTGTCATCAATGGTTTTAAAAAAATTACCGGTACTGCAAAAGCCTAGTTAGTTGGAGAAGAAAAAATGGACTACTAACATGTCTGCTTATTCTTAGGATGTGGGAGAGTTCTTAATAACTGAGTCTCTTTGCATTCATACCGATTTTGATAAGCTCACAGCAGCCTTTCTCAACCTTTTTAACACAGAGGAACCCTTGAAGTAACTTTCATATCTCGGGGAACCTTGCTAAATAATTAATCTACCGCTAACGGTACATTAGCATGAACAGCAGGTAGAGACTAGTGATGAGCCAAACACACTTGGTTCGAGCCAGGGTCAGTGAACACGAATACAATCCAGTAGCTGAATACAAACCCCATTAAAGTCAATGGTAGCTAAAAGTTAAAAAACAGTTCTGGACATTTTCTGAGCTAATAGTCAATGGATTGTCAAACAAATGATATAGGGAGAAAGAGGGTGGCTGAACAGCGCCCTGGAAAGCATGCACGAGGAAAAAAAATTCTATTTGGCAGGGAGCAGCAGTGGATCCCCCCTCCATCCAACAAACAGCATGGTCTATAGGAAAAGTGAGGCATTACATGTTGCTGTGTTTGTAATCAATTGACCACCAAGGAATACAGACTCGATAACTAGGTCTAGAAATATACAGATGGCATAATTACATATTGTTCCGAGAGTGCTACTTGGCCATGGACGAAAAAAAGTGTAACAGTGTAACATCAGACTGTATACACCTTTTTCCCAGGTCCCCAGAGTGACCACAGAGTCAACCACTGTGGTAGCTGTGTTTCTGTATAATTCATTTACCGTCATGTAAAAAAGGAAATGCCTACGAAAAAAGGTGACGGGTGACTAAAAAAAATGCTTTTCAATTATTTATTCAACAAAAGTATCAATGTATGTAATGGAGTACTGTAATAAAAGTAAGAACACTTCCACCCACTGCTTACGCTTGACCTCCAACTCCTCCTTCATACAGGCCCAGGCTTGTGGCTCTTAAATTCAAACTGGCTAGAGGATGCGGTGGTTAAAGGGAAATGTATGAATGACATAGCAGAGAACTGGAACCTTGTCACTTACCTGATGGTAGAGCCCGATATGCAGGGAGCGGCTTCTTTTACACCCCTGACTCTGGAACCCCTGATAGTGAAGACAGGGAGCTCGAGAGTGCAATGTCGCACAAGTGCCTGGCAGGAACGCTGGTGAAGAGGCTGAGCTGAACTTCAGGAGACTCTGTAGAGATGCCAGCAGTACAGGAGATGGCTGGAACAGCAGACAAGCTGAAGGCAGAGATGCTGGAAGCTGTAGTCAGCGGGGGAGGTGTTCTGTAGTACAGGGCACAAGCAAGTCCAGGCAGGCCGGGTCATACACAGGCGGGCGGATCAGGTACAGATTTGAAAGCAGAGGCAGAGTCGTGGTTCAGGCCGGGTCAGCAACAGGCGGGCAGCAGGCAGTTCAGAGGGAGAAGCAGAAGCGTGGTCAAACAAGCTGGGGTCAAGGCAGGCAGCAAGCAGGAGCAATCGGGAACAAGCCGGGTCACAGGAACAGGTAAGCAGACAGGTTTAAACAGGTAGTAGGTGGGTCTCAGGAACGCTGTTGACCAAACAGCAAGGAGCCCAGGCATCAGTCCCTTTAAATAGCCCCGCTTGGCGCCAAGAGCCATCACAGTGCGTGCCAAATAGTACCATTCGCAGGAGACCCGCGTGCAGACACTCCTCCGCCATCTTGGGTACTGGCTTGCCCTTCTTGACAAACCTTAACAATGCAGATGATACACTGGTGTATTTGGTAGATCCCAATACTTCTCTACACTGCCTATTGCAAGAGATAGCTGAATTTGGGGACTATTCTGGTTTTGAAGTCAATTGGCATAAGTCTAGCTTCTTTCTTCTGAACCAAGCGGCTACACTAGTGATTCACTCAATCTCGAAACTCCAGCTAGTCAACTCCTTCAGACACTACCTCTCAGTTCGTATATAACTATAATGTATGTCCTTTAATCGCACAGTTGCGGTGACAAACTAAGCAATAGATGGACTTCAAGTTGGATCTCATGGGCAGAGTCCGTATTCTTAAAGTGATCTAATTACCTAAATTGTTATACGTTTTGGCTAATGACGTGTACACACGATCGGAATTTCGCTCAAACTTGGCTTGCATACACACGGTCACACAAATCCTGTCAGAAATTCCGACCATCAAGAACGCGGTGACTAGGGATGAGCTTCGAGTTCAAGTCGAACTCATGTTTGACTCGAACATTGCCTGTTCGCACGTTCGTTGAACAGCAAACAATTTGGGGTGTTCGCGGCAAATTCGAAAAGCAGCGGAACACCCTATAAAAGTCTATTGGAGAAATGTAAAGTGCTAATTTTAAAGGCTTATATGCAAGTTATTGTCATAAAAAGTGTTTGGGGACCCGGGTCCTGCCCCAGGGGACATGTATCAATGCAAAAAAAAGTTTTAAAGACGGACTTTTTTTGGGAGCAGTGATTTTAATAATGCTTAAAGTGAAACAATAAAAGTGAAATATTCCTTTAAATTTCATACCGGGGGGGGGGGTGTATAGTATGCCTGTAAGGCGGCACTTGATTCCCTTGCTTAGAACTGTCCTTGCACAAAGTGTAATTTCTGAAGGAAAAAAAGTAATTTTAAAGCACTCGCGGCTATAATGAATTGTCGGCTCCCAGCAATACAGAGAAAAGTCATTGATAAAAAAAAAGAAAAATGCGTGGTGGTCTTCCCAAATTAAATTACCAGGCCCTTCAGGTCTGGTATGGATATTAAGGGGAACCCTGCGTCAAATGAAAAAAAAATGGCGTGGAGTTCCCCCTAAAAATCCATACCAGACCCTTTATCCGAGCACGCAACCTGGCAGGCCGCAGGAGAAGAGGGGGGGGGACGAGAGAGCGCCCCCCCCTCCTGAACCGTACCAGGCCACATGCCCTCAACATGGGGAGGATGCTTTGGGGGTCTGTGACCCCTCAAAGCACCATGTCCCCATGTTGATGGGGACAAGGGCCTCATCCCCACAACCCTTGCTCGGTGGTTGGTTAACAAAGGGGACCCCCAAATCCCGGCCCCCACCTATGTGAATTGGTAAGATGTACATTGTACCCCTACCATTTCACAAAGAAAGTGTAAAAAATTGTAAAAAAAACAAACACACAGACACAGTTGGAAAAGTCCTTTATTAAAAATAAAAAAAAATAAAAAAAACAGTGTCCCGCGGTGATCCGATGTCCAGCGCTGCACTCTCCACTCCACACGAAACGTCATTGGCTGAGCGGACCTGATGGGGAACTTCCTCCGCAGTGTAGAAAATGAATAGACCCCACCCCTTCTCACGTTCCCCATCAGGTCCGCTCAGCCAATGACTTAGGTGTAAGGCTAAGCGGACCTGATGGGGAACGTGAGAAGGGGCGGGTCTATTCATTTATTACACTGCAGAGGAAGTTCCCCATCCAATCCGCTCAGCCAATGACATAGGCGGGGTCTGAGGTAGGCGGGGTCCCCAAACCCAGACCCGGGTCCCCAAACCCTTTTTAGGACAATAACTTGCATATTAGCCTTGATAATTAGCACTTTTGATTTTGAACGTTCGAGCCCCAGCCTATTTAATAGGGTTCTAAAGTTCGCGCGAACTTTAGGTCTGTTCGCAGGTTCTGATGCGAACCGAACAGAGGGGTGTTCGGCTCATCCCTAGCGGTGACGTACAACACGTACGACGAGCCGAGATCAATGAAGTTCAATAGGCAGTTTGGCTCTTTTGCTTGATTCTGAGCATGCGTGATTTTTTGTGCGTCGGATTTACATACAGACGATCGGAATTTCCCATGGGAACTTTTCCCGTCCGAAAATTTGAGAACCAGCTCTCAAATTTTTCTTGGTGTAAATTCCAACAGAAAAATTCAGATGGAGCCTACACACGGTCGGAATTTCCAACCAAAAGCTCACATCAGACTTTTCTTGCTGGAATTTCCGATCGTGTGTACGTGACATAACTCTCCCTGTAAAATACCTAAATACATTTTTAAACAAATTTATACTATCTGTACGACATTCATCTAGCACCTTAAAACTCCTAGAATAGCGCTGGAGGTATTGAAATTACTGACTCATCTGGCAGGACTTGCTTACCCTAATTTTTATTTATACTATTTAGCATCTCAACAAGTGTACATCCATGACTGGTTGCACCCTACTTCAGCCAATGAGTGCGTCCCATTGCTCAGGCTAGATGGTCCTCACTGGATATGCAGACTCACTGGATGTAGTGAGACTCCTCTAGGGACAAAATAATTAAACTTCAAATTTTCCATCACAATCACCTTACTCCTGCCCAGCTATATAATCTAAAGCCTAGTACACACGGCCGAGAATCTCGTCATAAAAAAACCCGTTGTTTTTCTCGACGAGATTCTTGTCAAGCTTTCCTTGCATACACACTAGGGATGAGCTTTGCGTTCGCGTCGAACACACGTTCGACTTGAACATCGGCCGTTCGACCGTTCGACGAATAACAAACTTTATGGTCCGTTCTTGCCAAATTCGTGTTGCGCGATACGGCCCATAATTCCCTGCGGCATCGCAGTGCATTGCTGGCTGATGATTGGCCAAGCATGCACTATGACTCGCATGCTTGGCCAATCACAGCGCGGAAGAGCCGTAATTGGCAAAAGCCAGGATGGCTTTGGCCAATTATGGCTCAGGGGGTTTAGTACACGCCCCACACTATATAAGGCCGCCTGGAAGTCGGCCTTGTGTAGTGTGTTGGCGTTTGTGAAAGAGGCAGTTTCAGAGAGATAGACAGTGTCATTTATTTTGAGTTAGATAGAGCAGGCAGGCGAGTCAGTTAGCTGCTGTTACAGTGTGTAGAGGATATATATGCATCCTAGGTGTTGTATATATATTTATACACTGTATTGAGTTTAGATAGATCCGTTCCTGTTAGTCTCTATACTGTGACAGGCAGGCAGGTGGTTGTGCTAGCTGCAGACAGTCAGGCCCCTTTCACACTGGGGCGGTTTGCAGGCGCTATTGTGCTAAAAATAGCGCCTGCAAACCGAGCCTAAACAGCGGCTGCTGTCTCTCCAATGTGAAAGCCCGAGGGCTTTTACACTGTAGCGGTGCGCTAACAGGACGTGAAAAAAAGTCCTGCTAGCCGCATCTTTGGAGCGGTGAGAGGAGCGGTGTGTTTACCGCTCCTACACCGCTCCTTCCCATTGGCGGTATCAACCCTTTTTCGGCCGCTAGCGGCCGATTACCTCCGCAATTCCGACGGTATAGTGCCGCTAAAAATAGCGGCGCTATACCGCCACCGCACCCACCACCACAGTGTGAAACCAGCCTCAGTGTTTCACTTAGCGGCGCTATACCGTCGGAATTGCGGAGGCATTCGGCCGCTAGCGGTGCGGTTTTAACCCCCGCTAGCGGCCAAAAAAGGGTTAATACCGCCGGCAATGCGCCTCTGTAGAGGCGCATTGCCGGCAGTATTACTGCGGTTTCCCATTGCTTTCAATGGGAAGGAGCGGTAAACACACCGCTCCTTTCACCACTCCAAAGATGCGGCTAGCAGGACTTTTTTCACGTCCTGTTAGCGCACCGCTCCAGTGTGAAAGCCCTTGGGCTTTCACATTGGAGAGACAGCAGCCGCTGTTTAGGCTCGGTTTGCAGGCGCTATTTTTAGCACAAAAGCGCCTGCAAACCGCCCCAGTGTGAAAGGGGCCTTAGTGTACTACTGTGTCCTTTGCATAGCGATCACCTAAAGCTCACCTGGATACAGTTATTCTCTATACTGTGACAGGCAGGCCGGTGATTGTGCTAGCTGCAGACAGTCAGTGTTTCACTTAGTGTACTACTGTGTGCTTTGCATAGCATTCACCTAAAGCCTACATTTTTGATGCAATACTTTGCAACAGGGCTCATTGCTGCACTCTAAGTACACTATCTGTGAGGGGTTGCAGTGTTGTGGCACCAGCACCAGTGCCTAAGGCCCAATTTTTCAGCCCCTGTTCAACAGGGGCATGCAATTACAATTCTTGATCTAATATTTCACAGCAGGGCCCATTCCTGCGTCCACCAAGAGTAACTGAGGGCTTACAGTGTTGTGGCACCAGCACCACCACCAAAGGCCCAATTTTTCCTACCACTGTTCAACAATGGCATGTAAATACAATTCCTGATATAATAGTTGACAGCAGGGCGTTCCAGCGCCCACCAAGAGTAACTGTGAGGGCTTACAGTGTTGTGGCAACACCAACACCTAAGGGCCAAATTTCAGCAGACTATATATGGCAGGTCCCTACTTTCAAACATCCAACTTACAAACGACTCCTACTTGCAAACGGAAGGAGACAACAGGAAGTCAGAGGAAATCTACCCCTAGGAAGGGAAATTCTCTCCTGTAAGCGTTAATATGTGAAAAAGGTGTCTCCTCTCCTCTGATGCTTTATCACCAATCCTTATTTCAATAATAAAAAAAAAAAAATCCAAAAACATTTGTCATTGGGATGTAAAAGTGAGGTGAAATGTTCTGAACAGGTGCACAGACAGCAAAACAAATGTTACAGGGGCGATAACCCTTCCCTATGTTTTTCAAAAAGCTTAAAAATAGATTTTTTGGCTGGAGCTACACTTAAACAATGTACGTGTTCAAAATTACAAACAGATTGTACTTAAGAACAAACCTACAGTCCGTGTCTTTTTTGCACCACCTGTATACTGCTGTTCAGAGTATATAGGGCCTTTTTTTATTTTGGGTGCGGGGTTCCCGTTAATATCCATACAAGACCCAAAGGGACTGGTAATGGGCTGGGGTAGGGGTTGATGATGGGGTAGCCATGCCATTTTTCTCAATGATTTTCATCCATATTCCCGGGACCAGACATTACATTAAAGCTGCAAGCAGTTTTAAATGGCTTTTTTTCCTTTAGAAATGTAATTTTGTGCAGGGACAGTTCTAAACAAGGGAAACACGTGCCACTTCACCGGTATACTTTAGACACCCCCCCAGGTACGATATTTAAAGGAATATTTCAAATTTTTTTTTCACTTTATGCATCATTAAAATCACTGCTCCCGAAAAAACGACCGTTTTAAAAGATTATTTTTACATCGATACATGTCCCCTCGGGCAGGACCCGGGTCCCCAAACCCTTTTTAGGACAATAACATGCATATTAGGCGTTATAATTAGCACTTTAGATTTCGAACGCTCACGTCCATTGTATTTAATAGGGTTCTAAAGTTCGTGCGAACGTTCGGTCTGTTCGAAGGTTCCGGTGCGAACCAAACGGGGGAGTGTTCGGCTCATCCCTAATACACACTGTCAATTCCCCAAATCTCATCGTTGTAAAGCGCGGTGACGTACAACGGCAGTATAAAGGGGAAGTTCGATTCCAATGGTGCCACCCCCTGGGCTGCTTTTGCTGATCTCGTGTTACCGCGTGTTAGTAAAAGTTTGTTGAGAGACGATTCGCGCTTTTCAGCCTCGTGCTTTTCAGTCCGTTACAGCGTGACGAATGTGCTATCTCCATTACGAACGCTAGTTTTACCAGAAGGAGCGCTCCCGTCTCATACTTGATTCTGAGCATGCGCGATTTTTTAGGACTCGGAAAAGCATACACGACCGGTTTTCTCGTTGCGAAAATAGAAAATAGAGAGCAGGTTCTTTATTTTTCTCGTCGAGATTCCCGGCAGTTTTCTCTATGAGAAACCATACACACGAACGTTTTTCTTGCCGAGAAAACCGTTCGTGTGTATGGTTTCTTGTCGAGAAAACTGCCGGGAATCTGGAGAAAACCGGTCATGTGTACGAGGCCTAAGTCTATGCTCTACAACTGTGACTGCTTTAGAGGCTGCGGACTCCACAAAGACTTTATATATTGCTTTTGCTTTTGGTCTTGCTCTGTGGTGCAAAAAATCATGTTGGCTCCTTCCTTTTTATGACATTGGGCTTTCCTAATATCATGCATTCTAAGAATTTGTGTTCTAGACATATTGGGTGATTTACCACTTTCTAGCCCTGTTAAACGTCTATTGCAAATACTGTCTTTTTTTGTAAAGAAAACAATTTTATTATCCTAAAAAGGAACATGTCCTCCTAAGTTATGCACCTGGCTTAAACTAATTAAAGACACCCTCTCTTTATATAGGCTCATATTTGAGCTAAGGAAAAAATAAAACTCTTTGATAAATTATGGTTCAAATGTATATCTAGTTCACTCACATTCTGTTCTCTCTAAATCCAGGACATTAAAATCAAAGTAGGTATATACATTTTTATTATGATCTATTGAGAGCTCTGTACCCTTCAATGAAATGTTTTTTCATTGCTGTTTATTGTGTTTTTTTGTGTTATTTGTTTTTCTGTATAAAGCTTTTAAAATGTAACAAAACCTATCTTTAAAAAAAAAAAAAAAAAAAAAGCAAGAACACTCCTAAGCCTAGTACATGTGATTATCGGACTAATGATTGCCTGTTTTTTTTTTTTTTGCATGCTAGTCTCCATATCGAAAACCAGTGGGGTTACTAAAGAACGAAAATTCTGGTATGAGAGAATAGAAATTCGGAAGTGATGTAATGTATTTGTTTTGTATTTTCAGACAAAAACTATACTGATTATTGTCCATTCGGATAGTTTCAGACAAAAGCTGTGTACTAATGGTCAAATTATCATATGATTGCTTTGAAAGCGGTATTTTTTTTGTATGATATTCTGATCCTATGTACTAGGCTTTAAGCCTCGTACACACGAACGAGTTTCTCGGCAAAAACCAGCAAGAAACTTGCTGGCAGAGATTTTTTGCCAAGAAATTCGTTCGTGTGTATGGTTTCTCGTCAAGAAAAGCGACAAGAATCTCGGCGAGAAAATAGAGAACCTGCTCTCTATTTTCTCGTTGAGATTCTCGTCAGCCTGTTTCTCGACGAGAAAATTGTGTGTGTGTACACTTACCTTTTCGCCGGGAAGCCTGCGCATGCTCGAAATGACTTAGACGCATGCGCGGTAGCTTCCTAGGCATAGGTAGGGTGAACCAAGATGGCGGCGACGGCATCGAATGTGTACACTCGGCCGGGACAAGTTTCTTGTCCAAGAATCTCGTCGAAAAAAACGACATGTTTTTTCGACAAGAATCTCGGCTGTGTGTACGAGGCATTAGCCTCAGAAACTGGTAGAGTGAGTGAGTGAGTGAGTGAATAACTTGTATAGCGCTACAAATGCGAACTAAATCGCCTCAAGGCGCTTTGTAGATGATGTCCTGAATCTTCAGAAGAGGTGGGTCTTGAGTTTTTTCCTGAAGGCCTGATGGTTTTCTTCCATACGGATGTCCGTGGGTAGAGTATTCCATAGCCGTGGTCCTTGGACTGCAAATCTTCTTTCTCCCTTTGATTTGTAGCGGGCCTTGGGGATGTGGAGGAGGTTTTGGTTGGTTGATCGGAGAATGCGATTGGGGATGTAGTGTTTTATCTTCTCGCATAAATATTGAGTAGCGTTTCCTTGTGTGCACTTGTGAGTGAGACAGAGGGTTTTGAATGTGATCCGATCCTTTACGGTTAGCCAATGCAGGGTCCTTATTGAAGGGGTGGTGGATTCCCAGGGTTTTTTCCCTGTTACCAGTCTGGCTGCCGTGTTCTGGATGACTTGTAGGCACGAAATCTGATATTTAGGTAGTCCTATGTAAGGGGGTTTGCGTAGTCGAGTCGGGAATTGATGATTGTTCCAACCACTACTGCTATGTCCTCTTCCGGGATGAAGGGGATGAGTCTCCGTAGCAGGCGGAGGAGATGGTGCTATCCACTGACTACTGATCCTATTTGTGCCTCCATCGACATCTCCGAGTCAAAGATGACTCAGAGACTTTTGACTTTGGTGCTCGGGGTAATGATCTGTCCGAGAATGGTGGGTGGTGTCCAGGGCGTCTTTGTTTTTGTCTTTCGGTTTGCGTGGAGGAGAAGAAGTTCTGTTTTGGATCCATTGAGTTTGAGGGAACACTCAGTCATCCAATCATCAATCAATGTGAGGCAATTTTCCAGTCCATGATATTGGTCTTTTTTTCCGGTAATCCGAAAGTAGAGTTGGGTGTCGTCCACGTATGAGTGGTAGCACAAGTCCTGTTTGCTGATGATTTTAAGGAGTGGGCGGAGGTAGGTGTTAAAGAGCACGGGTGACAGTGGTGATCCTTGAGGGACTCCGCAAGAAATTGCGCGAGTTTCAGAGGTGAAGGCTCATAGTTTCACTGTCTGAGAGCGATTTTCTAAGAAGGATGCGAACCAGGTTAGGTCAGGGTCTGCGACTCCTGCTACTTCTTTAAGGCGGATGAGTAAAGTTTTGTGGTCTACTGTGTCGAATGCTGCACTGAGATCCAGCAGCACCAGGAGACATGATTCTCCGTCATCTGCAGCTTTGATGGCGTCATCCCAGATTTTGAGAAGGGCAGTTTCTGTGCCATGGCCTGGGCGGAAGCCTGATTGTAGTGGATCCAAAAGTTTGTGGGAGTCTAAATGGAGTTGTAGCTGTTGTACAACTGATTTTTTCCATGATCTTTGCGATGGTGTTGAGGCTTGTTATCGGTCTGCGGTAGTTTGGGTCTTTTGGGTCGAGGTTGGGCTTCTTTAGGAGGGGTATGACAATGCCTTGCTTGAGGGAGCTCGGAACAATGCCTTCTTTGTACGATTGATTTACGAGATGTGTTATGGTGGGTGCCAGAATGTCGGTACATTCTTTCAGGAGTTTTGTAGAAATAATGTCATTTGGTGATGTGCTATCTCAGAGACTTCTGATGATATTTTTGGTAATGTCGACGGTGATCGGGACAAGCGAGAATGTACTCGGTTGTATATTGGTTTCCTCTTATTTAGGCTGAGTGAGATTGGTTGCTTTTTTCTGTTGAATTTTTTCTCTAATGTTTTCGATTTTGGCGATAAAAAAATCCGATAATTCATTGCAGAATTCTTGAGTTTCATTTGCTGGGGGCTCTAGGCAGGTTGGGTTCATAGTTTGAGCGGCAAGTTTGAAGAGTTCACAAGGTCGATTTAGGGCTTTTGAGATGGTGTGAGAAATGTTCTTTTTTTGCTTCGAAAATTGCTTTGTGGTATTTCTTGTTGAGTGCTTTGTAGTTAGTGTGGTTTTCCTTTGTTGGGTTTCTTCTCCAGGCTCCCTCAGCTCTTCTGCGTTCTTGCTTCAGTAGAGTCAGAGTGTCATTAAACCAGCCTGATTTGGTTTTGCGGATGAGTGCTCTGTCTCGGCGCGACTGTGTCTGCGGTTTGTAGTAATGCTTTGTTTAAGTGGTTGAGTGTTTGTTCCGTTGAGTGGTTCTGATTTAGCGTTCCAATTTTTTTTGATAGTGTAGTTTTGAAGAGTTCCGAGTGTAGTTTCTTCTGAGATCTTGTCCAGTGTGTGGTTATTGAGTGTTTCGGTTTTTGGGCGATGGAATTGGAGGTGATTTTAAATTTAATAGCGTGGTGGTCCGTCCATGGTAACGGCATGTTGTCCAGTGTGTTGATGTCCATATTTTGTTTGAAGATGAGGTCAAGAGTATGACCCGACCCATGTGTGGGGGCATTTATCAGTTGCTGTAGACCTAGTTCTTCAAGTTGGTTGATGCAGGAGGTGGCGATGGGGTCCTGAGTGGAGTTAGCCCAGAGGTTGAAGTCCCAGAGTAATAGAAAGTTTTTGGTTTTCAAGGTGTACGTCGAGATGAATTCGGTGAAGGGTGTGAGGAGATTTGTCTTTGGTCCTGGTGGTCTGTAGCATAGCAGTATGTGAATGGTGTCTTGAGGTGTTGTTTGAAGATGGAGAGTGAGTGTCTCCATGAAAGGCAATGAGTTCTGTAGCTTTGGTTTGATGAGAGAGAGGTGAGATTTGAAGATCACTGCTAGGCCTCCTCCTCGTTGTCCTATTCTATGCTCGGTTAGGATGGCGTAGTTCTCAGGCAACAGTTCTGTTAGGATGGTGTTACAGTCGGGTTGTTTTGGGTGATGAAGTCGTGGATTTCTTGTCTGTGCTTGACTGCAGATCTCGTGTTGATCAGGGCGCATGATATGTGTTGTAGTGGCAGCGGTCCCTTCATGTTTTTGATGGTTGATTGTTGATTGATCCTTAGCAGTTGTTCTTTTTGTAGTATTTTTTGGGTGGAGGTTGGTAGTGTTGAGGCGGTATTCCTTAGCCTCTGAAGGGTGTCCGCTGAGTATTTAAAATTGCACATGGTGGGAAGGAACAAGAGTTAATGGCGATAGTGAATCGGGCCCGATGACCTAAACCACCCGTTGGTCCAGAGGAAGGCGAAAAACCCTGCCTGAGCCTTGCCAATTGCTACAGCAGGGGGAAATTCCTTCCTGACCCCCGGAGGTGATCGGAATGGCCCTGGATCAACTTCCTACTGGTTGGAGGTGCCCCAATGTACTTACCAGGTCGGCGCACGCGGGTCCGCTGGGAAGAGAATAGGGGAGAAGATGATGGGTTGGCCGGGGCAAGCCTGCAGCCGCGGTCTGTCCTGCAGGTCTAGCGGTCTAGAGGCAGGTGCTCGGATAGCGGCAGGCGGCGGCTGCGGATGGTGCGGTGGTGGGCTGGGGGGATTGAGCTTAGGGAGAGTGGTACCTCGGTTACGTTGGGGGGTGGGGGGGGGGAATCAGTAGAGGTAGAGTGGGAATAAGAATAAAGAAGAATAAAAAGATTTTTATTTTTTTCTCAGTATTATAAAGGGTGCCCGGGTATACCAAAATGGCCGCTTCTTGGTTCCGAATCCATGGTTCCTCTTGCAGGTCGACAACTCTGGTGGCCCGGAGGTGGTTGCAGGACAGTCAGCCTACAACGGTAGAGTCCTTTGTATTGTTTTCCTACAATAATCCCTTTGGAGGGCGAGGATGGTCCTGGAGGTCGAGGCCGGGTGTACCAAGATGGCCGCTGCGGCCGGACTAGGCCAGAGCCGCGGCCTGTCGTGGGGGGATCTGGCAGCTACTAGCGGCAAGGGGGCCTGCTGAACGGCTGGGGGGGGCCTCCAGGGAGCGGCCGCAAAAACGGCCCGCAAGGCAAGATGTGATGACCGGGTTGGTGGATGCGTGCTAGGCCGCAACCGGGGTCTTTCCTGCCGACGGCTGTGGAATGGAGAAGGATGCTCGGCGGGGGTGATGGTCTCGGTGGAGCACTAGGTGAGCTGGGCTGGGGGGGCTCTGGTGAACCGCTGAACAAACTGCTGCTCGAGGGGGGGGGCGATGGCCGGGTGGAGGATGGTGGGGATGGCGGATGGCGATGTTAGGCCGAAGCCACGGTCTTCTCTGCCGGCGGCTGTGGGGATGCTTGGCGACGGCGGGGTATGGGCCTCGGCGTTGCTCTGGGGGGACAAGAGGGGGGGCTCAGGTCTGTGGGGAGCCGTAGGAGCCGTTTGGCACCCGTTGTTGTGGGAGAGAGAGCAGGGAGAGCAGGGGAAGAGATCGTGCAGCCCTGGAAGCAGGAGCTGCTGTAACACACGTCCGTGGGTCCTGGTACTGCCCCCTTTAGCAGAAGTTACTCCTTGTAAGTGCCCGCAAGTCTCTGACACAGACCCAATGGATTTTTTTGACCACGTCCCCATGTAAAATTTATGCAGTTGCAAAATTGTCTGTCCTTAACATATCAATGAGATTCAAATCAAAGCTTTGACCAGCCAGATCATAGCCTTCCATTTTTACATTCGTAACCATTCCTTGGTGGGTTTTATAGTGTGCTGCAGATCATTATGTAAAAAATGTATTTAGCCCAGGTTCACACTGGGCTGCGGGAGTGAAGCCGTGCGAGTTCCGCTGAACTCGCACGATTTCACTCCTGCTGGTAGTCCCAATTTCGGCCGCGATTACAGGGACATCTGTGCAGGTTTCTACACAGATGTCAATGTAAATCGCAGGCCGAAATTGCAAAAAGTAGTACAGAAACTACTTTTTGAAATCGGTGCAGCGCCGCAGATGCGGCGTCGCACTGATTAGAACGGTGCCATTGCTGGTAAATGCTGCCGTTTTGGCAAAACGCACCAGTGTGAGCCAGGGCTTACTGTTCACCTTAATTTCTTGGTCAAATTGCCTCTAGAGATGAGCTGACGGTTTGGTCCCTTTTACCCCACCTGTACGTCAGGAGGCATGCATCATATATAGAAGTGGTATTTCTACCGCTTCTATAAATGAGAGCTGTCTGCTCTCTGGGGTTGCTAAGGAAGCAACATGTGCTTGTCACTAGGAACCACTAATGTCACCGGGAACCCCGCCACATAAGGAAAGAGGCGAGGACAGTGGTGACATCACTGCCCAAATATGGCTACTGGCATCATTCTTTTTTTTCAGCGAGGCAGCAGGCCTCCTGATTGATGATGATTTACAATGAAGGACTATGAAGGATTAGTTGGTCAGCCGATTAGTTGGCCTGCATACAGAAGGCATTATTTGTTTACATATCAGGAAATACAGTGCAGCACACATACAGCCCAGTACACCGTCCATACATGTCAGTATGGTAAGTGCCTGAGAACTTGTGAATGTGTGAGGAGCAATGCCTCATGGGACATGTAGTCCTGGGCAGGAAGTGAGTGGTTCTAAAGGCAGACGTTTTTTTACCTTGCTATAGGGGCACTCTATACTATACTTTGCAGTATGCTTTTGGGGCACTCTGAAGGCAGGAGGAGCAAGACGCGTCGGTGGGGGACCCCAGAAGAGGAGAATCAGGGCTGCTCTGTGCAATACTATTGCATGAGCAGGTAAGTATGACATGTTTGTTGTTTAACCACCTCAATACAGGGCACTTACACCCCATTGAATAACAGAAAACAAAAACTCCTGCACACAAGTGGAATACCAGACAGTCTGTAAGTGGAATGATAAAAATCACTTTGCCTTGCTGCCTTCACGGATAGGGGTATCCTAGCGGTAAATGACAAAGAGAAAAAAGAAAGGCGCACCAGCCTCGTGCATTATCCTTGGGTGGATTTATTAAAAAATTATAAAAGAAACCTACTTACAAACATACGTGAATGACACACGTTTAAAAGAGTCCACAAAATCGCAGCAATGCGTTCGAACCGAACCCACTCCAATAAGTCACAGAGGGATTGACAGGGGTCACTGCCCTCTTACGCATTTCGAAGACAAGTCTTCTTCCTCAGAGGCTGCTCTTTGTCATTTACTTACACCCCCTTCCTGCCCAGGCCATTTTTCAGCTTTCAGCGCTGTCACACTTTGAATGACAATTGCGCGGTTATGCTAAACTGTAACCATGTGAAATTGTTATCATTTTCTTCACACAAATAGAACTTTCTTTTGGTGGTATTTAATCACTCACTTTTTCCCCCAAAAAATCACTCACTTTTTCCTTCACTGCTGGGCGCTGATGAGGCGGCACTGATAGGCTGTACTGATGGACACTGATGAGGTGGCACTTATGGGCACTGATGAGGAGGCACGAATATTCCTTACTTATGGGCACTGATATGTGGCACGGATGAGCACTGATAGGCGGCACTGAAGGGTGGCACTGATGGGCACTGGGCACAGATAGGCGGCATTGATGGGTGACATTGATGGGCAGCAGTGATGAGCATTGAAGGGCAGCAGAAAACGAGCGTCGATTTGACCCTGCTAAAGATTAGAGAAAACAAAACAAACGTTCTTAAATTTTTTATTTTTTTTTGAAGGAAGACATTGTTTTTGTATGGCTTTTATCAAGCCACCTGCCTATGACAAGGGATTCTGGCATACATATTAGACATGTGCAATTCGTTTAGCTCCGAATTCGTTTTTTAACAAAATTTGACAAATTAGTTCATTCCGAAATTTCCGAATTTTTTCAATTTCAGAATTTTACAATTTCAGAATTTTGGAAATTTCGGAAAATTCTGAAATTTCGGAAAATTCGGAAATTGCAACATTCGGAAATTTCAAAATTCAGAAATTCAAAAATCCATAAATATAAATGAAAATCTGATAATTCGAAAAACTGAAAATCTGAAATAATAAGTTACTGATAATAACTAACTATTAAATTATAGGTATTGGAATTTCCTTTCAAATTTGGCTGTTAGTGAAGGTAACGAATACAAATTTATCCGAAAATTATCCGAAGTTACGAATTATCCAAAATAACGAATAATTTAATAGTTAGTTATTACCGGTATTTCAAATTATACAGATTTTCTTTTCTTTTTTCAGATTTTCAAATTCCGACAATCCAAAAATTGGAAAATCTGAAATTCCAAAATCGTAAATTCGAAAATCAGAAATTTGAAAATCGGAAATTCCAAAATTCGTAAATGTCAAAATTCGAAAATCTGAACTTCGAAAATTCGTAAATTTCAAAATTCGTAAATTCGAAAATCAGAGATTTAGAAATTCGTAAATTTGAAAATCGGAAATTCAAAAATCAGAAATGCCAAAATTTGAGAATAGGAAATTCACAAATTTTGGAATTTACGAATTTTGGAATTTGCGAAAAAAGCTAATAAAAAGAATGAAACAAAAACTAACACATTTTTCAGCACTGCGCATGTCTATAATATATAATAGTTCTGTCTGAAAATCGGCAAAAGTCTTCATTTTTTTTTTTCTTTAAATAAAAAATTTAATCTCTGAGTCTGATAATATTTACCAGATTCAATCTCTAATAGTATATACAGTATACTGTATCTCTTCTGTCTGTCTCAGAGTGGATATACAGTGTATATATACTGTATATACTCGAGTATAAGCCGACCCGTATATAAGCCGAGGCACCTAATTTTACCACAAAAAACTGGGAAAATTTATTGAGTCGAGTATAAGCCTAGGGTGTCCATCTGCATGCCTCACTGTGCCTCACTTTGCCTCACTGTGTCCATGCCTCACTATGCCCATGACTAGACTGACGTTTAACATGGGAGTCTATGAAAAGGGGTGCCCGGTTTTGAAAAATCAGTGCTCCCCAGCCATAGGTCCCCCGGACAACAAGCTTTGCACACATGCAGAGGAAGAGTTGGGCTACATGTTTCCCAAGTTTGGGGTCCAGGGGACCTACGGCTGGCCAGTACCGGGTCCCCAAAGTTCCGGGAGATCAGGCGCAAAAAGGTGACTCGAGAATAAACCGAGGGGGGCATTTTCAGCACAAAAAAATGTGCTGAAAAAATCAAGAAAACTTTGATATGATGTCGAAAAAATGCAATAAAGAAAAAAATAATATAGTGTATACAATTGCAGCACAAGTCATATATTGTAATTGAATATTATTAAAAATTACCTTTCCTATTTAATCTGCAGCTCTGTAAATGCAATGCAATATGCCTACCTGGAGGTGATCTGTACCTCCAGGTAGGTCAGTGTATGTAGGTCAGGGTATGTATGTCAGGTAGGTCAGTATATGTATGTATGTCAGGTAGGTAGGCCAGTGTAATGGTCAGTGTATCAGGCAGGTGAGTTTAGTGGTCAACATTGATGGGCACTGGTAAGCCAGGCAGCAACCAGCAAGTGAGCTTACCCCCCGCCGCACAACAATATTAAGTGAAGAACTGTTTTAATTCTCCAAGTAAAGTGACTCTTTAATCCGCGCAATCCAATATTACATCCACTGTGCAAGTTGACCCCACTCCCTGTAAGATTCAATGTAACACGCTTCTATTGAATCAATGATATCTCCATTGTGGGTGTATTCTAGCGATAATACACTCAAACGGCAACCACATGGAAGGGAAAAGAAAATCATAGTATAGTAGTTTCATAAACATTTTATTAAAATTGTGTAACTTACATTAACCACTTAAGCCCCGGACCATTTGGTAGCTAAAGGACCAGAGGTGAATTCAGAATTTTGCACTGTGCTGCTTTAACTGTAAATTGTGCGGACATGCAATGTTGTACCCAAACGAAATTTTCGTCCTTTTCTTCCCACAAATAGAGCTTTCTTTTAATGGTATTTGATTGCCTCTGCGATTTTTATTTTTTGCGATATAAATGGAAAAAGACCGAAAATTTTGAAAAAAAATGATATTTTCTACTTTTTGTTATAAGAAAAATCGAATAAACTCAATTGTAGTCATACATTTAGGCCAAAATGTATTCAGCCACATGTTTTTAGTAAAAAAAAATGTCAATAAGCGTATATTTATTGGTTTGCGCAAAAGTTATAGAGTTTACAAACTAGGGTACATTTTCTGAAATTTACACAGCTTTAAATTTATGACTGCCTATCTCATTTCTTGAGGTGCTAAAATGACAGGGCAGTATAAAACCCCCCCAAATGACCCCATTTTGGAAAGTAGACACCCCAAGGAAATTGCTGAGAGCCCATTGAATTTTTTATTTTTTTGTCCCAAGTGATTGAATAATGACTAAAAAAATAAAAAAAAAAATTACAAAAAGTTGTCACTAAATGATATATTGCTCACACATGCCATGGTTATATGTGGAATTTCACCCAAAAATACATTTTGCTGCTTCTCCTGAGTACGGGGATACCACATGTGTGGGACTTTTTGGGAGCCTAGCCGCGTACGGGACCCCGGAAACCAAGCACCGCCTTCAGGATTTCTAAGGGCGCAAATTTTTGATTTCACTCCTCACTACCTATCACAGTTTCGAAGGCCATAAAATGCCAAAATAGCACAAAACCCCCCCAAATGACCCCATTTTAGAAAGTAGACACCCCAAGGAAATTGCTGAGAGGCCTGTTGAGCCCATTGAATATATATTTTTTTTGTCCCAAGTGATTGAATAATGACAAAAAAATAAAAATTACAAAAAGTTGTCACTAAATGATATATTGCTCACACATGCCATGGTTATATGTGGAATTACACCCCAAAATACATTTTTCTGCTTCTCCTGAGTACGGGGATACCACATGTGTGGGACTTTTTAGGAGCCTAGCCGCGTACGGGACCCCGAAAACCAAGCACCGCCTTCAGGATTTCTAGGCACAAATTTTTGATTTCACTCCTCACTACCTATCACAGTTTCGAAGGCCATAAAATGCCAAAATCGCACAAAACCCCCCCCCCCCAAATGACCCCATTTTGGAATATAGACACCCCAAGCTATTTGCTGAGAGGAATGGCGAGTATTTTACAGCTCTCATTTGTTTTTGAAAATGAAGAAAGAAAATATATATATATATATATTTTTTTTTTTTCAATTTTCAAAACTGTGACAAAAAGCGAGATCTGCAAAATACTCACAATACCTCTCAGCAAATAGCTTGGGGTGTCTACTTTCCAAAATGGGGTCATTTGGGGGGGTTTTGTGCTATCTGGGCATTCCATGGCCTCCGAAACTGTGATAGGCAGTGAGAAGTGAAATCAAAAATTTACACCCTTAGAAAGCCTGAAGGCGGTGCTTGGTTTTTGGGGTCCCGTACGTGGCTAGGCTCCCAAAAAGTCTCACACGTGGTATCCCCGTACTCAGGAGAAGCAACAGAATGTATTTTGGGGTGTAATTCCACATATGCCCATGGCATGTTTGAGCAATATATCATTTAGTGACAACTTTGTGCAAAAAAAAAAAAAAATTGTAGTTTTTCCGCAACTTGTGTCAACATATAAAATATTCCATGGACTCGACATGCCTCTCAGTATATAGCTTGGGGTGTCTACTTTCCAAAATGGGGTCATTTGGGGGGGTTTTGAACTGTTCTGGCATTTTATACACAACATTAGGAAGCTTACATCCACTCTTCTAACCACTTGAAGACAAAGCCCTTTTTTGACACTTTTTGTTTACATGAAAACATTTTTTTTTTGCAAGAAAATTATGTTGAACCCCCAAACATTATATATATTTTTAAAGAAAAGGCCCTACAGATTAAAATGGTGGGTGTTGCATTTTTTTTTTCTACACAGTATTTGCGCAGCGATTTTTCAAACGCATTTTTTGGGTTAAAAAATACACTTTTTTAATTTTAATGCACTAAAACACACTATATTGCCCAAATGTTTGATGAAATAAAAAAGATGATCTTAGGCCGAGTACATAGATACCAAACACGACATGCTTTAAAATTTCGCACAAACGCGCATTGGCGACAAACTACATACATTTTTAAAAGCCTTTAAAAGCCTTTACAGGTTACCCCAGTAGATTTACAGAGGAGGTCTACTGCTAAAATGATTGCCCTCGATCTGACCTTCGCGGTGATACCTCACATGCATGGTGCAATTGCTGTTTACATATGACGCCAGACCGACGCTTGCGTTCGCCATTGGGCAAGAGCAGGGCAGGACAGGGGTGCTTTTTTTTTTTTCTTTTTTTTTTATTATTAATTTTGCTTTTTTCTTTTATTTTTAAATTGTTCCTTCCAAGTATTTTTTTTTTATCATTTTTATTGTTATCTCAGGGAATGTAAATATCCCCTATGATAGCAATAGGTAGTGACAGGTACTCTTTTTTTGAAAAAACTGGGGTCTTCTAGACCCTAGATTTTTCCTCTGCCCTCAAAGCATCTGACCACACCAAGATCGGTGTGATAAAATGCTTTCCCAATTTCCCAATGGCGCTTTTTATATCCGGGGGGGGGCATTCCCTCCCACTGCTTGTAAAAGCAGTCCAGAGGCTAATTAGCCGCTAGGATTGCTTTTACATGAAAGCCGGCCGCAGGCTGAAAAGAATGATACCAAGATGATACCTAAACCCGCAGGCATCATTCTGGTATAAACATTCAAAGTCCAGCAACATACCAGTGCGTTGCTGGTCCTTGTTGGACATGTATTGTAATCTTTTTATTTCATGCAGCCAGTTGGCTGAACGAAAAAAGAGATTGATCGGTGGGTATGCCCACCATTAGAATACCGCCCTTCATCCACCCACTTCCAATGATGGGCATACACGCACCATTTATATATGCCGAAGCATGGGGGCATCCTCCCGCAAAAAAGTTATGCCGCACACACATGGTCGGACTTTTCCACGGGCAAGCCTCCGTCGGAATTTCGACCGTATGTACGCGGCATTAGGAGCAAAATCGCTCCTCCGCCCCTGCTGCCCCAATGCTTCGGCATATTTGCTTTTTTTTTTTAACTGTGGTGGTGAAATCACCTCCTACAGCACTGGAGTCGCAGGGATCAGGCCTGTCTCTGCGAACGCTGCAGTTATGTGTGTTGTGTTTTGCAAGTGACAGTGATCGATCGATACTGCACTTGGGTGGCCTGGGCTGGACGGAGGGGCAAAACGCAGGTGCCAGCAGGTATCTGGGCTGATCCCGCTAACACTGCGTTTTTGGGAACCCTAAACTGCTGGGGACGCTAGTATAGGTCTGATCAGATCAGATATTGATCTGTTCAGATACTATACCACTAAGGGAGGTGTATGCTTCACGCGTGGGTGTTAGCGTTACTGGCACTAACCTGACGCTGCCTGGAGTGTGACGCAGACCCTCTCTGACGCTAAAACCTAATTGATATCACCCGCCGGGCGATCAGGGGGTTAAACCTTTATTGGGGTATATACACGGCGGGTGCCCTGACACTATAAAAAGCAAACTAACTAACCAGCGTCACCCGTAACACTTATATGGTGATCACTGGTGAAAGGGTTAACTAGGGGCAATCAGGGGGTTAAAACCTTTATTAGATAATATATGGGGGTACCTGACGCTATAAAAACCTGCGGCGAACCTAAAAAAAATTACCAGCTACCGATCTGCATCACCGACACTAAGACAGCGTTTAGAAAAACGATCGCTTAGCGACAGTGGTGATGGGGGTGAAAGGGTTATCTGGGGGGCGATCAAGGGGGTTAAACCTTTATTAGATAATATATTGGGGTACCTGACGCTATAAAAACATGCGGCAAACCTAAAAAAAATTACTGGCTACGATCTGCATCACCGACACTAAGACAGCGTTTAGAAAAACAATTGCTTAGCGACAGTGGTGATAGGGGGTGAAAGGGTTACCTGGGGGGCGATCAAGGGGGTTAAACCTTTATTAGATAATATATTGGGGTACCTGACGCTATAAAAACCTGCGGCGAACCTAAAAAAATTACCGGCTACCGATCTGCATCACAGACACTAAGACAGCGTTTAGAACAACGATCGCTTAGTGACAGTGGTGATAGGGGGTGAAAGGGTTAACTGGGGGGCGATCAAGGGGGTTAAACCTTTATTAGATAATATATTGGGGTACCTGACGCTATAAAAACATGCGGCGAACCTAAAAAAAATTACTGCCTACGATCTGCATCACCGACACTAAGACAGCGTTTAGAAAAACAATTACTTAGCGACAGTGGTGATAGGGGGTGAAAGGGTTACCTGGGGGGCGATCAAGGGGGTTAAACCTTTATTAGATAATATATTGGGGTACCTGGCGCTATAAAAACCTGCGGCGAACCTAAAAAAAATTACCGGCTACCGATCTGCATCACAGACACTAAGACAGCGTTTAGAAAAACGATCGCTTAGTGACAGTGGTGATAGGGGGTGAAAGGGTTACCTGGGGGGCGATCAAGGGGGTTAAACCTTTATTAGATAATATATTGGGGTACCTGACGCTATAAAAACATGCGGCGAACCTAAAAAAAATTACTGGCTACCGATCTGCATCACCGACACTAAGACAGCGTTTAGAAAAACAATTGCTTAGCGACAGTGGTGATAGGGGGTGAAAGGGTTACCTGGGGGGCGATCAAGGGGGTTAAACCTTTATTAGATAATATATTGGGGTACCTGACGCTATAAAAACCTGCGGCGAACCTAAAAAAATTACCGGCTACCGATCTGCATCACAGACACTAAGACAGCGTTTAGAAAAACGATCGCTTAGTGACAGTGGTGATAGGGGGTGAAAGGGTTACCTGGGGGGCGATCAAGGGGGTTAAACCTTTATTAGATAATATATTGGGGTACCTGACGCTATAAAAACCTGCGGCGAACCTAAAAAAAATTACTGGCTGCCGATCGGCATCACTGACGCTAAGACAGCGATCAGAAAAATGATCGCTAAGCGACAGTGGTGATAGGCGGTGAAAGGGGTTATCTGGGGGGTGATCAGGGGGTTAAACCTTTATTAGGGGGGGTTAGGGGGCTACACTGGACCTAAGACTAAACTTTGGTGACACTTTTACAGTCACAAATGTCACTGATTGCAGTGATCACTAAATAAATGGTCACTGCAATCAGTGACACTGTGACTGGGGGCTGGTGGGGTGATCTGGGGTGTCTGGGGGGGCCTGGGGGGGGCGATTTATGTCCCTATGTGTCCTGGTGTCAGTGTAGTGTTGTGTGCACTGACCTGATGTCTTCTCTTGTACGGCGCTCGGTATATGTGAGCGCCGCACCAGAGATGACATCACTTCCTCCTGCTCCCTCTGTCTGACACAGACAGAGGGGGCATTTCCATTTGCCGGGAGCGATCGCGAGGGGGTGGCCAGAAACGAATGGCTGCCCCCTCATCCCGGAACGCTCCCGGACACTTAGCCACCGCTCACTGTATAGGAGGGGGGTCCGATTGGACCCCCCAACTATACAAAGGCAATCACGTACACTCTACGTGATTGTACCTGTCGGTGCCATTCTGCCGACGTATATATACAGTGAGCGGTCGTTAAGTGGTTAACCACTTCAGCCCGGACCATTTGGCTGCCAAATGACCGGGCCACTTTTTGCGATTCGGCACTGCGTCGCTTTAACTGACAATTGCGCGGTCGTGCGACGTGGCTTCCAAACAAAATTTACATCCCTTTTTCCCCACAAATAGAGCTTTCTTTTGGTGGTATTTGATCACCTCTGCGGTTTTTATTTATTGCGCTGTAAACAAAAATAGAGCGACAATTTTGAAAAAAATTCTATATTTTTTTACTTTTTGCTATATTAAATATCCCCAAAAAAATATTTTAAAAAAACGAATTCTTTCCTCACTTTAGGCCGAAGCCTATTCTTCTACATATTGTTGGTAAAAAAAAAACGCAATAAGTGTTTATTGATTGGTTGGCGCAAAAGTTATAGCATCTACAAAATGGGGGATAGTTTTATGGCATTTTTTTTAATAGTTTTTTTTTTTTACTAGTAATGGTGGCGATCAGCGATTTTTATCGTAACTGCGAAATTATGGCGGACACATCGGACACCTTTGACGCTATTTTGGGACCATTCACATTTATACAGCGATAAGTGCTAAAAAAAATGCACTGATTACTGTATAAATGTGACTGGCAGTAAAGGGGTTAACCACTAGGGGGCTAGGAAGGGGTTAAGTGTGTTCTAGGGAGTGATTCTAACTGTTAGGGGTCGTGGCTACGAGTGACACGTCACTGATCGCTGCTCCCGATGAGAGGGAGCAAACGATCAGTGTCGGTGTCACTAGGCAGAACGGGGAGATGCCTTGTTTGTTTACACTGGCCTCTCCCCGTTCTGCAGCTCTGTGACCCGATTGCAGGACACCGGCGGACATCGAGTCCGCTGGTCCCACGGTCATGGAGCTTGCGCCGCCGGCGCAAAATTCGAAGTGATGTAAATATACGTCACTTTGCCCAGCCGTGCCCTTCTGCCGAAGTATATACTCGTTTACCGGTTAAAAAACACACTCAACAGCGAGTGTAAGGGACTGTGGGGTCACACAAGCACAGAACGTTGATAGATCCAAACTTCTGGTCTAGGCCGGAAGTGTTTTACTGGCAGGATCAGCAGGTGAAAATAAAGGATAAAAAGACTATAAAAAGAAAACAAATGCAGCCACCACATTTAATAATTGCTAATGCTTGGGACAGCAATCATTTTTTTGGGGGGGGGTTTAATACCACTTTAATCGCTCCGTCCCTCTTATTAACTGGAGCTAGGTCTGGCCTAGCATAGCAAAATGTTTCATCAACACCACTATACTTTTATTCAGTTACAAAGCTCTCAATTTTCAAATCATACTTATATTTTATTTAATTTTTTTGACAACTGCATTTGTGGTACAAAGCATGACATGAAAACATTTAAAAAAAAGTTGTAAATTTTTTTTAATGTGACGCTAAAAAATCAACATGCCAACAAACAAAAGCAAAAAAAAAAACATACGAATAAAGGAAGGATTAAGGGGTGATTATGGTTAATCAGGGTTTAATAAGGGGTGGAATATAAGTACTTTTAAAAAAAAAAAAAGAAAAAAAAAATGTTTTTGCTACTTGTGAAGCGACTTTAAATTACATTGTGTATGGAACAAAAGACTCTCCTTTGAACTGCACATAAAAAAATGTAAATATGTTGTAACAATAATACCGTCACAGCATGTTTATGGATGATGCATAGAAACACTGTTTGTAGGAATCACAAACAGAAGAAATAGAATGGGTCCTTGTGTGAACATGACAAGAGTAACACAGTGAACATGACAAGAGTAAGAAAAGCAGAGAGTTGTCCTAACCCCTTCCATACTGGGCCATAGCAAAATGACGCCGGCAGGAACCCTCTCTCCCTCCGGGTGGACGTCATATGACGTCCTGGGTTTGAGGGGGGATATCTGAATGATGCCTGCAGCTAGAGGCATCATTCAGATATCCTTGTTTGCAGCCGATGATCCTGCGCACCATAAGAATGATCATAGAGGCGGTTCCGTCGCTTGATCGTTCTTATAGGCGGCGGGAGGGGACATCCCCCCCCTCCCGCCGCCATCCGATGCTTCTCCGGGCTCTCCCGTGCGATCGGGGACCTGGAGAGAATCGTCGGCGCCGGTGGTGGGTCACGTGATGAGCATAGAGATGACTGGTGCCTGGATGGTCACCAGTCATCTATATGATCGTCGGAGGCCCAGGCGCGATGTGATGACGTCACGCCCGGGTCCTCAAATGTAAACAAAGCCGCCATTGCGGCTGTAAGTATGAGATTGTGAAAAAAAATTCACTGATCTCATGCTTTCCAGCCTGGAGGAGAGATGTGGGGTCTTATTAACCCCGCATCTCTCCATAAAGAGGACCTGTCACACACATTCCTATTACAAGGGATGTTTACATTCCTTGTAATAGGAATAAAAGTGATCAAAAAAGCGTGCAACAATTCTAGAGCCTAGAGCGCGTGCAACAATTCTAGCACTAGACCTACTCTGTAACTCTGACCTGGTAACCTGTAAAAATTTTCAAAGCGTCGCCTATGGAGATTTTTAAGTACCGAAGTTTGGCGCCATTCCATGAGTGTGCGCAATTTTAAAGCGTGACATGTTAGGTATCTTTTTACTTGGCGTAACATAAGCTTTCATATTTTACAAAAAAATTGGGCTAACTTTACTGTTTTGTTATTTTTTAATTCATGAAACCATTTTTTCCCCCCAAAAAAGGCGTTTGAAAAATTATTGCACAAATACTGTGCAAGATAAAAAGTTGCAACGACCGTCATTTTATTCCCTAGGGTGTCTGCTAAAAAAACCATATATAATGTTTCGGGGTTCTGAGTAATTTTCTAGCAAAAGAATGATGATTTGTACATGTAGGAGAGAAGTGCCAGAATAGACCCGGTATTGAAGTGGTATAAAAAGCCCTGTATGGAAGTGGTTAAGGAGGAAAGAAAAAAGGTAGTAGACGAGTATGGTAACTGTAAGCAAGTTTAAGGTCCAGAGGACCATAGCCAACCTCTTTGGACATGGCCACAAGAAGAAAATAGACCCTATAGTAAACAGAATAATCTGCATTCTGAAGAACCAACTAAAACCTTCATAAGGTCCTGGATGAATTTTAAATATTAAAATTGAAGTGAAGGCCACATATAAGTCTGCCCAAAATCATTTCACCAAAACCCTTCCTCCTACCTGCGCTGAATACTGCTCATGAAAAAGATGTGTACATACCATATTTCAATCCGCTCCAGTCCAGTCACGGTGATGCAGAAGCTCTGGCTCCCCTGTCATGGAGCATCTGCTGCAGGGGAGGGAAGGGACCACCGACAATGGATGGGCAATGGAAGCTGGTGGGTCACATCAAAGGTCCCAGAATTTAACCTAGTTGTCGAGCGCTTCATGACACAGGGGAGCCAGAACTTCTGCATCATGTCACTGGACCAGAGCAGATTAAAAAATCATGGGCCCCCCAGCAGAATAATAAGCCAAAACATACATCTAAGAGAACCCAAGAACAGTTTAAAAGCAAATATTGGACTTTTCTAAAGTGGTCTGCTATGAATCGTGTTACTAATTGAATAAAACATTTATGAGAGAAATTGACAGTCACATCAAACCTTAGAAAACTGAAGTGGTCTGCTCAAGAAGAGCTGGAGAAATTGTCAGTTGAGGAATGTAGAAGTTTAATTCAGAGTTATCAAGTGCTTGATTCCAGTTAATGCCTTAAAATAGAGTGCAACAAAATATTAGCTTAGGAGTACCAATAATTATTACTATTACATTTTCATTTGTTTTCCTTTAAGAAAATGTTAAGTTATAAAGAAAAAACAAAGTTTCTACTTTAAAGAATGGTGGATGCCATTTTACTTTACAAAACCCTTGACCGGATGCCATGTTTGGCATGATTTCTGCTGGTTCTATCTAAAATCTTATGATGAATGAGAGGCTTCTGTTCTCCAATATGGAGTCCCGGGATGTACCCTTACACATATAAAGCTGCTTGCATGAAGATTTGTTTACCGATTGCTGATCCATAATACTACAGGAGTGCCTATGTACAATTTTTGACCACTTTTAGAGGTTCATGTGGGCCTTTCCCTTTATGTGATAGAGATATTCCATTTGATGGTGATTCCATCTGATATTGCCTGATTGTGTGTTTTTAAGAAAAAGCAACTTGGGTTTCACCATATTGATTCCATTCACATGTACTCCTGTATATGAAATGCGTTGAGTTTACTTTTCTTTTGGATGATTACATCTATGACCCATTACAGGTTCCTTCATAATAAGGGGCCTTGTGCACATTAGCTTTCAAATAAACCAGATCTTTGGCTTGATTCATGTGTTATGTGTGAGTCTGTGAGACCTTTGCCTTGCTTCTCATTGCTCGCGCTTACACAGAGATTATTGCAATATGTTGGGGATTTCACTTGATCGTGCGATTGAGTGTGGGGCATGGGCCAGTTGTTTTTAAATGTTTTTAATTGTAACCTAAAGCTTTTTATTTCACAAACTCCTCTTGCAACTGGTTTGGATATCATTTGTCAAATACTTTTTATAAGTGCCAAATAGGATTGTTATAGCCTCATATAACAAGGTGGAGTTCTTAATTTATGTTTATATGATGATTTGGGGGTATCTTATTGATTGGCTCAATAATGGCCCTTGCATGGCAAGTATAGATTCATTTCGTTGTGTAAACAACCTAGCATTGACCATTTCTTTAAGGGTTAGAATGGATTATAATTCTCAGTGAAAGTATTGATGTCCATTTACGTTATGGATTGCCAATTGTTTTCCAAGCTGTACCCTTGTTCTGGTAATCAATATCACTTGATGTAAAGACTGACACCACAGAGGTTACGTTCTGTCCACTGACATTTAACAGTTGAGCCTCTCTAGTATTCTGTTTTTGTTCTCGCAACAGGACATGTGACTGAACAGTGATACTTAATTAGCAGGAAGCAGAGGATCCATATATAATGAGCAAAGATAATTATCTCAAATACATGTTTATCCATATCGTTTTTATTAAATAATATGTATTTTCTTTCATATTTAAATACGCATTGATTAAGTTACTTAACCCCTTAGAGCCGGCGTCTGTCAGGTTTAGAATGCCGGGAGGTGGGGCTTATGGTCTTATGACTGCCGTGATTGGCTGTCACGGAGGTCACATGATCGTAAAGCTCCTGATTGCAAGCAGCGATGTGTTTTTGGTTGAGATTATAAATGACCGTGCTGAAAACAAATTGCAAGGTTAAGGTCCACCGCCGTCATTGCAGTCCATCATTATTTAAAGCAATCTATAGCCTGGCCCAGTGGATGTGAGGATCTGCAAGGGAGATATATCGGAATCTGGATTTTAGAAGGGGACCCCCAGATATCTGCCCCCCCCCCCCCCAAGATGAATGAGTACCGCTTTTTACTTATTCAGCAAAAAATTTAAAACGGAAAAAAAAAGAATCAAACTCTAGAAAAAAAGTTGTTTAAATTAATAACAAAATAATGTCACGCGATGTAAATCCAACAACAATCATGATAAACGACACCCTACGACCTGCCAACATGATGATCTGCCAACAGGACAATGCTGCCATGATACAACTCCTATCACAAAGACAGGTCCCTGGCACTGCTGGAACGTAAACTACAGTGTCGGGAAACCTGGTTGACATCACCAGAGATTACCAGCTGCTTTGTTTACAAACCGAACAAAGCCAGTGAATAACTGTCATTTAGCAACAGTAGTTTTAACCACTTCGCGCCCAGCCAATGCTAAAAAGACGTCTGCATTGCGGCGCTGAATTGCCGACAGGACGTCCATGGACGTCCTCCTGTTTCCTCCCCCCCCCCGCGCGCCCCCGCGAGAGCGCATCGGGGAAAATCTGTGTTGGTCGTGTCCCTTGGACACAGCCAATCACAGATCGTGCTGAATGGCCAATCACAGAGGCCATTCAGCACTCGATCTCACTGTCCAATGAGAGATGATCTCAAATGTAAACATATGAGATCATCTCTTATTGCCGGCTTTCTCTCCTCACACAGAGACCGCGTGTGAGGAGGGAGAGAGATCTGTGCTTTGCTCTTTGTAATGTGTTTTTTCCAACTCACTTTTACACAGTAAAAAACAGTGCCCACAGTCCCTGCCAGTGCCATCTGCCGCCAGTGCCATCTGCCAGTGCCATCTGCCACCAGTCCCATCTGCCAGTGCCATCTGCCATCAGTGCCATCTGCCATCAGTGCAACCTGTCAGTGCCACGTGCCATCTTTTATTAGCTTCTCTAGTGCCACGTATCAGTGTCACGTATTAGTGCCATCTGTCAGTGTCACGTGTCATCAGTTCCTTCTGTCATCGCCACCAATGGCTAAAATAATTTTTCAGCCGAGGAGGCGTACGAAATTCTTGCGGCCGACGAGAGCAACGGGGAGCTCTCCGATTCGGATTTCTCCGCAAATTCAGACTATGAGTCTGACATGGACTACGAGCCTGTCCTAAGCAGTGGATCAATGACGGAGGAGGAGGAGGAGGGCCCGCCCGCCAGACGAAGGCGTTCTGCTGAGGAGGCAGTGCCATCCACCAGCACCGCAGTGCCATCCACCACCACTGCAGTGCCATCCACCAGCACCCCAGTACCTCGGGAAGCAAGGCCACGTACCAGTGGGGTGTCACCTCAGTCCCAAAGGGTTAGGTCCCATGCCAGCCTTCCCTATTCCCTTCAGTACCCCTTGTGGCTTCCTCCTAATTCAGGAGAAGCCAACATTCCCCCTTTCACTGCCCAGCCAGGAGTCCAGGTGGATACAGAAAACTTTTCCCCAATTTATTTTTTAAATTTAATTTTTATTGAGGACATGCTGGCATCAATTGTGGACCATTGCAACCTATATGACCAACAGTTCATAACAAGCAACCCAACGTCCTATTATGCCCGTCCCTACGTGTGGAGAGCCCTTACAGTGGAGGAGTTTAGAATTTTTTTGGGCCTCACATTCTGCATGGGACTAAACTGAAAAAATCAGATGCGTTCCTATTGGTCAACCCGCCCCATCTACCACATGCCCATCTTTTCCTCAGTAATGCCCAGGACCAGATATCTCATGATTATGAGATTCCTACACTACAATGACAATACCCAGTGACCTCCCCAAAATGACCCAAATTTTGATAAGCTTTATAAAATTTGGCCGCTACTAAATTATTTTTCTGAAACCTTCTCCCAGTTGTTTACCCCAGACCAACATATATGCGTGGATGAGTCCCTTATAAAATTTTCTGGTAGGCTGGGCATAAAACAATTTATACCCAGCAAAAGGGCCCGCTATGGGGTGAAGCTCTATAAATTGTGTGACCGAGCCACAGGGTATGTGTATGCTTTCATTGTATATGAAGGGAAGGACACCCAACTGCATCCCCTTAATTGCCCAGACTACATTGGAACCAGTGGGAAAGTAGTTTGGGAACTCATAAACCCACTCCTGGAGAAAGGATACCACTTGTATGTGGACAATTTTTATACAAGTTTGCCCCTGTTCCGAAACCTACACAGAATGAACACTTCAGCATGCGGCACCGTATGGACGAACCGGAAGGGCTTTCCTCAAAGCCTGGTCACCAAAAAATTGAGAAGAGAGGAGACGGCGAGTTTACGCAATGAGGAAATTTTGGCTGTGAAGTGGAGGGACAGAAGGGATGTCTACGTACTTTCTTCCATCCACAACAATGAATTCGTTGAGATCACCAGGAGGAATGGCCGGATCCAAAAGCCAAAATGCATCCACGAATACAATAAGTTCATGGGGGGTGTCGACTTCAATGACCAGATGCTCGAACCCTACCTTTCCACAAGAAGAACATACCAGTGGTATAAAAAAGTTTCCATTTATTTGTTTAATTTGGCCATGTACAACTATGTAATCTATCGGAAATCCACTATAAGACCCAAATCCTTCCTTTTCTTCCAGGAGGAAATCACCACTGCCCTTATACCCAAACAGCCCACCAGTAAACATTAGATCCAATGTGATTAGCCCACTTTCCGAGCGCCACTTCCCAGATAAAATCCCTCCCAGACCAACAGGCCAAAAACGCCAGAAAAAATGCCGGGTGTGCACCAAAAGAGGAGGGAGAAGAGACACCATTTATTATTGTGCCCAATGTCCTTCAGAACCAGGCCTCTGCATAGGCGACTGCTTCCGCCGTTACCATACCAAAATTATTAGTTCACTTCCTGCCATTTATCTTCACACCCCTTATGCCTCTGCTTTCTCTGTAACTCAGTGTTTCTCAACTCCAGTCCTCAAGGCGCACCAACAGGTCATGTTTTCAGGATTTCCCTCAGATGAAACAGCTGTGTTAATTACTAAGGCAGTGAAACTGATCAAATCACCTGTGCAAAATAATGGAAAGTCTGAAAACATGACCTGTTGGGGCGCCTTGAGGACTGGAGTTGAGAAACACTGCTGTAACTGACCCTGGCTTGACCACGCTTCTGCCTACCGATTCTGTTTATACCTCTGCCTGATCTGGAACTGACCCTGGACTGTTATTTGACCACGCTTCTGCCTACCGATTCTGTTTATACCTCTGCCTGATCTGGAACTGACCCTGGACTGTTATTTGACCACGCTTCTGCCTACTGATTCTGTACATACCTCTGCCTGATCTGGAACTGTCCCTGGACTGTTTGACCATGCTTTTTGCCTGCCTCTTGGACTGATCTTGTACCCTGCCAGTGGACTAGTGGGACTCATAACACAGGGGTCTCACATATGTGAGGGGCTCCAGAATTGTTTTTCTGGATGAAGAAAACAATTGTTTTTGTTTTTCTCATTCCTAGATTAGGGTCTGGAGACTCAGAGGCTTCAAAGAGATTTGGGTGGGAGAAGCCTCTACCCCTGTCCCCATTCAGTCCTGAACGAGGCCCTACTTCTGCCTACTGCCTGTAGGACCTATGCCATCATGCCTCTGCCTGTCGCATGAACTGACCACACCACATGGACCTGCCTACTACTAGGACCAATATTTTGGCTCTGCTGACAATCTCTGCCTGCACTGACCCTGGACTGTATATGGACAGTATCCCTGCCTGCTGCCTGTACTGACTATGGACAGTATTCCTGCCTTTTGCTGACCAAGTCCCTGCCTGCTGCCTGGACCAGTGCTATCCTCCTGTGGACAACTGCGCTACTAAAACCACAGGTAATCTTTTGTTTTACCCTTTGCTCAGCAGAATGTATTTTGGGGTGTAATTCTTGGTATGTGCATCCTATGTGTCCCTAGAACACCTGATGGTGTACCTTGCATGTTGGGCCTCTGTATGTGGCCAGGTTGTATAAAAGTCTCACACATTTGGTATCGCCATACTCAGGAGTAGCAGAATGTATTTTGGGGTGTAATTTTTGCTATGTACATGCTATGTGTTGGCAATATCTTATAAATTGACAACTTTGCGTAAAAAAAATTGCGTTTAAATTTTTTTCCCGCATTTTCCAAAAACTTCAGGAAAAAAATGAACCGTTCAAAAGACTCATTATGCCTCATAGATTATACGTTGGGGTGTTAGCTTTCCAAAATGGGGTCACTTTGTGGGCGTTTCCATTGTCCTGGTGCTCCAGGGCCTTCAAAAGTGTAATAGGTGGTTGAGAAATGAGATGTGTAATTTATGCTCCTAGAATGCCTGAAGGTGCCATTTCAATATTGGGCCTCTGTATGTGGGCAGGCTGTATAAAAGTCTCACACATTTGGTATCGCCATACTCAGGAGGAGTAGCAGAATGTATTTTGGGGTGTTATTTGTGGTATACACATGCCATGTGAGAGAAATAACCTATTACAATGACAATTTTGTGGAAAAAATAAACAAATTAAAAAAAATCTTCATTTGCAAAGAATTGTGGGAAAAAATTACAACATCAAAAACCTCACCATGCATCTTACTAAATACCTTGGAATGTCTACTTTCAAAAAAGGGGTAATTTGGGGGGTATTTGTACTTTCCTGGCTTGTTCGGGTCGTAAGAAATGAGATAGGCCACCAGTACATTAGGTGTGATCAATTGTTTATGATCCGCACCACAGCTTGTAGACTCTATAACTTTCACAAAGACCAAATAATATCCACTAATTTGGGTTATTTTTACCAAAGATATGTAGCAGTATAAATTGTGGCCAAAATTTATGAAGAAAAATTAATAATTTGCAAAATGTTATCACATAAAACTAAAACAAAAGTTTTTTTCAAAATTTTCCGTATTTTTTCATTTATAGCGCAAAAAATAAAAAACCCAGAGGTGATCAAATACCACCAAAAGAAGGCTCTATTTGTATGAAAAAAAGGACAAAAAAATCATTTGGGTACAGTATTACATGACTGAGTAATTGTCATTCAAAGTGTGAGAGCGCTGAAAGCTGAAAATTGGTCCGGGCACGAAGGGGGTTTAGTGCCCAGTTGTCAAGTGGTTAAAGGAGTCCATCTTACTGGTGCACAACTTCACGTGCAGGTTTAAGTCACCCCCCAAGCATAGTATTTAATCCTTTCACTGCCATAGCGTTTTTTGCATACATGAGTAGCACACAGATCCCTGTCCTGCTTACCTTCACTTGCAGGATAGGACACACCATGCCACATGCCCAGTATCCTCCATGTTGTGGAGGGTGAGCGGTGTTAATAGTTTTGGGTCCTGGAGCAAGTTACCTCCTTCCGTTGGTTCTCGTCCCTAGAATGTGTTAAACTCCAACAGACAAGTTTATTTTTCTTGCTTGTAACTTAGTAGGAAAAGTTGAAGATAGAGATAGAATTGGATAGGGAAGTAGGTTCAGGCACGCTGCACTTACAGTATTTACCCTCGTCGCCACTCAAGCCTGAGTGGGTTTTGCTCACCCGGATAGATCCCTCTCACTGTTCTAGCAGCCGGAGTGAAACACGGACATTTACTTTTCAGAAGATCCTCTGCCGCAGAATCTTTCGGTTCTTAAATCCAAAATTCCTTAGCACCTGTAATTTTAGAGACCGTAGGTGCCAATGGGGCACTTTACAGGGCTGTTTCACAGATCACAGAATCCTTCCCTCTGACAGGTAACCAGGCCTCTCCCGAGACAGTGACTTCCTTCACCGATCCTCCGGACAGGTCCTCCCCTGGTTTCCTCTCCTTCAGAGCCAGTAACCCTCCCACGGGCACCCTGGGATTCATGTGCTTTGGTTTGTAGGCCTCAGTTGAAGGTACTGGCCCTACCTGGAATGATGCAGCCTCGGGCCAAAAGGTGCCCGGGACTGAACCAACTCACGCACCCCTGGCCAGCAGGGCCAAAGGGCGCGACTCCGAACTCCCTAACGCATGGCGTCTGCCCCTTATGTACCCCCTCCCAGCATGCACAGCAGGTAGACCACGCCCACTGCACGGCTGCCGAGAGACACCCAATCACGCTGCAATGCCACCTGTGGTTCGACCCGAGACCTGGGCAACAATGCCACCTACAGGTCAAAGGGGAACTATACACCCAGGCAACACCACAGCAGAGCAGAGTCCAATTTAAGGAAATTAAATAACCTGAGCCAAACTATTGCTCAGGCTACCCTCTAAATTTCAGGCATAGCGACCCCAAATTTAGGGGTCCGCTACACACGTTTAAAAAGTAATTTTAGGCCTGAAGATTATTTAAATTCCCCAAACATTATATATTTTCTGAAAGCAGACAGCCTGAAAAATAACATAATGGCAATTTTTTTAAGCCACACAATATTTGTGCAATATATAACCTATTTTTGGGAAAATAAATAAAGGTGAGCTTCTGCCAAGTAAATAGATATCCAACATGTCAAAGTAATTATCTTTGCCTGCAAATTAAAAACAAGCTTCGGTACCCTATATTTTCCATAGGTAAAGGCCCCTACAGTTCATCTGTTTAGAGTTACCTGCAAATAATGGCCCTAGAATTATTGCTCTCAGTCCAGCGTGTTTAGCAATATGTATGGCATACAAAGTTTTCATATGTCGGTGTCCCCGATGGGTGCGTTTACGTTTGTGTGTGTGTGTGTGTGTGCGCACATGGGGGCAGGGCTGGCTCAAAACCTTTTTGGGGATTTAAGTGCTTGGATACGACTTTCTTTTTTATTTTTTTTTGCTTTTTGTTTATTTACTTTCACTAAAACTTTATTTATATCACAGAGGTGACAGAAATTTCCATATGTACCCTTCTTCTCTTTGATTTCTAAATCTATTTTTATATCTATATGGCCCTCCTCGTATTGGTAGAGGGGTCATGGGACCTGAATACATGGTTGAACAGATGTCTGGACCTGCCCCTGGGAGGGTACTGGTTATAAGACAAAAATATTGTTGTTATATTGATGCCTTAGGCTTTAAGGGTTTTTAACATTTTTTACTTCGAAAGGTACTGTTTTCATTCCAATTAGGGGAATTCACATCATAGAACTAATGTGAGTCGGCCCACAATGACTACCTAGACCTTTAATCGAACTATCGAGTAGTCCCACTATGTTCCTTGTTACCTTATGTGTACCAATACTGCTGTGTATGTTACCTTAGCAACTTACTGTTGTTGCTATATTTTGTATTTCTTTTATATCTTAAAAAAAAACATTTAATAAAAACGATTGGAACTGAAAGTTTCCATATGTGATATAATATTTTTATGACAGTTTTTTTTTTTTTATTGAGACATCAGGGGTCTTCTGTACCCCTGATGTCTCACCTGCCTTCCGTTGAAGATACTGGAATGCAGATCGTGCTCCATTAACTTATTGTGGTTACACGGGCCAGAGAAAGTGTCACTAGAAACCGGAAATTAAGTATTACACATCGCTTCCGGGTTCATTCTAGGTAGGAAAGGTCATTGAACAGATGTCTGCTGGTCTTACTCCCTTCCACCCAGCGGCCCAACGCACTTTTCCTAGACCCAGTGTGCACTCAGGAGGTCACAGAAAATGATCCAGTGGCTGTACAGCCACCACATTGCTTTCACTAGAAAGCCTACAGTCGCCCTGTATGTAAAACACTGAGCCTTGCCGCCTCAGGGATTGGTGGAAACGTCATAAATATTCAAGCTGCAGTCTTTGCTCCCCCACCTACTAGATTCTAGAACTATCCCCATAGTTCCAGAAAATAAGAGGAGGTAACAGGACCACAGCCCTGGAGTACTGCATAGTGAAAACACAAATTAACTCCTGCTCCTCTGCCTACAGAGGAGCCAAACTAAATGTACCTCACCTAGTAACTAGGAGGGTGCTACACAAATATCACAATAAATGAAACCATCCAAATATAAAATAAAGGGCTTTTTATAATAAAACGGTCAAATATAAATTAAAGTGATTTATGTGGTAAAACGTCCGCTGTGCCTCCAATAATAAAGGGCCAAGTGCTGTGCTAGCTGCAAACACTGTGCTTCAATAGTCCCCTGGGTTCCTCTTTAGTGTTCCACTCCACCAATGTGCCTCCACAGTAGTGATGAGCCGAACACCCCCGGGTTCGGTTCGCACCAGAACCCGCGAACGGACCGAAAGTTCGAACGAACATTAGAACCCTATTAAATACAATGGATGCGAACGTTCGAATTCTAAAGTGCTAATTATAACAACTATTATGCATGTTATTGTCCTAAAAAGGGTTTGGGAACCCGGGTTCTGCACCAGGGGACATGTATCAATGCAAAAAGAAGTTTTAAAAACGGTCGTTTTTCGGGAGCAGTCATTTTAATGATGCATAAAGTGAAAAAAAAAAAGTCAAATATTCCTTTAAATATCGTACCTGGGGGGTGTCTAAAGTATGCCTGTGAAGTGCCACGTGTTTCCCGTGTTTAGAACTGTCCCTGCACAAAATGACACTTCTAAAGGAAAAAAAAGCCATTTAAAACTGCTTGCGGCTTTAATGTAATGTCTGGTCCCGGTAATATGGATGAAATTCTTTAAGAAAAATGGCATAGCTACCCCATGACCCCCCCCCTACCCCAGCCCATTACCAGCCCCTTTGGGTCTTGTATGGATATTAAGGGGAACCCCGCACATAAAATAAAAAAGGCCCTATATACTCTGAACAGCCCTATACAGGCGGTGCATACAAGACAGGGACTGTAGGTTTGTTCTTATGTAGAGTCTGTTTGTAATTTTGAACAGGTACATTGTTGAAGTGTAGCTCCAGACCAAAAATCTATTTTTAAACTTTTTGGAAAACATAGGTAAGGGTTATCACCCCTGTAACATTTGTTTTGCTGTCTGTGCCCCTGTTCAGAACATTTCACCTCACTTTCCGTCCCAATGACAACTCTTTTTGAAATGTGGTCTTTTTCTTGAAACAAGGATTGCTGATAAAGCATCAGTACAGAGGAGACACCTTTCTCCCATATTTATTCTTACAGGAGAGAATTTTCCTTCCTAGTGGTAGATTTCCTCTCACTTCCTGTTGTCTTCTTGCGTTTGCAAGTAGGAGTCGTTTGTAAGTTGGATGTTTGAAAGTAGGGACCTGCCGTATATACTCTGCAGAAATAGGCCCCTTAGTTGTTGGTGTTGGCACAACACTGTAAGCACTCACAGTTACTCTTGGTTGGTGCTGGAACGCCCTGCTGTCAACTATTATATCAGGAATTTTAATTACATATAATTGTTGAACAGTGGTAGTAAAAATTGGGCCTTTGATGGTGGTGCTGGTGCCACAACACTGTAAGCCCTGACAGTTACTCTTGGTGGGTGCAGCAATGGGCCCTGCTGTGAATTATTAGATCAAGAATTGTAATTACATGCCCCTGTTGAACAGGGGCTGAAAAATTGGGCCTTAGGCACTGGTGGCACAACACTGCAACCCCTCACAGATACTGTACTTGGAGCACAGCAATGAGCCCTGTTGCAAAGTATTGCTTCAAAAATTGTAATGACACGCCCCTGTTAAACAGGGGCTGAAAAATTGGGCCTTAGGCACTGGTGGCACAACACTGCAACTCCTCACAGATACTGTACTTGGAGCACAGCAATGAGCCCTGTTGCAAAGTATTGCTTCAAAAATTGTAATGACACGCCCCTGTTAAACAGGGGCTGAAAAATTGGGCCTTAGGCACTGGTGGCACAACACTGCAACTCCTCACAGATACTGTACTTGGAGCACAGCAATGAGCCCTGTTGCAAAGTATTGCTTCAAAAATTGTAATTACACGCCCCTGTTAAACAGGGGCTGAAAAATTGGGCGTTAGGCACTGGTGGCGGCACCCATAAACAAAAATGATCTTACAAGCTATCATCATCAATCGTATCATTGAGGACTCGGAGGAGGAGGATAGCCAGTCAACATAACAGCACAGGCACTCAGCATCAGCATCAGTCTTGAAGGGATGTGACATGTTAAAATCAATTAGTCTGTTATATCAGCATCAGGTGTGTGGTAGCTGGTGGTGATCCAAGACTGGTTCATCTTGATGAAAGTCAGTCGATCAACCGAGTCGGTGGACAGGCGCACCCTGTGATCCGTGACAAATCCTCCAGCAGCACTGAATGTGCGTTCCGAAAGAACGCTGGATGCAGGACAGGCCAGTAGCTCAATTGCATACTGTGCAAGCTCTGGCCAGTGATCCATCCTCAAGACCCAGTAAGCCAGAGGATTTTCGGTGGGGAAGGTGTCCAAGTCTGACCTTGCCCCTAGATATTCCTGCACCATGTTTATCAGACGCTGGCGATGGTTGCTGGAACCGATCATACTTTGGGGCTGCGGACTAAAGAATTGTCTGAACGCATCGGTCAGACGGCCACCTTCCCCACCGCTCCTTCTTTGACTGGCCGAAGCCTCAGCAACTCGTTGTCCAGGACCAGGAGTTTGCAACCTCCCAGTCTCTGGGAACGCGTTGCACAGACCTTTCTGCAAGGCCTCCCGGAGTTGTCTCATCCTCTGCTCCCTCTGCGACGGTAACATAAGGTCCGCAACCTTACCCTTGTACCGTGGATCAAGGAGAGTGGCCAGCCAGTAATGGTCCCTCTCCTTGATCCGAAGAATACGAGGATCCTTCCGCAGACTTTGCAGGATCAGGGAGGCCATGCAGCGTAGGTTTGCTGAGGCATTCGCTCCGGAGTCCTCTGGGTCACTAAGGACGACATGATCCGCAGCCACCTCCTCCCAGCCACGTACAAGTCCACTGGTTTCTTGGGACTGTAAATCATCCCTAAAAGACTGCTGCTGATGATGCTGAGTGCCAGCCTCCACCTCCATGCTGACACAATCCTCCTCCTCCTCCTCCTCCTCCTCTTCCTGTGCGATGGGTGGGACAGAAGGAACACTGTCTGGGTAAAGGGGGCCTTGAGAGGCAAGGAAGTCCTCCTCTTCCTGCCTCTGTTCTGCCTCAAGTGCCCTGTCCATTATTCCACGCAGCGTGCGCTCCAACAGGTGGACAAGAGGTACAGTGTCACTGATGCATGCACTGTCACTGCTCACCATCCTCGTGGCCTCCTCAAATGGTGCCAGGACAGTGCATGCATCCCTGATCATGCCCCACTGGCGTGGAGAAAAAAAACCAAGCTCCCCTGACCCTGTCCTGGTGCCGTAGTCGCACAGGTACTCATTGATGGCCCTCTGCTGCGTGTGCAGCCGCTGCAGCATGGCCAACGTTGAGTTCCACCTGGTGGGCATGTCACATATAAGGCGGTTCTTGGGCAGGTTCAACTCCTTTTGCAGCTCAGCCAGGCGAGCACTGGCATTATAAGATCTGCGGAAATGCACACAGACTTTCCTGGCCTGCCTCAGGACATCCTGTAAGCCCGGGTACCTGCCCAAGAAGCGCTGCACCACCAGGTTAAGGACGTGAGCCACACAGGGCACATGGGTCAGTTGTCCCTGTCGGAGGGCGGAGAGGAGGTTGGTGCCATTGTCGCAAACCACCATTCCTGGCTTAAGCTGGCGTGGCGTCAACCACCTCTCGGCCTGGCCCTGCAGAGCAGACAGGACCTCTGCCCCAGTGTGGCTTCTGTCCCCCAAACACACCAGCGCAAGCACGGCATGGCATCTTTTTGCCTGCGTACTTGCGTAGCCCCGTGAACGGCTACGGAGCACCGCTGGTTCATAGGACAAACCACAGGAAGAGGCCATGGAGGAAGAAGAAGAGGAGGGGGTGGAGGAGAGAGGTGTGTCACAACCAGTAGTAGCATTTTGGAGGCGTGGCGGTGGGACAACCTCCAACACTACTGCACCTTGTCCTGAATCCTTCCCAGCTGCCAAAAGAGTGACCCAATGGGCCGTGAAAGAAAGGTAACGTCCCTGTCCATGCCTGCTGGACCATGAGTCAGCGGTAATATGCACCTTACCGCTGACCGCCCTGTCCAGCGAGGCCAAGACATTGCCTTCCACATGCCGGTAGAGAGCCGGAATAGCCTTCCGTGAGAAAAAGTGGCGTTTGGGAACCTGCCACTGAGGAACCGCACATTGCACAAACTCACGGAAGGGGGCCGAGTCTACCAACTGAAAAGGCAGCAGTTGAAGCGCTAGCAATTTAGCCAAGCTAGCATTCAACCGCTGGGCATGTGGATGGCTGGGAGTGAACTTCTTTCGACGGTCCAGCAGCTGGGGCAGGGAAATTTGCCTGCTAGAATCGGACGTCGGTGTACTGCTAGCAGAGTGGGCGCAAGTACTTGGCTGTGACACACCTAATTCTACACCTTCATTCCTCTCAGTGCATGTTTCAGAGAGGACTGAAGTTATAGTGGGGTTGGAGATCCCAGCTGATGCGGTGCAAGGAGAGGTCCGCTTTGTTCTTTGGTGTGGGTCTTTGAGGTAGGCTTGCCAACGAGCTGCATGGCAGGTCAACATATGTCTGGTCAGGCATGTGGTACCCAAGCGGCTGATGTTTTGGCCACGCGATATACGCTTGAGACATGTTGCAAACAGCAGCTGTGCGATCTGATGCACTAGCCTCAAAAAAGGCCCACACCAAAGAACTTTTTGAATGACGGGCAGAGGCAGCGCCCTGCACAGGCGGAGCTCTGCGGTGTGATTCCGTCGGTGTACTGCCCTTACGCTGGCCACCAAAGGGCATCCTGCCTCGTTGGAGATGTGCCTCCTCCTCATCCTCCTCCTCCTCCTCTCTCCTATTAGGCACCCACGTGGAGTCAGTGACCTCATCATCCCCTCCCTCCTCATCACTGGAGCCAATCTGGCAGTATGCTGCAGCTGCTGGAACATGACTGCCAGATTGGTGTCCTTCTTGAGCATCCCCTCTGTCTGCTCTCACGCTACTGCCTTCCTCTAGCTGGGTTTCATCATCAGACCCTTCGAAACGCTGGGCATCCTCCTGGAGCATGTACCCAACACTGTGCTGAAACAGTTCGGGGGACTCCTCAGGAGGAGGACATGGTGGGTCTAGGGAAGGAGTGACTGATGATTTGTCTGACATTGATACCAGGGAAGACGACGCTTTGGCAGCTGCTTTTCCAGTACCCTGAGCCTGGGTGAGAGAGGATGAGGAGGAGGAGGAGGGCTTGGTCATCCACTCTACCAAGTCTTCGGCATGATGTGGCTCAACATGTCCAGCTGCCGAAAAGAAGGACAAGCGTGTCCCATGGCCATGTGCTGATGACAATGCACCGCGTCCACGACCAGCACTGTTGCCCCCAGACACAGAGCCTGCTTGCCCTCTTTTATTGCCTCCTGACTGTCTGCCTCTCCTTGTTTGCCTTCCAGACATTCTAATAGATGGCCTGCAGGGAGATGGGAAAAAAGCAATAAGGGCTACCTTCAGGTGTCCTTCTCTGTCCCTTGAAACAAGGACTTTCACAGTGAAAGAAACTGACACTCTCCCTACCTACAGTTTTCTGTCCCTAGAAAAAATATTTTTTTTAAGCACAATATAGCACAAGGACAATTCACTCACTGTCCTTACAGGTCCCTGGAAACAAGGACTTGCAGAGTGAAAGAAAAAAAACACTCTCCCTACCTACAGTTTTCTGTCCCTAGAAAAAATGTTTTTTTTAATCACAATATAGCACAAGGAGAATTCACTCACTGTCCTTCCAGGTCCCTGGAAACAAGGACTTGCAGAGTGAAAGAAAAAAAACACTCTCCCTACCTACAGTTTTCTGTCCCTAGAAAAAATTTTTTTTTAATCACAATATAGCACAAGGACAATTCACTCACTGTCCTTCCAGGTCCCTGGAAACAAGGACTTGCAGAGTGAAATAAACTGACACTCTCCCTACCTACAGTTTTCTGTCCCTAGAATAAATGTTTTTTTTAAGCACAATATAGCACAAGGACAATTCACTCACTGTCCTTACAGGTCCCTGGAAACAAGGACTTGCAGAGTGAAAGAAAAAAAAACACTCTCCCTACCTACAGTTTTCTGTCCCTAGAAAAAATGTTTTTTTTAATCACAATATAGCACAAGGACAATTCACTCACTGTCCTTCCAGGTCCCTGGAAACAAGGACTTGCAGAGTGAAATAAACTGACACTCTCCCTACCTACAGTTTTCTGTCCCTAGAATAAATGTTTTTTTTAAGCACAATATAGCACAAGGAGAATTCACTCACTGTCCTTCCAGGTCCCTGGAAACAAGGACTTGCAGAGTGAAAGAAAAAAAACACTCTCCCTACCTACAGTTTTCTGTCCCTAGAAAAAATGTTTTTTTTAATCACAATATAGCACAAGGACAATTCACTCACTGTCCTTCCAGGTCCCTGGAAACAAGGACTTGCAGAGTGAAATAAACTGACACTCTCCCTACCTACAGTTTTCTGTCCCTAGAATAAATGTTTTTTTTAAGCACAATATAGCACAAGGACAATTCACTCACTGTCCTTACAGGTCCCTGGAAACAAGGACTTGCAGAGTGAAAGAAAAAAAACACTCTCCCTACCTACAGTTTTCTGTCCCTAGAAAAAATGTTTTTTTTAATCACAATATAGCACAAGGACAATTCACTCACTGTCCTTCCAGGTCCCTGGAAACAAGGACTTGCAGAGTGAAATAAACTGACACTCTCCCTACCTACAGTTTTCTGTCCCTAGAATGAATGTTTTTTTTAAGCACAATATAGCACAAGGACAATTCACTCACTGTCCTTACAGGTCCCTGGAAACAAGGACTTGCAGAGTGAAAGAAAAAAAACACTCTCCCTACCTACAGTTTTCTGTCCCTAGAAAAAATGTTTTTTTTAATCACAATATAGCACAAGGACAATTCACTCACTGTCCTTCCAGGTCCCTGGAAACAAGGACTTGCAGAGTGAAAGAAACTGACACTCTCCCTACCTACAGTTTTCTGTCCCTAGAATAAATGTTTTTTTTAAGCACAATATAGCACAAGGAGAATTCACTCACTGTCCTTCCAGGTCCCTGGAAACAAGGACTTGCAGAGTGAAAGAAAAAAAACACTCTCCCTACCTACAGTTTTCTGTCCCTAGAAAAAATGTTTTTTTTAATCACAATATAGCACAAGGACAATTCACTCACTGTCCTTCCAGGTCCCTGGAAACAAGGACTTGCAGAGTGAAATAAACTGACACTCTCCCTACCTACAGTTTTCTGTCCCTAGAATAAATGTTTTTTTTAAGCACAATATAGCACAAGGACAATTCACTCACTGTCCTTACAGGTCCCTGGAAACAAGGACTTGCAGAGTGAAAGAAAAAAAACACTCTCCCTACCTACAGTTTTCTGTCCCTAGAAAAAATGTTTTTTTTAATCACAATATAGCACAAGGACAATTCACTCACTGTCCTTCCAGGTCCCTGGAAACAAGGACTTGCAGAGTGAAATAAACTGACACTCTCCCTACCTACAGTTTTCTGTCCCTAGAATAAATGTTTTTTTTAAGCACAATATAGCACAAGGACAATTCACTCACTGTCCTTACAGGTCCCTGGAAACAAGGACTTGCAGAGTGAAAGAAAAAAAACACTCTCCCTACCTACAGTTTTCTGTCCCTAGAAAAAATGTTTTTTTTAATCACAATATAGCACAAGGACAATTCACTCACTGTCCTTCCAGGTCCCTGGAAACAAGGACTTGCAGAGTGAAAGAAACTGACACTCTCCCTACCTACAGTTTTCTGTCCCTAGAATAAATGTTTTTTTTAAGCACAATATAGCACAAGGAGAATTCACTCACTGTCCTTCCAGGTCCCTGGAAACAAGGACTTGCAGAGTGAAAGAAAAAAAACACTCTCCCTACCTACAGTTTTCTGTCCCTAGAAAAAATGTTTTTTGTAATCACAATATAGCACAAGGACAATTCACTCACTGTCCTTCCAGGTCCCTGGAAACAAGGACTTGCAGAGTGAAATAAACTGACACTCTCCCTACCTACAGTTTTCTGTCCCTAGAATAAATGTTTTTTTTAAGCACAATATAGCACAAGGACAATTCACTCACTGTCCTTACAGGTCCCTGGAAACAAGGACTTGCAGAGTGAAAGAAAAAAAACACTCTCCCTACCTACAGTTTTCTGTCCCTAGAAAAAATGTTTTTTTTAATCACAATATAGCACAAGGACAATTCACTCACTGTCCTTCCAGGTCCCTGGAAACAAGGACTTGCAGAGTGAAATAAACTGACACTCTCCCTACCTACAGTTTTCTGTCCCTAGAATAAATGTTTTTTTTAAGCACAATATAGCACAAGGAGAATTCACTCACTGTCCTTCCAGGTCCCTGGAAACAAGGACTTGCAGAGTGAAAGAAAAAAAACACTCTCCCTACCTACAGTTTTCTGTCCCTAGAAAAAATGTTTTTTTTAATCACAATATAGCACAAGGACAATTCACTCACTGTCCTTCCAGGTCCCTGGAAACAAGGACTTGCAGAGTGAAATAAACTGACACTCTCCCTACCTACAGTTTTCTGTCCCTAGAATAAATGTTTTTTTTAAGCACAATATAGCACAAGGAGAATTCACTCACTGTCCTTCCAGGTCCCTGGAAACAAGGACTTGCAGAGTGAAAGAAAAAAAACACTCTCCCTACCTACAGTTTTCTGTCCCTAGAAAAAATGTTTTTTTTAATCACAATATAGCACAAGGACAATTCACTCACTGTCCTTACAGGTCCCTGGAAACAAGGACTTGCAGAGTGAAAGAAAAAAAACACTCTCCCTACCTACAGTTTTCTGTCCCTAGAAAAAATGTTTTTTTTAATCACAATATAGCACAAGGACAATTCACTCACTGTCCTTCCAGGTCCCTGGAAACAAGGACTTGCAGAGTGAAATAAACTGACACTCTCCCTACCTACAGTTTTCTGTCCCTAGAATAAATGTTTTTTTTAAGCACAATATAGCACAAGGACAATTCACTCACTGTCCTTACAGGTCCCTGGAAACAAGGACTTGCAGAGTGAAAGAAAAAAAACACTCTCCCTACCTACAGTTTTCTGTCCCTAGAAAAAATGTTTTTTTTTAATCACAATATAGCACAAGGACAATTCACTCACTGTCCTTCCAGGTCCCTGGAAACAAGGACTTGCAGAGTGAAATAAACTGACACTCTCCCTACCTACAGTTTTCTGTCCCTAGAATAAATGTTTTTTTTAAGCACAATATAGCACAAGGAGAATTCACTCACTGTCCTTCCAGGTCCCTGGAAACAAGGACTTGCAGAGTGAAAGAAAAAAAACACTCTCCCTACCTACAGTTTTCTGTCCCTAGAAAAAATGTTTTTTTTAATCACAATATAGCACAAGGACAATTCACTCACTGTCCTTCCAGGTCCCTGGAAACAAGGACTTGCAGAGTGAAATAAACTGACACTCTCCCTACCTACAGTTTTCTGTCCCTAGAATAAATGTTTTTTTTAAGCACAATATAGCACAAGGACAATTCACTCACTGTCCTTACAGGTCCCTGGAAACAAGGACTTGCAGAGTGAAAGAAAAAAAACACTCTCCCTACCTACAGTTTTCTGTCCCTAGAAAAAATGTTTTTTTTATCACAATATAGCACAAGGACAATTCACTCACTGTCCTTCCAGGTCCCTGGAAACAAGGACTTGCAGAGTGAAATAAACTGACACTCTCCCTACCTACAGTTTTCTGTCCCTAGAATAAATGTTTTTTTTAAGCACAATATAGCACAAGGAGAATTCACTCACTGTCCTTCCAGGTCCCTGGAAACAAGGACTTGCAGAGTGAAAGAAAAAAAACACTCTCCCTACCTACAGTTTTCTGTCCCTAGAAAAAATGTTTTTTTTAATCACAATATAGCACAAGGACAATTCACTCACTGTCCTTACAGGTCCCTGGAAACAAGGACTTGCAGAGTGGAAGAAAAAAAACACTCTCCCTACCTACAGTTTTCTGTCCCTAGAAAAAATGTTTTTTTTAATCACAATATAGCACAAGGACAATTCACTCACTGTCCTTCCAGGTCCCTGGAAACAAGGACTTGCAGAGTGAAATAAACTGACACTCTCCCTACCTACAGTTTTCTGTCCCTAGAATAAATGTTTTTTTTAAGCACAATATAGCACAAGGACAATTCACTCACTGTCCTTACAGGTCCCTGGAAACAAGGACTTGCAGAGTGAAAGAAAAAAAACACTCTCCCTACCTACAGTTTTCTGTCCCTAGAAAAAATGTTTTTTTTAATCACAATATAGCACAAGGACAATTCACTCACTGTCCTTACAGGTCCCTGGAAACAAGGACTTGCAGAGTGAAAGAAAAAAAACACTCTCCCTACCTACAGTTTTCTGTCCCTAGAAAAAATGTTTTTTTTAATCACAATATAGCACAAGGACAATTCACTCACTGTCCTTCCAGGTCCCTGGAAACAAGGACTTGCAGAGTGAAAGAAACTGACACTGTCCCTACCTACAGTTTTCTGTCCCTAGAATAAATGTTTTTTTTAAGCACACTATAGCACAAGGACAATTCACTCACTGTCCTTACAGGTCCCTGGAAACAAGGACTTGCAGAGTGAAAGAAAAAAAACACTCTCCCTACCTACAGTTTTCTGTCCCTAGAAAAAATGTTTTTTTTAATCACAATATAGCACAAGGACAATTCACTCACTGTCCTTCCAGGTCCCTGGAAACAAGGACTTGCAGAGTGAAATAAACTGACACTCTCCCTACCTACAGTTTTCTGTCCCTAGAAAAAATGTTTTTTTTAATCACAATATAGCACAAGGACAATTCACTCACTGTCCTTCCAGGTCCCTGGAAACAAGGACTTGCAGAGTGAAATAAACTGACACTCTCCCTACCTACAGTTTTCTGTCCCTAGAATAAATGTTTTTTTTAAGCACAATATAGCACAAGGACAATTCACTCACTGTCCTTACAGGTCCCTGGAAACAAGGACTTGCAGAGTGAAAGAAAAAAAACACTCTCCCTACCTACAGTTTTCTGTCCCTAGAAAAAATGTTTTTTTTAATCACAATATAGCACAAGGACAATTCACTCACTGTCCTTACAGGTCCCTGGAAACAAGGACTTGCAGAGTGAAATAAACTGACACTCTCCCTACCTACAGTTTTCTGTCCCTAGAATAAATGTTTTTTTTAAGCACAATATAGCACAAGGAGAATTCACTCACTGTCCTTCCAGGTCCCTGGAAACAAGGACTTGCAGAGTGAAAGAAAAAAAACACTCTCCCTACCTACAGTTTTCTGTCCCTAGAAAAAATGTTTTTTTTAATCACAATATAGCACAAGGACAATTCACTCACTGTCCTTACAGGTCCCTGGAAACAAGGACTTGCAGAGTGAAAGAAACTGACACTCTCCCTACCTACAGTTTTCTGTCCCTAGAAAAAATGTTTTTTTTAATCACAATATAGCACAAGGACAATTCACTCACTGTCCTTACAGGTCCCTGGAAACAAGGACTTGCAGAGTGAAAGAAACTGACACTCTCCCTACCTACAGTTTTCTGTCCCTAGAATAAATGTTTTTTTAAGCACAATATAGCACAAGGACAATTCACTCACTGTCCTTCCAGGTCCCTGGAAACAAGGACTTGCAGAGTGAAAGAAACTGACACTGTCCCTACCTACAGTTTTCTGTCCCTAGAATAAATGTTTTTTTTAAGCACACTATAGCACAAGCACAAAACACACTGACACTCTCCCTACCTATCCTTCTCTTTCCCTAAACTAAAGGAATCCAGGTTAAGCAAGAAAGAAATAACAGTCACTGTCCCTGCCTATGCTGCTCTATCCCTGCTCCGGAACACACTACACTAGGCCGCCGTGCTGGCGGCCTTTTATAGTGTGGGGCGTGTACTAAACACCCTCAGCAATAATTGGCCACAGGCATCCTGCCTGTGGCCAATCATTGCTCTCCTCGCTGCCGGCGCTGTGATTGGCCAAGCATGCGGGGTCACAGTGCATGCTTGGCCAATCACAGCGCCTGGATGACACTGCGATGGCGTAGTGCATTGTGGGCCGTTCGCGTCACTCGAATTTGGCGCGAACGGCCCAAATCGTTCGATCTTCGTCGAACGATCGAACAGCCGATGTTCGAGTCGAACGTATGTTCGACTCGAACACGAAGCTCATCCCTACTCCACAGTAGTGATGAGCCGAACACCCCCGGGTTCGGTTCGCACCAGAACCCGCAAACGGACCGAAAGTTTGCACGAATGTTAGAACCCTATTAAATACAATGGATGCGAACGTTCGAAATCTAAAGTGCTAATTATAACGACTATTATGCATGTTATTATCCTAAAAGGGTTTGGGAACCCGGGTTCTGCACCAGGGGACATGTATCAATGCAAAAATAAGTTTTAAAAACTACCGTTTTTCGGGAGCAGTCATTTTAATGATGCATAAAGTGAAAAAAAAAAGTCAAATATTCCTTTAAATATCGTACCTGGGGGGTGTCTAAAGTATGCCTGTGAAGTGCCACGTGTTTCCCGTGTTTAGAACTGTCCCTGCACAAAATTACATTTCTAAAGGAAAAAAAGCCATTTAAAACTGCTTGTGGCTTTAATGTAATGTCTGGTCCAGGTAATATGGATGAAAATCTTTAAGAAAAATGGCATATCTACCCCATCACAACCACCCCCCCCCCCCCCCACCCCAGCCCATTACCAACCCCTTTGGGTCTTGTATGGATATTAAGGGGAACCCCGCACACAAAATAAAAAAGGCCCTATATACTCTGAACAGCAGTATACAGGCGGTGCATACAAGACAGGAACTGTAGGTTTGTTCTTATGTAGAATCTGTTTGTAATTTTGAACAGGTACATTGTTTAAGTGTAGCTCCAGCCAAAAAATCTATTTTTAAGCTTTTTGGAAAACATAGGGAAGAGTTATCACCCCTGTAACATTTGTTTTGCTGTCTGTGCAGTGTGCACCTGTTCAGAACAGTTCACCTCACTTTCCGTCCTAATGACAAATGTTTTTTGAAAATTTGGGGTTTTTATTGAAACAAGAATTGGTGATAAAGCATCAGTGGAGAGGAGACACTTTTTTTCCCATATTAACTCTTACAGGAGAGAATTTCCCTTCCTAGTGGTAGATTTCCTCTCACTTCCTGTTGTATCCTTCCGTTTGCAAGGAGGAGTCGTTTGTAAGTTGGATGTTTGAAAGTAGGGGCCTGCCGTATATACTCTGCTGAAATTTGCCCCTTACATGTTGGTGTTGCCACAACACTGTGAGCCCTCACAGTTACTCTTGGTGGGCGCATGAATGGGCCCTGCTGTGAATTATTAGATCAAGAATTGTAATTGCATGCCCCTGTTGAACAGGGGCTGAAAAATTGGGCCTTTGGTGGTGGTGGTGGTGGTATTGACACAACACTGTAAGGCCTCACAGTTACTCTTGGTGGGCGCAGGAATGGGCCCTGCTGTGAATTATTAGATCAAGAATTGTAATTACATGCCCCTGTTGAACAGGGGCATAAAAATTGGGCCTTAGGCACTGGTGCCACAACACTGCAACCCCTCACAGATACTGTACTTGGAGCACAGCAATGAGCCCTGTTGCAAAGTATTGCATCAAAAATTGTAATTACACGCCCCTGTTAAACAGGGGCTGAAAAATTGGGCCTTAGGCACTGGTGCTGGTGCCACGACACTGCAACCTCTCCCAGATACTCTAGTTGGAGTGCAGGAATGAGCCCTGCTGCAAAGCATTGCATAAAAAAATTGTAATTACATGCCCCTGTTAAACAGGGGCTGAAAAATTGGCCCTTAGCCACTGGTGGAGGCACCCAGAAACAAAAATGTTCTTCCAAGCTATCATCATCAATCGGATCATTGAGGAGGAGGAGGATAGTCAGTCAACATAACAGGACAGTCTCTCAGCATCAGCATCAGTCTTGAAGGGATGTGACATTTGAAAATAAAGTAGTCTGTTATATCAGCTTCAGGTGTTTGGTAGCTGGTGGTGATCCAAGACTGGTTCATCTTTATGAAGGTCAGTCGATCAACCGAGTCGGTGGACAGGCGCACCCTGTGATCCGTGACAAATCCTCCAGCAGCACTGAATGTGCGTTCTGAAAGAACGCTGGATGCAGGACAGGCCAGTAGCTCAATTGCATACTGTGCAAGCTCTGGCCAGTGATCCATCCTCAAGACCCAGTAAGCCAGAGGATTTTCGGTGGGGAAGGTGTCCAAGTCTGACCTTGCCCCTAGGTATTCCTGCACCATGTATATCAGACGCTGGTGATGGTTGCTGGAACCGATCATACCTTGGGGCTGCGGACTAAAGAATTGTCTGAACGCATCGGTCAGACGGCCACCTTCCCCACCACTCCTTCTTTGACTGACCGAAGCCTCAGCAACTCGTTGTCCAGGACCAGGAGTTTGTAACCTCCCAGTCTCTGGGAACGCGTTGCACAGACCTTTCTGCAAGGCCTCCCGGAGTTGTCTCATCCTCTGCTCCCTCTGCGACGGTAAGATAAGGTCCGCAACCTTACCCTTGTACCGTGGATCAAGGAGAGTGGCCAGCCAGTAATGGTCCCTCTCCTTGATCCGAAGAATACAAGGATCCTTCCGCAGACTTTGCAGGATCAGGGAGGCCATGCAGCGTAGGTTAGCTGAGGCATTCGGTCCGGAGTCCTCTGGGTCACTAAGGACGACATGATCCGCAGCCACCTCATCCCAGCCACGTACAAGTCCACGGGTTTCTTGGGACTGTAAATCATCCCTAAAAGACTGCTGCTGATGATGCTGAGTGCCAGGCTCCACCTCCATGCTGACACAATCCTCCTCCTCCTCCTCCTCCTCTTCCTGTGCGATGGGTGGGACAGAAGGAACACTGTCTGGGTAAAGGGGGCCTTGAGAGGCAAGGAAGTCCTCCTCTTCCTGCCTCTGTTCTGCCTCAAGTGCCCTGTCCATTATTCCATGCAGCGTATGTTCCAACAGGTGGACAAGAGGTACAGCGTCACTGATGCATGCACTGTCACTGCTCACCATCCTCGTGGCCTCCTCAAATGGTGCCAGGACAGTGCATGCATCCCTGATCATGCCCCACTGGTGTGGTGAAAAAAACCTGAGCTCCCCTGACCCTGTCCTGGTGCCGTAGTCGCACAGGTACTCATTGATGGCCCTCTGCTGCGTGTGCAGCCGCTGCAGCATGGCCAACGTTGAGTTCCACCTGGTGGGCATGTCACATATAAGGCGGTTCTTGGGCAGGTTCAACTCCTTTTGCAGCTCAGCCAGGCGAGCACTGGCATTATAAGATCTGCGGAAATGCACACAGACTTTCCTGGCCTGCCTCAGGACATCCTGTAAGCCTGGGTAGCTGCCCAAGAACCGCTGCACCACCAGGTTAAGGACGTGAGCCACACAGGGCACATGGGTCAGTTGTCCCTGTCGGAGGGCGGAGAAGAGGTTGGTGCCATTGTCGCAAACCACCATTCCTGGCTTAAGCTGGTGTGGCGTCAACCACCTCTTGGCCTGCCCCTGCAGAGCAGACAGAACCTCTGCCCCAGTGTGGCTCCTGTCCCCCAAACACACCAGCGCAAGCACGGCATGGCATCTTTTTGCCTGCGTACTTGCGTAGCCCCTTGAACGCCTACGGAGCACCGCTGGTTCCGAGGACAAAGCACAGGAAGAGGCCATGGAGGAAGAAGAAGAGGAGGGGGTGGAGGAGAGAGGTGTGTCACAACCAGTAGTAGCATTTTGGAGGCATGGTGGCAGAACAACCTCCAACACTACTGCACCTTGTCCTGCATCCTTCCCAGCTGCCAAAAGAGTGACCCAATGGGCCGTGAAAGAAAGGTAACATCCCTGTCCATGCCTGCTGGACCATGAGTCAGCGGTAATATGCACCTTACCGCTGACCGCCCTGTCCAGCGAGGCCAAGACATTGCCTTCCACATGCCGGTAGAGAGCCGGAATCGCCTTCCGTGAGAAAAAGTGGCGTTTGGGAACCTGCCACTGAGGAACCGCACATTGCACAAACTCACGGGGGCCGAGTCTACCAACTGAAAAGGCAGCAGTTAAAGCGCTAGCAATTTAGCCAAGCTAGCATTCAACCGCTGGGCATGTGGATGGCTGGGAGTGAACTTCTTTTGACGGTCCAGCAGCTGGGGCTGGGAAATTTGCCTGCTAGAATCGGACGTCGGTGTACTGCTAGCAGAGTGCCCGCAAGTACTTGGCTGTGACACACCTAATTCTACACCTTCATTCCTCTCAGTGCAGGTTTCAGAGAGGACTGAAGGTATAGTGGGGTTGGAGATCCCAGCTGATGCGGTGCAAGGAGAGGTCCGCTTTGTTCTTTGGTGTGGGTCTTTAAGGTAGGCTTGCCAACGAGCTGCATGGCAGGTCAACATATGTCTGGTCAAGCATGTGGTGCCCAAGCGGGTGATGTTTTGGCCACGCGATATACGCTTGAGACATATGTTGCAAACAGCAGCTGTGCGATCTGATGCACTCGACTCAAAAAAGGCCCACACCAAAGAACTTTTTGAATAACGGGCAGAGGCAGCGCCCTGCACAGGCGGAGCTCTGCGGTGTGATTGCGTCGGTGTGCTGCCCTTACGCTGGCCCCCCGAGGGCATCCTGCCTCGTTGGAGATGTGCCTCCTCCTCCTCTCTCCTATTAGGCACCCACGTGGAGTCAGTGACCTCATCATCCCCTCCCTCCTCATCACTGGAGCCAATCTGGCAGTATGCTGCAGCTGCTGGAACATGACTGCCAGTTTGGTGTCCTTCTTGAGCATCCCCTCTCTCTGCTCTCACGCTACTGCCTTCCTCTAGCTGGGTATCATCATCAGACCCTTCGAAACGCTGGGCATCCTCCTGGAGCATGTACCCAACACTGTGCTCAAACAGTTCGGGGGACTCCTCAGGAGGACATGGTTGGTCTAGGGAAGGAGTGACTGATGATGACATTGATACCAGGGAAGAGGACGCTTTGGCAGCTGCTTTGCCAGTACCCTGAGCCTGGGTGAGAGAGGATGAGGAGGATGAGGAGGGCTTGGTCATCCACTCTACCAAGTCTTCGGCATGATGCGGCTCAACACGTCCAGCTGCCGAAAAGAAGGACAAGCGTGTCCCATGGCCATGTGCTGATGGCGATGCACCGCGTCCACGACCAGCACTGTTGTCTCTAGACACAGAGCCTGCTTGCCCTCTTTTATTGGCTCCTGACTGTCTGCCTCTCCTTGTTTGCCTTCCAGACATTCTAATGGCCTGCAGGGAGATGGGAAAACCAGCAATAAGGCCTAGCTTCAGGAGTATATTTTGCAGGAATCACACTACGCCTGCTGTAAGTGCTGCAAATGCCTGTTGGTGTAACACACTAGGAAAACACAGCAATAAGGCCTAGCTTCAGGAGTATATTTTGCAGGAATCATACTATGCCTGCTGTAAGTGCTCCAAATGCCTGTTGGTGTAACACACCAGGAAAACACAGCAATACGGGCTAACTTCAGGTGTATAATGTGCAGGAGGCACACTCCGCCCGCTGTAAGTGCTGCAAATGCCTGTTGGTGTAACACACCAGGAAAACACAGCAATACGGGCTAACTTCAGGTGTATAATGTGCAGGAGGTACACTCCACCCGCTGTAAGTGCTGCAAATGCCTGTTAGTGTAACATACCAGGAAAACACAGCAATAAGGGCTAGCTTCAGGTGTATACTGTGCAGGAGGCTTAGCAACAATGACACTGACACTGTCCCCTGCCTATCCTTCTCTCTCCCTGCACACAAGGTTTATCAAAGAATATGACACTTACACTCTCCCTGCCTATCCTTCTCTCTCCCTGCACACAAGGTTTAGTAAAGAATATGACACTGACACTCTCCCTGCCTATCCTTCTCTCTCCCTGCACACAAGAATAGCACAAAGAATATCAACACTGTCCCTGCCTATCCTTCTCTTTCCCTGCGCCAGAACACACTACACAAGGCCGCCGCACTGGCGGCCTTTTATAGTGTGGGGCGTGTGCTAAACCCCCTGAGCTATAATTGGCCACAGGCAACCTGCCTGTGGCCAATTATGGCTCTCCTAGCTGCCGGCGCTGTGATTGGCCAAGCATGCGGGGTCACAGTGCATGCTTGGCCAATCACAGCGCCGGGATTGCACTGCAATGGCGCAGTGTATTGTGGGCCGTTCGCGTCACTCGAATTTGGCGCGAACGCCCCAAATCGTTCGATGTTCGCCGAACGGTCGAACAGCCGATGTTCGAGTCGAACGTATGTTCGACTCGAACACCGAGCTCATCCCTACTCCACAGACAGTCAGGAAAACAAACCAAAAATCCTTGCTGCTTGTTTATATAAATCTCTGGACAGCGGTACATACATTTCTTTTTAGTTTTTATTTTGGTTGTACTTTTACAGAATATGCTACTTCTTTGACAATTTAGAATGAATTGAGAATGTAACACAGCATCCTTTTGGCAAAAAATTTGCCTATTAAGTTGCATTTTAAAAAAACAACTCTCCCTCCAGAATGTATTTACTTTTCTTTTTTTCTTTTGCTTTGGTACATGTCCCCCATGGCACCATGGCAGTGTCCCGCTACCCTCTCCCTTTTCAGCAAAAGCTTACAAATTGACCCTGAAAAAGGCCAAAAAAAAAAAAAAAAAAGATTTGTCTCCCATAGACTTTAAGAGAATTCATCAATATGTTAAACATTTGTGGATTGCGCTCATTACTAACTGTCACCTACCAATGGTGCTAGTTTGTGAATCCTAAAGCATACTTGTGATGTATATAGCAAAGTAGTCATTAGCAGACCATGGAATAAATATTGCATCTGAGTTGCTGGGAATTCATGGTTAACTGTCCATGCCAGACTGAATCCTGAATTCAAATAAAAAGTGGATGCTAATTGAATGTGACCCTTCATGTCTGGTATGAATTTTAAGGGTGTAGATCAGGGGTAGGCAACTTCAGCCCTCCAGCTGTTTTGAAACTACAAGTCCCATGAGATATTGCAAGACCCTGACAATCACAGGCATGACTCCCAGAGGCAGAGGCATGATGGGATTTGTAGTTTCACCAGCAAAAAAAGAAAAAGCAAGGTATAGAATTTGGGGGGCCCCACACTTTGTTTTTTTTTCATGTGTGGCACGTCTACTGTATATTAGAACCTAGAATACAAGTCTGTTGTAGATGAAGGGAATACCTGGCTGTTTGTTTGACAAAGTCGGTAAGTATTTAGTCCATTTTTTTGTAAGCAGAAGAGAAGGATTTTGGTGTATAGAATTCCAGGCAGTTAAATACTGAGGTGGTTATCTTCTGAAGAGTATTATCATGAATAGGATTTCACAAAAGGGATGCACTGAGCTTTATTATTACAGAACCACAATGAGCTGTAATTGCATGCCTTACAGAGAGATGTTTTAAAAAGAAATCTTACTGGGGAGGTTGACATTTTCAATTCCCAGAATGTGAAGAAGAGAGTATTACATAAGAAAGCTCTTTAATACCACTGGTAGACCACCATTTAGACTCTGGGTGACTGTGCAGTTCTATCAATTTGGGATTATCTCACAGTGGGGCTCTTGGTGACAGATAGGATTGAGTCTTTGATAGTAATTCCTCATATTTTATTCAGGAGATAGATATCTGTACACAATAAATGTTAATACTATACCTTACAAAATAAACTATTATAATTAGTATTTTTATTATTTTCACAGACCTCAGGCAGGTCACTTCAGCCCAATGGTCAGTGGCTTAAAGCAGTAGTAAAGTGCAGTTAAAGAAAAACTTCCCCTGCAAGGCAATGTCATAATGTGCTAGTATGCATGGCATACTAGCACATTATGAGAGACTTACCTTAAAATGAAGCCCTCCAGTGCCGCACTGTCAACGCTGAAAGGGTTTCCATCTTCACCCGGTCTTTCTTCCGGGTTCATGTCCTCCGGCTACATGAGTGGCCAGGGTGATGTCACTCCCGTGCATGCGCGTGGGAGCCACTGTTTACAGCACGGGCTCTGAAGGACCTTCCACCACCAGTAAGTAGTTATAGGAAGAGTGCCTTTATAGTGCAGTTTAAGTAGAGGAATATGCAGCTAGCACACTTCTCCCATGTAAGGAGTGAGTATGCCCCATGGTTTTGAGAAGTGGGATTTATCTTTCATTCTATGATTAGTGTAGGACCCACTGAAAATGCAGTACTTTGACACAGTAGTGGGCTTAAGCAGGGTATGGCCATATTTACTTTTGTGCATGTGTGCGCTATTCTTTATGGTTCAATTTGTATATTGATCTTTATAGCAGCACCAACCTTAGAAATGTATGTTTTGGGTGTGCCCCCCAACCCATTGTGTGTCTGAAGGACCTTCAGAGCACATGGATGCCACCGGCTGCATGCAGTGTGAATATTTCCTAAACAGTGCAAGTTTAACCACTTCAGCTCTGGAAGGTTTTACCCCTTCATGACCAGGTCATTTTTTTGCGATACGGTACGGCGTTACTTTAACCACTTCCCACCCAGTCAATAGCATATTGACGTCCGGGAAGTGGTTCTGTTATCCACACTGGACGTCATATGACGTCCTGCAGGATAACAGCCGCCCCGCGCTTGGGGGGCATGCATCGCGGCGATCGGTGGAGCGGTGTGTCAGTCTGACACACCGCTGCACTGATCTCGGTAAACAGCCTCCGGCGGAGGCTTTTTACCACGTGATCAGCCGTGTCCAATCACGGCTGATCACGATGTAAACAGGAAGAGCCGTTGATCGGCTCTTCCTCACTCGCGTCTGACAGACGCGAGTAGAGGAGAGCCGATCGGCGGCTCTCCTGACGGGGGGTTCACGCTGATTGTTTATCAGCGCAGCCCCCCCTCGGATACCCACACTGGACCACCAGGGAAGCCCCCCAGGACCATCAGGGAAGCCCCAAGCATGTGGATGGCCAGGTAAGTCCCCCATGGCCATCCACATGCACAAATACATAAAAAATATATGCCAATCAGTGCCCACAAAAGGGCACTGACTGGCACAACCAAAATGTATGATGCCCAGCAATGCCAGCCACCAGTGTCATCAGTGCCACCTACCAGTGTCCATCAGTGCCACCTATCGGTGCCCATCCGTGCCCAAAGTGCCCACCTGTCAGTGCCCGTCCGTGCCACCTATCAGTGCCACCCATAAGTATCCATCAGTGCTGCCAATAAGTGCCCATCAGTGCTGCCTATGAGTGCCCATCAGTGCCGCCTATGAGTGCCGCCTATGAGTGCCCATCCGTGCCGCATACCAGTGCCACATATCAGTGCCCATCAGTGCCGCCTATCAGTGCCCAACAGTGCCGCCTATCAATGCCTATCATCAGTGCCACCTCATCGGTGCCACCTCATCGGTGCCCATCAGTGTCGCCTTATCAGTGCCCGTTAGTGCCGCCTTATCAGTGCCCGTCATTGAAGTAGAAAAGGTACTTATTTACAAAAAAAATTAACAGAAACAAAGAAAAACTTATTTTTTTTCACAATTTTCGCTCTTTTTTATTTGTTATGCAAAAAATAAAAATCGCAGAGGCGATCAAATACCACCGAAAGAGAGCTCTATTTGTGGGAACAAAATGATAAAAAAATTGTTTGGGTACAGTGTTGCATGACCGCACAATTGTCATTCAAATTGCGACAGCGCTGAAAGCTCACAATTGGCTTGGGCAGGAAGATGTATAAGTGCATGGTATTGAAGTGGTTAACTGACAATAGCGCGGTCGAGTGGCGCTGTACCCAAATAAAATTGATGTCCATCTTTTCCCACAAATAGAGATTTCTTTTAGTGGTATTTGCTCACCTATGCGGTTTTTATTTTTTGCGCTATAAACAAAAAAAGACCGACAATTTTGAAAAAACAATATTATTTACTTTTTGCTATAATAAATATCCCCCCAAAAAAAACGAATTCCTTCATCAGTGAAGGACAATATGTATTCTGCTACATATTTTTGGTAAACAAATCGCAATAAGCGTATATTGATTAGTTTGCGCAAAAGCTATAGCGTCTACAAAATAGGGGATAGATTTATGTCATTTTTACAATTTCTTCTTTTTTAACTAGTAATGGCGGTGATCAACGATTTTTAGCAGGACTGCGACATTGTGGCGGACAGATCGGACACTTTTGACACTTTTTTGGGACCAGTGACATTTATATAGCGATCAGTGTTGTAAAAATGCACTGATTACTGTATACTGTAAATGACACTGGCAGGGAAAGGAATAACACTAGGGGGCGATTAAGTGGTTAAGTGTGTCCTAGGGAGGTGTTTCAAACTGGGGGGAGTGTACTGACTGGAAGTACAGAAAGATCGCTGTTCCTGATTGCTATTATTATACAGGATTTATATAGCGCCAACAGTTTGCGCAGCGCTTTACAACATCAGGGAAGATAGTACAGTTACAATACAATTCAAAACAGGAGGGATCAGAGGGCCCTGCTCGTTAGAGCTTACAGTCTAGATTAGAAGATCACTAGAAACAGCCGATCTCTCTCTGCTTCCCTGTCAGAATGGGGATCTGCTTTGTTTACACTGGCAGATCCCCGTTCTGCTCTCTGTGGAGCAATCGTGGATGGCCGGCGCACATTGCGGCCGCCGGCCAGGTGCATCGGCTCTGGCACGGCGCCACGGGTGCGTGCCCACTGTATCTATTTCACAAAGCGCCCTACCGGTACGGCGATTTGCGCAATAGAGACGTTGGTTGTCAAGTGGTTAAGGGATATTCACAGTACCTACAGGAAAAATTTATTTAAACAAAGTGCAGCACTGAATGTGCAAATTCATATATTAAAGTCCAAAAGTGCTATAAAGTGCATAAGCAGTGGCGGAATTTTCAGGGTCACGACAGTCGCAGTTGCGACTGGGCCCTGTAATTCCGCCAAGTCCGGGGGCCCCGCAGCCCGTCCGTGTACTTTGCCGGCGCCGCCCACCTGACTGTCACTCACTGCGTGCTATACGTTCGGCCGCGGGGCCGCCGCTGACTGAAGACAGACACTGAGATAATGCAAGAGAGCAGGGCAGCTGAGGCAGCACTCCACTCACTGACTGGGATTGTGGACCGCCTCCGCCCCCGCCTCCGCCTATCCAGAGACACAGAGATGTAGGGAGGCGGGGCGGACTCTGAAAAATGAGAGAAGGCGGGGAGAAGCTTTCCCCTCTATGGCAGCATGGAGTACCTTCCCGGAGTCTACCCAGGCAGCATGAGGCAAGGCAGAGTGGCGAATTTTTCATCCTGGCGCCTGGCGGGAGAAGACACACACAGTGACATCTGTCAGAGTGACCCACAGGACGGAATTCCCGGGGGAATCGATTGATTGACGGTAAGTCAATCAAGTGACAGAGCTCACCTCAGCAATCAATGCCAACCTTCACCACCTGTGTCTCGTCTTACTGATCCCATCCCCCCCACCACTGATCTCATCATCCCTATCCCCCCCCCATTACTTCTACAACAGAGGTGATGGGGGGATAGGGATGAGATCAGTGGTGGGGGGGATGGGATCAGTAAGGAGGCACAGGTGGTGGTGGGAGAGGATGGCACCACCACTGCCACCCCCCTCAAGTACCACCGCAGTCACCCCCCCTCAAGTACCACCGCAGTCACCCCCCCTCAAGTACCACCGCAGTCACCCCCCCTCAAGTACCACCGCAGCCACCCCCCCTCAAGTACCACCGCAGCCACCCCCCCTCAAGTACCACCGCAGCCACCCCCCTCAAGTACCACCGCAGCAACCCCCCTCAAGTACCACCGCAGCCACCCCCCCTCAAGTACCACCGCAGCCACCCCCCCTCAAGTACCACCGCAGCCACCCCCCCTCAAGTACCACCGCAGCAACCCCCCTCAAGTACCACCGCAGCAACCCCCCCTCAAGTACCACCGCAGCAACCCCCCCTCAAGTACCACCGCAGCCACCCCCCCTCAAGTACCACCGCAGCCACCCCCCCTCAAGTACCACCGCAGCCACCCCCCCTCAAGTACCACCACAGCCACCCCCTCGAATACCACCGCAGCCACCCCCCCTCAAGTGCCACCACTACCACCCCCCCTCAAGTACCACCGCTAGTACTTGAGGGGGGGTGGTAGCGGTGGTACTTGAGGGGGGGTGGTAGCGGTGGTACTTGAGGGGGGGTGGCTGCGGTGGTACTTGAGGGAGGTGGCAGTGGTGATGCCATCCTCTCCCACCACCACCACCTGTGCCTCCTTACCGATCCCATCCCCCCCACCACTGATCTCATCCCTATCCCCCCACATTACTTCTACAACAGAGGTGATGGGGGGATAGGGATGGGATCAGTAAGAGGCACAGGTGGTGGTGGGAGAGGATGGCACCACCACTGCCACCGCAGCCACCCCCCCTTAAGTACAACCGCTGCCACCCCCCCCTCAACACTAGCACTTCACTGATCCCATCTAGGGTTGCCACCTGTCCGGGATTCACCCGGACAGTACGGGTTTTGAAACATGTGCCCGGGTCTCTGCCCGCCTGAGACCCAGGAATATTATTAAGACCCGCCAGTTGCTCCCTGAGTCCCTGTGCCTGTGCTGAAGCTGTGCCACCACCGCCGTGTGCGCCTCGAGTTCGGTCCGCTTTATTCTGCAACTGCTGCCTTCCTATCTACCCCCCCCCCCCCGCATTGTCGGTTCACCTCCGTCCGCTCTGTGTGCTGCAGATGGGACACAGAGGCAGAGACGGAGCCTCCATGTTGCCGGTGACTCTCCTCTGGTTTTGCCCCCCCCCCCCATACACTACCATACAGTTCTGCCATCCCCCTCCCATACACCATCCATCCATCCAGTTTTCCCTGTCCTCCTCATACACACATTTATCATCCCCTCCATACACCATCCTTATATACAGTCCCCCCCATATATATATATAGTTCTCCCCCCCATACACCATCCTTATATACAGTCCCCCCCATATATATATATATAGTTCTCCCCCCCATACACCATCCTTGTATACAGTCCCCCCATATATATATATATAGTTCCCCCCCCATACACCATCCATATATACAGCCCCCCCATATATACAGTTCTCTCCCCCCCCATACACCATCCATATATATAGCCCCCCCCATATATACAGTTCTCACCCCCATACACCATCCATATATACAGTCCCCCCATATATACAGTTCTCTCCCCCCTATACACTATCCATATATACAGTCTCCCCCATATATAGTTCTCTCCCCCCCATACACCATCCATATATATAGTCCCCCCCCCATATATACAGTTCTCTCCCCCCCCCATACACCATCCATATATACAGTCCCCCCATATATACAGTTCTCCTTCCCCCATACACCATCCATATATACAGCCCCCCATATACATATATATAGTTCTCCCTCCCATACACCATCCATTTATACAGTCCCCCCCCCCATATATACAGTTCTCTCCCCCCCATACACCATCCATATATACAGTCCCCCATATACACAGTTCTCTCTCCCCCCCCATACACCATCCATATATACAGTCCCCCCATACACCATCCATATATACAGTCCCCCCCATATATACAGTTCTCCCCCCCCCATACACCATCCATATATACAGTCCCTCCATATATACAGTTCTCTCCCCCCCATACACCATCCATATATACAGTCCCCCATATATACAATTCTCTCTCCCCCCCATACACCATCCATATATACAGCCCCCCCATATACATATATATAGTTCTCCCCCCCATACACCATCCATATATATAGTCCCCCCATATATACAGTTCTCTCCCCCCCCCATACACCATCCATATATACAGTCCCCCCATATATACAGTTCTCTCCCCCCCCTATACACCATCCATATATACAGCCCCCCCCATACACCATCCATATATACAGTTCTCACCGGGTGACACCGTCCTCTGCCCTACTGACACCGTCCACTGCCCTACTGACACCGTCCACTGCCCTACTGGCTGACAGTGTCCACTTTTAAGGTAGACTAGTTTCATATTTTAACTGACATAACCCAAAAGGTGTCCTAGGTATTTTACAATCCTATAGCGTGTAGTACAAAAAAATTGCCGCGCACCGCGAAAGTGTTCGGGTTTGGCTTGAAGAAAAGGTGGCAACCCTGATCCCATCCCTCCTCCCCACCAGCACTGTTACTGATCCCATTCCCTCAAGTACCACCGCAGCCACCCCCCCCCCTCAAGTACCACCGCAGCCACCCCCTCAAGTACCACCGCAGCCACCCCCCCTCAAGTGCCACCACTACCACCCCCCCTCAAGTACCACCGCTAGTACTTGAGGGGGGGTGGTAGCGGTGGTACTTGAGGGGGGGTGGTAGCGGTGGTACTTGAGGGGGGGTGGCTGCGGTGGTACTTGAGGGAGGTGGCAGTGGTGATGCCATCCTCTCCCACCACCACCACCTGTGCCTCCTTACCGATCCCATCCCCCCCACCACTGATCTCATCCCTATCCCCCCACATTACTTCTACAACAGAGGTGATGGGGGGATAGGGATGGGATCAGTAAGAGGCACAGGTGGTGGTGGGAGAGGATGGCACCACCACTGCCACCGCAGCCACCCCCCCTTAAGTACAACCACTGCCACCCCCCCCTCAACACTAGCACTTCACTGATCCCATCTAGGGTTGCCACCTGTCCGGGATTCACCCGGACAGTACGGGTTTTGAAACATGTGCCCGGGTCTCTGCCCGCCTGAGACCCAGGAATATTATTCAGACCCGCCAGTTGCTCCCTGAGTCCCTGTGCCTGTGCTGAAGCTGTGCCACCACCGCCGTGTGCGCCTCGAGTTCGGTCCGCTTTATTCTGCAACTGCTGCCTTCCTATCTACCCCCCCCCCCCGCATTGTCGGTTCACCTCCGTCCGCTCTGTGTGCTGCAGATGGGACACAGAGGCAGAGACGGAGCCTCCATGTTGCCGGTGACTCTCCTCTGGTTTTGCCGCCCCCCCCCCCCCATACACTACCATACAGTTCTGCCATCCCCCTCCCATACACCATCCATCCATCCAGTTTTCCCTGTCCTCCTCATATACACATTTATCATCCCCTCCATACACCATCCTTATATACAGTCCCCCCATATATATATATAGTTCTCCCCCCCCATACACCATCCTTATATACAGTCCCCCCATATATATATATAGTTCTCCCCCCCATACACCATCCTTATATACAGTCCCCCCATATATATATATAGTTCCCCCCCATACACCATCCATATATACAGCCCCCCCATATATACAGTTCTCTCCCCCCCATACACCATCCATATATATAGTCCCCCCCATATATACAGTTCTCACCCCCATACACCATCCATATATACAGTCCCCCCATATATACAGTTCTCTCCCCCCTATACACTATCCATATATACAGTCTCCCCCATATATAGTTCTCTCCCCCCCATACACCATCCATATATATAGTCCCCCCCATATATACAGTTCTCTCCCCCCCCCATACACCATCCATATATACAGTCCCCCATATATACAGTTCTCCTTCCCCCATACACCATCCATATATACAGCCCCCCCATATACATATATATAGTTCTCCCTCCCATACACCATCCATTTATACAGTCCCCCCCCCATATATACAGTTCTCTCTCCCCCCCATACACCATCCATATATACAGTCCCCCATATACACAGTTCTCTCTCCCCCCCATACACCATCCATATATACAGTCCCCCCCATACACCATCCATATATACAGTCCCCCCCATATATACAGTTCTCCCCCCCCATACACCATCCATATATACAGTCCCCCCATATATACAGTTCTCTCCCCCCCATACACCATCCATATATACAGTCCCCCATATATACAATTCTCTCTCCCCCCCATACACCATCCATATATACAGCCCCCCCATATACATATATATAGTTCTCCCCCCCATACACCATCCATATATATATAGTCCCCCCATATATACAGTTCTCTCCCCCCCCATACACCATCCATATATACAGTCCCCCCATATATACAGTTCTCTCCCCCCCTATACACCATCCATATATACAGCCCCCCCTGTATATACAATTCTCCCCCCCCCCATACACCATCCATATATACAGTTCTCACCGGGTGACACCGTCCTCTGCCCTACTGACACCGTCCACTGCCCTACTGACACCGTCCACTGCCCTACTGGCTGACAGTGTCCACTTTTAAGGTAGACTAGTTTCATATTTTAACTGACATTTCTTTTATTAATTGAATCATATTTTATGGGTACACTAATGCTTTTTTTTTATTATTTAACCATGCCTATTCAGGCCCCCCCCCTCCACTGTTAATGCAATTTGGCCACAGCCACTGTTCATTGTAGCACACCTCATTACTACTCTCTTTGGGTAACCCAAAAGGTGTCCTAGGTATTTTACAATCCTATAGCGTGTAGTACAAAAAAATTGCCGCGCACCGCGAAAGTGTTCGGGTTTGGCTTGAAGAAAAGGTGGCAACCCTGATCCCATCCCTCCTCCCCACCAGCACTGTTACTGATCCCATTCCCCAGGTCAGATTTAATTGATCCTATGATTGCTTCATAGGATCAGCAACTGATGTATTGCTTCATTTATGTGAAATCCCAGGTGATATGGCCAGTCCCTCTTTGTTGTACAGTGTAAAAAAATTAAGTATTAAGCTTTTCGGTGGGGGGGGGGGGGGCCCTTCATGATTTCTTGCACCGGGGCCCTGAAGTCTCTAGTTACGCCACTGTGCATAAGTCAATATGATCAATATATTCCAAAGTTGTCAAAATAAAAGTCCATTTAGGAAAAAAGAGTCCCAAGGATCCACTGAGGATAAAGGATCCGTGTGGAAAGTTTGAAATAAAGGAGTCACCAGCGTGTTACCCTCCACATAAAACAATTGAAGGCTTACCAGAGAGCCAGCGACCACCCTTACTCAGGGGGCCATACAGCACTTATTGGAACTCAGATCCACTCAATAGGAGCCTGTACGTCATGTGCGTCCTCTAGGATAGCCACGAGCGGTATGCAATGGAGAACTCCCGAACACATCAGGAAACAACTCCCGGAAACACTCTGTAATGATCAAAAACGGCAATAAAAGGCAAGTATGTACATCATATCTAGGTGAGTGGTTATATATGCAAAAGAATTTGCAGATATATAGGGGGCGCTGATAACCAATATTGTACACTACATTAGTGATAATAGAAAATAAATAAAAATTAATATAAAATTAAATATATAGACATATATAAACACCAGCCTGCCTGTAAAAACTGCACTGGCTGGTTGGGCTGAACAGCCACAGAAACAACCTTGGTGCAATGCACTGATAGATAGTTGACCCAACAACACACCATCAAATATACAAAATCAAACCAATAATGTTGACCCAGTTATTAGTGGTTAATAAAACAAATAATCAAACATTCAGTGCCTGTGATAGTAACTAAATGTCCCAATGATATATTAGGGGAACTATAAAAGCAGTAGTCCATAAATTGAAGGAAGTGAAGAAAACTCTTGAACATCAACGTGATCCAACGGACAAATTGATTGAAGTGACACCTTCACCAACTTAATATAAATCACCCGATAGTGCTCATAGTGAATGTAGCAGCTTACCAGAAATAATGGACTCTTTTAATTAAAAAGGAGTCGTATGCGCTTTTGCAAGTTCCACTTGCTCATATGGATTGAGGTGTCACTGACCGGATCATAGAAATCCCTGCCTCCTGGAGGCTCGGATGGAGATATACAAAATACAAAAGGAAATGGAGCGGACAATAGTGAAATCCCATTTAATAAAATATAAGTTTAAAACATGACAGCCAAATGCCCTCTTACTTGAGTAGTGCCTTCGACCCGGCACTGAGGCTGGAAAGCATGTACTAGTGGGGCTAGTGACCCGAGTGGAGCCAGACCGGCGTGCGTTCCAACTGCTACAGAAGGAGAGCCAGCGGGACCGGAAGTGTCGTCAGAGCGTAACCTCGCGTCGCCTCAACAGCTGTTTCATATTGCACGTCCTCAGGAAGCGTGCTAGGCTACGTACGTCTGGCTTAATATACGGTTGTCAATCACAAAATTGGAGGAGGAGTAAAGAAGCCTAGTTCCAGCCTCAATGCCGTCTCTCAGCACACCACAAACAAATCACTTTATTGGTCCAAAAGAATACCAATAATACATATAAAAAGCTTTACAATATCCTACCTATTCATATCATTGCAGGATAACAAAAGCTGTGTGACTAAAGCCCTAGCCAACCATTAACGTTGTCGGGGCGTACAGTCGCACTACAGCCAAACAGCATAAATATGCCCACTTTAATAAAATATGCATTACATATAACAAATATTAAAAATTAATTAATCATGCTATAAATCAATATCCGTAATGTATATGTTAAAGCAGGGTTCCCCAACCCCCGGTCCGCGGCCCACTGCCGGGCCGTGGCCTATTTGCAGATGGGCCGCGAAGGCTGCACTGTGTGAGGTGCGGCAGCGGGCAAGAAGAGAGATGACATCTCTCACCGCCCGCCCGGATCACGGCACTTCCGCCCACACAGCGGGGCTCCTACTGCGGTGAGGCGCGGGAGCAGAGAGATGAGATCATCTCTCGCCGCCCGCCTGGAACGCGGCACTTCCGCCCACACAGCGGGGCTCCTATACTGCGGTGAGGCGCGGGAGCAGAGAGATGAGATCATCTCTCGGCGCCCGCCCATAACGCGGCACTTCCGCCCACACAGCGGGGCTGCTATACTGCAGCGAGGCGCGGGAGCAGAGAGAGAATCTCTCACCGCCCGCCCCGCATTACCGCTGTTCTCCCTCACCTGCCTGTGCTGCCACCACGGCAGGTGACAAAAAAATCTACTGGCAGGTGGCAAACCACCTCTGGTGGCAGGTGGCAATCCACACCAGGTGGCAGGTGACGTGGCAATCCACACCTGGTGGCAGGTGACGTGGCAATCCACACCTGGTGGCAGGTGACGTGGCAATCCACACCTGGTGGCAGGTGACGTGGCAGGCGACGTGGCAATCCGCACCTGGTGGCAGGCGACGTGGCAATCCGCACCTGGTGGCAGGCGACATGGCAGGCGACGTGACAATCCGCACCTGGTGGCAGGTGACGTGGCAGGCGACGTGGCAATCTGCACCTGGTGGCAGGCGACGTGGCAATCCGCACCTGGTGGCAGGTGACGTGGCAGGCGACGTGGCAATCCGCACCTGGTGGCAGGCGACGTGGCAATCCGCACCTGGTGGCAGGTGACATGGCAATCCACACCTGGTGGCAGGTGACGTGGCAAGCGACAATCCACATCTGGTGGCAGGCGAGGTGGCAAGCGACAATCCACATCTGGTGGCAGGCGAGGTGGCAAGCGACAATCCACATCTGGTGGCAGGCGACGTGGCAATCCACATCTGGTGGCAGGCGACGTGGCAATCCACACCTGGTGGCAGGTGACGTGGCAATCCACACCTGGTGGCAGGTGACGTGGCAAGCAACAATCCACACCTGGTGGAAGGCGACGTGGCAAGTGACAAACCGCATCTGGTGGCAGATTCTGCATTATGGTGAGTTTGAACTATTTCATTTTATATTACAATGCAATGACAGAAATAATGCGCTTCAATCATCCCAACACCATATCAGCCATTGTTCTGTGATGATTGAGGCGCTAACACCAGCCATTTCCCCGACAAACTGCCCGCGAAAAGCTACATAACAACCCAACCCCCCCCCCCCGGGCCTTGGCACGATTCTATTACACAACGCCGGTCCTCGGTGCCAAAAAGGTTGGGGACCACTGTGTTAAAGGATAAAAATTTCTCTATAAAAACTAATGGTAACTGAACATAAAAATATATGATGAACAATGCACCTGATCATTAACCCTTAGTAGTTCTATTTTTGATAGTGGAAAATTTTAAATAATTATTCATTAGTAAGGAAACAATTTAAATCCAAGTCTATATTGAGGCCCTGTGGCTGCATCGTGGACAATCTGTACAGCCACTGGGTCTCATTCTGAGCAATGGCTTTTTTGAGATCTGTCCCTCTCCAGTTGTATATGGCTCTATCAATGCCATAAAATACAAGCTGGCGAGGATCCCTGTTATGATATTGAAGAAAATGGCGCGATACGCTATGATTAGGAAAGCCCTTAGTGATATTTGCTGTGAAAATCTTTCTGTGAGAACTGCAGCCTGAGTATCATAGTCGGTCACCTCAGCACAATTACGTTGAATGCGCATGTACTGGCCCTTAGACCCCCAATGGCTTGGGGCCATACCTAAGGGCCAGTACATGCGCATTCGACATAATTGTGCTGAGGTGACCGACTATGATACTCAGGCTGCAGTTCTCACAGAAAGATTTTGTGAGAAGGGGTATGGCAACGGTGAGCTTATCCAGGCTAAAAACCAGGTGGCAGTTATGGATAGGCATTCTCTTTTAGAGTCCAAGAAGAAAAAATCACCATCATTTGGGGAATTGCCCTTTATCACAGGGTTTAATAGGCAATATAAAAGTATTGAGAAGATTTTTAAAAAGTTCTGGCCTATTCTTCGTAAAGATAGGGATTTGGCATTGTGAATACCTCAGAAGCCTAAATTCATCTATAGAAAAGCACCTGGTCTGAGAAACATCATTGCACCCAATGTTCCAGACCCTCCTGAAAAACCCCTCACATTTTTGGACAGCTCTGGATTTCACTACTGTACCAGATGTAAGGCCTGTCGCACTACCATCCGACGTACCAAGAAATTAACCAAATTTAAATCTTTGGTAACGCAAGAAGAATTTGAAATTAAATCTCTGATCACATGCTACTCCAAACATGTGACCTATGTTTTGGAGTGCCCTTGCTCTCTTCAATATGTGGGGCGCACTACAAGAGAGCTTAGGGTTAGGATTAATGAACATATAGCAAATATCACTAAGGGCTTTCCTAATCATAGCGTATCGCGCCATTTTCTTCAATATCATAACAGGGATCCTCGCCAGCTGATATTTTATGGCTTTGATAGAGCCATATACAACTGGAGAGGGACAGATCTCAAAAAAGCCATTGCTCAGAATGAGACCCAGTGGCTGTACAGATTGTCCACGATGCAGCCACAGGGCCTCAATATAGACTTGGATTTAAATTGTTTCCTTACTAATGAATAATTATTTAAAATTTTCCACTATCAAAAATAGAACTACTAAGGGTTAATGATCAGGTGCATTGTTCATCATATATTTTTATGTTCAGTTACCATTAGTTTTTATAGAGAAATTTTTATCCTTTAACATATACATTACGGATATTGATTTATAGCATGATTAATTAATTTTTAATATTTGTTATATGTAATGCATATTTTATTAAAGTGGGCATATTTATGCTGTTTGGCTGTAGTGCGACTGTACGCCCCGACAACGTTAATGGTTGGCTAGGGCTTTAGTCACACAGCTTTTGTTATCCTGCAATGATATGAATAGGTAGGATATTGTAAAGCTTTTTATATGTATTATTGGTATTCTTTTGGACCAATAAAGTGATTGGTTTGTGGTGTGCTGAGAGACGGCATTGAGGCTGGAACTAGGCTTCTTTACTCCTCCTCCAATTTTGTGATTGACAACCGTATATTAAGCCAGACGTACATAGCCTAGCACGCTTCCTGAGGACGTGCAATACGAAACAGCTGTTGAGGCGACGCGAGGTTACGCTCTGACGACACTTCCGGTCCCGCTGGCTCTCCTTCTGTAGCAGTTGGAACGCACGCCGGTCCGGCTCCACTCGGGTCACTAGCCCCACTAGTACATGCTTTCCAGCCTCAGTGCCGGGTCGAAGGCACTACTCAAGTAAGAGGGCATTTGGCTGTCTTGTTTTAAACTTATATTTTATTAAATGGGATTTCACTATTGTCCGCTCTATTTCCTTTTGTATTTTGTATATCTCCATCCGAGCCTCCAGGAGGCAGGGATTTCTATGATCCGGTCAGTGACATCTCAATCCATATGAGCAAGTGGAACTTGCAAAAGCGCATACGACTCCTTTTTAATTAAAAGAGTCCATTATTTCTGGTAAGCTGCTACATTCACTATGAGCACTATCGGGTGATTTATATTAAGTTGGTGAAGGTGTCACTTCAATCAATTTGTCCGTTGGATCACGTTGATGTTCAATAGTTTTCTTCACTTCCTTCAATTCATGGACTACTGCTTTTATAGTTCACCTAATATATCATTGGGACATTTAGTTACTATCACAGGCACTGAATGTTTGATTATTTGTTTTATTAACCACTAATAACTGGGTCAACATTATTGGTTTGATTTTGTATATTTGATGGTGTGTTGTTGGGTCAACTATCTATCAGTGCATTGCACCGAGGTTGTTTCTGTGGCTGTTCAGCCCAACCAGCCAGTGCAGTTTTTACAGGCAGGCTGGTGTTTATATATGTCTATATATTTAATTTTATATTAATTTTTATTTATTTTCTATTATCACTAATGTAGTGTACAATATTGGTTATCAGCGCCCCCTATATATCTGCAAATTCTTTTGCATATATAACCACTCACATTTATTGTTTCATTCTTTGAAATTTTGGGGTATAGCAGCTTATTCAGATTATATAATTGTTTATTAGGCGCGAGATTACATATCTATACATCATATCTAGGGCTGATCAGTTTCTTTTGAGTAAAATGGCCGAACTCCGGTCGTGCATGCACAGTGGTGTGTGTGTAACTCCGACGCTTTTCGTCATACGTGACGTCATCAGGGGCAAGCACAAACTTTATATCTGTTCGTCGAGAGACGAGGAAGCATGATAATTGGGTGGACAGGATAATATGCTAACATCATTCATCAAGTCCACGTCAGTCAATCTAGATATATGACAAATCCAACACCTCACTCAACAGCACCATCTTGTGGGCATTGGTGAGTAAGCATGTAAAATAAAATAAAAAGGGAAATATAAAGGAATATAAAAAATTGAAAAAAATAAATTAGAAGTGGTATAGGAAGAATAAATATGACATGATTCCTTGCCATCCCAACTTCCAACACAAAATGACCATAATGTTTGCTGCCTGCAATGAATGCCATCCAGGACTTTTGAGGCTCCCAGATTAATGTTTTTCGTCAGATTAGCATGTAAGCATATTATTGTCTTTCAATATGGTTAAAATCACATAGCAGTACAAATACTTATGTGGAAAAATACAATATTTGTATGGACCAATCAGAGGTCTGGATCATACATATAAATAATAAAACCGTCTAATAACAATAATACTAAAAATAAAATAAAATCCGTCCCAGATTGTCCAAGAAATAGTGTAGCAGCGCTCTTGTCATAAATGACAAGCTTCTTTAAGTGTCTCTATACACATAAAGGTATGAATAATAGCAGATGAAGAACTGCAGACAGCCTGATCCTTATTAGTGCAGCGATACAGGGAAACTTCATCCGTGAGATGTTGTAGAAAAAATCCCCTTTTGGGGATGCACTCACCACAAAATAGATAAAGATGTGCCTTGTCAGCAAACACAGGATCACTCTCTCCTTCTCTCAGCTATTCCACCGGATCACAGTGTTGGTACGCTCAAGGGTACAGATGTAGAAAGGAAACAAAGGTGGCCGATAGTGTAATATTGTATGCACAATTTATTCCCAAAAAAATTCCCTTACAAGTTAATACGTACACAATGGTTATACAAATGAGGCACATATGGTGCTAACAGCTTGGCAGCACAGTACACCTAAGACCCCAGTAGATGGAGATACACGCTATCGCTGACAGCGTGTATTGGTTACCACTTCCTGGATCCTGGATTCGGTGGGGCGCAAGCGGCACTTCCGGTACGGCCAAACGAGACCACGACCCTGACGCGTTTCATCACTTCCGGACTTCGTCTGAGGGCGTGGTCTCGTGGCGCAAGTACCGGATGTTTATAGTGGAAGTACGAGCACATCCCCCACCGCTATGACCAAACACAGCGGTCGGGATGTCAGGCGCCCTGTTACCGTGTTGTGTCGAATCTGCTTATAGGCTGACAATAAATCGACACAGAAAGTGGGCGGATTGACCCGTCAGTCGTATGGGAATTGCAAGGTGTCTGCAAACAACAACATCCTGCTTTAGTCACACACCGGCCATATTTCACAACTGATAGGTAGCAGCAAAGTACAGAGGAAACATAAACATTAGGCACACTGATAAAATATGAATAAAATGCCAAAAAATATTAAAATATTAAAACACCAATATACTAAAATATTAAAATGTTAATATATCAATACATCAAAACATCAATATAATAAAATCACAATAAAAATCATTGTCAATATACACACTCAAGCTATACCTACATATTCTGCACAAGTGGTTTAAAATATCGTTTGCATATAACAGCCACAGACTGGATCCATGGATCCGAGTAAATGCAGCGGTATGCTGTATAATTACTAATTGCACAATGTGATATATCGTCCACTGGCAAGTGACTCACCATTCATGGAACGATATTCAGTGTGTAATGTTTTTATTTTTTATGATTTTAAAACCCATATCATGCGGTTATATACATCAATACACATATATCCTGGTTATGTGTGCTTCTGATGGTTTAGTGATCAAAACCCAGCTGGTATCATAAAAACTAAATATATATACATATGGGATATATATATAAAATATAATCTAGAACTGTAATGGATACACATGATTATTTAGAACTATAAACTGTGTGTATAAAGAATAGACACAGAAAGGGCGGGGCATAGAAGAGAATGACCCATTATTAATGGCTCAACTATAAAGCCGTGTGATAGGTAACATCTACTCACGAGCTAATAAATGGGGGATAACAATATGGGAATTGGGGGTCCCCCGTGAATTAAGACTGTGCAAGATGTGTATGTAGACATATAAAATAAATATATTAATAACAGATATAAATCTGCACTGATATATTAACAATATTCAAAATCCACTAAAAGCTGATAAGACACAAACTTAGGGGAGGGGGTCGATTATGACTGAATAAAAAATATGAATAAATTACATAAAAACTATAAAAGTATGTAAATTCATATATGTGTTTAAGGGAGAACTACCGAGGAGGACTTCCGCATGGATGAATGGTAAGATAATATACTATTCGGACTTCAAGTGACGCTAATAAAACAGTTAATGTCGAGTTCAATATTGAGTCCTTTGGGGGTTAAAACATCGGTTAAATAAATCCACTGTGTTTCTCGTTTTGACAATTCTCGTACGAGATGTGAACCCCTCCAATGTTGTTCAAGATGTTCTACACCCCAGAACTCTAGCCCAGATGCATCTTGATTATGTTTTAATTTAAAATGTAGCGATACATTGTGGTCCTTGAACCCTATTTTGATATTATGTATATGTTCTGCTATTCTTACTCTTAGCATTCTTTTGGTTCGACCGATGTAAAGAAGGTTACAGGGACATTTAAGGGCATAGACTACATGTGTGCTATTGCACGTTATAAATTGCTTTATGTCAAACTGACAGTTATTAGAGGGTGATGTAAAATTTTCCAAGCCTCTAAGTGGTCTGGAGACTTCCCTGCAGGCCTTACATCTTCTGCAAGCAAAAAAGCCGTTCTGGTTCCAGAAAGTCGGTGGACAAGCAGGGGGATCAAGAACCTTTTTTACCACTTTGTCACCATAGTTCGTTGCTTTTCTATATATAAACTGTGGGGTGGTTGGTAGGACTGCGCCTAATTTCTTGTCCAGGAGAAGAACGTGCCAATGTTGGCTGAGAATAGATTCCACTTCTTTATATTGTGTGTGGAAATCTGAAATGAATCCCCACTCTTTTGTTCTACTCTGAGGTTGCGAATCCTGGAGGTTTTTCTCTTTGAGGCAGGTGTCTCTGGGGATTGCCCCCACATCAGTTACTAATTTGTCCAATTTTTTTGGGTCATATCCTCTTGCTGCAAACCTATTGGTTAAAATTTTGGATTGTGAGAAGAAGTTATGGTTTTCTGAGCAGTTCCGCTTCACTCTCATCAGTTGACCTTTTGGAATGTTTTTAAGCCACAGAGGATGATGGCCGCTTGAAGTTGGTAAATAACTGTTTCGGTCTGTTTGTTTAAAATACACCTTTGTTTCCAATTTATCGTTTTTTCTGTATACTGTCACGTCTAGAAAATTGATTTCTTCATGATGGAATTGCGAGGATAACTTAATATTGTTATTATTGTTGTTTAAAATGTTTAAAAAGTCCCGTAGTGAATCTGTTGATCCTGCCCAAATAAAAAACAGATCATCTATGTAGCGTTTGTAAAATAATAGTTCTCCTCTCATATCCTTAAAAATCTCTTTGTCTTCCCACTCTGCCATAAATAAGTTTGCAATACTTGGTGCAAACTTGGCCCCCATTGCAACGCCTTTTCGTTGGGAATAAAATACATCGGCATACCAGAAATAATTATGCGTCAGGCAGTAATCTAAAGCATGTCTGATAAAACATTTCTGGTTGTGTGGGAGGTCGTCTCTTTGGCTGAGTGCCCAATTGAGTGCCAAAAGGGCATCATCATGTTGGATGATGGAATAAAGTGATGAGACATCTGCTGTGACCAGTAGGACGTCATTTCTGCCATTTAAATCTATTTGTTTTATGCAGTTAAGGAAATTCTTTGTGTCTCTAAGGTACGAGCGTGTTCTTGTAACGCTTTTCTGCAAAAAGAAGTCCAGATATTGTCCTAATCTGGAAGAGATGGATCCAATACTATTAACAATAGGTCTAGCTGGAGGGTTAGTTGGGTCCTTATGCACCTTTGGTAAGGTGTATATTGTGGGGATTCTACTACTTGTAGGAATCAAAAAAGTGTGTTCTTTTGGAGATAGTACTCCAGAATTGGTACCAATGCCTACCAGGATTTCAAGTTGATCCCGATATGACCGAGTCGGGTCTTTGTTCAGTGTTATATACGTTTCTTTGTCAGATAACATTTCTGATAGCTGCTTGGTATAGAATTCCTTGGACAATATTACAACTCCTCCCCCTTTGTCAGCTGGTCTGATGATCACATCTTTTCTTTTCTCAAGCATCTCGATACCTTCTTCTATGTGTCGATAGTTGACTTCCTTTTTGGGTTTGATGTGTTCCAAATCTCGTATAACAAGTCCCTTGAAAACCTCCACCTGATGATTTGCATTGTTCAGGGGATTAAACAGGGATTTGTTCTTCAAACCACTGTTAATTGGTTTCTGTGGGTCTACAACTGCAGTGATTCCATTAGTCTCCTTTCCTAAGAAATATTTCTTTATATTCAATTTTCTGATATACTTGTGCACATCGATGTACACACTAAAACGATTAATTGTTTTTTTCATGCCGCACTTTAACCCCAAATTTAATCTTTATTTCTTTATGTGTCAATTCAACCGGGCTAAGGTTGAAAATACCTCCTAGTCCTCTTCGAGCCTTCTTTTTTTGGACTCGACGGCCTCCCCTGCAGCCCCTCGTTCCTCTGGTGATGGATGTCTGGGGGGGCGGGGGGCTTGTTGGTGATATTGTGCTAGATCTTTTTCCCATTGGGCATAGTGTGGTTGGTCCTTCCACATCTGATCTTTGTACGGTGGGTATGCTTGTGGTTTTCCTCTGCGTGATGGATATCCCCGACCTCTTCTTTGGCCTCCTCTCCCCCTTAATGGAAAAGGGCGCGGGGGTGGGGGTGCAAAATAATGGGTCATTCTCTTCTATGCCCCGCCCTTTCTGTGTCTATTCTTTATACACACAGTTTATAGTTCTAAATAATCATGTGTATCCATTACAGTTCTAGATTATATTTTATATATATATCCCATATGTATATATATTTAGTTTTTATGATACCAGCTGGGTTTTGATCACTAAACCATCAGAAGCACACATAACCAGGATATATGTGTATTGCGCTCCACCGAATCCAGGATCCAGGAAGTGGTAACCAATACACGCTGTCAGCGATAGCGTGTATCTCCATCTACTGGGGTCTTAGGTGTACTGTGCTGCCAAGCTGTTAGCACCATATGTGCCTCATTTGTATAACCATTGTGTACGTATTAACTTGTAAGGGAATTTTTTGGGGAATAAATTGTGCATACAATATTACACTATCGGCCACCTTTGTTTCCTTTCTACATCTGTACCCTTGAGCGTACCAACACTGTGATCCGGTGGAATAGCTGAGAGAAGGAGAGAGTGATCCTGTGTTTGCTGACAAGGCACATCTTTATCTATTTTGTGGTGAGTGCATCCCCAAAAGGGGATTTTTTCTACAACATCTCACGGATGAAGTTTCCCTGTATCGCTGCACTAATAAGGATCAGGCTGTCTGCAGTTCTTCATCTGCTATTATTCATACCTTTATGTGTATAGAGACACTTAAAGAAGCTTGTCATTTATGACAAGAGCGCTGCTACACTATTTCTTGGACAATCTGGGACGGATTTTATTTTATTTTTAGTATTATTGTTATTAGACGGTTTTATTATTTATATGTATGATCCAGACCTCTGATTGGTCCATACAAATATTGTATTTTTCCACATCTGTTTCTCATTTTTCAGCAGCTGCTCAGTACATAATAGACCCATTTCTATATTGTATTTACTCATTCATGTATTAGTATTATTTCCCTGCTCACAACTCACACCAATAATTGCTACATCTCCACAAGCGCTGAGCGGTGCTTACTTAGGTAGGGCCCAGTTTTCTCTAGCACCTTTTCATACATAAGTACAAATACTTAGTTACTGGTCTAATCCAGACTATTTAATATTATCTTTGCCATTTCTTTAGGCTAAATAATGGTTTATATCAGGGATATGCAATTAGCGGACCTCCAGCTGTTGCCAAACTACAAGTCCCATGAGGCATAGCGAGACACTGACAGCATCAAGCACGACACCCAGAGGCAGAGGCATGATGGGACTTGTAGTTTGGCAACAGCTGGAGGTCCGATAATTGCATATCCCTGGTTTATATGAAGGACTGCACATAAAGCATATCATATTCCCCGTTTTGACAATCCTATTTGACCTGTATGCCATTGCCATGGAAATGATTTGTGTCTGATGAGGTGCCCAGACGTCCCCTTTTCTGTGTTTTCTCCTTGAGTATCTCACAAGAAGACTCAGGAGGAACTTTTTTATGGGTTTCTATGTTTTCTCAGGTACTACCATAAAATATGCAATATACAAGATTTGATGCTGAATATTATATATTTAGAAAAAATTGTCTTTGATAACTTTGTATTTAAAATTTGTTTATACTTACCTATTAGATAAGAGAGTCCACATGTGTTAATGAAGAAGCCTGAACAGGCGAAACATGTAGAACAGCAAGCTTGTGACTCTTTATTTGGAGGAAATGTATTTTACTGTACCTCCTTTTTTTCCCTTTTTTCTGAAAATGTTGTTAAAATTGTAATAAAATATATTGTGAGGGGGTTAGCTCGGTAGCGGGTGTGTGTGACCCCCTGGATGGGCTCCCCACACAAAAACAGGCCCAGCAGACGGAGGTTGTGGTTTTCAAGATCAAAAGGTGCGGTTTATTTCTCTATTTACAGTGACAAAAACACAGCAAAGCAAAAAGAAACATAAACAAAATAAATCCTGGTCAGCTTGACCTCTGACTAAACATGCAGGTTTCCCTAACTAACAACTGGGATCAGCCTGGTGCTGTCCTAGTCCCTAAGTCCCTGGTTTAGTAAATGTCCAAACAAATAGCCACACAGGCTTTGTCTCACCGCACAGGGGTTCACTCTCCCTAGACAGTCCACACAGGTCTGGGTCCAGGCATGAGCAAACACCTAATGAAGCTGGGAGTTTTTATAGAGGCCTTAAACGAGCTGACAAGCTTCAGCTGGTCTCATCAACTCCCTGCCTGCACGACGCCCAGCACTCTCCCTAGAGGTATGAATCATCCATGAGCCCACTAGCCTCAGCTGGGCTTCATCAACTCTCTCCCTAGTTGTATAAGTCGGCATAAAGCCTGAATCTGGGAGAAATATACCTACCCCCCTGGATGCAACCAGGTGACTTTACCTTCCTGCTGTCACATACCCCCCCCTCTTGTTTTAACCTTGGGGTTGGAACACCAGCAATCAGGCATTCATGTACTCGAGACAAAGCATCCACATTCCCCATTTGAACGCCAGGGCGATGCTTTACTGTGAAGTTGAATTCCTGTAGGGCCAGGAACCACCTATTTACTCTTCTATTTGTCTCCTTGTTTTGAGCCATCCACTTTAACGGAGCGTGATCCGTAACCATGTCAAAGTGCCTACCTAGCAGATAGTACCGAAGGGAATCTAGAGCCCACTTCACCGCTAAACACTCCTTTTCAACCGTGGCGTAATTTACCTCATGGGACTTCAACTTCCTGCTGAGGTAAATGACTGGGTGCTCTTCCCCGTTCCAGACCTGGGACAATACTGCTCCTAACCACACATCTGACGCATCACTTTGTACGACAAAGTCTTTAGAGAAGTCGGGTGAGTACAACACTGGCTGGCTACATAAGGCTTGTTTCAAGAATTGGAATGCTGCCTCAGCCTCGGGGGTCCATTTAATCATGACCGACCCTTTCCCTTTCGTCAGGTTGGTTAGGGGCACAGCCTTAGAAGCAAAGTGGGGAATGAAGCGCCGATAATAACCCGCGATTCCCAGAAAGGCTCGTACCTGCTTCTTGCTGTTGGGACGTGGCCAACTCTGGATGGCCTCGACTTTGTTGAGTTGGGGTTTTATTACTCCCCTGCCAATGGTGTACCCAAGATATTTGGCCTCCTCCTGCCCAATGGTACACTTCTTGGGGTTAGCCGTAAACCCCGCTTCCCGGATAGAGTCTAGGACTGCTTGCACTTTTGGCAGATGTGAGGCCCAATCTGTGCTATGGACAATTACGTCATCCAGGTAAGCCGCAGCATACTTCCGATGGGGCCTCAGTATCTGGTCCATTTTCCGCTGGAATGTGGCCGGCGCATTCTGTAACCCGAACGGCATTCTCTTATATTGGAACGCCCCGTCTGGGGTTACAAATGCGGTTTTCTCTTTGGCCGACTTGGCCAGGGGAATTTGCCAATACCCTTTTGTGAGGTCAAGAGTCGTCATGTATCGGGCTGTTCCCAGCCGGTCGATCAACTCATCTATACGTGGCATGGGGTAGGTGTCAAATTTTGTAACTTTGTTCAACTGACGAAAATCGTTACAAAATCGCCAGCTCCCATCCGGTTTAGGCACCAACACAATGGGACTAGACCAATCACTTTGGGACTCCTCTATCACCCCTAAGTTCAGCATTTTCTGTACTTCCTCCCGTATTGCCTCCCGTCGGGCCTCTGGGATCCGATAGGGTTTTAACTTCACCCTTTCACCGGGCGGGGTAATAATATCATGCTCTACCCCAGATGTTTGTCCCGGCAGCTCAGAGAACACCTCCTTGTTGCGAAGCACAAACTCCTTAACCTCCTGTTGTTGGGGTTGTGACAAGGTGGCTGCTATTCCAACCTCCGGAATCACGCAACCAGTTTGAGCTGGTGACCAAGTTTCTGCGACTAGGGACTCTCTATCCCTCCAGGCTTTCAACAGATTAACGTGATAGATCTGTTCGGGCTTTCGCCTTCCTGGTTGTCTGACCTTGTAATTCACTTCGCTCACTTTTTCCATTATCTCGTAGGGGCCTTGCCATTTGGCAAGGAATTTACTTTCAACCGTAGGGACAAGTACCAATATCCTATCCCCCGGGGAAAAGGTACGGGTCTTGGCTCCACGGTTGTACACTCTCTGCTGTGCCAACTGCGCTTGGGCCAAATGTTCCTTCACGATGGGCATTACCTGTGCAATTCGATCTTGCATCAGGGCGACATGCTCAATCACACTCCTGTGGGGAGAACTCTCACTTTCCCAAGTTTCCTTGGCAATATCCAACAGCCCTCTTGGGTGTCTCCCATACAGTAACTCAAAGGGGGAGAATCCCGTAGAGGATTGGGGCACCTCCCTAATAGCAAACATCAAATAAGGAAGTAGACAGTCCCAATCCTTTCCATCTCTATCCACCACTTTCTTCAACATTTGTTTTAGGGTTTTGTTGAATCTTTCAACCAGCCCATCGGTTTGGGGGTGATACACAGACGTACGCAATTGCGTCACTTTGAACAATTTACACAGCTCTTTCATAACCCGGGACATAAAGGGTGTACCTTGGTCCGTAAGCAGTTCTTTACAAATACCCACCCGGCTAAAAACAAGAGATAGCTCTTTGGCTATGGTTTTGGCCGAGGTATTTCGGAGAGGGATCGCTTCTGGATAACGGGTGGCATAGTCCATTATAACTAATATGTACTGGTGCCCCCTAGCGGACTTGATTATAGGACCTACCAAATCCATTGCGATCCTCTCAAACGGGACCTCAATGATGGGTAGAGGGACCAGCGGGCTACGGAAATGTGGCATCGGGGCCGACCTCTGACACACAGGGCAGGAGGAACAATAATTTTCTATGTCCTTCATCACCCCAGGCCAATAGAATCTCTGTAATACCCTCTCTCGGGTTTTCTCTGTTCCCAGATGACCTCCAAGAATGTGCCCATGGGCCAACTCCAACACCAACTTCCTGTAAGGTTTGGGCACCACAAGCTGCTCAACGGTTTCTTCTGCCCTTTTTGCCACCCGATACAGTAGGTCCTTCTCTACGCTGAAGTATGGGTAAGTGCAGGTATTATCTGGGTTCACTAACTCGCCATCTATTTCCACTACGTTTTCCCATGCCTTTATTAGGGCGGGGTCTTTTAACTGTTCTGTGGCAAAATTTTCCCTGTGAACCTCAAGATCAGAAAACTCCACAGACGGTAGGTTTTCGTCTGAGGAGGTGGGCTCCTCTCCAGTTTCTTGAGTCTCGCCTGCCAATACTGACAAGGGAAATTCTAGAGAGTCCTCACCACTCTCAGAGGAGTTCTGGCTATCACCTTCCTGGTACATAGGGGCACCAGTGGGGGGCTCAGGATCATCCCACAGTTCCCAGAACTTCGGAAAATCCCTTCCCACAATGGCATCATGCGGTAGTTGAGATACTAACCCCACTGGATGAGAGAGGGTACCTTTGGGGGTCTTGAAACACACTGTAGTCACTGGATACTCTCGGGTGTCCCCATGCACACAAATAACAGCTACCTTGCTATTCCCAGAGACCTCTGTTTTAACTAATTCAGCCTTTATCAGGGTCACAAGGCTACCTGAATCCAGTAATACCACAACATTTCTACCATTAATACACATTTTGCATAAATGTTTCTCAGTTCCCCGAATGGCAGTGCATGCGACTGTCGCACACAGCGACTGACGTCTGTCCGTCAGAAAGTCACATTGCATGGGTTCCTCCACAACCGGGCAATTTGCTGCAATATGTCCCGCTTGCCGGCAGCGGTAGCAAACAATCCTTTTGGCTGCCTCTTGAGCCCCCGACTTCCCAGGCTGTTCTCGCCAAACCCTGGGCAGAGCTCCCACCCTCTCACTCTCTCCACCCTCACCCTTTGGAATCATCTTATCCGCCCCTGGGGATGGTCTGGTCTTAGGGTGGAAAGTCCGAGAGTCTCTGGAAGAGGCCGTCAGGTTCTCTGCAGCCAAGTATCTCTCTACACGATCCACAAGTTTACCGGCCGTTTCTGGGTCTCCATGGCTTACCCACTTTTGAATGGCGGTAGGAAGAGCTCTCAAGAAACGATCCATCACAACACGTTCCACAATCTCCGGTGCGGACAAAGTCTCTGGCTGTAGCCACTTCCTGCTCAGGTGAATGAGATCATACATTTGAGACCTGGGGGGTTTTCCAAGCTGGAAAGTCCAGTTATGCACACGCTGAGCCCGGACAGCCAGGGTGACACCCAGCCTTGCCAATATTTCAGCTTTTAGCATCACATAGTCTTTTGCTTGGTCAGGCTCTAGGTCATAGTAAGCTTTCTGCGATTCACCAGTTAACAGAGGAGCCACCAGTCCAGCCCACTGCTCCTCAGGCCACTTTTCTCTTTCAGCAGTCCTTTCAAATGTGGTCAAAAATACCTCTGGATCATCCTCTCCAGTCATTTTTGTCAATAAACGACTCACCCCAAAGGACGCGGTATTAGTGGGACGGCTTTCCTCACTGGTCTGCGGACGTTGCTGCATTACTGCTTCCATCTGTTGTTGTAGTCTCTGCTCTTGCTTCTGCAACAGGTCTATGAAGCGGGCCTCAGATTGCTGCTGGGCTTGTTGCTGGGCTGCGAAGCTCTGTTGTTGAGCTGCAAGGCTCTTTTGCAAACCTGCATTTGTCTGCTGTTGATTGGCATTTGCTAGAGCCAGCTGTTTCAGTATCTCCTCCATGCTGGCTTAAAAAAAAACTGCCACTGGTTCTCCACCAACTGTGAGGGGGTTAGCTCGGTAGCGGGTGTGTGTGACCCCCTGGATGGGCTCCCCACACAAAAACAGGCCCAGCAGACGGAGGTTGTGGTTTTCAAGATCAAAAGGTGCGGTTTATTTCTCTATTTACAGTGACAAAAACACAGCAAAGCAAAAAGAAACATAAACAAAATAAATCCTGGTCAGCTTGACCTCTGACTAAACATGCAGGTTTCCCTAACTAACAACTGGGATCAGCCTGGTGCTGTCCTAGTCCCTAAGTCCCTGGTTTAGTAAATGTCCAAACAAATAGCCACACAGGCTTTGTCTCACCGCACAGGGGTTCACTCTCCCTAGACAGTCCACACAGGTCTGGGTCCAGGCATGAGCAAACACCTAATGAAGCTGGGAGTTTTTATAGAGGCCTTAAACGAGCTGACAAGCTTCAGCTGGTCTCATCAACTCCCTGCCTGCACGACGCCCAGCACTCTCCCTAGAGGTATGAATCATCCATGAGCCCACTAGCCTCAGCTGGGCTTCATCAACTCTCTCCCTAGTTGTATAAGTCGGCATAAAGCCTGAATCTGGGAGAAATATACCTACCCCCCTGGATGCAACCAGGTGACTTTACCTTCCTGCTGTCACAATATATTTTTATAATTAATATATTTTTGACTTGTCTCTAAAATCAGCAACAAGCACTCCAAAAGCTCCATAGATTCCCCCATTCTGTTTTTTTTTTTTTTTTTTATGCCACTTTTTTACAAAGGGATGTAGGTGCTGAGTAACTTGAACAATTTGCATATGTTCACTCTCCATTTTCTCTATATTGGTTCAATATTGTTTACAAATTTTGGACTAGGCACATTGCTAGCGCTGTTTGTCTAAGTATTAGTTTTCCTATGACACCACCTTTTTTCTACTATCACTTGATTGAAACAGCTGCTGCACAGATACATTGTAGTTAATTGTTTACTCTAGGCGCGAGTGTTTTCACTTATAAATGTTTTACTAAGGGATATGCAAAAACTCATAAAATGTCACTTGTTAATGTGTGTTAAGGCAGCCCCATTGAAATTAATGAGATACCAATGCACACTAAGGCCCGGTTCACACAGGGGCGGCACGACTTCGGGAGCGACCTCGGCGGCGCAATCTCAAGACGACTTGAGACGCCCGCCGAGGCGATTTGCATAATGACTTCTGTATAGAAGTTAATGCAAGTCTCCTTGTGTCGCCCCCAAAAGTAGTACAGGAACCTTTTTCTAAGTCGGAGCGACTCAGGTCGCTCCTATTAGAACGGTTCCATAGCACAGACCGGGACGCGACTCCTCAGGCGACTGAGTCGCCTGAGGAGTCGCCCCTGTGTGAACCGGGCCTTAAGTACCAAAAATTGGATGTGACCCTTTCTAACGCAACACACCACAATGCACTAACATGCGTTGCACTGTACTACAACACAGACGCATTGCCCTACTGTACTGGGGTGCCATTGATGCATGTTATGTGCATTACTGTGAACTGTGGTAATGTGCACGTTAACATGACATGGAAATGGACTCTTAATACCCATAGTCTGGGCACTTTAACAAAGTCTGACGACATGCATGATGCAGGCGTTCATTCTTCCTTTTGTATGACATTTCAATTATTAGGTTTTTTTTATGTTCTAAAAGCATAATCATGTGCTTTGTTTTTCTTTCCCAATCTCTTCATTCATCCATGAAAAAAGACAATCAGAAATAGTGGGCAAATGATTTTGCCTTCTCCTAATAATAGAAAGGTAAAGACATTGTAACCTCCCACGTCTCCTCCTGACGTCACCCCAGCTCCAATCTAATTACAAAACAAACCGTGCGCTAACATCACCTTCACATTGCTCTGCTATTGTCCTGGCTGACAAATTCATAAACTAAATGGAGGATGGATTAAGTGGGCAGAGTAAATGTATTACAACAGAGAGTGAAGAAAACATTTTGTATATTGAAAAGAACAGTTTAAATACTGTAAATCCCCATTAACAGAGATTGTAGAACAACTGCAGTTGCTTTCTGCTTGATTACATGGCAAGATATGTTGACTCTTGTTGGGGGAGGGGGGAGAAAGAGTGCACCGTATATTTATTCATATAATGTGGGTTTAGGGAAAATGGCTTCTACCATCTGCTTACTAATAAAGACATTTTAATTGATTAGGGTTTTCTAATAAATCTATGGCTACAGCTTACACCGGATTATGAAGGTGGCCTGACCATTAAATGTAAGTTATCGGCCTGAACAATGCAGCTTTTATATAGTCATATTTTAATGTGAATATATATATGCTTTTGTCTATGCAAGCAACAAGTTCATCTTTTCCCCATTACTGACTTACCATGTCTTGTTCTGTGCTGTGCCTCTATATGAAGGCGGCCATAATGATAGAGGCAGAACTTTGTTTTCTCATGTCAGTCTTCAGCAAAGAGAACAGTAAGTAGCAAAGTAATGACATCACCAAATCTAACTGCAAATCTCCTGAGACTAGTGGTCAGAGTCAGCAGAGCCCTGGTGCCCAACACACAGCCCACCGGCCCTCTCCGTGCATCCTGTGGGCTATTGGGCACCATTAAGGCAGTAGACTGACAGCAGGGTGCAGAGCACTGAAACATTGTGTGTGTGCCAACACTGAAAGGACGACTGTACTGTGAGCCGGAGTAATCTCTGCCCAAAGTACAAGTAAAGTGTGAATAGGTAAGTGATTACCAATGCAGTGGGGATGGGGGAGTTACTTTTACTGCCATCACCACCAAAGCAAGGGGGGTTAACCTTCGCTGCCATGACCACCAGTGCAGGGGGTAGGGGGTTTGGAGGGTTAACTTTAACTGCCATGACTAGGAAGAGGGGGAGTTAACCTTCGCTGCCATGACCACCAATGCAGGGGGAAGGGGGTTTGGAGGGTTGACTTTCACTGCCATGATTTGTAAGAGGGGGGGTTAAACTTCGCTGCCATAACCACCAATGCAGAGGGTGGGGGGTTTGGGGGGGTTAACTTTCACTGCCATGACTACCAATGTCAACCACCCCAACCTATAACTGGTCTTTGCAGCAAGGAGCACATGGAAGTGCGACGCATGTCAAAAACAACAAACAAAAATTCCAAGCTCACTTACCAGCCAGCCTGCAACAAAAAATGAATTGGAGCACATATATACTGTAATAATGGATAGATTAAGGGCAGGTTTGCCTGGAGGGAGCCCACATGGGGCGCACTGGATACCTTTGCTGTCATTATGCTACTGCTGGGTGCCTAGTGTGTTCCTGTACTTTTAAGGAGGGATAGGCTATGCGGTGTAACATGCTTTAAAGTGATTGTAAAGCTTTGTTTTGTTTTTTAAATAACAAACATGTCATACTTACCTCCACTGTGCAGTTCTTTTTGTGTGTGTTACACTAGAAAAACACTGAGGATCTGGCAGTGATGTGGCCTTTGCACACATTTGCAAATATATACGTAAGCTGCAAACTAAACCCCTTGTTTTAATGTGAACTGTTAGACAGGACAATTCAGTTTGTTGCAGGCTGGCTGGTAAGTGAGCTGGGAATTTTTGTTTGTTGTTTCTTGACATGACCACCAATGAAGTAGGGAGGGAATTAGGGGTTAACTTTCCCTGACATGACCACTAATGGGGGGGGGTGATTTAATAAGGCCCCCACTTCCATGTCATAGCACACAAGTCTGGAAATTGGTCGCTAAGGAATAGGAGGGTTACATGGCCCCTCTCATACACAGAAGTATTTAGATTTTCTCAGGCCTCTGTCAAATGAAGGTGTTGAGTACCGTACCCCCTCGGCTTATACTCAAGTCAGTGTACCTGTTGGGTCATGGGCATCCATTTTTCAAAAGTCGCGGCTTCCTCCTGGTCCGTGATAGGCGTTTGACACTGTGTTCTGCTACTGCCTATCACAGAGGCCCTTTCATCTTCGGACTTTCCCAGTAGACACTGTGTTCAGTGTTCCGCCTATTATGGACGTCCTCTTGTCCGAGGATGAAAGAAGGTCCGTGATTGGTGGAACACTGAACACAGTGTCTGCTGGGAAACTGAGTCCGAGGATGAGAGGATCTCCATGATATGCGGTAGCGGAACACAGTGTCAAACGCCTATCACGGACCAGGAGGAAGCCGCGACTTTTGAAAAATGGACGCCCGTGACCCGACAGGCACACTGACTATCACGGAACGGGACCAGGAGGAAGCCACGACTTTTGAAAAATGAATGCCCGCAGCTGGCCAAGAATACAGGTACAAATGGGCACAGTGAGAATGGGCAGAGTAAGGCTACAATGGGCACAGTGAGAATGGGCACAGTAAGGCTACAATGGGCAGAGTGAGAATGGGCACAGTAAGGCTGCAATGGGCACAGTGAGACTGGGCAAGGTAAGGCTACAATGGGCACAGTGAGAATGGGCACAGTAAGGCTGCAATGGGCACAGTAAGGCTGCAATGGGCACAGTGAGAATAGGCACAGTAAGGCTGCAATGGGCACAGTAAGGCTGCAATGGGCACAGTGAGAATAGGCACAGTAAGGCTGCAATGGGCACAGTAAGGCTGCAATGGGCACAGTAAGGTTGCAATGGGCACAGTGAGAATGGGCACAGTAAGGCTGCAATGGGCACAGTGAGGTTGCAAATGGGCACAGTGAGGCATGCCAATGGGCACAGTGAGGCTGCAAATGGGCATTGTTGACCCTCTTTTCCGCTTAGAGTAGCTGCTGCATTCTCACCCTAGGCTTATACTCGAGTCAATACGTTTTCACAGTTTTTTGTGGTAAAATTAGGGCCTCGGCTTATACTCGGGTCGGCTTATACTCGAGTATATACGGTAAGTTCATAGAAGATAAGTACCAGTAGAAGAGAGAGTCTGCTATGCAGTGAATGTGTTTCTTTGCCCTGAATTGTCAAGATGTAGTTTTGCATGAATGTACATAGAGACATACATTTGTTGTATGGTCCTGCATGCACAATATGGTCACCAATTTTTTTTTATACCAACAAGCTTGTTCACAGGGCTGTAATCACGTTACCAGTGTGTTGGTAAAGAGTCCATTAAACTTAAAGCGGAGGTCCACCCTGAAAAAATGTTTACATTAAAAATCCTAAAAAAATTCATAGAAAAAAAAAAAAATTATACTCGCCCTAAATGCCTGTTGCTATGCGGAAGTCCCCTAATCTGCCTCTAATGTGCATCTTCTCGTCCGCGGTGGGTCTCCTTCCGCTTCCTCTTCTTGTGAATGGGGGCGCGCTGCCTTCTGGGAACTGTGTGTATCCCAGGAGGCAAGCCGCCCATTCACAAAGCGCCGTGCGAGTGGCGCATGCGCAGTAGGAAACGGGCAGTGAAGCCTTGCGGCTTCACTGCCTGTTTCCCTTACTCAGGATGGAGGAGCCGGGACCTGCCAGCAGCGATCGATCGCCGTGGCGGGACCGACATCACGGGCGAGTAGGACAGGTAAGTGTCCTTATTAAAAGTCAGCAGCTACACTGTTAGTAGCTGCTGACCTTTTTTTTGGGCTGCACCTCCGCTTTAAAACACTGAAAGTACAGACATTTTTAGTCTCTAGCTGATAATTCAGAGAAATCTTGGCAAGGAAATGGGTTCAGGGGTCCAGGGAACTCCCTGGGATTCCCTGCTTATGTCACTAAGTACAATTCCATATTGAATATAATACAGCGTACACACGACCGTTTTTATTGTCATTGAAAAAAACGGCATTTTTCTCGAAGTGATTTTTCGTGTTTCCTCTCAAGCCTGCCTTGCCTACACAATATCGTGGAAAAAAATGTTCGAGTAAAGCGCGGTGACGTACGACGGCACTATAAAAGGGGAAGTTCCATTCGGATGGCGCCACCCTTCATGTTAGTAAAGTTTGTTGAGCGACGATTCGCGCTTTTCAGCCTCGTGCTTTTCAGTCCGTTACAGCGTGACGAATGTGCTATCTCCATTACGAACGCTAGTTTTACCAGAACGAGCGCTCCCATCTCATACTTGATTCTGAGCATGCGCATTTTTTTTCACGTCGTTAAAGCCCTCACACGGCGGTTTTTCATGACGAGAAAAACGACGATGTAAAAAACGACGTGAAAAATTAGAGCATGTTCCAATTTTTTCATGGCCGTTTTTCACGTCGTGAAAAATGCTCTGAAGCCCACACACCATTTTAAAAAAATTCATTTTTCTCGTCATTAAAAACGGTCGTGTGTACGCGGCATAATACTTCACCCAAACCACATTTTAGGCTTGGCATTCTAGATTTTATTAAATGTGCATGCAGAGTCTGCTAGTCCAGCAATCACTTTATGTGTATGGTGCCAGATTACACTGTAACAGAAGCATGTATGCTTCCGAACTGTTTGTCGTGTTTATTTCATACGTGACAGGTATTAAATGGCTGAAAAGACAGGCTCAAACAAACTTACATTTATGCAGACTTGCAAAATGCTCAGCGCCCATGTAATATCTTGCTACACAATGTGGGAGCCAAATTATTCCTATATTTAGCATGCACATTATAAGATCTTGGCACATTTTAAATAGATTTTTTTTTTATTTTTTCATTTTGCTGAGTAAAATACATGAGCCATTTAGGGTTGCCTAAGGCTAACATAAGTCCTAGGGCCCGTTCACACTTGTTTTTAAGAGTTGACGTGTTAAAGTGGTTGTAAACACTTACAGACCACTCTTTACTACAGGTAAGCCTATAATAAGGCTTACCTGTAGCTATCCTGGATATCTCCTAAACCTGCACGGTTTAGAAGATATCCCCTGTATCATCGGCACATGCGCACTGAAGCAATGGCACGTTCGCGTGCCGTTACCGGCGGCTAGACTAAGTCATCGCGGCTCTGGCCAATCAGAGCGCCGGAGACCGCGATACCCGGAAGTAACTCTGGGAACGATGTCGCCAGCCGGAGCGGTGTACGGGGACCGCTATGAGGGTTTCGATCTAAGGCGAGTATTTCATAATGAGCTAGTATGCTATGCATACTAGCTCATTATGCCTTTGTCTTGCAGGGTTTGTTTTGTTTTTTTGTTTTTTTTATTGTGGGTTTACAACCACTTTAAAGGGTTATTAAACTTTCAGCAGCCAATGTAATCACTTACTAAGTATGCAGCCTCTTTATCTTTTATTCCTTGCATATGTTTCTCTTTGGACTGGTACCATGGTTGCTGCCCCAGCTTTCCTGCTTCGGGGTGACTCCTTTCTCTTGCAGCATCCTATGGAGTCACTCTTGCATGTGTAGCGCTACCCCCAGTTAAGAGAGCAGCTGGTTTGATTTCTCGCCCTGTATACAGCACCGCCAACCCCCGGCAATCTTACTCGACCCACTCTGGCACAGTTAGTCTAGGGTTAAACTGATCACATGCAATATAGTATTGCAAGGAGTAATCTCTTTGCAATAAGACAACACACTGAGGTGAGAGATCAAACATAACAGTTTTTACTTTTATCAAAATGGCATAGGCAGAACAGAACACATGCAACTTGCTTACAGAGCCTTGCAGCAACAAGTGTAGCACACAACAATGGCCCAGCGCGGTAACCCACCGCGCGCAGCCATTATGGTGTACGCGCCCTGTGGCGCACTAAACAATATTTCTCTACACCCTCCCTGGTCAGGCCTGACATAGAAGAAATCGCAGTCTTTTACTTAGTATTTCTTCGCATGCAAACTTTCGGTGGTGCACTTGATGAAACAGTATTTGTAATCCACAAGTAGGCAGTCCCAAGGAACACTATACTAGAGACCCTTTAACTCAGTCCTGCTTCTGGTCTCCTAATAGAACAACAAACTAACAATAGGTGGGCCAAGGCAGTCTATAGGCCTAAACACGGTACAGTCTATTGGCTTGAGCAAGTGCTCGCTCACCACTCCGGACACGATCCCAGTCCGGGACTTCCACCTGCTGTATCTCCGCACACAGCGTCTGCAACGATCGTGTCCCCGATCTAACTGATGTCCTCACTCGACAAGTCTGGTGCCACCCAGGCTCTGCAGTGGGGTGGAAGGCTCTTCGGAAGTTGCGCAAGGCCCCAGGCTTCAGGCCTTGCACTGCAGCAGATCCGCACAGGAAGAGACTGTTGCTTGCAGCGCGGTGTCCGAAGAGCCCGAGCTCCGCCTCGCCTCCTTCTTAAATAGCCCCTCCCATGAGTCTCTGCGGTGGCCCATTTGCACTCTGGGTGCCGAACGAGGTACTGGATAACGTAGTCCAGGGGCCTTAAAGGAGACCCCGCTACACATGCAAAAAGAAAAGGTACACTCCGAAGAGTGTGGTTCCTCAGGTGGGACTTTTAATTGAGTGACTGTTTCAACCTCATAAAAAATATAGTACCAAAAGGTTCTCTTTAAACATTTTATTTGAAAAAGAATAATGAACGTCTGCTAATGATAGTAAAAAACACATCCAAGTAAATGTAGGCACAAGATTGGAACAATAAGACAAGCGCAAATGACAAATAACAGTTGACAAATAATAGTAGCAATACAGGACCCAGCTCTGTCTATAGGGTGAGACAGATGTAGCGCCCACCCCATTTAGGGGTGCTATATACCCAAATTTAGGGGCTAGTCTGAGATAGTAGTTGGGCTCAGACCATTCTCATTTATAGGTTGTGCTACTTTATTTCTCCAGGTGGTATACTGGTGTGCAGTTCCCTGTGGCCTGTAGGTGGCACTGCCATTACAGGTCAGGGTTGAACCATCAGTACTAGTGCTGTGCCTAAACAAACTGAAAAATTCTGAAAAAATGCAGCCTCACTGTGCCCATCAAATGCAGCCACTGTACCATCAAACGCAGCCACTGTGCCCTCCAAACACAGCCACTGTGCCATCAAACGCAAACGCTACCACTGTGCCCATCAAATTCTGCCACTGTGCCCCAAATGCTGCCAGCTGTGCCCATTATATGCTGCCAGCTGTGCCCCAAATGCTGCCACTGTGCCCATTAAACGCTGTCACATTTTCCCAAATGCTGCCACTGTGCCAATCGAATGCTGCCACTGTGCCCCCCGCCCACACGCCGTCTGCCCGGCACTTACCCTGTTTCGGTGGGGCAGCGAGTGATGCGGCGAGCGGTGTCCGGTGTCCTCCATGCTCCTCCTCATGTCTTCTCCTACCCGCTCCTCCCGTCCTCTCCTATGATTGGATGCCTGATAGGTGTCCAATTACAGTGCCTGTCGTTTCAGCCAATCAGGTGACAGGTAACAGACCCGAGCACCTGATTGGCAGAGAGATGGTTAATTCGCTTTTCTAACACACAGCATGGTGCTCGCTGTTCACCTTTTTTGATGCCTATTAGAGCCTACGGTTATAATCAGGTGCTTCAAATAAATACCCCGCTGCTGTAATTCAGGCGCCGGGCGCCTGAATAGGGGGTGTCAGCGGTGGCCATAGATAGATTTATACAATGCATAAATCTATCTATTGGTGATAGAGGGGGTGGATGGAGAGAGGGGGCGGTGTCCATGCGCCCCTCATGGAAGCACCGCCACTACTGTCCACTGTTAAAGTGGTTGTAAAGTCAGAGCTCACAATTACTGCCAGCCCCTCTGCTATAACAAGCTATACTACACAGTGTCTGTGTTTTGTTTTTAATTCGGCAGCTAAATACCTTTTTTTACATTGCTGATATGTGGTCACGTGACCGCCCACTGCTCTCCTTCCCCGATGTAAGCACTACAGTGGGATGGGCTAAGGTTCCCCTCTGACGTCAGCCGGGAGGTCACGTTACTGTACATTGACGATGTGAAATAAGGTATTCAGCTGCAGGATTTTTTTTTAAAACACACACACTGTGTAGTATATCTTATTATTACAGAGAGGCTGGCAGTAATCGTGATCACTAACTTTACTGCCACACAGAATAGCGTCAGGAGGGGAGGGGAGGAGCCGGTTTGTCGATCTCCTTACATACTAGGAAGTGACAGGCAGGGAGGGAAGGAGAGAGGGAGAGACTCTAAACACAGCGGGATGACTGAGGCATATAAACTGGCCACTGTACCATGGCTCAGCAGCCATGATTATCGTGGTCAGCACACCTAGGGGACACAGGAATAGGCAGGAGCATCTAGGTATTTTACAGCACAGGAAGGAACAAATTGCACTGCACAAGCACTATGCAGTTTAACATGCTTTGAAGGAACAGGATATATTTTTTTTTTTGTAGGATTACAACCTCTTTAATTATTTTTTCCATGAACACCAGATGTTCAAGTAAGCAGCACTGAGAGAGCAAGTGGCAGCAGCATTGAAAGTCGTAAACTGCAAGTACTGGTGTAAGAATTTTACCAAATAGTTTACTAGGGAATGTTTATTTTATTCTCAATGTGTTAAAGTAAAAAAACACTGAGGATTAGACATGAAATATTTTGTTGCGCAATTAAGTTTTCGTCCGAAAAATACATTTATTTAGTTACTTCCGAAATTCATTTTTATTTATTTTGTTTAGTTAAAAAATGCATTAGTCCGAAAATCCGAATTAATTAAGGTCGAATCTGTCATTGAAGGCTTATGGTGTCTGTCGAATGTTCTAAGAAGATTAGACGGAGCAGCTAAACTGTACGACGCCGCAATAGTACATTTCCGGTCGAATGTTCCGCCTACAAGCTATAGAAGAATTCTAATGTTGTATGACACTAGTAATAATTATATTTATAAATTATTATTACTAGTCAACCAACATTTGAATTTTTCTATAGCCTATGGCAGTGGCAGCTGGTGCTCAAAATTTTTGGGGGGGCGCAAACAAACTGAAAAAAAAACATCAATTGCCGCCACTGTGCCCTTTAAACGCAGCCACTGTGCCCAAACGCCACCAGTTTGTCCCCTCAAATGCAGCCAGTTTGTCCCCAAATGCAGCCAGTTTGTTTCCATATACAGCCAGTTTGTTCCCATATACAGCCAGTGTGTCCCCATATACAGCTAGTTTGTTCCCATATACAGCCAGTGTGTCCCCATATACAGCCAGTTTGTCCCCAGATGCAGCCAGTGTGTTCCCATATACAGCCAGTTTGTCCCCAAATGCAGCCAGTTTGTCCCCATATACAGCCAGTTTGTCCCCCAAATACAGCCAGTGTGTCCCCCAAATACAGCCAGTTTGTTCCCATATACAGCCAGTGTGTCCCCATATACAGCCAGTTTGTCCCCCATATACAGCCAGTTTGTCCCCCATATACAGCCAGTTTGTCCCCATATACAGCCAGTTTGTCCCCCAAATACAGCCAGTTTGTTCCCATATACAGCCAGTGTGTCCCCATATACAGCCAGTTTGTCCCCAAATGCAGCCAGTTTGTTCCCATATACAGCCAGTTTGTCCCCCAAATACAGCCAGTGTGTCCCCCAAATACAGCCAGTTTGTTCCCATATACAGCCAGTGTGTCCCCATATACAGCCAGTTTGTCCCCCATATACAGCCAGTTTGTCCCCCATATACAGCCAGTTTGTCCCCCATATACAGCCAGTTTGTCCCCCAAATACAGCCAGTTTGTTCCCATATACAGCCAGTGTGTCCCCATATACAGCCAGTTTGTCCCCCATATACAGCCAGTTTGTCCCCCATATACAGCCAGTTTGTCCCCCATATACAGCCAGTTTGTCCCCCATATACAGCCAGTTTGTCCCCCATATACAGCCAGTTTGTTCCCAAATGCAGCCAGTTTGTTCCCAAATGCAGCCAGTTTGTTCCCAAATGCAGCCAGTTTGTTCCCAAATGCAGCCAGTTTGTTCCCAAATGCAGCCAGTTTGTTCCCAAATGCAGCCAGTTTGTCCCCAAATACAGCTAGTTTGTCCCCCATATACAGCCAGTTTGTTCCCAAATGCAGCCAGTTTGTCCTTATATACAGCCAGTTTGTCCCCATATACAGCCAGTTTGTTCCCAAATGCAGCCAGTTTGTTCCCATATACAGCCAGTTTGTTCCCAAATGCAGCCCGTCCCCCCCCCCCCCAGCCCTGCACTTACCTTCCTCGGGTCCGCACCGTCCTCGATGTCTTCTCCCGCCCTCGATGTCGCTTCAGCCAATCAGGTTACCGGTAACCAGATCCGGTGAACCTGATTGGCTGAAACCCCCACAGTCTTCTCCAAGGAACGCACCCCCGTGCGTACCTAGGAGGAGTTTTTGGAAGCCGATTACAGCATGAGAGCTGTATTCGGAAAGCCTATCAGAGCCGCTGGCTCTGATAGACACTTCCAAGTCACACCCACCGCCGGCCACCGCTCTAATTCATATGGCCGGCGCTCACCAGGAGGCCGGCCATATGAATAGTGGGCAGCGTGGCAGCGGCGAAACTACACAGATTCATGCAATGCATGAATCTATGTGTAGTGTCTTTCAGTGGCGGTGCGGGAGCGAGAGGGGGCGGCGCTCTGGCGCCCTGTATGGACGCACCGCCACTGGCCTATGGGCCGAGCATTTGACCGGAAATGTACGATTGCGGCGTCGTACAGTTTAGCTGCTTGTCGAATCTTCTTAGAACTTTCGACAGACACCATAAGCCTTCAATTACAGATTCGACATTTGTATGTTTTTCGCTGCTTCGTCGAATCTTCGTTGTTCATGTCGAATGGTCTACCCCAACACTGTCTCTATAATGTCTAATCTTTTCTCTCTGTCAAATCTTTCCTCTCTATGTAGAATAATCTTGAAGGTTAGGCACATTCGACCACAGGCTCGATAGACACAGATCGCTATTGTCAGCATCATGTCGAATCTCCTATCTATATCGAACTGTTGTAGCAACAAAAACGAAAATAAAGCATTTTTTTATGTCGGATCTTTCGGATTTCGGATTCTGTGCGTTCGTTTGTTAAAACGATAACGAAAATACCCGAAATTCGGACGAAAATGCATTCGGGGAAAACGAATGCACATATCTACTGAGGAATTCCGGTCTGAGGATTGTGCAAATTGTGTTGTTTTATATGATTTTGACAACCCTCCTGAGGGTCCAGCCCTGGATTTTCTAAATTAGGGCCTTTTTGATCACGTCGGCCAAGCTGCCTTTAAGATTACAGCGGCTGTATATTGGAGGTCAAACTAATTATTGTTTCCTTTGGAGATTTTACAAATATGAGTCGAACATGCCCCTGTTGATGCAACTTATGATTGGTACACTGCAATATTGTTTATTTGAGGATTGGACTTTGTGTAATTGCGATAACACTAAATATGTGTTTCTCTGCTATTTTCCGAACGTTTGAGGCTCCTACACACCTTCTCAACTGTCTACTGGATTGTACCATGATTGTGGAAAAGTGTTTGTGTCTGTATGGCCCTACTATAATGGTATTCGGATATTTTGACTTTTTTTTTTACGTTTTTTATTGTACCTAAATTACCAAGAAAAAACACTGATGCCGCGTACACATGGTCGGAATTTCCGACAGAAAAAGTCAGATGGGAGCTTTTGGTCGGGAATTCCGACCATGTGTATGCTCCATCTGACTTTTGCTGTCGGAAATTCAGACGGAAAAATAGAGAACCTACTCTCTATATAAGTCCGTCGGAAATTCCGACGGAAGTTTTCCCGTTGGAAAGTCCGACCATGTGTACGCGGCATGAGGGTTTAATACCACTTCAAGGCAGATCATTCACTTTGAATGGGACCTTATTGCTCTTCAACACATAAAATAACTGTCTGACAATGCAGTATGCCAAAATGCATAGAGAGGGACATTTATCAATCAACTTAGTGGCAGAATTTATGCACCAGTTTCTGTATATTTGTGAATTTACTCCTGATCACTGCGCTCTGCAAGCTATGCTGTGCATTAACCACTTCAGCCCCGGAAGAATTTACCCCCTTCCTGACCAGAGCACTTTTTGCTATACAGCACTGCGTCGTTTAACTGACAATTGCACGGTTGTGTGACGTGGCTCCCAAACAAAATTGACGTCCTTTTTTTCACACAAATAGAGCTTTCTTTTGGTGGTATTTCATCACCTCTGCGGTTTTTATTTCTTTCTCGTACATCACGGGACACAGAGCGACATAGTCATTACTAATGGGTTATATAGATACCGTCAGGTGCTGGCACTGGCAACTTCCAAAACCGGAAGTACCCTCCCCTATATAAGCCCCTCCCATCCGGGAGCACCTCAGTTTTTTGCCAGTGTCTAAGGTGTTGGCCAAGAAGAAACATGTGTTTTTCACTGAGCTTGCGTACAGGTTCTTTTGGGCCTCAGTAAGCTATTCCGGATCCGACCAAAAAAGCTTCATAGCTAAACGGTCGGTACCCGGGCCTTGCAGAGAAGAGCAAGGTTTTGCCTGTAATGCTTCTCTTAGGAGAGCTGGACCCTGGGATCCAGAGCTCTGGTCATACCCACGACCAAGATGTTTTCTGTGCAGGGTGCTATACAGGTCCAGGGGAGTGGAATCCTTGGGAACCCGGTCCCTGAAGGTTTGATTACAATGCCTGCCGTGATAGGTGAAGTTTGGGCTTTTGTGGACCAAACAAAGTCCTGCGGCGGGGAACAGGTAAGTGGGGGCCCCCAGGAACTTGGTTCTATTGGGGGACCCCCAAGCCTAATTTGTCTTTCTGTCTGTTACCTAACGGTATTCCCGCTAATATCTGTGCATGCCTGTAACTACTAAAAAAATGTAATAATTTTAATAGTGGTCAAGAAAAAAAAAAAATATATATATATATATTTAATATATTAGACTGCGGTACCTGTGTTTATCCACTAGAGGCCGCTGTGGAACGTTTCTTGTCATGTGGACTAGTTTCTTGTCATCAGAGCAAGTCCAGGCAGATGGTGAGTTCTCTTGTGGGAAACTGCTTCCTCTGCCATGTTGCAATGCTCGTCCATCCCCCGGCCTGCGGCAAAGAGGGGCCCTGGCTCTTGTCCCTAGTTCCTTTTTCGAAATTAGCGCCGAAGGCGCACGTGGCCGCGCGCGTGCGCGTGCACGCGCCTCTATATATAGAGGTGAGCCGGGAAAGGGGGCGGAGCCTGGGGGATGACGCTCTGTGCGCGCCGCAGCGCTTCTGCGCATGTGCGGGCGTCCCAGCATGTTAAAAACCACAATTATGTGTTGTGAGCTGGCTATGGAGTGCAGAGACAGAGCTGGCAACATTTAAAAAAGGCATACAGCAAGCGGTTGATACAGGCATCCCCATAGAAAGGCACATTAGTAGACACCAACTGGTTTTATAGCAGCATTTGTGCTAGACTATTGTCAGTAAGTGGTGTATTTCGGCTGGAATACCTCAGCTTTGGGCTTAGGAATAATGCCGTCTAAAAACTCCGGGACTAGAAATCCCAGGAAGCATAGGGGGTCTCCATCGGGCTCTGAGGATCTTGGGCATGCTTCGGCTGCACCAGTCTCCCCTGAAGAATCAGAGGTTAGTGACCATAGAGCACCCTCAGGAGTACCTGGTACTGTGGCTGTCCTCAGTTCACCTGCTCCTGTGTATGTAACAGAGGAGGTTTTTTCCTCAGCTCTGGGAGGGCTGGAAGAGAGATTGTCAGCATTGATCGCTGCTTCCCTGTCACAGGAGAAAAGCGCCTGATCTCCGTCTCCTCCCTCAGAGTGCCTGTTAGCAGAGCAACAGTCCCATACAGGGATCGACCTGCCTGAAGGGGATAAGGATGAGGTCGATTCTGTTGTAGAGGAATCAACAGTGGAAGAGCCATTCTCAGCATCACATGCTGAAAGGTTATGGGTTCAGTCCCTGACTAATATGGTCCGATCAGCATTTAAAATGCCCCTTGCGGAGCCATCATCCACTTCTGTCTCCTCGTTGGGGTCGCTAAAAGCTCCCCAGACTGTTTGTTCCTTTCCGATCCATCCTTTACTGGAAGGGCTCATTTACCAGGATTGGGAGCATCCTGATAAAATATTTACTCCCCCCAAGAGATTTCCGGTGGTCTATCCCATGGAGGATAAGTTCATCGAAAAATGGAGGGTCCCTACAGTGGACGCAGCCATCTCTTGTGTGAATAAATCACTGACATGTCCAGTGGATAATGTCCAAATGTTCAAGGACCCAATAGATAAAAAATTGGAGTCCTTATTAAAATCTGCTTTTTCTACAGCAGGATTGGGGACACAACCAGCAGTGGCAGCTATTGGGGTCTGCCAAGCAGTGAAGGATCAGTTGAAACAGGTCTTAAGGGACTTGCCAGATCAGCAGGCTCTTGCCCTAGCCGATCTACCTAGAGCCTTATGCTTTGCGGTGGACGCTATAAAGGATTCAATCCATCAGGCCTCCCGCCTTACGCTGTCTGTAGTACATATGCGCAGGCTTCTATGGCTCAAAAACTGGTCTGCTGAAGCTCCCTGTAAAAAATTGCTGGTCAGCTTCCCATTTCATGGTGAACGCTTATTCGGGGAAGACCTGGACAAATATATCCAGAGAATTTCCAGCGGTAAAAGTACACTTTTGCCGGTTAAAAATAGAGTTAGAGGTCCCTCTTTTAAGAGGCCTGCTTCTCCAGTCCCTAGGACATCGGCTGTAAAACGGTTCCGACGGCCTCCTCGGTCAAATCCCGGACGTAAAAATCAGGGACAATTGCAGGGTAACAAGAAGCCCTGGAGCAGGAGAGGTACAAAACCTCCCCCAAAGTCAAATGCATGAAGGGTTGCCCCCACTCAATCGAGTGGGGGGAAGACTTCAGTTGTTCGCAGAGACCTGGCGGGACACGATCAGAGACAGATGGGTGCTCTCCGCAGTAAATCTGGGATACAAATTGGAGTTAAAAGACTCCCCTCCTTCCCACTTTATAAGGTCAAACGTGCCAAGGGATCCCCAGAAGAGAGGATCCCTCCTGTTGGCACTAGAACAATTATTGCTCCAAGCAGTAATTATAGAGGTTCCCCTGGAAGAATGGGGGTTCGGGTTTTACTCAAACCTCTTTACAGTCCCGAAGCCAAACGGGGACGTGAGGCCCATATTAAATCTAAAAGGGCTAAACAAATTCCTACATATCAGGACTTTCCGGATGGAGTCGATCCGGTCGGTGGCCACTGCCCTACAAGGGGAGGAATGGTTAGCCTCGATCGACATCAAAGATGCTTATTTGCACATTCCCATCTTTCCAGCCCACCAAAAATTTCTACGCTTTGCGGTAGAAGGGCGCCATTTTCAGTTCAGAGCCTTACCCTTCGGTCTGGCCACAGCACCACGAGTGTTCACAAAAATTCTGGCCCCATTATTGGCCAATCTAAGAACACGAGGTGTAACGATAATGGCATATCTAGACGACTTGTTGCTGATAGACCACTCAGTGGAAAAACTAGAAGTGGTTGTTCACGAGACAATCAAGTATCTGGAATATCACGGTTGGATTATCAACCGAGACAAGTCAGCCCTAAAACCAGTTAAAAGTCTGGAATACTTGGGGCTAAGGCTGGATTCAGACCAGAGAAAAATTTTCTTGCCTCAAGAAAAGGGGTCGTCTTTGAGAGATTTGATCCACTTAGTGGGTTCAAAAAGACAGCCATCCATACGCCTGTGCATGAGGCTGCTGGGAAAAATGGTGGCATCATTCGAAGCAGTACCCTACGGTCAATTCCATTCAAGGAATTTGCAAAGGGCCATACTGTCAGCCTGGAACAAAAAAGTTCAGGCTCTGGACTTACCAATGTCCTTGTCCCCTTCCGTTCGCAAGAGCCTCCGCTGGTGGTTGGTTCCCCAGAATCTGGAAAGAGGGAAATCCTTCAGTCCGATTTCCTGGAAGGTGGTCACTACAGATGCCGGCCTTATAGGCTGGGGAGCAGTACTGGAGCAATGGTCTCTCCAGGGCAGATGGTCGGATGCGGAAAAGGCCCTGCCCATCAATCTCTTAGAGATACGAGCAGCCCGGTATGCCCTAGTAGCATGGACATCCAAACTCCAAGGGTCCCCTGTCAGAATTCAATCAGACAATGCCACAGCAGTGGCATATATCAATCATCAGGGGGGCACCAGGAGTCGTGCAGCCCAGAGGGAAGTAAATTACATCCTGAGATGGGCAGAAAGATATGTCCCAGCCATATCTGCGGTATTCATTCCAGGAGTGGAGAATTGGAAGGCGGACTTTCTAAGTCGCCAACAATTATGCCCAGGGGAATGGTCCCTTCATCCCGAGGTTTTCCGGACAATATGTCAGCGGTGGGGAACACCGGATGTAGATCTGCTAGCATCCAGATTCAACACAAAAGTGGACAGGTTTGTCTCTTGGACAAGGGATCCCCTAGCTTGCGGCTCGGATGCCCTAGTGTTCCCTTGGGATCAGTTCAAGCTGATATATGCATTCCCACCGCCACAATTGTTACCTCGATTACTCCGCAGAATCAGGGTAGAAAAGAAACCAGTGATTCTGGTGGCTCCAGCGTGGCCCCGAAGAGCATGGGACGCGGAGATTGTAAAGATGTCTGTGGGGAGTCCTTGGACCCTCCCACATCGTCCGGACCTGCTTTCGCAAGGACCGATATACCACCCTTCCTTACCAGCCCTAGGTTTGACGGCCTGGCTATTGAAGCCCACATTCTAAAAAAGAGAGGGCTCTCTAATGCTGTGGTATCTACCATGATCAATGCCAGGAAGCCGGTATCCAGGCAGATCTACTATAGAATCTGGAAGGCGTACATCGCCTGGTGTGAGGCCAAGAAATGGCATCCACGTAAATACGTAATAGGTAGGATTCTGGACTTCCTACAATGGGCTGTAGATAGGAAGCTTGCCTTGAGTACTATCAAGGGTCAGATTTCGGCCTTGTCAATATTTTTTCAAAGGCCCTTGGCTTCGCATTCACTAGTCAAAGCCTTTATACAAGGAGTGATGCGTATTAGTCCTCCGGTTAATATTCCCATATGTCCATGGGATCTAAACTTGGTTCTGTCGGTTCTACAGAAACAACCATTTGAACCATTACAGCATATTTCTTTGGTTCTTCTCACCAGGAAATTGATTTTTCTAGTAGCCATTTGTTCGGCTAAAAGAGTGTCGGAATTAGCAGCTATGTCCTGTAAGGAGCCATATCTGGTTATCCATAAGGATAGAGTAGTGTTACGCCCTCATCCAGCCTTTCTTCCTAAGGTGGTATCGAGGTTTCATTTGAACCAAGATGTGGTTCTTCCTTCTTTTTTCCCCAAACCTACTTCGGTAGAGGAAAAGTTATTGCATTCTTTGGATGTAGTAAGAGCAGTTAAAGCTTATCTAAAAGCCACTGCTCAGATTTGCAGAACGGATACTTTGTTTATTCTGCCGGAAGGCCCCAGAAGGGGTCAGGCAGCGTCAAAATCTACTTTAGCCAAGTGGATTCGACAGGTCATAATGCAAGCCTATGGCTTGAGAAGGAGACCGCCTCCGTTCAAAGTTAGAGCGCACTCCACGAGAGCAGTTGGAACTTCATGGGCAGTGCATCACCAGGCCTCCCTGGCTCAAATCTGTAAGGCCGCAACATGGTCTTCAGTACACACGTTTACTAGGTTCTACCAGGTGGACGTTAGAAGTCAGGAGGATGTCGCCTTTGGGCGCAGTGTGTTGCAGGCCGCAAAAGATCCTCATGTCTGATAGCGCTCAGCTTATGTATGGTGTATCCCCCCCCTCGTTGGGCATTGCTTTAGGACATCCCATTAGTAATGACTATGTCGCTCTGTGTCCCGTGATGTACGAGAAAGAAAATAGGATTTTTATAACAGCTTACCTGTAAAATCCTTTTCTTGGAGTACATCACGGGACACAGAGCTCCCACCCCTCTTTAGGGACACTTATTGCTTTGCTACAAAACTGAGGTGCTCCCGGATGGGAGGGGCTTATATAGGGGAGGGTACTTCCGGTTTTGGAAGTTGCCAGTGCCAGCACCTGATGGTATCTATATAACCCATTAGTAATGACTATGTCGCTCTGTGTCCCGTGATGTACTCCAAGAAAAGGATTTTACAGGTAAGCTGTTATAAAAATCCTATTTTTTTGCGCTATAAACAAAAAAAAAGAGTGACAATTTTAAAAAAATAATAATTTTTTACCTTTTGCTATAATAAATATCCCAAAAATATATATATATTTTCCTCAGTTTAGGCCGATATGTATTCTTCTTCATATTTTTGGTAAAAAAAATTGCAATAAACGTATATTGATTGGTTTTCGCAAAAGTTATAGCGTCTACAAAATAGGGGATAGTTTTATGGCATTTTTATTATTTTTATTTTTTTTTACTAACAATGGCGGCGATCTGCAAATTTTATCGTGACTGCGACATTATGGCGGACACATCGGATACTTTTGACTCTATTTTGGGACCATTGTCATTTATACAGCGATCAGTGCTATAAAAATACACTGATTACTATGTAAATGACACTGGCAGGGAAGGGGTTAACCACTAGGGGGCGAGGAAGGGGTTAAGTGTGTCCTAGGGAGTGACTCTAACTGTGGGGGGGCTGGGCTACGAGTGACACAACAGTGATCACTGCTCCCGATGACAGGAAGCAGTAGATCACTGTCCTGTCACTAGGCAGAACAGGGAAATGCCTTGTTTACACAGGCATCTCCTCGTTCTGCAGCTTCGTGACACGATCGCATGACATGGACGGACATCGAGTCCGCTGGTCCTGCGGGCACGGAGCTCGTGGAAGGTGCGCGCCCGCACGGCGGGATTTTCAAAGCAACTTACAGGTACGTTGCTTTGCCCACACGAGCCATTCTGCCGACGTATATGTTCGTTAGGCGGTCGGCAAGTGGTTAAATAGTCTTGACACCTGACTGCTGTAATGTTTATACTATGTTGTGTATCACATCCTCCTAACCACTACAAATGGGGTCGGCAACCTACGACCCACGGGCCGCACCTGGCCCAACGCCGCTAAATATCCATTGGTGCACGTGATGAATTCACGTGCACCCGGCCCATAGACATTTTAACCCCTTCACGCCGACCGTACGCAAATATGCGACCTTGGCTTGAATGGGTTGTAGCAGCTGCAGGCATCACCCCGGTACCGTTTTTTTAGAGCCGGCATTTGGCTTTCTTGGGATAACAACCGATGCGGCTAAGAAGCCGCTTGGCTGTTATCCCAAGCAGCGGGAGGGGACGTCTCCCCCTCCTGCCGCCTTCTGCGGCTCACCCGGGCAGACACCCCTGCCCCAAAGCACCTCCCCCCTATGTTGAGGGCATGTAGCCTGGTATGATTCAGGAAGGGGGGCGGGGTTAGACATGCTCACTAGGGCATCGGATGAGAACAGTCGTTTTCCATTTTTTTTATTTTTTTTTTACCACTTAAATTACTTATTTATTTTACAATTTTATTCTTTATTATTTTTTAAAAATTTTTAGGAGCCATGTTGGGGAGCTCTAAACAGACCTCTGATGTTTCACCTTTGAGAGGGAGAAAGGAGGTGGAGGACACAGCCCTCCATCTCTGCAGCCTCAGCTGCACAGAATGAATAAGAAGGAATAGCTCTGTACAGAGCTTCATCGATCACTCACTGTGTCCAGTCAGAAAAAGAAGGGGACGGTAAATTACATATTTAATCGGCCCCTTCCCCCACTCTCCATCCTGAAATCATCCCCCACAGCACCTAGCGGGAGAGGGAAGGGGAGGGGAAAAGCTGGCAGCACTGCAGGGGAGGGGGGACTGGGGAGCACACAGGGGCAGCAGGAAACGAGTAACCTGGATACAAGTCTGGTGTAAGGACTTTTATCTACACAGGCAAAAGGTGTATTTTAAATGCTCCCCCACCACCACCCCCTGCCAAACCCACCACACACAGTAACACACCTCCTGTATTAGAGTGCCCCCACTCTGAATGAAGGAGCACAGGGCGCATCCTCAGTCTGGGGGGAGGGGAGTGTTAAATGTAGATACAGATTTGAATACACTAACAAACTGAAGCCAAACTCCAGCTCACACGTTATAAGCAGTTACAGCAAACAGGCATTGTGACAGGAGGGGGTGGGGGGGGGGCAGTGTGACAGAAGAGGTGGGCATTGTGACAGTAGTGGGGCAGTGTGACAGAGAAGGAGGACATTGTGACAGGAGGGGGCAGTGTGACGAGGGGAGTGTGACAGGAGGGGGCAGTATGACGAGAGGGGAAGGGTGACAGAAGGGGGCGTGTGACAGAGGTGGGGGGGGAATTTGTCAGGGGCAGTATGACAGGAGGGGGGGTGTGTGACAGGAGGGGGGAAGTGTGATGGAAGGGGGCAGTATGACATGAGGGGCTGCAGTATGACGGGGGGAGTGTGACAGAATGGGGGGGGGGTAATGTGACAGGAGGGAAGCACTATGATGGGGTGAGCACTCAGACAGGTGGGGGGCAATATGATGGGGCAATGTGACAGGAGGGATATATTGTGGAAAGCCAACTATATTATCCTGGAAATGGGCACATTCCCAGGCACAATAGTGCAGGAATTGCGAACCGGCGTAGGCAGAGGCACGCCAGCGCAAATCAACGCACAAGGGCGCGTAGCCCAGTGAACAGGCAAACGGCGGCATACGCATAGCGTGATAGTGGTGCCACTGCCTATTTAAACCCGCTGCTGACAATGGTGCAGTGCTGGTTTATATTCAGCTTCCCTCTGTGTTCCTGTGCCTTGTTTATCCTGCTTATCAGACTTCCTGTGTACCGTCCCGGCTTGCCTTGACCTGCTCTTCTTTATCTCCTGGCTTGACCTTTTGGCTTGTATCCTGACTTGTTCCTGCTTGCTTCCTGCATCTGACCCCGGGCTGGCTTACGGACACTGCCTTACCTATCTCCTGTGCATAGACCCGGCTGGCTCCTGTTTACGCTTACCCTGGACTGTCTTACTGTGAATGAACCCTGGCCTGGCTCCCGACTCAGCTGACCAGTCTCCGGTCTGCTCCACTGGTCTGCACCTCCTGGACCATCCAAGCACACCTGCCCTGCAGTATACGTGGCCTGTACCAGCAAGCTCCTGGCAACCAGCTTCAGCAAACAGGCAACCCTTGCATCTGTGTCAACTCCAGGGGTATGCTGCACTCGGCCGCAAGGGGAGCCCTCCCAGCATCTCGGCCTAATGCCAAGTTCGTAACATATATGTCAGAAAATGGGAGCCAAATGGCACAAAAAAAAAAAACAGGAGAGTGCCTCTTATGGGCAATGGCCACAACTAGATAAGAGAGTAGAAGGGTATAGTAAAAGTACAACATTTTATAAAATATAAGTATAAAATGTTTCAATGTAAACATCAATAACAAAATAACTTGCTAAGATAAAATCAAAGAGTGGCAGTCATATAGTTGTATACAATGCAGTGCTGTGGTTTTGAGCCCGCAGTAGGACTCTATAGGAGAGGCCAAGCCACAGACAATGGTGAAGAAAATCCCAACATGTTTCAGAATATAATCAATGGTAAATTCCTTCTTCAGGGGTTGATCACAACAGACTGTGTATTCTAATGATACAATAGCAGATCGTCAATATCAACATAAACATGTGTAGTGGGGGTCCCAATTTTTAGGGGGCAGCTATGCTAAATTTAGGGGTGATTCGAGTGGTAGTTGTCTCGGATCTTCCAATTTGTTGGACTTTTCACCTGGCGTGCAGTTCCCCTTAGAAGTATGGGTGGCGCTGTCACTTGTACTCGGGGTTGAACCACGGGTGATGGAGTGGCAATTGGGTGTCCTCTCTCGGCAGTCGTGCAGTGGGCGTGGTCTACCCGCTGTGCATGCCGGGAGAGGGTACAAAAGGGGCAGATGCCATTGGTAAGAGGGGACTTGGTGGTGGGAGCCTGCAGTTCTGGAGTCCAAGTTCCAGGGCATGGCCCTCCAGGCCATGGGGCCACGTGCGCCTCAGTCCCAGGCACCTTTAGTCCTGGGACTGCAACTTCAGCCCTGGGCCCAGCACCTTTAGCTGGACCCCACTTCGGGGAGGAAGAATCCCAGGGTGCCGCCTTGCGAGGGACCCGCATCTGGAAGAGGAGGCTGGGGGAGGACAGTTCCGAAGGACTGGTGAGAGATCACAGTGAAGGAAGGGGCCCAGTAACTCTCTGGAGGGATGTCATCCTTCCGAAAAGGGATCTAACATAGTAACCATTAGGAGGTTCGGGACACTATAGATTCTGTGGCAGGGGATCTCCCGATCGCATCTATTAAGGGAATCTGATTGACTGTTCGAGCTACATGCCGGCTGCTAGTGCCAGTGGGTGACTATCCGGGTGAGCTATACCCGCTCGGGATCGAGCGGCGAAGAAGCCAGGAGTGTCTGAATCTGATCTGCTCTTCTAACACCTTTCTCTCTTCTCAACTTTGTGGTTATTCCTGCATAAACAAAAATAAACTCTACGTTGGAGTTGCTACTGGTGTGGACCTTGGAGTTACTTGGGGGTATAGAGACTTGTCCTTTACATTCTAAGGGACGAGAACCAACTTTGAGGAGAACCTTGCTGCAAGACCCGTAAGTTATAAGTGTGCCTAACCTCTGCAAACCAGAGGGTACGGGCATGGTGGCATTGTGCGCCTTTTCCTCCTGTGAGTGAGCCAAAGACTGGAGAGAAAAGTGGCCCGTGTGTTACACATGTAGTATGCACATAGTATGTACAATGTGTAAAGAAATTGTTGTAAATGATAATACATGGGTGGTAGGGATGAGCTTGATGTTCGAGTCGAACGCGAGTTAGTGGGTGTTGTGTGCCTCCAGCACAGTATACACCTGGATCTACACTTTATTGCTGTTCTCTTAGCTAGATAGGCAGGCAGGGACAGTGTTTTCTATTCTTTTCTCAGGCATCTGCAGGAGTTAGTGGGTGTTGTGTGCCCCCAGCACAGTATACACCTGTATATATCCGTCATTGCTGTTCTCTAAGCTAGATAGGCAGGCAGGGAAAGAGATACATAGGCAAGGACAGTGTGCTCTATGTTCTATTCTTTTCTCAGGCATCTGCAGGAGTTAGTGGGTGTTGTGTTCCCCCAGCACAGTATACACCTGTATATATCCGTCATTGCTGTTCTCTAATACAGGCATCTGCAGGAGTTAGTGGCACAGTATACACCTGTATATACCTGTCATTGCTGTTCTCTAATAGAGGCATCTGCAGGAGTTAGTGGCACAGTGTACACCTGTATATACCCGTCATTACTGTTCTCTAATACAGGCATCTGCAGGAGTTAGTGGCACAGTGTACACCTGTATATACCCGTCATTACTGTTCTCTAATACAGGCATCTGCAGGAGTTGGTGGTACAGTGTACACCTGTATATACCCGTCATTACTGTTCTCTAATACAGGCATCTGCAGGAGTTAGTGGCACAGTGTACACCTGTATATACCCGTCATTACTGTTCTCTAATACAGGCATCTGCAGGAGTTAGTGGCACAGTGTACACCTGTATATACCCGTCATTACTGTTCTCTAATACAGGCATCTGCAGGAGTTAGTGGCACAGTGTACACCTGTATATACCCGTCATTACTGTTCTCTAATACAGGCATCTGCAGGAGTTAGTAGCACAGTGTACACCTGTATATACCCCTCATTACTGTTCTCTAATAAAGGCATCTACTGGAGTTAGTGGGTGTTGTGTGCCTCCAGCACAATATACACTACCCAATTGCTGGTTTTCCCATCTCCCTGGAGGCCATTACTATGTCTGGAAGGCCAACAAAGAGAGGCAGATACGAGCCAATAAAAGAGGGCAAGCAGGCTCTGTGTCTGGGGGCAACAGTGCTGGTCGTGGACGCGGTGCATTGTCATCAGCACGTGGCCATGGGACACACTTGTCCTTATTTTCAGCAGCTGGAAGTGTTGAGCCGCATCATGCCGAAGACTTGGTAGAGTGGGTGACCAAGCCCTCCTCATCCTCTCTCACCCAGGCTCAGGGTACTGGCAAAGCAGCTGCCAAAGCGTCCTCTTCCCTCATATCAATGTCATCAGTCACTCCTTCCCTAGACCCACCATGTCCTCCTGAGGAGTCCCCCGAACTGTTTGAGCACAGTGTTGGGTACATGCTCCAGGAGGATGCCCAGCGTTTCGAAGGGTCTGATGATGATACCCAGCTAGAGGAAGGCAGTAGCGTGAGCGCAGAGAGAGGGGATGCTCAAGAAGGATAGCAATCTGGCAGTCATGTTCCAGCAGCTGCAGCATACTGCCAGATTGGCTCCAGTGATGAGGAGGGAGGGGATGATGAGGTCACTGACTCCACGTGAGTGCCTGATAGGAGAGAGGAGGAGGAGGCACATCTCCAACGAGGCAGGATGCCCTCCGGGGGCCAGCGTAAGGGCAGCACATCGACTGAATCACACCGCAGAGCTCCGCCTGTGCAGGGCGCTGCCTCTGCCCGTTATTCCAAAAGTTCTTTGGTGTGGGCCTTTTTTGAGTCGAGTGCATCAGATCGCACCACTGCTATTTGCAACATATGTCTCAAGCGTATCTCGCATGGCCAAAACATCAGCCGCTTGGGCACCACTTGCTTGACTAGACATATGTTGACCTGCCATGCAGCTCGTTGGCAAGCCTACCTTAAAGACCCACACCAAAGAACAAAGCGGACCTCTCCTTGCTCCTCATCAGCTGGGATCTCCAACCCCACTATACCTTCAGTCCTTTCTGAAACCTGCACTGAGAGGAATGAAGGTGTAGAATTAGGTGTGTCACAGCCAAGTACTTGCGGGCACTCTGCTAGCAGTACACCGACGTCTGATTGTAGCAGGCAAATTTCCCTGCCCCAGCTGCTGGACCGTCAAAAGAAGTTCACTCCCAGCCATCCACATGCCCAGCGGTTGAATGCTAGCTTGGCTAAATTGCTAGCAATTAAACTGCTGCCTTTTCAGTTGGTAGACTCGGCCCCCTTCCGTGAGTTTATGCAATGTGCGGTTCCTCAGTGGCAGGTTCCCAAACGCCACTTTTTCTCACGGGAGGCGATTCCGGCTCTCTACCGGCATGTGGAACGCAATGTCCATGCCTCCCTGGACAGGGCGGTCAGCGGTAAGGTGCATATTACCGCTGACTCATGGTCCAGCAGGCATAGACATGGACATTAGCAGTAGCGTTGGAGGTTGTTCCGCCGCCACGCCTCCAAAATGCTACTGTAAGGGTATGTACTTACCGAGGCCGAGATGCCGAGAGTGGTTCACCTTTGCGACTTGACGCACTCCACCCCCCTGGAGTTGAGACAGGGAGTGGATGGCGAGAAGCGGCACCGGCTACCGGCAGGTGGTGGGTACTTGTAGACGGTCCGGTAGTGCTGAGTAGACTGAAGAACAGGCTTCAAGCAGGAACTAGCCGGGTTGGTAAAGTTCAAACAGCAGGAGGTAATTGAAGCCGGTGCAGGTTGAGTCCGGGTTGCAATTGCAAGGTAACAGTCCCGGCTGGGGGTCTAGCACAGTAAAAGGTAACAAGTCTAGAGAATACCAGGAACCAGGCAGGAGTTCAAAGGAAACGCGGAAGTCCAAAAGGTACAAGCAGGAGGTCAAGGATTGTAGACAGGCAGCAGATCCGAGTCACAGGCCGAGGGTCAAACACAGGAGAAGGCAGAAGTCCGTATAACAAGCCGAGGGTCAGGTCCAGGAGAGAGATCAGAGGAGTCAAGCCAGTCCGGGTCACGAGGAGATTTTCGAGATAGTTTTCCAGAGTCTTGGGTATACAGGAAAGCTGACAAACCAGCAACTTGTCAGTGCAACTGGGTCTCTTTAAATAGGCCCGCCTGGATTCCTATTGGTGCGCCGCCGCGCATGCACGCGCGCCGATGCGTCGGCGCGCGCACCCGAGAACGTAGAAGCGCCGTCACGCGCATGCGCCGAAGCATCATTCCGCCGCGCGTGCGCATTGGGCGCTGATTGGCGCTGTTGGGCGGATTTCCCTGACAGTGCCCCCCTCCTAGGGGCGGACTCTGGACGCCCAAACTAGACATCAACTCGGGATGTTCCTGGTGAAAGACTCTAATTAGGCGGGGAGCATGTAGGTTCCTAGATGGTTCCCAAGAGTTGTCCTCTGGGGGATACCCCTTCCATTTGATTAAATACTGTAATTGCCTGCCTCTTTTCCTGCAGCCCAAGATAGATTCCACCACGTACTCGTCTTCACCATCAACCTCCACAGGTGGAGGAGGTGGCTCATCCCTTCCCGGGAAGGAGCTGGAGACTACCGGTTTCAACAGAGACGTGTGGAAGACCGGGTGTATCCTGTAGGAGTCGGGCAGTGCCAATTCAAAGGCCACAGGGTTGATCACTCGCTTGATTTTAAAAGGACCTATAAATCTTGGTCCCAATTTCCGTGAACGGATCGGCAATTTGAGGTTGGTGGCGGAGAGCCATACTTCCTCCCCAACTTTGAAGACTGGATTTTCCTTCCTACCCTTGTCATAGTGTCTCTTGTAAGACTCCTGGGCGTTTTGCATCATTTCCTGGAGTCTCAGAAAATTAGATTGAACAAAGGCTATCCGATCTTGAACAGCAGGAACAGAGCTCTCCGGAATGTCATCAGGGAGGAAGGAAGGATGGAAGCCAAAGTTGGCCCAAAAAGGAGTTTGACTGGTGGCTGAATGCACCGAGTTGTTATATGCAAATTCAGCGTAGGATAATAGGGAGGACCAATCGTCTTGTGAGGCTGAGCAAAAACAACGGAGATATTGTTCTAGGGTTTGATTGGTTCTTTCTGTCTGTCCGTTGCTCTGGGGGTGATATGCCGATGATAGGCAAACCTTGACTTCTAAAGATTTGCAAAGTTCCTTCCAGAATTTCGACGTGAATTGAACGCCTCTGTCAGAGGTGATGCTCTTAGGCACCCAATGGAGCCTGATTATCTCCTGAAAGAAGGCTTTGGCTGTATCTGCAGCAGAGGGGGTACCGATCATGGGCACGAAGTGTGCCATTTTGGAGAGGCGGTCAATTACGACCAGAATCGTGGTAAAACCTCCAGAGGGCGGTAGATCTACAATGAAGTCCATGGACACATCTGCCCATGGACGTTCAGGGATAGGCAAAGGTTTGAGTAGTCCCCAACTCTTGGTTTTGGGTCCCTTATACCGTTGGCAACGGGTACAGGAGGCAACATAGGACTTGCAATCTTGTCTCCAACCAGGCCACCAGAAGGAGCGAGAGATTAGTTCCATGGTTTTTTTGGTTCCAAAGTGACCAGCTAGTTTGTGGTCGTAGAAGGTTTTCAGAATCAGTTGCCTTGTTTCCAGAGGGACGAAGACTTTACCTTGGGACCAGAGCAAGTCATTACGCTTCTCTAGGGAAGAGGTTACTTGGTCAGGACAATGCTTAGAGGCAGCTTTTATGGAGGTTAGTAGATCAGCCTGTGGGATGAGCAGAAAGTTTTGTGCTGATAGGATGGTACTTGGTTCCTCTGCTTGAGGAGTCTCGGGAAACATCCTAGAGAGTGCATCCGCCTTCGCGTTCTTGGAACCGGGCCTATAAGAGATATGAAAGTTAAACCTGGTGAAGAAGAGGGCCCATCGGGCTTGTCTGGGTCGAAGACGTTTTGCTGTTCTCAGATATTCTAGATTCTTATGATCCGTGAATATCATGACAGGGTGAGGGGCTCCCTCCAGAAGGTATCGCCATTCTTCCAGGGCGAATTTGATAGCTAATAGTTCCCGGTCTCCGACGTCATAATTACGTTCCGGAGAAGTTAGTTTACGAGAGGCAAAGGCTACTGGATGAAGAAGGGATTTGGGGCCCTGCCTTTGAGAGAGGATGGCCCCAGTGGCTGATTCTGAAGCATCTACTTCCAGAGTAAACGGCAGTAGCGGATCTGGATGCTTCAATACAGGTGCCGATGTGAATGCATTTTTTAGTTTATCGAAGGCATCCTGAGCTTCCGGTGACCAGTGAAAGCGGTAGCCCTGGCGTGTCAGTTGGGTTATAGGTGCCACAATAGAGGAGAACCCCACAATGAACCTCCTGTAGAAGTTGGCGAAACCTATAAACCGTTGTACCCCTTTCTTGTCTGTTGGGGCTGGCCATTCCTGGATAGCTTTGACTTTCTGCGGGTCCTTTGCGACCCCATTGGTAGAAATAATAAATCCCAAAAATTGCACAGTGGTTTTCTCAAAGTCACATTTCTCGGCCTTGAGGTAAAGTCTATGTTCTCGGAGAATAGTGAGGACCTTGATGACATGGATTCGGTGCAGTTCAAGGGAGGACGAAAAAATAAGAATATCGTCTAAGTAGACTACTAGGAAGTCGTCCAGGTGTTCACGGAAAATGTCATTGACCAGGTGCTGGAAAGTAGCTGGGGCGTTGCAAAGCCCGAATGGCATGACCAAGTATTCAAAATGACCGAACCTAGATCTAAAAGCCGTCTTCCATTCGTCTCCAGCCCTGATCCGGATGAGGTTGTAGGCCCCTCGAAGGTCCAGTTTAGAGAAGATCCGAGCTGATCGGAATCGTTGGAACAACTCCGGGATGAGAGGAAGCGGGTATCTATTTTTAATAGTAATTTTATTTAATTCCCTATAGTCGATGCAGGGCCTCAGAGTCCCGTCTTTCTTTTCAACAAAAAAGATTCCGGCACCGGCTGGGGAAGAAGAGGGGCGAATGAATTTCTTTTCCAGATTTTCCTCACTGTAAGACTTGAGGGCCTTCAACTCAGATTCGGACAAGGGAAAGATGCGGCCGAATGGAATTTTGGAGCCAGGCAGAAGGTCAATGGGACAATCGTAGGGACGATGTGGAGGTAGGCGGTCGGCCTGCTGTTTGTCGAAGACGTCCTGGAATTCTAAGTATGCTGATGGAACATGTGGTAGGTTATCCGGTTGAGGGGTTAAAGTAGCACAGACAGTTGGAAGTGCGGAAAGACAGTATTGGGAACAATACGAAGAAGTGAAGTTAACTTCCCTTTTGGCCCAGTTTATATGAGGCTCATGTGCTTGCAACCAGGGGAGGCCCAGGATGATGGGAGATGGGATGAGGTCAAATCGGAGGTATTCTTGGTGGCCTGAATCCGTGATAGCAAGGACGGGTTTTGTTTCTTGCGTAATTACCCCTGAACGAGGCAGGGATCCATCCGCCAGACGAACCTGAAGATAACGGTCCTTGGTTTGCAGAGGAAAGTGAAGTTGGGAAGCAAGTGAAGAGTCCAGAAAGCAGCTGCAGGCTCCTGAATCAATAATCGCCGGTAGGCGGGTTGCTCCTGTTGGTAGCTGTAGAGAAATAGAAAGAACAACATAAGTCTGTGGTAAGCCAGAAACTTGGTAGTTCAAAGTGTCTTTGAGGGTACACTTACTAGGTCTTACTGGGCAGCTCCGAAGGAAATGGCCAGTACCCCCGCAGTAAAGACACAGATTGGCCTGACGCCTGCGCTGCTTTTCCTCAGGAGAAAGGGGAGGACGAACCAGACCAAGCTGCATGGGTTCAGGCTCGGGAGGAGAAGATGCTGTAGGAACTTGGATGGGTGGATAGGCAGAAGCTGATCGGGGCAAAGTCCAGTTTGGACGGGTAGTCTGGAAACGCTCAGAACGCCGCTCCCGCAGGCGTCTGTCAAGCTGAGTGACAGACTGGATCAAATCTTCCAGAGTAGTTGGAACACCAATCCTGGCCAGCTCGTCTTTAAGAGCCTCAGACAGTCCTTGGCGATATTGGTATTTAAGGGCCGTCTCATTCCAGCCAGTGTCAGCTGACCATTTCCGGAATTCTGCCGTGTAGTCCTCCACCGGCATTCTCCCCTGGGTTAAACTGTGGAGAACAGACTCAGCTGTAGCTGATCGCTGAGGATCGTCATACAGCTGCGCCATACTCTCGAAGAAGGTGTCCACGGAATCTAGTGTGGGGCTGCTTTGCTCCATCAGGCCATGGGCCCAGGCCTGAGGTTCGTCGGTTAGAAGGGAGATGACGAACCCCACCTTTACCACTTCTGAAGAGAAAGTCCTGGGTTGAAGGGCGAAGTAAAGAGAACATGCGTTTTTGAAAGCCCGATTTTTCTTACGGACGCCAGAAAATCGCTCAGGCAGGGGGACCCTGGGTTCAGGGGTAGCCATTACCACGGTGGGATTTGCCTGATTTTGAGACGTGGAGGCAACATTGGCAACGGTAGCAGCTGGTGATGCTGGTCCTGTAGCTCCAGTAAGTAGCTGAAAGCGGCCATCCATTTGGACATAACCTTCTTGTAATTTCTGAACCGCATCGGTTAGTGCGGTGACTTGCTGACATAGGGTCTCGAACGGTGAACGCACCCTGTCGGCCTCAGACATCTGGCTGGTTTGTACTGTAAGGGTATGTACTTACCGAGGCTGAGATGCCGAGGGTGGTTCACCTTTGCGACTTGACGCACTCCACCCCCCTGGAGTTGAGACAGGGAGTGGATGGCGAGAAGCGGCACCGGCTACCGGCAGGTGGTGGGTACTTGTAGACGGTCCGGTAGTGCTGAGTAGACTGAAGAACAGGCTTCAAGCAGGAACTAGCCGGGTTGGTAAAGTTCAAACAGCAGGAGGTAATTGAAGCCGGTGCAGGTTGAGTCCGGGTTGCAATTGCAAGGTAACAGTCCCGGCTGGGGGTCTAGCACAGTAAAAGGTAACAAGTCCAGAGAATACCAGGAACCAGGCAGGAGTTCAAAGGAAACGCGGAAGTCCAAAAGGTACAAGCAGGAGGTCAAGGATTGTAGACAGGCAGCAGATCCGAGTCACAGGCCGAGGGTCAAACACAGGAGAAGGCAGAAGTCCGTATAACAAGCCGAGGGTCAGGTCCAGGAGAGAGATCAGAGGAGTCAAGCCAGTCCGGGTCACGAGGAGATTTTCGAGATAGTTTTCCAGAGTCTTGGGTATACAGGAAAGCTGACAAACCAGCAACTTGTCAGTGCAACTGGGTCTCTTTAAATAGGCCCGCCTGGATTCCTATTGGTGCGCCGCCGCGCATGCATGCGCGCCGCTGCGTCGGCACGCGCACCCGAGAACGTAGAAGCGCCGTCCCGCGCACGCGCCGAAGCATTCCGCCGCGCGTGCGCATTGGGCGCTGATTGGCGCTGTTGGGCGGATTTCCCTGACAGTTACTACTGGTTGTGACACACTTCTCTCCTCCACCCCCTCCTCCTCTTCTTCCTCCATGGCCTCTTCCTGTGCTTTGTCCTCGGAACCAGCGGTGCTCCGTAGGCGTTCAAGGGGCTACGCAAGTACGCAGGCAAAAAGATGCCATGCCGTGCTTGCGCTGGTGTGTTTGGGGGACAAGAGCCACACTGGGGCAGAGGTTCTGTCAGCTCTGCAGGGGCAGGCCGAGAGGTGGTTGACGCCATGCCAGCTTAAGCCAGGAATGGTGGTTTGCGACAATGGCACCAACATCCTCTCCGCCCTCCGACAGGGACAACTGACCCATGTGCCCTGTGTGGCTCACGTCCTTAACCTGGTGGTGCAGCGGTTCTTGGGCAGGTACCCGGGCTTACAGGATGTCCTGAGGCAGGCCAGGAAAGTCTGTGTGCATTTCCGCAAATCATATAATGCCAGTGCTCGGCTGGCTGAGCTGCAAAAGGAGTTGAACCTGCCCAAGAACCGCCTTATATGTGACATGCCCACCAGGTGGAACTCAACGTTGGCCATGCTGCAGCGGCTGCACATGCAGCAGAGGGCCATCAATGAGTACCTGTGCGACTACTGCACCAGGACACTTTACGGCACTTTACTCGTAATTATACTAAACCCACTGCAGGTAACTCTTACCTCCATTACGATAGCTGTCACCATCCCCTCTGGGTAAAAAATATACCTAAGGGTCAATACTGTAGATTAAGACAGAACTGCACCAGGGATAGTGACTACATACTACAAAGTGCACACTTGAAACAAAAATTTTTGGATAAAGGATACCCAGAAAAAATTATAGACCATGCCCATACCATCTATCTTTCTGGCAAGAAACCCAAGAGAATAAAATCGCCAGAAAAACCGGTTGTTCGATTTGTCACTGGGTTCCATGGACAGTATAGAAAAATGGAACATATCATTCATAAACACTGGAACATCTTGAAGCAAGACCCCCACCTAGCTACAATTGCTTGTGATAAACCTAAAGTTACCTACAGAAGGGCACCGACTCTAAAAAACAAAATAGCGCCTAGCAAGTTAAAACACACTAAACCAATTAGTGCTATTTGTCCGGCCCCCCTTAAAGGGATGTATAAATGCAATAAAGCCCTGTGCAAAACTTGCAATTTTGTCCAACATGGACAAAAAAATTTCTCTCATAGGGATAAGACTTATCAACTTGACAATTTTTTCAACTGTTCAAGTGATTATGTCGTTTATTGCCTAACATGCCCATGCAAAATGCTATATGTGGGTCGCACTATTAACCCACTAAGACAGCGTTTTGGCAAACATCGTCGCTTTGTGGAAACTGGTTGTGATGAACACAGTGTACCACGGCACTTCTTGGAATTTCATGGCCAGTCCACGGAGGGCCTACAGGTTTGGGTGATAGAAGCCATACCTAAAGGCCTATCTGAGGCCGAGCGTTTTTCCAGACTGTGTGAGCGCGAAACTTATTGGATTTTTACTCTGGATACCCTTGTGCCGAATGGGTTAAACGAGGAACTAGAGGTTAACACGATCCTCTAAAAAATGTTCCCCTTTTCTTATTTGCCCTCTCCTTATGATGCACGGTTGCAAGTGTGCATGTACATATTGTAGTGTCAGCACCTATATGTGTGTGCTTTTCCATTAAGGAATCTTATGGCTTCTTCTTTTTACACATTTACATATATATAATCCCTTCATTTATTATCATTTATTATAATTATACAATACCATTATTACCATTATCATTTTTTAATTTTAGCTCTTCTGTTACACAGCGCAAGCCTCCACGCATGTGTGGGCGAGCGCTAGCGTGCACTAGCATATATGTGTATGTGTGTCCCTTTATACGTGTGTGTGCACGTGGGCACACATAGGCACACGAGCATATATATATATATTGTGACAGCAGGAAGGTAAAGTCACCTGGTTGCATCCAGGGGGGTAGATATATTTTGCCCAGATTCAGGCTTTACGCCGACTTATACAACTAGGGAGTTGATGAAGCCCAGCTGAGGCTAGTGGGCTCATGGATGACTCATACCTCTAGGGAGAGGCCTGGGCGTCGTGCAGGCAGGGAGTTGATGAGACCAGCTGAAACTTGTCAGCTCATTTAAAGGCCTCTATAAAAACTCCCAGCTTCATTAGATGTTAGCTCATGCCTGGAACCAGACCTGTGTGGACTGTCTAGGGAGAGTGAACCCCTGTGCGGTGAGGCAAAGCCTGTGTGGCTATTTGTTTGGACTTTTACTAAACCAGGGACTTAGGGACTAGGACAGCACCAGGCTGATCCCAGTTGTTAGTTTAGGAAACCTGCATGTTTAGTCAGAGGTCAAACTGACCAGGATTTATTTTGTTTATGTTTCTTTTTGGCTTTGCTGTGTTTTTGTCACTGTACATAGAGAAATAAACCGCACCTTTTGATTTTGAAAACCACAACCTCCGTCTGCTGGCCCTGTTTTTGTGTGGGGAGCCCAACCAGGGGGTCACACACACCCGCTACCGAGTTAACCCCCTCACAGTTGGTGGAGAACCAGTGGCAGTTTTTTTTAAGCCAGCATGGAGGAGATACTGAAACAGCTGGCTCTAGCAAATGCCAATCAACAGCAGACAAATGCAGGTTTGCAAAGGAGCCTTGCAGCCCAGCAGCAAGCTCATCAACAAGCCCAGCAGCAATCTGAGGCCCGCTTCATAGACCTGTTACAGAAGCAAGAGCAGAGACTACAACAAATGGAAGCAGTAATGCAGCAACGTCCGCAGACCAGTGAGGAAAGCCGTCCCACTAATACCGCGTCCTTTGGGGTGAGTCGTTTATTGACAAAAATGACTGGAGAGGATGATCCAGAGGTATTTTTGACCACATTTGAAAGGACTGCTGAAAGAGCTGTGTAAATTGCTCAAAGTGACGCAATTGCGTACATCTGTGTATCACCCCCAAACCGATGGGCTGGTTGAAAGATTCAACAAAACCCTAAAACAAATGTTGAAGAAAGTGGTGGATAGAGATGGAAAGGATTGGGACTGTCTACTTCCTTATTTGATGTTTGCTATTAGGGAGGTGCCCCAATCCTCTACGGGATTCTCCCCCTTTGAGTTACTGTATGGGAGACACCCAAGAGGGCTGTTGGATATTGCCAAGGAAACTTGGGAAAGTGAGAGTTCTCCCCACAGGAGTGTGATTGAGCATGTCGCCCTGATGCAAGATCGAATTGCACAGGTAATGCCCATCGTGAAGGAACATTTGGCCCAAGCCCAGTTGGCACAGCAGAGAGTGTACAACCGTGGAGCAAAGACCCGTACCTTTTCCCCGGGGGATAGGATATTGGTACTTGTCCCTACGGTTGAAAGTAAATTCCTTGCCAAATGGCAAGGCCCCTACGAGATAATGGAAAAAGTGAGCGAAGTGAATTACAAGGTCAGACAACCAGGAAGGCGAAAGCCCGAACAGATATATCACGTTAATCTGTTGAAAGCCTGGAGGGATAGAGAGTCCCTAGTCGCAGAAACTTGGTCACCAGCTCAAACTGGTTGCGTGATTCCGGAGGTTGGAATAGCAGCCACCTTGTCACAACCCCAACAACAGGAGGTTAAGGAGTTTGTGCTTCGCAACAAGGAGGTGTTCTCTGAGCTGCCGGGACAAACATCTGGGGTAGAGCATGATATTATTACCCCGCCCGGTGAAAGGGTGAAGTTAAAACCCTATCGGATCCCAGAGGCCCGACGGGAGGCAATACGGGAGGAAGTACAGAAAATGCTGAACTTAGGGGTGATAGAGGAGTCCCAAAGTGATTGGTCTAGTCCCATTGTGTTGGTGCCTAAACCGGATGGGAGCTGGCGATTTTGTAACGATTTTCGTCAGTTGAACAAAGTTACAAAATTTGACACCTACCCCATGCCACGTATAGATGAGTTGATCGACCGGCTGGGAACAGCCCGATACATGACGACTCTTGACCTCACAAAAGGGTATTGGCAAATTCCCCTGGCCAAGTCGGCCAAAGAGAAAACCGCATTTGTAACCCCAGACGGGGCGTTCCAATATAAGAGAATGCCGTTCGGGTTACAGAATGCGCCGGCCACATTCCAGCGGAAAATGGACCAGATACTGAGGCCCCATCGGAAGTATGCTGCGGCTTACCTGGATGACGTAATTGTCCATAGCACAGATTGGGCCTCACATCTGCCAAAAGTGCAAGCAGTCCTAGACTCTATCCGGGAAGCGGGGTTTACGGCTAACCCCAAGAAGTGTACCATTGGGCAGGAGGAGGCCAAATATCTTGGGTACACCATTGGCAGGGGAGTGATAAAACCCCAACTCAACAAAGTCGAGGCCATCCAGAGTTGGCCACGTCCCAACAGCAAGAAGCAGGTACGGGCCTTTCTGGGAATCGCGGGTTATTATCGGCGCTTCATTCCCCACTTTGCTTCTAAGGCTGTGCCCCTAACCAACCTGACGAAAGGGAAAGGGTCGGTCATGATTAAATGGACCCCCGAGGCTGAGGCAGCATTCCAATTCTTGAAACAAGCCTTATGTAGCCAGCCAGTGTTGTACTCACCCGACTTCTCTAAAGACTTTGTCGTACAAAGTGATGCGTCAGATGTGGGGTTAGGAGCAGTATTGTCCCAGGTCTGGAACGGGGAAGAGCACCCAGTCATTTACCTCAGCAGGAAGTTGAAGTCCCATGAGGTAAATTACGCCACCGTTGAAAAGGAGTGTTTAGCGGTGAAGTGGGCTCTAGATTCCCTTCGGTACTATCTGCTAGGTAGGCACTTTGACATGGTTACGGATCACGCTCCGTTAAAGTGGATGGCTCAAAACAAGGAAACAAATAGAAGAGTGAATAGGTGGTTCCTGGCCCTCCAGGAATTCAACTTCACAGTAAAGCATCGCCCTGGCGTTCAAATGGGGAATGTGGATGCTTTGTCTCGAGTACATGAATGCCTGATTGCTGGTGTTCCAACCCCGAGGTTAAAACAAGAGGGGGGGGTATGTGACAGCAGGAAGGTAAAGTCACCTGGTTGCATCCAGGGGGGTAGATATATTTCGCCCAGATTCAGGCTTTACGCCGACTTATACAACTAGGGAGTTGATGAAGCCCAGCTGAGGCTAGTGGGCTCATGGATGACTCATACCTCTAGGGAGAGGGCTGGGCGTCGTGCAGGCAGGGAGTTGATGAGACCAGCTGAAGCTTGTCAGCTCATTTAAAGGCCTCTATAAAAACTCCCAGCTTCATTAGATGTTAGCTCATGCCTGGAACCAGACCTGTGTGGACTGTCTAGGGAGAGTGAACCCCTGTGCGGTGAGGCAAAGCCTGTGTGGCTATTTGTTTGGACTTTTACTAAACCAGGGACTTAGGGACTAGGACAGCACCAGGCTGATCCCAGTTGTTAGTTTAGGAAACCTGCATGTTTAGTCAGAGGTCAAACTGACCAGGATTTATTTTGTTTGTTTCTTTTTGGCTTTGCTGTGTTTTTGTCACTGTACATAGAGAAATAAACCGCACCTTTTGATTTTGAAAACCACAACCTCCGTCTGCTGGCCCTGTTTTTGTGTGGGGAGCCCAACCAGGGGGTCACACACACCCGCTACCGAGTTAACCCCCTCACAATATATATATGTGTATATATTGTGACAGCAGGAAGGTAAAGTCACCTGGTTGCATCCAGGGGGGTAGATATATTTCGCCCAGATTCAGGCTTTACGCCGACTTATACAACTAGGTGGAGAGTTGTATAAGCCCAGCTAAGGCTAGTGGGCTCATGGATGACTCATATGTCTAGGGAGAGTGTGGGGCGTCGTGCATACAGGGAGTTGATGAGACCAGCTGAAGCTTGTCAGCTCATTTAGGCCTCTATAAGAACTCCCAGCTTCATTAGATGTTAGCTCATGCCTGGACCCAGACCTGTGTGGACTGTCTAGGGAGAGTGAACCCCTGTGCGGTGAGACAAAGCCTGTGTGGCTATTTGCTTGGACATTTAAAACCAGGGACTTAGGGACTAGGACAGCACTAGGCTGATCCCAGTTGTTAGTTAGGAAACCTGTATGTTTAGTCAGAGGTCAAGTTGACCAGGATTTATTTTGTTTATGTTTCTTTTGGCTTTGCTGTGTTTTGTCACTGTAAATAGAAAATAAACCGCACCTTTTTTTTGATTTTGAAAACCACAACCTCCGTTTGCTGGGCCTGTTTTTGTGTGGGGAGCCCATCCCGGGGGTCACACACACCCGCTGCCGAGCGAACCCCCTCACAGTTGGTGGAGAATGCGGGCAGTTTTTTTTAAGCCAGCATGGAGGAGATACTGAAGCAGCTGGCTCTAGCAAATGTCAATCAACAGCAGACAAATGCAGGTTTGCAAAAGAGCCTTGCAGCTCAACAACAGAACTTCGCAGCCCAGCAGCAAGCTCATCAACAGAGCCTTGCAGCCCAGCAGCAAGCTCACCAACAGAGTCTGGAAGCTCAGCAACAAGCCCAGAAGCAATCTGAGGCCCGCTTCATAGACCTGTTACAGAAGCAAGAGCAGAGACTACAACAAATGGAAGCAGTAATGCAGCAACGTCCGCAGACCAGTGAGGAAAGCCGTCCCACTAATACCGCGTCCTTTGGGGTGAGTCGTTTATTGACAAAAATGACTGGAGAGGATGATCCAGAGGTATTTTTGACCACATTTGAAAGGACTGCTGAAAGAGAAAAGTGGCCTGAGGAGCAGTGGGCTGGACTGGTGGCTCCTCTGTTAACTGGTGAATCGCAGAAGGCTTACTATGACCTAGAGCCTGACCAAGCAAAAGACTATGTGATGCTAAAAGCTGAGATATTGGCAAGGCTGGGTGTCACCCAGGCTGTCCGGGCTCAGCGTGTGCATAACTGGACTTTCCAGCTTGGAAAACCCCCCAGGTCTCAAATGTATGATCTCATTCACCTGAGCAGAAAGTGGCTACAGCCAGAGACTTTGTCCGCACCAAAGATTGTGGAACGTGTTGTAATGGATCGGTTTTTGAGAGCTCTTCCTACTGCCATCCAAAAGTGGGTAAGCCATGGAGACCCAGAGACGGCCGATGGTCTTGTGGATCGTGTGGAGAAATACTTGGCTACAGAGAACCTGACGGCCTCTTCCAGAGACACTCGGACTTTCCACCCTAAGACCAGACCATCCCCAGGGGCGGATAAGAGGATTCCAAGGGGTAAGGGTGGAGAGAGTGAGAGGGTGGGAGCTCTACCCCAAGTTTGGCGAGAACAGCCTGGGAAATCAGCGGCTCAAGAGGCGGCAAGAAGGATCGTTTGCTACCGCTGCCGGCAAGCGGGACATATTGCAGCCAATTGCCCGGTTGTGGAGGAACCCATGCAGTGTGACTTTCTGACGGGCAGACGTCAGTCGCTGTGTGCGACAGTCGCATGCACTGCCATTCGAGGAACTGAGAAACATTTATGCAAAATGTGTGTTAATGGTAGAAATGTTGTGGTATTGCTGGATTCAGGTAGCCTTGTGACCCTGATAAAGGCTGAGTTAGTTAAAACAGAGGTCTCTGGGAATAGCAAGGTAGCTGTTATTTGTGTGCATGGGGACACCCGAGAGTATCCAGTGACTACAGTGTGTTTCGAGACCCCCAAAGGTACCCTCTCTCATCCAGTGGGCTTAGTATCTCAGTTACCGTATGACGCCATTGTGGGAAGGGATTTTCCGAAGTTCTGGGAACTGTGGGATGATCCTGAGCCCCCCACTGGTGCCCCTATGTACCAGGAATGTGATAGCCAGAACTCCCCTGAGAGTGGTGAGGACTCTCCGGAATTTCCCTTATCAGTATTGGCAGGGGAGACTCAAGAAACTGGAGAGGAGCCCACCTCCTCAGACGAAAACCTACCGTCTGTGGAGTTTTCTGATCTTGAGGTTCACAGGGAAAACTTTGCCACAGAACAGTTGAAAGACCCCGCCCTAATAAAGGCACGGGAAAACGTAGTGAAAATAGATGGCGAGTTAGTGAACCCAGATAATACCTGCACTTACCCATACTTCAGCGTAGAGAAGGACCTACTGTATCGGGTGGCAAAAAGGGCAGAAGAAACCGTTGAGCAGCTTGTGGTGCCCAAACCTTACAGGAAGTTGGTGTTGGAGTTGGCCCATGGGCACATTCTTGGAGGTCATCTGGGGACAGAGAAAACCCGAGAGAGGGTATTACAGAGATTCTATTGGCCGGGGGTGATGAAGGACATAGAAAATTATTGTTCCTCCTGCCCTGTGTGTCAGAGGTCGGCCCCGATGCCACATTTCCGTAGCCCGCTGGTCCCTCTACCCATCATTGAGGTCCCGTTTGAGAGGATCGCCATGGATTTGGTAGGTCCTATAATCAAGTCCGCTAGGGGGCACCAGTACATATTAGTTATAATGGACTATGCCACCCGTTATCCAGAAGCGATCCCTCTCCGAAATACCTCGGCCAAAACCATAGCCAAAGAGCTATCTCTTGTGTTTAGCCGGGTGGGTATTTGTAAAGAACTGCTTACGGACCAAGGTACACCCTTTATGTCCCGGGTTATGAAGGAGCTGTGTAAATTGTTCAAAGTGACGCAATTACGTACATCTGTGTATCACCCCCAAACCGATGGGCTGGTTGAAAGATTCAACAAAACCCTAAAACAAATGTTGAAGAAAGTGGTGGATAGAGATGGAAAGGATTGGGACTGTCTACTTCCTTATCTGATGTTTGCTATTAGGGAGGTGCCCCAATCCTCTACGGGATTCTCCCCCTTTGAGTTACTGTATGGGAGACACCCAAGAGGGCTGTTGGATATTGCCAAGGAAACTTGGGAAAGTGAGAGTTCTCCCCACAGGAGTGTGATTGAGCATGTCGCCCTGATGCAAGACCGAATTGCACAGGTAATGCCCATCGTGAAGGAACATTTGGCCCAAGCGCAGTTAGCACAGCAGAGAGTGTACAACCGTGGAGCCAAGACCCGTACCTTTTCCCCGGGGGATAGGATACTGGTACTTGTCCCTACGGTTGAAAGTAAATTCCTTGCCCAATGGCAAGGCCCCTACGAGATAATGGAAAAAGTGAGCGAAGTGAATTACAAGGTCAGACAACCAGGAAGGCGAAAGCCCGAACAGATCTATCACGTTAATCTGTTGAAAGCCTGGAGGGATAGAGAGTCCCTAGTCGCAGACACTTGGTCACCAGCTCAAACTGGTTGCGTGATTCCTGAGGTTGGAATAGCAGCCACCTTGTCACAACCCCAACAACAGGAGGTTAAGGAGTTTGTGCTTCGCAACAAGGAGGTATTCTCTGAGCTGCCGGGACAAACATTTGGGGTAGAGCATGACATCATTACCCCGCCCGGTGAAAGGGTGAAGTTAAAACCCTATCGGATCCCAGAGGCCCGACGGGAGGCAATACGGGAGGAAGTACAGAAAATGCTGAACTTAGGGGTGATAGAGGAGTCCCAAAGTGATTGGTCTAGTCCCATTGTGTTGGTGCCTAAACCGGATGGGAGCTGGCGATTTTGTAACGATTTTCGTCAGTTGAACAAAGTTACAAAATTTGACACCTACCCCATGCCACGTATAGATGAGTTGATCGACCGGCTGGGAACAGCCCGATACATGACGACTCTTGACCTCACAAAAGGGTATTGGCAAATCCCCCTGGCCAAATTGGCCAAAGAGAAAACCGCATTTGTAACCCCAGACGGGGCGTTCCAATATAAAAGAATGCCGTTCGGGTTACAGAATGCGCCGGCCACATTCCAGCGGAAAATGGACCAGATGCTGAGGCCCCATCGGAAGTATGCTGCGGCTTACCTGGATGACGTAATTGTCCATAGCACAGATTGGGCCTCACATCTGCCAAAAGTGCAAGCAGTCCTGGACTCTGTTCGGGAAGCGGGGTTTACGGCTAACCCCAAGAAGTGTACCATTGGGCAGGAGGAGGCCAAATATCTTGGGTACACCATTGGGAGGGGAGTAATAAAACCCCAACTCAACAAAGTCGAGGCCATCCAGAGTTGGCCACGTCCCAACAGCAAGAAGCAGGTACGAGCCTTTCTGGGAATCGCTGGGTATTATCGGCGATTCATTCCCCACTTTGCTTCTAAGGCTGTGCCCCTAACCAACCTAACGAAGGGGAAAGGGTCGGTCATGATTAAATGGACCCCCGAGGCTGAGGCAGCATTCCAATTCTTGAAACAAGCCTTATGTAGCCAGCCAGTGTTGTACTCACCCGACTTCTCTAAAGACTTTGTCGTACAAAGTGATGCGTCAGATGTGGGGTTAGGAGCAGTATTGTCCCAGGTCTGGAACGGGGAAGAGCACCCAGTCATTTACCTCAGCAGGAAGTTGAAGTCCCATGAGGTAAATTACGCCACCGTTGAAAAGGAGTGTTTAGCGGTGAAGTGGGCTCTAGATTCCCTTCGGTACTACCTGCTAGGTAGGCACTTTGACATGGTTACGGATCACGCTCCGTTAAAGTGGATGGCTCAAAACAAGGAAACAAATAGAAGAGTGAATAGGTGGTTCCTGGCCCTCCAGGAATTCAACTTCACAGTAAAGCATCGCCCTGGCGTTCAAATGGGGAATGTGGATGCTTTGTCTCGAGTACATGAATGCCTGATTGCTGGTGTTCCAACCCCGAGGTTAAAACAAGAGGGGGGGGGGTATGTGACAGCAGGAAGGTAAAGTCACCTGGTTGCATCCAGGGGGGTAGATATATTTCGCCCAGATTCAGGCTTTACGCCGACTTATACACTTAGGTGGAGAGTTGTATAAGCCCAGCTAAGGCTAGTGGGCTCATGGATGACTCATATGTCTAGGGAGAGTGTGGGGCGTCGTGCAGACAGGGAGTTGATGAGACCAGCTGAAGCTTGTCAGCTCATTTAGGCCTCTATAAGAACTCCCAGCTTCATTAGATGTTAGCTCATGCCTGGACCCAGACCTGTGTGGACTGTCTAGGGAGAGTGAACCCCTGTGCGGTGAGACAAAGCCTGTGTGGCTATTTGCTTGGACATTTAAAACCAGGGACTTAGGGACTAGGACAGCACTAGGCTGATCCCAGTTGTTAGTTAGGAAACCTGTATGTTTAGTCAGAGGTCAAGTTGACCAGGATTTATTTTGTTTATGTTTCTTTTGGCTTTGCTGTGTTTTGTCACTGTAAATAGAAAATAAACCGCACCTTTTTTTTGATTTTGAAAACCACAACCTCCGTTTGCTGGGCCTGTTTTTGTGTGGGGAGCCCATCCCGGGGGTCACACACACCCGCTGCCGAGCGAACCCCCTCACAATATATATATTTTATTCTTATTATTTCCTTTTGTTTTGTATACAGCTACGCTGACAATCCTCTATAATGACTAGTGATTGATGATTATTCACTGTGCCTATATCATACTCATTATATTTTATCACTTTGATTGTATTTATCGTAACATTTAAGAGCTTGCACCCAAATATTTTGTTGGCAGGCATCATATCCCTGTCATATATTAATTTTTTTTTAAAAAAATTTAACACTAAAATGTCTATATAGACATTCCCTTAAAAAGCTTTTATCATACAATAATAATTTTTTGCTATTATAAACGTTATGCCTTAATTACTTCATAATTATTTTATTATGAGCAATATTATTTCATTACTTCTTTAATTATTTTATTATGAGCAATATTATTTCATCACTATTCATTACCTTTATTATCATTATTATTATTACTTTTATTATATATATATATATATATTTTTTATTAATATATATATTTTTTTATTAATTTTTTAATATATTAATATATTATTATACATTCTATTATTAGTTTTCTGCTATTTAAGCTATCCCAAGTTAGTGGGGTTAAAACTCCCGTTTTGTTTTATGCAACACACTTGTCATAGCAATTATTGAATTCTGCTGCGCTGACGGGCAGAATTACTTTTAAAACATCCGTCCTTCCTGTCTCCTTGTACACTTGAGAAAGGAGCGCGCATGCCCTGTACGAGAGCTGCGCATGCTCTGAAACGCGTTGTGGTTCCCTGCACCATCCAGTTGACGTCAGACGCTCCTCTCCGGACCGACCGTTGCCATCTTTCGCTGCTGTCTCCTATCACGGACAAGCCAGCCTGTATCCCGGCTACTTGCGGCCGCCATAACCGGGACCTGGGAAATCCGTGGAGTAGCGTCAGAGATCCTGGACGCAATATAAACATTAATCCTACTGGATGACACCTGAAACTTACCATGATGTAAGTGTTTGATACAAATTGTCTGCTACATAATAAATCTGTTTTGCTAAGAGGCGCTTTTCTATTTTTCCTTTCATGTCATTTTCCTTGAGTCGGCTTCAACTTGGAGAAGAGCTGCCCTGGGCAACTGAGTTTTTATTAAAGACTTCCTATCCACAATTGTTACTATAGAGTTTTTCAAAACCTTATGCTACCTGCCATCCCTTGGTAACAGTAATAACTTTATGTCCATCTGATTGGAATACTTTTTTTGTTTTTTTGATTTTCAACCTTTGTATAATATCCTTTACACATTTAGGATTAATCGTGTTTGTCTGTGCAGGCTTCCCAAGCGCTTGCATTTGCTATTGTTTTTCACGGCACCAGGACAAGGTCAGGGGAGCTCAGGTTTTTTTCACCACGCCAGTGGGGCATGATCAGGGATGCATGCACTGTCCTGGCACCATTTGAGGAGGCCACGAGGATGGTGAGCAGTGACAGTGCATGCATCAGTGACACTGTACCTCTTGCCCACCTGTTGGAGCACACGCTGCGTGGAATAATGGACAGGGCACTTGAGGCAGAACAGAGGCAGGAAGAGGAGGACTTCCTTGCCTCTCAAGGACCCCTTTACCCAGACAGTGTTCCTTCAGTCCCACCCATCGCACAGGAAGAGGACGAGGAGGAGGAGGATTGTGTCAGCATGGAGGTGGAGCCTGGCACTCTGCATAAACAGCAGCAGTCTTTTAGGGATGATTTACAGTCCCAAGAAACCCGTGGACTTGTACGTGGCTGGGAGGAGGTGGCTGCGGATCATGTCGTACTTAGTGACCCAGAGCACTCCGGACCGAATGCCTCAGCTAACCTACGCTGCATGGCCTCCCTGATCCTGCAAAGTCTGCAGAAGGATCCTCGTATTCTTCGGATCAAGGAGAGGGACCATTACTGGCTGGCCCCTCTCCTTGATCCACGGTACAAGGGTAAGGTTGCGGACGTTATCTTACCGTCGCAGAGGGAGCAGAGGATGAGACATCTCCGGGAGGCCTTGCAGAAAGGTCTGTGCAACGCGTTCCCAGAGACTGGGAGGTTACAAACTCCTGGTCCTGGACAACGAGTTGCTGAGGCTTCGGTCAGTCAAAGAAGGAGTGGTGGGGAAGGTGGCCGTCTGACCGATGCGTTCAGACAATTTTTTAGTCCGCAGCCCCAAGGTATGATCGGTTCCAGCCACCATCACCAGCATCTGATATACATGGTGCAGGAATACCTAGGGGCAAGGTCAGACTTGGACAGCTTTCCCACCTAAAATCCTCTGGCTTGATGGGTCTTGAGGATGGATCACTGGCCAGAGCTTGCACAGTATGCAATTGAGCTACTGGCCTGTCCTGCATCCAGCGTTCTTTCGGAACGCACATTCAGTGCTGCTGGAGGCTTTGTCATGGATCACAGGGTGCGCCTGTCCACCGACTCGGTTGATCGACTGACCTTCATAAAGATGAACCAGTCTTGGATCACCACCAGCTACCAAGCACCTGAAGCTGATATAACAGAATAATTTATTTTGAAATGTCACATCCCTTCAAGACTGCCTATGCTGATGCTGAGTGACTGTCCTGTTATGTTGACTGACTATCCTCCTCCTCCTCAACGATCCGATTCATGATGATAGCTTGGAAGAACATTTTTGTTTCTGGGTGCTGCCACCAGTGCCTAAGGCCCAATTTTTCAGCCCCTGTTTAACAGGGGCGTGTAATTACAATTTTTGATGCAATACTTTGCAACAGGGCTCATTGCTGTGCTCCAAGTACAGTATCTGTGAGGGGTTGCAGTGTTGTGGCACCAGTGCCTAAGGCCCAATTTTTCTGCCCCTGTTCAACAGGGGCATGTAATTACAATTCTTGATCTAATAATTCACAGCAGGGCCCATTCCTGCGCCCACCAAGAGTAACTGTGAGGGCTTACAGTGTTGTGGTAACACCACCACCAAAGGCCCAATTTTTCTGCCCCTCTTCAACAGGGGCATGCAATTACAATTCTTGATCTAATAATTTACAGTAGGGCCCATTCATGCGCCCACCAAGAGTAACTGTGAGGGCTGACAGTGTTGTAAAACCAGCACCACCACCAAAGGCCCAATTTTTCCTACCACTGTTCAACAATGGCATGTAATTACAATTCCTGATATAATAGTTCACAGCAGGGCGTTCCAGTGCCCACCAAGAGTAACTGTGAGAGCTTACAGTGTTGTGGCAACACCGACACCTAAGGGGCAAATTTCTGCAGAGTATATACGGCAGGCCCCTACTTTCAAACATCCAACTTACAAACGACTCCTACTTGCAAACGGAAGGAGACAAAAGGAAGTGAGAGGAAATCTACCCCTAGGAAGGGAAATTCTCTCCTGTAAAAGTTAGTATGGGAAAAAGGTGTCTCCTCTCTACTGATGCTTTATCACCAATCCTTATTTCAATAAAAACCCCACTTTTCCAAAAACATTTGTCATTGGGACGGAAAGTGAGGTGAAATGTTCTGAACAGGTGCACAGACAGCAAAACAAATGTTACATGGGTGATAACCCTTCCCTATGTTCTCCAAAAAGCTTAAAAATAGATTTTTTGGCTAGAGCTACACTTAAAAAATGTACCTGTTCCAAATTAGAAAAATATTCTACTTAAGAAAAAACCTACAGTCCCTGTCTTGTTTGCACCGCCTGTATACTGCTGTTCAGAGTATATAGGGCCTTTTTTTAATTTTGGGTGCAGGGTTCCCCTTAATATCCATACAAGTGGGGTGGGGGGGGGTACCCATGCCATTTTTATCAATGATTTTCATCCATATTGCCGGGACCAGACATTACATTAAAGCCGCAAGCAGTTTTAAATGACCATTTTTTTCCTTTAGAAATGTCATTTTTTGCAGGGACAGTTCTAAACACGGGAAACACGTGGCACTTCACAGGCATACTTTAGACACCCCCCAGGTACGATATTTAAAGGAATGTGTCATTTTTTTTTTTTCACTTTATGCATAATTAAAATGACTGATCCCAAAAAAACAGCCGTTTTTAAAACTTTTTTTTGCATTGATACATGTCCCCTGGGGCAGAACCCTGGTCCCCAAACCCTTTTTAGGACAATAACATGCATTTTAGCCGTTATAATTAGCACTTTTGATTTTGAACGTTCGCATCCATTGTATTTAATAGGGTTCTAAAGTTCGCGCAAACTTTCGGTCCGTTCGAAAGTTCTGGTGCGAACCGAACCGGGGGGTGTTCGGCTCATCCCTAATGGGTGGTGAGGAACAGCATGGCATAATAAAAAGAACAGGTATATAGGCCTAAACATACTCACATAATAGCTTCCAAGAATCTATTGAAGATATATCATCGATCATTTAGATATCTCCAGGGCACCCCACTGCGTCTTCTTTTACCCCAATGCAAAGGAAGGTGCCTCAATGGTGGATGGGGTAGTGTCCTAAATCCAGGACGCACTTCTCACATAGATGGATGATCAAAGGGCAAAGAGATGTGTATGTCGTGATATTACCGCACCTGTGAGGGTGCTCTCGAGGATCGCAAATAAGATAACGGTCCTGGTTTAAAGAAAAAAAGAGAACAAGTGTAGTATGGGGTACAGAGAGTATAATCAAAAGTTAAGATTACTAATGGAGGGTTGAGCAAAAAGAAGGGGGCTGGATAGAATATACCCAGATTCAAAGACTGTATAAGTCCATGAGTATAGGGGCAAGGCTGTGGGCAAAGATGGCATAGGAGGACTCGCTGAAAAAACAAGCCGAACAAGGAATGGAAGGTAAATAGTAAATGAGTAAAACCCACCTATAATATACATCCACACAGATATGTCCTGGCTCAGGAGAACCGTGGTATCCAATGATATCCAGCTTAAAGGGTGTCGGGGAAATGGCCGTGGAAGTACTGGCAATCTTGCCAGTAGAAGAAATGGGCGCCAGAGGCACATCATTTGACAGGGGGATCCCCGTGCTGGCCTATAAAAGGCTGCCACTGTTTGACCCAATTCGCTGGATTGTCGTCAGCTTCCTGTACTCCTGAACCTCTGTGTTACTTTTTGGATCTCCTGTTTTTGACCCGGCTTGTTCCAGACCTGTTGACCTCCTCCTCTGGCTTGCTCCTTGACCTTCCTTCTGCTGATTATCCGTGCATGACCCGGCTTGTTATAAGGACTTTGCCTGTGCCTGATTACCTGTGCATGACCTCGGCTTGCTATATGGACTTGCTCCTGCTTGATTACCAGTTTATGACCTCAGCTTACTTCACGGACTTGCTCTTGCTTCTGGCCATCCTGTGTTTGACCCTCAGCCGGGTGTCCACTGCTGTCCTCTGAAGCACAGTCTATTCCAAGCACAGCGTGAAGTTCCTGACCTCCTGTGCACCACCAAGCCCTGGCAGTCCTCACAAGGTGACGCTCTTCTGGACCCATCCAGATCCTTCCGGCAACCCGTGCTACTTCGGTCTGTATACCTTCTGTGGCACTTTCAGAGGTATACCGCACCTAGCCACTCTGCATATTGGCTTCGGATCAGGTACGTGACAAAGGGCTTGTAAACCTTCATGTTTTTTCACCTTAATGCATTCTATGCATTAAGGTGAAAACACCCTGCAGTGTCCGGCCCCCCAGCCCCCCCCCCCCCGTTTTACTTACCTGAGCCCTGAATTTCCATGGACGCGATCCTGCATCGCTCTCTCCATGGCTTCTCGGCTCTTCATTGGATAGATTGATAGCAGCACAGCCATTGGCTCCCACTGCTGTCAATCAAATCCAATGACGTGGGCGCTGGGGGGCGGGCCGATTTTTACACTCGGCGGCTATGGACGCCGAGTGTATGACACGCCCGCAAGGTAACCCCTTCGGTAGAGAGCTTCCCAGAGGGGGTTATCTATTGGGGGAGGAGCCGCAAGAGCCGCCGTGGGACCCCAGAACAGAAGGATCGGGGCCACTCTGTGCAAAACGAACTGCACAGTGGAGGCAAGTATGAGATGTTTATTTATTTTTTTTTAAGTTATTTTTTATTGAAGTTTTTCAACAATTACAACACACACAGCTTAAGCACCTATAGTCCAGAAAAAGAGCATGTACAGAAAATAATATATTTTGCAATGTGAACCCAGTGATACAGTGAATAGCAATTGAAGGGTACGAAAATACCGCCCAAGTAAAATCTAGGAGGGTATATATTATGATAAACCCACTAGTCAATAGAGACACATCAGAAGTCACCGGAATAAGAGGAAGGCATAAGAGCAAGGGAAGACCCTGACACGATGACCTGGCTCACCCCCAACTCACTAGGCTGTTTCAGGCTCAGCTAACTAAGTGCGCCAGACCTTGTCATACTTCAGTGGGCAGCCCCGATTAGCATAAGTATCCTTGTATAAAGGAAGGCTGTTGTTCACTAAGTGTTTCCATTGCACTATAGGGGGGGGGGGGCAGGCTTCTTCCACTGCATAGCAATGTTCTTACGAGCATAGAAGAGCAGCATGGTAATCAGTGTGCGTTTGGCAGAGGATGGTACAATGGTCTCAATGAGCCCCAAAAGGCACACCTCCATTGTCAAAGGCATAGCAACTAAGGCAACTCTGTTAACCAAATCTAGCACCATTTCCCAATACTGCTGGACCCCTGAGCATCGCCAGAAGATATGGAGAAGTCACCCGGTGAGGTGCCGCATCTCCAACGCTCTGAGGAATGAGCAGGGTCCATCTTGTGCAGTCTGTGTGGGGTGAAATAAGCCCTATGAACAATTTTGTATTGCACTAACCTGTCACGCATGGAGACCAGGGAGTTGAAGGGGAGGTCCCACACATCATCCCAATCATCATTGTCCAACGTGGGGATATCAGTCTGCCAATTAGTCCAGAGTTTGTCAAGAGGTGGAAGAGACACAAAGATCAAGTACGAATAGAGATGCGAGGTGGGCTTTTCTTCGCAACTAAATCTAAGTGTCCTCTCCAGTTCCGACTGCGCCATAATACACGAAAATTGTGGAAATTGCGCCGCAAATGCATGGGACAGTTTAAGATATCTGAATAGGAAATGGTTAGGTAAATTGTACTGGGAGGAAAGGTGTGAGAAAGGGAGTAAGGAGTTTTGGGACACTATGTGTGACATGAGTTTGATACCGTATTTTGTCCACGCGTAGGGGTCAGGGATTTTGTAGATGTGGGATAAGCTAAGGTTCAGCCAGATAGAGGCATTGGGGGAGATTTCAGGCTGTTTACATTTCTCAATGGCTAATCCTGTCCGCCATTGCCCGCAGGGTGGTAAGCACAGAGGGGGTCAGAGGATAAGGGGCACGAGGGCCCCTAAAAAGTAACAATTGAAGGGCTTCCAGCGAACTGACCACTGTCGCTTCCAGCACAGTTGACGAGTTTGTTCTGTCCGGCTGTAGCCACCACGTCGCTGTCACCAACTGCGCGGAGAGGTAATATTTATAACAGTCCGGGAATGCCATGCCACCCTGCATTCGTGGCCTCATTAATGTCGTCATTCGATACCTGGGAGGAGAGGGGCCCCATAGGAAGGAAGAAAAGATGCGGTTCAATTTCTTAAAAAAAGACTTGGACACCCATTGTGGGGAGTGGCGGAAGAGATATGTTAGTTTGGGAATAATCTTCATTTTTATGAGGTTAACTCGCCCTCATAATGACAGGGGCAGATTACTCCATGATTTGAGCTTCGTCTGAGACTCTAAAAGTACTGGGGCGAGATTTAAAGATATAAAGTCCGAGGCTGAACCGGAGACATGCACCCCTAAATATTTAAAAGAATCCACCGACAGGAGGGGGCTATCGGGAGGGGATGTGGACCTGGCCGCTGGATCAATCGGGAATAGGAGGGACTTGGACCAATTTACCCTAAGACTGGTGACCTCAGCGAAGGTGTCCAGAATATTCAGCGCCCCCTGCAAGGACGGGCTGGCATCATTCAGGAAGAGCAACATGTCATCCGCGTACAGGGCTACCCTCTCCTCCAGCAACCCGAGTCGGGGACCCTTAATGTGCGGTGAGGTGCGAAGTGCCTCCACCACTGGCTCAATAGCAAGGGCAAACAAAGCCGGAGAAAGAGGACAGCCCTGCCTTGTTTCCCTGGTAAGCCTGAAGGGGACAGACAGTCCACCCCCCAAGCGCACTGAGGAAGTGGGGCATTTGTAAATCACCTGGAGCCACTTGATAAATAGCAGAGGAAACCCCATCCTGCCTAATGTTTCCCACAAAAAGGGCAACTTGACCGTATCGAAGGCCTTTTCTACGTCCAGAGAGGCCACCGCCTGTGATCCCATATTAAGGTGTTGAGCGTGTATGTTAGTGAAAAGCCTTCTGAGGATCTGTGGACCTACGGGGCATGAAACCTGTTTGGTCTGGGTCTATCACTGAGGGTAGCATGGGATACAACCGAAGTGCAAAAAATATTAAAACTAATTCTGCGCTTAACCTTATAACACTCTGGTGTTTTGTTTTAACAACATGCAGCAACTTCAAAAAAAGGCCTAAATACTTAAGACCAACCAACTTATGTGCAATAAAAAGAAAAAAGTGCGCAATCACCAAAAAATATGTTTGCAACAAGAATGATCCTCTTGCAAATACCACAAGTGCAGAGTGTTGTTTTTATTAATTTCGGTTTTTGGTTAATGCTGAGCGTGTTAAAGTAATGTGATGTATTAATCCAGCTGAAAAATTTGGAGAATTTAATATGTATGAATAACCTCAATCCTGGTGACACCATGATGAATTGAATTAATTTGACTTCCGGTGTCACGGCTGCCATTTTGAGTATAAAAGCATGATGTGATGACGTGGGTAAATCAGCCTCCGTTCCCAGTAGAAGCCATTTTTGGGGAAACATGTCGGGTGGAGCATTGAATACTAACGTTATCACGTTCACCTAGCTGGTGGTTTGTTCCTCGGCTGGTTTAAAACATTTTTTTACCGTTGATTAGTTTTTTTGCCTTTTCTTGCCTTTATCATTTGCTGTGGACACTTGCTGTCAGTTAAAAAAAAAAATGTAATTTTGATGTGAACATTGCTGTGTTTTTACAACGGGCTATCTTCTCCAGGATTCAGATGTGAAGATCCCTTCCTCCATCTAGGAACAAGTGATCGTTGTTGGAGCCGGCAGGCTGATGCACACGCTTCTGTGATCTCTATAACTTGGGATCCCAACTATCCGGTAAGCGGCAGTAATATCATTTATCTTGGCTGCACAGTAATCAAGGCTTCTGAATATTTCCATCGATTGTCCTATATAGGGCTGCAACTAACGATTATTTTCATAATCGATTAGTTGGCCGATTATTGTTTCGATTAATCGGTTAATAACCTAAAAAAAAAAGTAATTTTGCTGCATTTTTACCTTTTTTTTTGCCCAATTTGTTGTTAGGCAGACTAAAAAACACAAATTGCCGAAAAAACACATTACATGCTTTTCTGCAGCTTCTCTATTGAAGTATATTGAACCCAAAAAACAAAATAGCACTGTTTTGCGTTAAAAAAAGTACTTGCCCGTTCCAAATACGCAGCAGCTGAAAAAATCATGGATGTGAACGTGTCCCATAGGAAACCATGTAAATGGCCTGTAGTGTGTTTCTGCAAAAAGCACCAAAAAAACACAGAGGTGTGACCCAGGCCTGAGATGTTTAGTAACATAATGGTGTTAAAAAAAATAAAATTAGTACAAAAAGAGCAAATAATCGCTGTAAGGGGTTCATTTTTTACTGTGGGACAGTGAAAGTAATATTTACAGTAGCGATTTGCTCTTTTTGTACTGCAAAGGGCTAATTTTTTTTTTTTAACCCCATTATGTTACTGGCCGATTAATCGATTATGAAAATAGTAATCGATTAATTTCATAATCAATTAGTTGTCGATTAATCGATTAGTTGTTTCCGCCCTAGTCCTATATTTGAGTTGAACTCCAGAGATCATCTATTTTTGAACAAATTTTCTATCCATTTGGGACACGTTTATTTTGGTTGCACTGCACTGTTTTTCCATTATTCAGTTATCTGGACTATATTAGTGCTTGCACTTCACAAACATTTACTATTTTTAGTTATTTGGATTATTAGTGATTGCACTTAAGAATTAAGAAGTGCTATAGGTCGATGGGAAGCGCAGGAAGTGCGGTCCTTGGGAGCCTTATATATCGGTGTCAAGTAGGCATGGTACATAGATCCGGGCAGACCACCGTCTGCCAGACATACGGTATATAATTGTGCCAACAAGGGTGCCAAGAGTTCAACATGAGCTCTATAAAAGTCTATCGGGAGCCCATCCGGCCCCGGCGCCTCCCTGGGAGGGAAGGACCGGATAGCCTTCATGACCTCCAAGGCCGTAAATGGTTGGACCAAAGTCTCTCTTTCGTGGTCAGAGAGCCAGCCAAGCGCCAACAGATCCAACAGGCCATTCAGCGATTCAGGCTGAAAATCTGAGGACAGGCCAGACGAGTATAAAGTGCCATAAAAGGTGTTGAACGTCTGTAGGATATCAGAGGGGGAGGACACCGTCCCACCCCCCGGGGTCTGTAGGGTAGACACAAGGGTAAGGGGTTGATCATGCTGTGCCATCATGGCCAGCAGGCGGCCATTCCTATCACCCTGTTCAAAGGCCCTCTGCTTACCCTTATATGATTTGAGTCGTGTGACCTCAGCCAGGTGCAACTGCAGTTCCCTCTGAGCCGCCATCAGCAGATCAAAGTGAACAGGGGTGGGGTCATTACTATACGTAGCAGTGTGGTCATCGACTGCCTTCTGCAGCACCAGAGTTGCAGCCGATTGTTGTTTTAAAAAAAATAGCAATAAAAGAAATATACTGTCCCCTCGTGAAAGCTTTAAAGACATCCCAGACAATGTCAGGAGAAGAGAATTCCTTGTTTTTGTCCCAGAACTCATTCAGCAGGGGCGGCAGTTTGTCAGAAAGGTCCGGATGAGAGACCCATTGTGTGCCCAACCTCCAGAGCGCAGCGCTCCGGAAAGCCGGGGAGCGAAGCACCACCACCAGAGGACTATGATCAGACAGCCCGCTAGGCAGATAGGACGTCTCCAGCACATCCGCTAACAGTGCGGGGTTGGAGAAGGCCGGATCTATCCGCGACGCAGTCTTATAAGATGACGAAAAACATGAATAAGCCCTTGTGGTAGGGTGCCTCCACCTCCAGACCTCTACCAGAGAGGTCCATACACTGTGTCTTAGGCGGGGTAGGTCTATCTATGTCAGGCGACAAAGTGGCATTGAAGTCACCCATCACCAGAACCTTCCCCGGGCAGAAAGGTGAAATCTTTTCTAGAACATCATACAATATTGCGGATGAAAACGGGGGAGGGATGTACAGATTTATAACAATATACCTTGTAGACCATAACGTGAACACCACTATCACAAATTTTCCCTGGGGATCAGTACGGATCTCCTCAATGACACAGGGGAAATTCTTGTGGATAAGGACCGACACACCTCTGGCGTATGTAGAATACGTGGCATGTATCGCTCGCTGTATCCAAGTTTTTTTAAGAGTCAAAATCTTACTGCCCATGAGGGGAGTCTCCTGGAGAAGAATAAGCTGGGGGGAGTGAGATTTTAAGTATTAGAATAAAAGGGCTCGCTTGAATTTTGAGTTAAGACCTCTTACTTTCCAGGAAAGGATGGTGAAGGAGTCAGCTAATTGACTAGCCATCGGACGGTGGGGAGAAATAATTGAAGAGATACACTAGAGGGCATATACAGGTGCACCCCATGAGCAGCAAGATCCCAGTCACAGTGCAGAAAATACTGACAGTACTTAAAGCGGAGGTTCCGCGGTCCCTCGTTTTTTTTTTCTAGGTGTAATGTAATGGGGTTACAGAAAACATGTTAGTACTCACTTGTCCTGCGATTAGAAACATCCCCCGTCTATTTCAATTCTAAATGATAACTTTTATAAATTGATCTTGTTCTTTGCCATTTTGCTTGTGGGCACTGTGAAGCCCACAAGCAGAGACTTCCGGGATGCAGTGAATGCATCCCAGCATTCACCGCTGTATCATCAGTATTGACGGCGAGCAGTTTCAGGTTGCTATGACAACGGGTGTCGTCATTCATAGTACACGCCCACAACAATGAAAACATGAGCGACGGCTCCCAGGAGACCTCCCAGAAATCAACGGGGCGCTGGGGAAAGAAAAAGATACGCCCACTCCCGCGGGAGGAATACCCAGAAGTCCTGATTCGGAACGACTGATTCACGGTAAGTACACCCACAACAAAAAAATCAATGGGCATATGTATATGTATCTGCTAGATAGATTAGTATAAGATAATGTCAGGATTTAGGGTGAACCTCCGCTTTAAGCATATCACAAAACAAAAACATAAAAATAAAAAGCAACAAAAGAACAAAATAATAAACTGAATCCTTAATCAAACTTCCCAGGCACAAGGTGCCTATCCTACTATATCCCATCCTTCCTCCAAACAGGGGGGGGGGGGTCTGGGAATAGTTTTAACCCAGAAAAAAAAAACTTTAACTAAAGGGTGCTAGTGAACCCCTAAACTGGGGGCACTACACTTCTGGTGCCAGTCCACCCACTCTGCCGACGGGCAGTGTCTCTTCCGTCTTGTAAGAACAGGGAGCAATCAGATTATTGATCCCAAAAACCAGTAGCAACAAAGTCAGTGACTTAATAGAACAGTGGGCAAGAGTGGGGGGACGTGTATCTCAACACAGCAAGAAGGGCTGGGCAATCTGGAGGGGGGGTTGTAGTTCCTCCAGTTATTGGGGTACCTCCAAGAGAATGGAGAGCACCAGGCCTATCTCTTCACGTGTAAAAGTGCATTTGTACTTGCTCCGGTATTTGCCAAAGGTCTGTAGGATGAATTGAACAAGGATATGAAAGATCCGTGCATCAGGTAGAACTTACTTACAGGAAGTTTTAGTAGGATATACCAGGTAAGGGCGTAGGAAATCCGTGCATTAGATTTGTGAATGGGTCTTCAATGCAAGGTGGTCAGCCAGTCATCAGCATCCGGTGGGTTGTCAAAGAATCGGATTGTTCCATCGTGTTGGACTCGTAGGCAGCTGGGGTAAAGCATGCCATATTTTATGTTCTTATCCCTGAGTCGTCTACGGACATCGTTGAAGGTCTTCCTCTTCCGCTGCAGAACGGCCGAAAAGTCAGGGAAAAGAAAAACAGAGGTGTTGCCATATTTGAGAGTGGGATGTTTGCGGGCTTCAGAGAGAATCCTGTCCCTGTCTCGATAGTTAAGGAAGCGGACCAGGAAATGCCTGAGGAGGTTTCCCGGGATGGCACGGTCGGTGGGCACCTGATGAGCCCTTTCAACCATATAGGTAGGAGGGACATCTGCGAGGCCCAGGAGATTTTTAAAGAACTCCTCCGCAAATTCAGCTGGGCAATCCCCCTCCTCCTTCTCAGGTAGCCCCAGGACTCGGACATTGTTGCGTCTGAGTCGGTTCTCAGCGTCATCAGATTTTGCGACAAGGGACTGTACCGTGCGCTGCAGCTCAGCAATGGAGGAGACATGGGTGGCAGTAAGATCTTCGGTAGCAGATACCCTGGTCTCAGTTTCAGTCATTCTCCCCCTAATTTTGTCGAGGCAATTTCTGATAAGATTGCACTCCTCAGCAAGATGATCGATGCGCACAAGCAGTGAGGTCCTACTCTGCTCGATCGCAGCAAGGATCGTGGCTGTACTGTCCTGTGATGGCGGGGCCAACTCCGCCGCTGGAACCTCTCCAGGACCCATCTCCAAGTCAGCTAATAAGGCCCGGAGTTGTCCAAGCAGTATGGGGTCTGGCTGTAGCAGAGAGGGTTGTGGCTGCCGGGGGGATGAGCCGATCCCAGCGGCCCCAGAGGATTTTTTTCCCTTTTTGGAAGAGAGGGACATCTGGTGGGTCTCTAAAGGGGGGCCCCCAATAGAGGAGCAGCATGTGCCCAGATCAATGTCCAGGAGGCAGCAGGGGGTGGCTCAGATGGGCAGTGGGTATTGAGCCCGGGAGAGCACAGTCGAGGCAGATAGTCAGCAAGCACACTTAGCCCCCCAACACACAGCAATCACCCAGGCAGTGTCAGTCTAGTATGGGTGGCAGGCAGAGAGTGCAATCAGGATAGGCCCAGAGCAGGGGGACACAGGCAGAAAGATGGCAGAGTCACCAGGCCCCCGGGCACCTCCACTGGCCCACACAATCAGTCTCCACAAGGCAGCACACCAGGTCCCTGCAGGGAGGAGGGTGGGTGGCGGGGCTGCAGGATCCGCTTCCGCGATTTGCGGCCCGGCCGGGCGTGGCGCACTACCGCGGGGTAGCCGCTCAGGAAACAGCGGTGTCTGGCAGGCTCCACTAGCCCGCACTAGGCCGCGGCCGTCACAAGCGCTCCCAGCGGCTCGGCAGGCCACCAGATCACTAGTATACAAGAAATGTAGCGCTATACATAAAAAATAAATAAACACCCAAGTGTAGTGCTCAAAGTGAATGAGTCTTGAAAAGTCTGTACAAATAAATCCAAAAAAGTGCTGAAAAAGTCTCTGATGACCATTCAAAAAGTGGATAGTGTTGAAGCTTCCAAGGTATAATGGTGACTTTCAAAAAAACAAGTGACTGTAACGTGACCACCACCACTCGAAAGGAGCCTTACCAGATGAATTGGACCCAATGGACATACGTCTATAGGGTCAACTAGGCTTGATATATGTATATCTATGGATATGGGGTCCCAGCTGGCATTGCACACATCTATATCCAAGATCCAGGATCAAATGATGTCACCAAATCTCCAAGCCCGATGGAATGGTAAAATGACTCACAGGGGGACAGGCCAGCCTGCTGACAACCGAATCAACCTATCTAACAGTATGCGTTAAAACAGGGGTTTAGTCTGCCTCATGAGGCTCTGTGGCTTACGCATGTATTTGCAAATGTGTGCAGACAAAAACCCCTGTTTTAACGCATACTGTTAGATAGGTTGATTCGGTTGTCAGCAGGCTGGCCGGTCCCCCTGTGAGTCATTTTACCATTCCATTGGGCTTGGAGATTTGGTGACATCATTTGATCCTGGATCTTGGATATAGATGTGTGCAATGCCAGCTGGGACCCCATATCCATAGATATACATATATCAAGCCTAGTTGACCCTATAGACGTATGTCCATTGGGTCCACTTCATCTGGTAAGCCTCCTTTTGAGTGGTGGTGGTCACGTTACAGTCACTTGTTTTTTTGAAAGTCACCATTATACCTTGGAAGCTTCAACACTATCCACTTTTTGAATGGTCATCAGAGACTTTTTCAGCACTTTTTTGGATTTATTTGTACAGACTTTTCAAGACTCATTCACTTTGAGGTGGACGGTGCTGTGCAGGCTTTTAGATGCATGGATGGCAAAGGATTGAGTTCAGGATACCCGGAGCTCCTCTCAGACACGTCCGCCGCCGCTCACATCCGGACACGCCCCGAGATGTTTGCTATTTAAAAAAAAAAAAAAACTGAACCTATAATATGACTTTAATGACTGCCCAATCCACCATTATATAACAGATGAAGTTCTGCTAAGATCCACCCACGGTGGAGTAAGAGCCAGTGGGGGAGCATATAGGTGTCAGGTAGGGATGAGCTTCGTGTTCGAGTCGAACATACGTTCGACTCGAACATTGGCTGTTCGATCGTTCGACGAAGATCGAACGATTTGGGCCGTTCGCGCCAAATTCGAGTGACGCGAACGGCCCACAATGCACTACGCCATCGCAGTGTCATCCAGGCGCTGTGATTGGCCAAGCATGCACTGTGACCCCGCATGCTTGGCCAATCACAGCGCCGGCAGCGAGGAGAGCAATGATTGGCCACAGGCAGGATGCCTGTGGCCAATTATTGCTGAGGGTGTTTAGTACACGCCCCACACTATAAAAGGCCGCCAGCACGGCGGCCTAGTGTAGTGTGTTCCGGAGCAGGGATAGAGTAGCATAGGCAGGGACAGTGACTGTTATTTCTTTCTTGCTTAACCTGGATTCCTTTAGTTTAGGGAAAGAGAAGGATAGGTAGGGAGAGTGTCAGTGTGTTTTGTGCTTCTGCTATAGTGTGCTTAAAAAAAAACATTTATTCTAGGGACAGAAAACTCTAGGTAGGGACAGTGTCAGTTTCTTTCACTCTGCAAGTCCTTGTTTCCAGGGACCTGGAAGGACAGTGAGTGAATTGTCCTTTTGCTATATTGTGATTAAAAAAAACATTTATTCTAGGGACAGAAAACTCTAGGTAGGGACAGTGTCAGTTTCTTTCACTCTGCAAGTCCTTGTTTCCAGGGACCTGGAAGGACAGTGAGTGAATTGTCCTTTTGCTATATTGTGATTAAAAAAAACATTTATTCTAGGGACAGAAAACTCTAGGTAGGGACAGTGTCAGTTTCTTTCACTCTGCAAGTCCTTGTTTCCAGGGACCTGGAAGGACAGTGAGTGAATTGTCCTTTTGCTATATTGTGATTAAAAAAAAACATTTATTCTAGGGACAGAAAACTCTAGGTAGGGACAGTGTCAGTTTCTTTCACTCTGCAAGTCCTTGTTTCCAGGGACCTGGAAGGACAGTGAGTGAATTGTCCTTTTGCTATATTGTGATTAAAAAAAACATTTTTTTCTAGGGACAGAAAACTGTAGGTAGGGAGAGTATTTTTTTTCTTTCACTCTGCAAGTCCTTGTTTCCAGGGACCTGTAAGGACAGTGAGTTAATTGTCCTTGTGCTATATTGTGCTGAAAAAAACATTTATTCCAGGGACAGAAAACTCTAGGTAGGGACAGTGTCAGTTTCTTTCACTCTGCAAGTCCTTGTTTCCAGGGACCTGGAAGGACAGTGAGTGAATTGTCCTTTTGCTATATTGTGATTAAAAAAAACATTTTTTTCTAGGGACAGAAAACTGTAGGTAGGGAGAGTGTTTTTTTTCTTTCACTCTGCAAGTCCTTGTTTCCAGGGACCTGTAAGGACAGTGAGTTAATTTTCCTTGTGCTATATTGTGATTAAAAAAAACATTTATTCTAGGGACAGAAAACTCTAGGTAGGGACAGTGTCAGTTTCTTTCACTCTGCAAGTCCTTGTTTCCAGGGACCTGGAAGGACAGTGAGTGAATTGTCCTTTTGCTATATTGTGATTAAAAAAAACATTTATTCTAGGGACAGAAAACTCTAGGTAGGGACAGTGTCAGTTTCTTTCACTCTGCAAGTCCTTGTTTCCAGGGACCTGGAAGGACAGTGAGTGAATTGTCCTTTTGCTATTGTGAGGGGGTTAGCTCGGCAGCGGGTATGTGTGACCCCCGGGATGGGCTCCCCACCCAAAAACAGGCCCAGCAGACGGAGGTTGTGGTTTTCAAAATCAAAAAGGTGCGGTTTATTTTCTATTTACAGTGACAAAAACACAGCAAGGCAAAAAAAAACATAAACAAAATAAATCCTGGTCAACTTGACCTCTGACTAAACTTACAGGTTTCCTAACTAACGACTGGGATCAGCCTAGTGCTGTCCTAGTCCCTGGTTTTAAATGTCCAAGCAAAATGTAGCCACACAGGCTTTCTCTCACCGCACAGGGGTTCACTCTCCCTAGACAGTCCACACAGGTCTGCTTCCAGGCATGAGCTAACATCTAATGAAGCTGGGAGTTCCTTATAGAGGCCTAAATGAGCTGACAAGGTTCAGCTGGTCTCATCTCTGTCTGCACGACGCCCCACACTCTCCCTAGAGGTATGAGTCATCAATGAGCCCACTAGTCTCAGCTGGGCTTCATTAACTCTCTACCTAGTTGTATAAATCGGCGTAAAGCCTGAATCTGGGCGAAATATATCTACCCCCCTGGATGCAACCAGGTGACTTTACCTTCCTGCTGTCACACTATATTGTGATTAAAAAAAACATTTATTCTAGGGACAGAAAACTCTAGGTAGGGACAGTGTCAGTTTCTTTCACTCTGCAAGTCCTTGTTTCCAGGGACCTGGAAGGACAGTGAGTGAATTGTCCTTTTGCTATATTGTGATTAAAAAAAACATTTATTCTAGGGACAGAAAACTCTAGGTAGGGACAGTGTCAGTTTCTTTCACTCTGCAAGTCCTTGTTTCCAGGGACCTGGAAGGACAGTGAGTGAATTGTCCTTTTGCTATATTGTGATTAAAAAAAACATTTATTCTAGGGACAGAAAACTCTAGGTAGGGACAGTGTCAGTTTCTTTCACTCTGCAAGTCCTTGTTTCCAGGGACCTGGAAGGACAGTGAGTGAATTGTCCTTTTGCTATATTGTGATTAAAAAAAACATTTATTCTAGGGACAGAAAACTCTAGGTAGGGACAGTGTCAGTTTCTTTCACTCTGCAAGTCCTTGTTTCCAGGGACCTGGAAGGACAGTGAGTGAATTGTCCTTTTGCTATATTGTGATTAAAAAAAACATTTATTCTAGGGACAGAAAACTCTAGGTAGGGACAGTGTCAGTTTCTTTCACTCTGCAAGTCCTTGTTTCCAGGGACCTGGAAGGACAGTGAGTGAATTGTCCTTTTGCTATATTGTGATTAAAAAAAACATTTATTCTAGGGACAGAAAACTCTAGGTAGGGACAGTGTCAGTTTCTTTCACTCTGCAAGTCCTTGTTTCCAGGGACCTGGAAGGACAGTGAGTGAATTGTCCTTTTGCTATATTGTGATTAAAAAAAACATTTTTTTCTAGGGACAGAAAACTGTAGGTAGGGAGAGTGTTTTTTTTCTTTCACTCTGCAAGTCCTTGTTTCCAGGGACCTGTAAGGACAGTGAGTTAATTTTCCTTGTGCTATATTGTGATTAAAAAAAACATTTATTCTAGGGACAGAAAACTCTAGGTAGGGACAGTGTCAGTTTCTTTCACTCTGCAAGTCCTTGTTTCCAGGGACCTGGAAGGACAGTGAGTGAATTGTCCTTTTGCTATATTGTGATTAAAAAAAACATTTATTCTAGGGACAGAAAACTCTAGGTAGGGACAGTGTCAGTTTCTTTCACTCTGCAAGTCCTTGTTTCCAGGGACCTGGAAGGACAGTGAGTGAATTGTCCTTTTGCTATATTGTGATTAAAAAAAACATTTATTCTAGGGACAGAAAACTCTAGGTAGGGACAGTGTCAGTTTCTTTCACTCTGCAAGTCCTTGTTTCCAGGGACCTGGAAGGACAGTGAGTGAATTGTCCTTTTGCTATATTGTGATTAAAAAAAACATTTATTCTAGGGACAGAAAACTCTAGGTAGGGACAGTGTCAGTTTCTTTCACTCTGCAAGTCCTTGTTTCCAGGGACCTGGAAGGACAGTGAGTGAATTGTCCTTTTGCTATATTGTGATTAAAAAAAACATTTATTCTAGGGACAGAAAACTCTAGGTAGGGACAGTGTCAGTTTCTTTCACTCTGCAAGTCCTTGTTTCCAGGGACCTGGAAGGACAGTGAGTGAATTGTCCTTTTGCTATATTGTGATTAAAAAAAACATTTATTCTAGGGACAGAAAACTCTAGGTAGGGACAGTGTCAGTTTCTTTCACTCTGCAAGTCCTTGTTTCCAGGGACCTGGAAGGACAGTGAGTGAATTGTCCTTTTGCTATATTGTGATTAAAAAAAACATTTTTTTCTAGGGACAGAAAACTGTAGGTAGGGAGAGTATTTTTTTTCTTTCACTCTGCAAGTCCTTGTTTCCAGGGACCTGTAAGGACAGTGAGTTAATTGTCCTTGTGCTATATTGTGCTGAAAAAAACATTTATTCCAGGGACAGAAAACTCTAGGTAGGGACAGTGTCAGTTTCTTTCACTCTGCAAGTCCTTGTTTCCAGGGACCTGGAAGGACAGTGAGTGAATTGTCCTTTTGCTATATTGTGATTAAAAAAAACATTTTTTTCTAGGGACAGAAAACTGTAGGTAGGGAGAGTGTTTTTTTTCTTTCACTCTGCAAGTCCTTGTTTCCAGGGACCTGTAAGGACAGTGAGTTAATTTTCCTTGTGCTATATTGTGATTAAAAAAAACATTTTTTCTAGGGACAGAAAACTGTAGGTAGGGAGAGTGTTTTTTTTCTTTCACTCTGCAAGTCCTTGTTTCCAGGGACAGAGAAGGACACCTGAAGGTAGCCCTTATTGCTTTTTTCCCATCTCCCTGCAGGCCATCTATTAGAATGTCTGGAAGGCAAACAAGGAGAGGCAGACAGTCAGGAGGCAATAAAAGAGGGCAAGCAGGCTCTGTGTCTGGGGGCAACAGTGCTGGTCGTGGACGCGGTGCATTGTCATCAGCACATGGCCATGGGACACGCTTGTCCTTCTTTTCGGCAGCTGGACATGTTGAGCCACATCATGCCGAAGACTTGGTAGAGTGGATGACCAAGCCCTCCTCCTCCTCCTCATCCTCTCTCACCCAGGCTCAGGGTACTGGAAAAGCAGCTGCCAAAGCGTCGTCTTCCCTGGTATCAATGTCAGACAAATCATCAGTCACTCCTTCCCTAGACCCACCATGTCCTCCTCCTGAGGAGTCCCCCGAACTGTTTCAGCACAGTGTTGGGTACATGCTCCAGGAGGATGCCCAGCGTTTCGAAGGGTCTGATGATGAAACCCAGCTAGAGGAAGGCAGTAGCGTGAGAGCAGACAGAGGGGATGCTCAAGAAGGACACCAATCTGGCAGTCATGTTCCAGCAGCTGCAGCATACTGCCAGATTGGCTCCAGTGATGAGGAGGGAGGGGATGATGAGGTCAATGACTCCACGTGGGTGCCTAATAGGAGAGAGGAGGAGGAGGAGGATGAGGAGGAGGCACATCTCCAACGAGGCAGGATGCCCTTTGGTGGCCAGCGTAAGGGCAGTACACCGACGGAATCACACCGCAGAGCTCCGCCTGTGCAGGGCGCTGCCTCTGCCCGTCATTCAAAAAGTTCTTTGGTGTGGGCCTTTTTTGAGGCTAGTGCATCAGATCGCACAGCTGCTGTTTGCAACATATGTCTCAAGCGTATATCGCGTGGCCAAAACATCAGCCGCTTGGGTACCACATGCCTGACCAGACATATGTTGACCTGCCATGCAGCTCGTTGGCAAGCCTACCTCAAAGACCCACACCAAAGAACAAAGCGGACCTCTCCTTGCACCGCATCAGCTGGGATCTCCAACCCCACTATAACTTCAGTCCTCTCTGAAACATGCACTGAGAGGAATGAAGGTGTAGAATTAGGTGTGTCACAGCCAAGTACTTGCGCCCACTCTGCTAGCAGTACACCGACGTCCGATTCTAGCAGGCAAATTTCCCTGCCCCAGCTGCTGGACCGTCGAAAGAAGTTCACTCCCAGCCATCCACATGCCCAGCGGTTGAATGCTAGCTTGGCTAAATTGCTAGCGCTTCAACTGCTGCCTTTTCAGTTGGTAGACTCGGCCCCCTTCCGTGAGTTTGTGCAATGTGCGGTTCCTCAGTGGCAGGTTCCCAAACGCCACTTTTTCTCACGGAAGGCTATTCCGGCTCTCTACCGGCATGTGGAAGGCAATGTCTTGGCCTCGCTGGACAGGGCGGTCAGCGGTAAGGTGCATATTACCGCTGACTCATGGTCCAGCAGGCATGGACAGGGACGTTACCTTTCTTTCACGGCCCATTGGGTCACTCTTTTGGCAGCTGGGAAGGATTCAGGACAAGGTGCAGTAGTGTTGGAGGTTGTCCCACCGCCACGCCTCCAAAATGCTACTACTGGTTGTGACACACCTCTCTCCTCCACCCCCTCCTCTTCTTCTTCCTCCATGGCCTCTTCCTGTGGTTTGTCCTATGAACCAGCGGTGCTCCGTAGCCGTTCACGGGGCTACGCAAGTACGCAGGCAAAAAGATGCCATGCCGTGCTTGCGCTGGTGTGTTTGGGGGACAGAAGCCACACTGGGGCAGAGGTCCTGTCTGCTCTGCAGGGCCAGGCCGAGAGGTGGTTGACGCCACGCCAGCTTAAGCCAGGAATGGTGGTTTGCGACAATGGCACCAACCTCCTCTCCGCCCTCCGACAGGGACAACTGACCCATGTGCCCTGTGTGGCTCACGTCCTTAACCTGGTGGTGCAGCGGTTCTTGGGCAGGTACCCGGGCTTACAGGATGTCCTGAGGCAGGCCAGGAAAGTCTGTGTGCATTTCCGCAGATCTTATAATGCCAGTGCTCGCCTGGCTGAGCTGCAAAAGGAGTTGAACCTGCCCAAGAACCGCCTTATATGTGACATGCCCACCAGGTGGAACTCAACGTTGGCCATGCTGCAGCGGCTGCACACGCAGCAGAGGGCCATCAATGAGTACCTGTGCGACTACGGCACCAGGACAGGGTCAGGGGAGCTTGGTTTTTTTTCTCCACGCCAGTGGGGCATGATCAGGGATGCATGCACTGTCCTGGCACCATTTGAGGAGGCCACGAGGATGGTGAGCAGTGACAGTGCATGCATCAGTGACACTGTACCTCTTGTCCACCTGTTGGAGCACACGCTGCGTGGAATAATGGACAGGGCACTTGAGGCAGAACAGAGGCAGGAAGAGGAGGACTTCCTTGCCTCTCAAGGCCCCCTTTACCCAGACAGTGTTCCTTCTGTCCCACCCATCGCACAGGAAGAGGAGGAGGAGGAGGAGGAGGAGGAGGAGGATTGTGTCAGCATGGAGGTGGAGGCTGGCACTCAGCATCATCAGCAGCAGTCTTTTAGGGATGATTTACAGTCCCAAGAAACCAGTGGACTTGTACGTGGCTGGGAGGAGGTGGCTGCGGATCATGTCGTCCTTAGTGACCCAGAGGACTCCGGAGCGAATGCCTCAGCAAACCTACGCTGCATGGCCTCCCTGATCCTGCAAAGTCTGCGGAAGGATCCTCGTATTCTTCGGATCAAGGAGAGGGACCATTACTGGCTGGCCACTCTCCTTGATCCACGGTACAAGGGTAAGGTTGCGGACCTTATGTTACCGTCGCAGAGGGAGCAGAGGATGAGACAACTCCGGGAGGCCTTGCAGAAAGGTCTGTGCAACGCGTTCCCAGAGACTGGGAGGTTGCAAACTCCTGGTCCTGGACAACGAGTTGCTGAGGCTTCGGCCAGTCAAAGAAGGAGCGGTGGGGAAGGTGGCCGTCTGACCGATGCGTTCAGACAATTCTTTAGTCCGCAGCCCCAAAGTATGATTGGTTCCAGCAACCATCGCCAGCGTCTGATAAACATGGTGCAGGAATATCTAGGGGCAAGGTCAGACTTGGACACCTTCCCCACCGAAAATCCTCTGGCTTACTGGGTCTTGAGGATGGATCACTGGCCAGAGCTTGCACAGTATGCAATTGAGCTACTGGCCTGTCCTGCATCCAGCGTTCTTTCGGAACGCACATTCAGTGCTGCTGGAGGATTTGTCACGGATCACAGGGTGCGCCTGTCCACCGACTCGGTTGATCGACTGACTTTCATCAAGATGAACCAGTCTTGGATCACCACCAGCTACCACACACCTGATGCTGATATAACAGACTAATTGATTTTAAAATGTCACATCCCTTCAAGACTGATGCTGATGCTGAGTGCCTGTGCTGTTATGTTGACTGGCTATCCTCCTCCTCCGAGTCCTCAATGATACGATTGATGATGATAGCTTGGAAGATCATTTTTGTTTATGGGTGCCGCCACCAGTGCCTAACGCCCAATTTTTCAGCCCCTGTTTAACAGGGGCGTGTAATTACAATTTTTGAAGCAATACTTTGCAACAGGGCTCATTGCTGTGCTCCAAGTACAGTATCTGTGAGGAGTTGCAGTGTTGTGCCACCAGTGCCTAAGGCCCAATTTTTCAGCCCCTGTTTAACAGGGGCGTGTCATTACAATTTTTGAAGCAATACTTTGCAACAGGGCTCATTGCTGTGCTCCAAGTACAGTATCTGTGAGGGGTTGCAGTGTTGTGCCACCAGTGCCTAAGGCCCAATTTTTCAGCCCCTGTTCAACAGGGGCATGTAATTACAATTCTTGATCTAATAATTCACAGCAGGGCCCATTGCTGCACCCACCAAGAGTAACTGTCAGGGCTTACAGTGTTGTGGCACCAGCACCACCATCAAAGGCCCAATTTTTACTACCACTGTTCAACAATTATATGTAATTAAAATTCCTGATATAATAGTTGACAGCAGGGCGTTCCAGCACCAACCAAGAGTAACTGTGAGTGCTTACAGTGTTGTGCCAACACCAACAACTAAGGGGCCTATTTCTGCAGAGTATATACGGCAGGTCCCTACTTTCAAACATCCAACTTACAAACGACTCCTACTTGCAAACGCAAGAAGACAACAGGAAGTGAGAGGAAATCTACCACTAGGAAGGAAAATTCTCTCCTGTAAGAATAAATATGGGAGAAAGGTGTCTCCTCTGTACTGATGCTTTATCAGCAATCCTTGTTTCAAGAAAAACACCACATTTCAAAAACAGTTGTCATTGGGACGGAAAGTGAGGTGAAATGTTCTGAACAGGGGCACAGACAGCAAAACAAATGTTACAGGGGTGATAACCCTTACCTATGTTTTCCAAAAAGTTTAAAAATAGATTTTTGGGCTGGAGCTACACTTCAACAATGTACCTGTTCAAAATTACAAACAGATTCTACATAAGAACAAACCTACAGTCCCTGTCTTGTATGCACCGCCTGTATACGGCTGTTCAGAGTATATAGGGCCTTTTTTATTTTATGTGCGGGGTTCCCCTTAATATCCATACAAGACCCAAAGGGGCTGGTAATGGGCTGGGGTAGGGGGGGGGGGTCATGGGGTAGCTATGCCATTTTTCTTAAAGAATTTCATCCATATTACCGGGACCAGACATTACATTAAAGCCGCAAGCAGTTTTAAATGGCTTTTTTTTCCTTTAGAAGTGTCATTTTGTGCAGGGACAGTTCTAAACACGGGAAACACGTGGCACTTCACAGGCATACTTTAGACACCCCCCAGGTACGATATTTAAAGGAATATTTGACTTTTTTTTTTTCACTTTATGCATCATTAAAATGACTGCTCCCGAAAAACGACCGTTTTTAAAACTTCTTTTTGCATTGATACATGTCCCCTGGTGCAGAACCCGGGTTCCCAAACCCTTTTTAGGACAATAACATGCATAATAGTTGTTATAATTAGCACTTTAGAATTCGAACGTTCGCATCCATTGTATTTAATAGGGTTCTAATGTTCGTTCGAACTTCCGGTCCGTTCGCGGGTTCTGGTGCGAACCGAACCCGGGGGTGTTCGGCTCATCACTAGTGTCAGGTGACCAGAGGGCTCATATAAAGTGATGATGCCTAGTGCACACCTGCACCATATCAAAACAGGAACTCATCAGTCTAATAAGATGTGGGAGTTCACTGCACCAAGGTAATTACCTCTCCTACGATCAGCTGTCTCCACAGTTGAACAGGGTGCTGGCTCTGTTTGCAACAGAGATAATGGAAGAATAAATAGCTGGATAGCCCTACCTTTGATGCCTTGATTTTACTTTTCAATAAAGGTGAATATTTGGAGTGCGGCTATCCAGCTATTTATTCTTCCAGGAACTCATCAGTCTGATGATCCCCCGGCATCTGGCGTCTCCGTGCACGTGATGACGTCAGACATTGCGGGGGGCGCCGACACGCGAATTGGGCATTGCGTGTAGGTCAGGTGGATGCCGACCAAGCTGCATGTTCGTAGGTCAGCAGACGCCAGACCAGGCAAGACACAGCTGACTGCAAAGAGGGAATGCACCAGGATGGCCCCCTGCTCCTGCTGCTCTCATACTTAATAGACATGTGCACACTGAAATATTTCGTTTCGGAATTTCGTTTTCGTTAGAAAAATAAATTTATTTAGTTACTCCCGAAATTCGTTTTTATATATTTCGTTTTTCGTTAGAAATTGCATTCGTCCGAAAATCTGAATTAATTAAGGTCGAATCTGTCATTGAAGGCTCATGGTGTCTGTCGAATGTTCAAAGAAGATTCGACGGAGCAGCGAAACTGTACGACGCTGCAATCGTACATTTCCGGTCGAATTTTCCGCCTACAAGCTATAGATGAATTCTATTGTATGACTAGTAATAATTATATTTTTTAATTACTATTACTAGTCAACAGGGATGAGCCGAACACCCCCCTGTTCGGTTCGCACCAGAACCTGCGAACAGACAAAATGTTAGTGTGAACTTTAGAACCCTATTAAATACAATGGACTCGAACGTTCGAAATCTAAAGTGTTAATTATAAAGGCTAATATGCAAGTTATTGTCCTAAAAAGTGTTTGGGGACCTGGGTCCTGCCCCAGAGGACATGTATCAATGCAAAAAAAAGTTTTAAAAACGGCCGTTTTTTCGGGAGCAGAGATTTTAATAATGCTTAAAATGAAAAAATAAAAGTGAAATATTCCTTTAAATTTCGTACCTGGGGGGTGTGTATGATATGCATGTAAAGTGGCACATGTTTCCCGTGCTTAGAACTGTCCCTGCAAAAAATGTCATTTTTGAAAGGAAAAAAGTCATTTAAAACTGACTCGCGGCTATTAATGAATTGTCGGCTCCTGGCAATACATACAAAAGTCATTGATAAAAAAAAAAGCGTGGGGGTTCCCCAGAATTCAATTACCAGGCCCTTCAGGTCTGGAATGGATATTAAGGGGAACCCCGCCGCAAATTTAAAAAAAAATTGACGTGGGGTTCCCCCAAATATCCATTCCAGGCCCTTCAGATCTGGCATGGATTTTAAGGGGAACTCCACCCCAAATTTTAAAAAAAATGGCGTGGAGTCCCCCTAAAAATCCATACTAGACCCCTTATCCGAGCACGCAACCTGGCCGGCCGCAGGGGAAGAGGGGGGGACGAGAGAGCGCCCCCCCTCCCTCCTGAACCGTACCAGGCCACATGCCCTCAACATGGGGAGGATGTCCCCATGTTAATGGGGACAAGGGCCTCATCCCCACAACCCTTGCCCGGTGGTTGTGGGGGTCTGCGGGCGGGGGGCTTATCGGAATCTGGAAGACCCCTTTAACAAAGGGGACCCCCAGATCCCGGCCCCCCCCCCTATGTGAATTGGTAAGGGGTACCATGTACCCCTACCATTTCACGAAGAAAGCGTAAAAAAATGTTTAAAAAAAACACACAAACACCTTGAAAAAGTCCTTTATTTAAAAAAAATAAAAAATAACATTCCAGCGGTGAAATCCAGTGTCCCGCGGCGATCCCGATGTCCAGCGCTGTCCTTCATTGGTTGTGCCTGAGCGGACCTGATGGGGAACTCCCTCTCAGTGTTTTAAATGTATAGACCCGCCCCTTCTAAAGTTCCCCATCAGGTCCGCTCAGCGGACTTCCTTCACTATGTAAATTTAAATTACACAGTGAAGGAAGTTCCCCGCTCAAGCCAATGACGTAGGCGGGTCCGACATACCGAGGGGGCGCACCTGATGGGGAACTGCTCTCACTTTGGTAATACATGTATAGACCCGCCCCTTCTCATGTTCCGCATCTGGTCCGCTGAGCGGACCTGATGGGGAACTTTAAAAGGGGCGGGTCTATACATTTAAAATACTGAGAGGGAGTTCCCCAACAGGTCCGCTCAGGCACAACCAATGAAGGACAGCGCTGGACATCGGGATCGCCGCGGGACACTGGATTTCACCGCTGGAATGTTTTTTTTTTTTTTAAATAAAGGACTTTTTCAAGGTGTTTGTGTGTTTTTTTTAAAAAAAAATTACGCTTTTTTCGTGAAATGGTAGGGGTACAATGTACCCCTTACCAATTCACATACGGGGGGGGCCGGGATCTGGGGGCCCCCTTTGTTAAAGGGGTCTTCCAGATTCCGATAAGCCCCCCGCCCGCAGACCCCCACAACCACCGGGCAAGGGTTGTGGGGATGAGGCCCTTGTCCCCATCAACATGGGGACATCCTCCCCATGTTGAGGGCATGTGGCCTGGTACGGTTCAGGAGGGAGGGGGGGCGCTCTCTCGTCCCCCCCTTTTCCCCTGCGGCCGGCCAGGTTGCGTGCTCGGATAAGGGGTCTGGTATGGATTTTTAGGGGGACTCCACGCCATTTTTTTTTAAATTTGGGGTGGAGTTCCCCTTAAAATCCATGCCAGATCTGAAAGGCCTGGAATGGATATTTGGGGGAACCCCACGTCAATTTTTTTTTAAATTTGCGGCGGGGTTCCCCTTAATTTCCATTCCAGACCTAAAGGGCCTGGTAATTGAATTCTGGGGAACCCCCACGCTTTTTTTTTTTTTTATCAATGACTTTTGTATGTATTGCCGGGAGCCGACAATTCATTAATGTGTAATGTAAGGTGTGGGGTATTGGCGCTGCTTTAAGTTCAAAGGACTGGTTATCTTGCCTTCTAAAAGATGGATTTACGGCTACTGTGCCCTTAATATTGGAACTGTGTACAATACGTGTTGATGTCTCAAACTATATTGTAATCCTCAACTTATATGTGATAACTTTGAATCACTCCTGACTCTCACAGTACCCTGTGGGGTTTGTGACAATGTGCTAGATTGGGCCTCTGAGTTGCCACTAAAAAATATATACTATATTAGTGCACACCCAATTCCAAATATGGTCACTAATCACTGCCCCAGGTGGGAGATGCCGGACAACCAATGCGTTCCTTTGTAGGTTACACCAATCCCTAAACCAATGCGATTAGATCACAATGGTCATGTGATGGTTAGCCACTTTAATAGTAAGGGTTAATCCCCTCTGGTTCTTTATCCAGCAAAAATAATTGGAATAAATATATATATGGCAGGAGTATGTTCATATGACTATAGAGTATACTTTGCTGACATAACAGTGCAGAGCGGTTTCAAAAAACAGTTTCAAAAGACAGATTCAAAAGACAGTTTCAAAAGACAGTTTCAAAAGACAGTTTCAAAAGACAGTTTCAAAAGACAGTTTCAAAAGACAGTTTCAAAAGACAGTTTCAAAAAACAGTTTCAAAAAAATCTTGCGCTGACACAAATAAATGTTCAACTATCCTTCATGCATTTGGTCAAGTGACTTTGGTGACTCTATATTGCCAGTAGGGATCCTTCAGTTTGCAGGTGAAGAAAAAAGGTGACTTTATGGTGCTCCCCCCTCACATGGGTCCCCACTCACCAGATTGACGCACCCCTGCAGGGGTCACACGCTCATCAAGTATCCCCAGTGATTCCTCCACCGCTCCTTATGTTGTTCCTCTCCTGCTTTTCCTCCTCCACCACTCAGATCCTCAAGAAAGAACCACAAGCAGGGCTTCCATAGCGTAATTTGCTTATTTATTTAAAAATGAAATACAAACCAAAAAATTAAAAATAAAAATAAAAGAGGTCCTCAGACCTTCCTAAATGCAGCCCCTTGAGGTTGTGGTATCGCCAGGTACCAAGTTGGTCTATCTACAAATCATATACAGAGTGCAGACAAGCCCCATGTAAGTCACGCCAACCTGTGCTGTCAGCTACGGCTGCGGCGTGCGCTCCACCGCTCAAGCCTCGCTAACCGGACGTGACGTGGACGTGTCTGGATGGTCACCTGACGCGTTTCGAGGTATGGTCGTTTTCAAAGGTGATGTCATCCCTTCGCGTCCTCCGTCTATAAGCACACACTGGCATTGCAGCTCCGCCCCTTCAAGGCGTCTCTGTCTGTTCCAAATTACTATGTGTAAGTGTGTGATCGCTCACACCTATCCTGTTTGGCTCCATCTTGTGGTCGTTCCGCAATATGTCAGCACTATGCCAGTGGTTGTTTATATAAGTTTGTTACATCAATTTCTCCTCTAAGGCAAGTTCCACAGACTTCTACATAACCTATAACGATACCCTTAATGTATTCACATGGTCTATATAATATTAGTTACCTTATTTCATATTAAGCAAAATTAAGCAATTCCTGGGAGGCAATACAATCTACCTCTGACTCAATTGTATAAGCTTTAATCATATAGGTATGGGTTATAAGATCCCCTCCTAATAATGTATATTAGTGTGGATGTTCTATGTCCATGCTGATCCCCGTGTATATTATATACAAGCTAGTATTCTATCATTCTATTTAGACTACATTGCTGCATTATGTATGTCTCTTTCATACCTTTTACCAAAATAGGGACCACCCCCTCTTTTTAGTTGTTTCTTTTTCGTTGGGGGTCCACAGGGATGGACTATTAAAATCTTGTCTCTATGTGGTTTAGTTATCAGTACATAGTATAGGTTTCTCCTCCATGTTCCAAGAACCTATAGTTTCAATGAGGTTGATCTGGTGTATTGCTGTTTTACTTATTTTTCTTATAAGCTATATGAATAGTTATTGTACACCCTACATTTCTTTATGTCTCACATTCTATTGCTGAAATTTAAATGATGTTCAGAAGTTGGAGAGAAAGCAATTGAGATCGATATCTAGGTTGAGGCCCCTGGGAGCGAGGGACCCCAACCTGTGTATCCACCTCGTTTCATTTTGGGATACTTGAATCAATTTGTTGCTACCCCTCCAATGATCCCTTATGATGTCTATTCCATAGAAGACCATTCCAGATGGGTCTCTATGATGTACTTCATCGAAGTGTCTCGAAAGGCTATGCTTGGGGAATCCTTTCTTTATGTTGGCTATATGTTCTCGGATCCTCACTTTTAGTGGTCTGGTGGTTCGGCCCACGTATTGCAAGTGACATGGACATTCTATCACATATGTGACGTGTGTACTATTGCATGTGATAAGTTCTCTTATTTTATATTCTTTATTGTAGGCCTGTGATTTGAACGAAATCTTCCTCCTCGGCTGGGGTCTACTTTTTCTGCACGCTAGGCACCGTTGGCATTTGTAGAACCCCTTGAGTTCTGGACATAACTGTACTTGGGAAGGAGCATCTATGACGTTATGTACAAGCTTGTTCCTCAACGTAGGAGCCTTTCTGTAAATAAAGATGGGTTTGTTTGGGATTACTTTTGATAGTGTTCTATCTTCCAGCAAAATGGGCCAATATTTTTTGACAATATGTTCCACTTGGGGGTATTGATTGTTATACCCTGTGATGAATGCTATTTTCTCATGGGTAGATGATATTTTGGTTTTCTTTGTTATTAGAGTATTTCTATCCACCTTCTTTATCTTTTCTTTAAGTTTCTGCAGGTGGTGGTCCCGGTATCCCTTTTCTTTGAATCTATTCATAATGACCTCTGCTTGCCTATCAAAATCTTCTTCCTTATGGCAATTTCGTCTGATTCTTAGGAGTTGCCCTTTTGGAATATTTGCTTTCCATTTTGGATGGTGGCAGCTACTATTGGGTATATACCCGTTTCTGTCCGTTTGTTTGAAATATGTTTGTGTATATAGCATATCCCCTTCCTTCATTATCTCCAAATCCAGATATTCCATTTTCTCTTTGTGGCATCTTCCTGTGAACTTTATACCATATCGATTGTTATTTAAATTGAATAAGAAATGCTCGAACGTCGTTTCTGTGCCTTCCCATAGAATGATCAAATCATCAATGTACCTCTTAAAAAATTTGATTTCTGGTATGTTCTTGTTGTAGATGTACTCCTCCTCCCACATGTCTATAAACAGGTTTGCCACACTGGGGGCATAGCGTGCCCCCATGGCGACTCCCCTGGTCTGGACGTAGTATTGTTTGTTGTACCAGAAATAATTATTATTCATAGCCAATTTCAATCCTTCAAGGATAAAGTTCATTTGTTGTTGCGTTAGTTCTGTACGTTCATATAAGGCTTTTTCTACTCCCTTCAGTCCATCCTCCTGCACTATACTTGTGTAGAGTGACTCCACATCAATAGTAGCAATTAGACATTCTCTGACTTCTGTTTGTTTTTGAAGCTCACCCAACAGATGTGAACTATCCCTCAAATGGGATTTCCCTTGGCTGACCATTGGCTTCAAGAACTTGTCAAGATATTCACTTAGTCTTGAGAAAATGGAAGTAATACCACTTATAATTGGTCTCCCCGGAGGTTTCAATATTCGTTTATGCACTTTGGGTACATAATATATGACTGGGGTTTTAGTTGATTTAGATACTATGTACTCAGCCTCTTTTTGATTCAGAATGCCAATGTCCCTGCCCTTGGTGACAAATGTTTTTAATTTACTTTCCAGGTCTCCTTTCGGGTTCCCTTTCAGTTTTCTATAAGTGTTCTCAACTTGCAATAAGTTATTCATCTCTTCTTCATAGTCCAGTTTATTAAGTATAACTAGCCCTCCTCCCTTGTCTGCTGGTCTTATTATCACTTCCTTTTTCTCTCCTATTTGTTTAATTGTTTTCCAGATATTCTTATTGTTCCTATACGATTTTCTCTCCAATTTCCTTACGTCCTCCTCTACCATCTTTTTGAATGCTGTCAAACACTGATTTCCCGGGGTCGGTGGGTTAAATAGTGAGTTGTTTTTCAACGTGGTGTGTTTATAGACCGTTGGTTCAGCTTTTCTCAGATCTTTATTCAGCTCAAAATGCTTTTTGAGGTTTAGTTTCCTCATAAACTTTTGGAGGTCTATGTACACCTCAAATTTATCCAATTGTTTCTCAGGTGCATATTTTAGTCCCTTGTCTAAAATTGCTAACTCCTCTTTTGAAAAAATGGCATTGCTTAAGTTGTAAATGCCTTCCCCTAATGTTCCCTTTGGCGTTTTCGTCTTCCCCCCTCTCTTCCCTCTTCTTCGTTTGTACGATCGTTGTATCTCTGAGGTGCTTCGTTGTGTCTCTCCCACTCCTGTGGTCTGCCTTCTCTGTCTCGAGTTCCTTGGTTGTAATAGTAAGGGCGCTCTTCCATGGGCTCCTGTCCTCTCTGTGTATCTCTGTTTGTGATTCCCCCTTGATCTCCCCTGTTCCATGTTGGACCCCTCCAACTCGAATTTCTGTAGGGTAGTCGGACCTTCCATCTCCCTGGTGGTCTGCTGCGGGGTCCTCCCCTGGAAAAATCCCTCTGCTCCTGATGGTCGTAACCTCTGTCTCGATCTGTTGGTGTTCTCCATCCCCTATTCCTATATGGCGGGGAGACTCTATTTCTTGAATAGTTGTTATGTCTTGGAGTAGTAGGGATTCTGGGTGGATTCCTGTGATCTTCTTGATACTGACGATTGTTGTTTGTGGGTCTATGTTTCATTTGTTGTTTATTTCTGACGTGGTTAAGGGTGGGTGGTTCCGGAATTGTTTCAAACCTGAGATGTTGGGTTAGATGTTCATTGTCACTTTCATCCCCATCCTCTTCACTTGAACTATCTTCAAGTGATGGATTTTCTACTTCCTGGATTTCCTCCTCTTCTTCCGTTTGCCATTTGTACACTCTCCCACTTCTGTACTCCTGGACATCCCTTTTATACTTTTTTTGTTTTTTTGCTTGGATCTCAATATCATATTTCTTGATTATTTCCTGGAGGCCCTGCTCCTTATCCTTATACTCTTGTGTAGTTGAAAAGGGGGCCAGGGAATTTTTAAGTTCAGCAATATTTGTCTCTATACTTTTTAGTTTAAATTGTCTCCTCTTGATAATAGTATGTAACAGATTATTTTCACTTTGGTTAAAAAACTTGAACCAATTTTCCATTAAGGAGGGCTCATTCAGATGGTCATTGGGGTGTATGTGCCACCTAAGCCTTCTTGGTGTCATATTTTCCTTGGCATACATCTCCAGTGTGGTTATGTCCCACCACACCCGTAATTGCTTCTCCAGGGTGTGCCTAAGTTGTTTCAACAGCCCATCCATGCTTTGTTTTTGGGCCATCTGCTCATGGCTGAAGATACCATCTACATTTATATTTCTCTTTCCCATATATCCAAAAATGTCCATTGCTGCAGAAGTAAAGTCACACCCACAGGCGTGCTAAGTATTGTATATGTATTAATATTCCGCGCAAATTGGACTTAGATTAAGCTGCTGCCCCCCTTTTGTGTATTCTGTCACAAAGACAGATCACTGTGTAGTGTGTAATGTAAGGTGTGGGGTATTGGCGCTGCTTTAAGTTCAAAGGACTGGTTATCTTGCCTTCTAAAAGATGGATTTACGACTACTGTGCCCTTAATATTGGAACTGTGTACAATACGTGTTGATGTCTCAAACTATATTGTAATCCTCAACTTATATGTGATAACTTTGAATCACTCCTGACTCTCACAGTACCCTGTGGGGTTTGTGACAATGTGCTAGATTGGGCCTCTGAGTTGCCACTTAAAATCGTGTGTGTGTTGATTAATTACATATGTGTCAATCACTCCTTAGTACAGATTCCTTAAACCAATTTGTGAAAACAGTGTTACAAAAAATAATAATAAAAAATAATAATAAACATATTGAATGTTGTGATGTCCTCATAAGTTCTCATAAATTCTATACAGTATACACCTATGTAGCGGTGTGTATTCAGTGTGTCCAGTGCCAAAACTTAAAAATTATATACTATATTAGTGCACACCCAATTCCAAATATGGTCACTAATCACTGCCCCAGGTGGGAGCTGCCGGACAACCAATGCGTTCCTTTGTAGGTTACACCAATCCCTAAACCAATGAGATTAGATCACAATGGTCATGTGATGGTTAGCCACTTTAATAGTAAGGGTTAATCCCCTCTGGTTCTTTATCCAGCAAAAATAATTGGAATAAATATATATATGGCAGGAGTATGTTCATATGACTATAGAGTATACTTTGCTGACATAACAGTGCAGAGCGGTTTCAAAAAACAGTTTGAAACTGTTTTTTGAAACTGTTTTTTGAAACTGTCTTTTGAAACTGTTTTTTGAAACCACTCTGCACTGTTATGTCAGCAAAGTATACTCTATAGTCATATGAACATACTCCTGCCATATATATATTTATTCCAATTATTTTTGCTGGATAAAGAACCAGAGGGGATTAACCCTTACTATTAAAGTGGCTAACCATCACATGACCATTGTGATCTAATCTCATTGGTTTAGGGATTGGTGTAACCTATAAAGGAACGCATTGGTTGTCCGGCATCTCCCACCTGGGGCAGTGATTAGTGACCATATTTGGAATTGGGTGTGCACTAATATAGTATATAATTTTTAAGTTTTGGCACTGGACACACTGAATACACACCGCTACATAGGTGTATACTGTATAGAATTTATGAGAACTTATGAGGACATCACAACATTCAATATGTTTATTATTATTTTTTATTATTATTTTTTGTAACACTGTTTTCACGAATTGGTTTAAGGAATCTGTACTAAGGAGTGATTGACTCATATGTAATTAATCAACACACACACGATTTTAAGTGGCAACTCAGAGGCCCAATCTAGCACATTGTCACAAACCCCACAGGGTACTGTGAGAGTCAGGAGTGATTCAAAGTTATCACATATAAGTTGAGGATTACAATATAGTTTGAGACATCAACACGTATTGTACACAGTTCCAATATTAAGGGCACAGTAGCCGTAAATCCATCTTTTAGAAGGCAAGATAACCAGTCCTTTGAACTTAAAGCAGCGCCAATACCCCACACCTTACATTACACACTACACAGTGATCTGTCTTTGTGACAGAATACACAAAAGGGGGGCAGCAGCTTAATCTAAGTCCAATTTGCGCGGAATATTAATACATATACAATACTTAGCACGCCTGTGGGTGTGACTTTACTTCTGCAGCAATGGACATTTTTGGATATATGGGAAAGAGAAATATAAATGTAGATGGTATCTTCAGCCATGAGCAGATGGCCCAAAAACAAAGCATGGATGGGCTGTTGCAACAACTTAGGCACACCCTGGAGAAGCAATTACGGGTGTGGTGGGACATAACCACACTGGAGATGTATGCCAAGGAAAATATGACACCAAGAAGGCTTAGGTGGGACATACACCCCAATGACCATCTGAATGAGCCCTCCTTAATGGAAAATTGGTTCAAGTTTTTTAACCAAAGTGAAAATAATCTGTTACATACTATTATCAAGAGGAGACAATTTAAACTAAAAAGTATAGAGACAAATATTGCTGAACTTAAAAATTCCCTGGCCCCCTTTTCAACTACACAAGAGTATAAGGATAAGGAGCAGGGCCTCCAGGAAATAATCAAGAAATATGATATTGAGATCCAAGCAAAAAAACAAAAAAAGTATAAAAGGGATGTCCAGGAGTACAGAAGTGGGAGAGTGTACAAATGGCAAACGGAAGAAGAGGAGGAAATCCAGGAAGTAGAAAATCCATCACTTGAAGATAGTTCAAGTGAAGAGGATGGGGATGAAAGTGACAATGAACATCTAACCCAACATCTCAGGTTTGAAACAATTCCGGAACCACCCACCCTTAACCACGTCAGAAATAAACAACAAATGAAACATAGACCCACAAACAACAATCGTCAGTATCAAGAAGATCACAGGAATCCACCCAGAATCCCTACTACTCCAAGACATAACAACTATTCAAGAAATAGAGTCTCCCCGCCATATAGGAATAGGGGATGGAGAACACCAACAGATCGAGACAGAGGTTACGACCATCAGGAGCAGAGGGATTTTTCCAGGGGAGGACCCCGCAGCAGACCACCAGGGAGATGGAAGGCCCGAGTACCCTACAGAAATTCGAGTTGGAGGGGTCCAACATGGAACAGGGGAGATCAAGGGGGAATCACAAACAGAGATACACAGAGAGGACAGGAGCCCATGGAAGAGCGCCCTTACTATTACAACCAAGGAACTCGAGACAGAGAAGGCAGACCACAGGAGTGGGAGAGACACAACGAAGCACCTCAGAGATACAACGATCGTACAAACGAAGAAGAGGGAAGAGAGGGGGGAAGACGAAAACGCCAAAGGGAACATTAGGGGAAGGCATTTACAACTTAAGCAATGCCATTTTTTCAAAAGAGGAGTTAGCAATTTTAGACAAGGGACTAAAATATGCACCTGAGAAACAATTGGATAAATTTGAGGTGTACATAGACCTCCAAAAGTTTATGAGGAAACTAAACCTCAAAAAGCATTTTGAGCTGAATAAAGATCTGAGAAAAGCTGAACCAACGGTCTATAAACACACCACGTTGAAAAACAACTCACTATTTAACCCACCGACCCCGGGAAATCAGTTTTTGACAGCATTCAAAAAGATGGTAGAGGAGGACGTAAGGAAATTGGAGAGAAAATCGTATAGGAACAATAAGAATATCTGGAAAACAATTAAACAAATAGGAGAGAAAAAGGAAGTGATAATAAGACCAGCAGACAAGGGAGGGGGGCTAGTTATACTTAATAAACTGGACTATGAAGAAGAGATGAATAACTTATTGCAAGTTGAGAACACTTATAGAAAACTGAAAGGGAACCCGAAAGGAGACCTGGAAAGTAAATTAAAAACATTTGTCACCAAGGGCAGGGACATTGGCATTCTGAATCAAAAAGAGGCTGAGTATCTAGTATCTAAATCAACTAAAACCCCAGTCATATATTATGTACCCAAAGTGCATAAACGAATATTGAAACCTCCGGGGAGACCAATTATAAGTGGTATTACTTCCATTTTGTCAAGACTAAGTGAATATCTTGACAAGCTCTTGAAGCCAATGGTCAGCCAAGGGAAATCCCATTTGAGGGATAGTTCACATCTGTCAGGAAAGGCATTTACATAATCTGCCCGGCAACAGCAGCATCAAAAGAATGCCTGCCTTTGGAGGAACTGTTCGGCGCGTGCGCGCGCCCGCGGGAGCGTGCACGCACGCACGGTGACGCCGCTTGGCGCCAGAAGCAGGTATTTAAACTCCCCTGTCATGCTGCCCAGTGCTGTCTGGTCTACAGCGTTTCCTGAGACCCCTGCTGATTGATACCCCGCTGCTGAACTTCCTACCTGATCCGGCTTCCCTCTGTGTATCCTGTTTGCTGCCTGCCCTTCTGATCCCGGCTTGCCTTGACGACTCTTTTGCTTATCCCTCTAACCTGATTTCTGCCTGCCCAACGAACTGACCCGGCCTGGACTCTGACTCCCGTTTTGGATCCCGCTTTTGTACCTGAACCAGCCTGCCAGTGTTTGACCCGGTCTGCCCTCACCTGCTCTGCTGCTCATCCACGAGTGTTCCACTACTGCACCTTGCCGTGGACTACAGCTTCTGCTCAAGGCCCCTACTCAGCTTACCAGTCAGGCACTTGTGCCCTCTGCCCTCGCGAGCTCCTGTTCCCTCTACCAGGACCTCGTGAATCAGAGGCTACGAGAAGCCGCTCCCTGCACATTGGGCTCGTCTACCAGGTACGTGACAGTACCAGACAGCCATGTCCGAGCCCACGCAGGGAGCCTCTCCAATGGAGGTCTTGTGCCGCCACCTGGACGGACTTACCTCGGCCGTCAGAAGTTTGCAAGAGGGGTACACCCGTCTGGAGGAACAAGTCCGGACCTTATCCACCCCGGCCTCTGGAACTTCTCCTGCGCCATCTGTGGTAATGCTGCCACCAGAACCTAGGGTCCCCACTCCGGAAAGATTCTCGGGGGACCGCAGCAAATACAGGGCCTTCCGTAACGCCTGCGAACTGTTCTTTGTGTTACAGCCCCGGACATTCTCGCTTGAATCCACCAAGGTGGGTTTTGTCATTTCCCTACTTTCAGGAGAACCCCAGACGTGGGCCCATCGTCTCTTGGAACACAAGGACGTCTGCCTGAACCTGCTAAGTTCCTTCCTTCAAGCAATGGACCTCCTCTATGAGGACCCCCTTCAGGCGGCCACTGCAGAAGCCGCATTATGCTCCCTACAACAAGGCTGCAGGGCCGTGGAAGATTACGTGTCCGAATTCCGGCGTTGGAGCGCGGATACTAACTGGAATGACGCTGCCCTGCGTCACCAGTTCCGCCTAGGCCTCTCGGAACCTCTTAAGGATGAACTGGCCCGGGTGGGCATCCCCGCAACGCTTGACGCTCTGATTCTGCAGGCTACCCAAATCGACAGACGGCTAAGGGAACGAAGGGCAGAACGCACCACGGGCCCTTCTCGCCCTGTCTGGATGCTTCCCTGTGTGTTTAACCCAAACCCTCCTCACTCCGCTCCTCCGGCGTTCGCTCATACGCCCACCGACGTTCCAGAGCCCATGCAGCTTGGTTTGCTTCGACCCTCGCTTACTCCCGAGGAGCGTCAACGCCGGCGGAACAACAACCTCTGCCTTTACTGTGGCAAACCGGGTCACTACGTGAGGTCCTGTCCCGCCAAGTCCCGTAAGTCTTCCTCTGTTTGTTCTACCTGCTCACCTGTTTCATTTGATAACGCAACTCATCTGGGTGTTTCAATTTCCCTACAGCTTCCAGGAGGGAATATCCAAGCTACCATCCAAGCTACCGCCCTAATTGACTCCGGAGCGTGTAGCGGCTTTATGGATGCATCTTTCGCCAGCAAGTTCCGAATCCCCCTACAACCCAGAGCTAAGGGTCTATCCATCCATCTGGCCGACGGATCAGCCATCAAATCCGGGCCTTTTACCCAGGAGACGGCCCCTCTGGACACAGTCATCTCCAATAGCCACCGGGAATGGCTTTGCCTGGACATTATTGAGTCCCCCTTGTTTCCCATTATACTGGGTATGCCATGGCTGAAGGCTCACAACCCCAAGATTGACTGGATTACTGGAAAGATCAGCTTCCGCTCTCCTTATTGCCGCCAGCATTGCCTATTGAAAAACACTGATACGCCTTCTTCGCTACTGTGTCTTGATGCTGATACCGAGACCCGCCAATCCGTCCCCAAAGCATACCACACCTTTCTGGATGTATTCAGCAAGAAAGGTGCAGAGACATTACCCCCACACAGGCCCTACGACTGCCCGATTGAACTCCTCCCCGGGGCAGAGGTACCATTTGGGAGGATCTTCCCTCTGACCGAATTGGAGCTGGGGACTCTTAAAACTTACATTGATGATAATCTGAAAAAAGGGTTCATCCGCCCTTCCACCTCACCGGCAGGAGCGGGGATATTCTTTGTCGAGAAGAAGGACCACTCACTACGCCCTTGCGTAGACTACCGTGAGCTTAACAAGATTACGATCAAGAATCGTTACCCCCTTCCTCTGGTGCCTGAACTCTTCCAGAGACTCGGAACCGCTTCTATATTTACCAAATTAGACCTACGTGGGGCCTACAACCTAGTCCGGATTCGAAGCGGGGATGAATGGAAAACCGCCTTCCGTACCCGATTCGGGCATTTTGAATACCGTGTGATGCCCTTCGGTCTATGCAACGCCCCAGCTACATTTCAACATTTTGTGAATGAGGCCTTCAGAGACTATCTTGACCTGTTCGTTATCGTCTATCTAGACGACATCCTAATTTTCTCTCCCTCTCTGTCCATCCATCGGGAACATGTTGGGAAGGTACTAACCCGACTCCGTCAACACGGTCTGTATGCGAAACCTGAGAAATGTGTCTTCGAGCAGCAAAGCATCCAATTCTTGGGGCTGATTATCTCCGTGGAAGGCATCAAGATGGACCCACAAAAGGTCTCCGCCATCCTGGATTGGCCAGCCCCTACGGACAAGAAAGGGATCCAGAGGTTTGTGGGGTTCGCGAATTTCTATCGCAAATTTATCCGGGGTTTTTCCACCATCATCGCCCCATCACCAGCCTGACAAAACAAGGCACGCGCTTCAACTGGACCCCTGAGGCCCAGGCTGCCTTCTCTACCCTCAAGGGTCAGTTCATCTCAGCCGCTGTCCTAAGACACCCAGACCCAGCCCTGCCCTATACCCTAGAAGTAGACGCCTCAGAGATTGCCGTGGGAGCAGTACTCTCCCAGAGGCAGGGTCCCAAGGCCCTGTTACACCCTGTAGCTTTCTTTTCTCGTAAGTTGTCCGAAGCAGAAAGAAACTACGATGTCGGGGACAGAGAATTACTCGCAATTAAGGCAGCACTGGAGGAATGGCGCTACTTGCTGGAGGGGGCAGCACACCCCATTTTGGTCTACACAGACCACAAGAACCTGGAGTACTTGAAAGCCGCCAAGAGACTGAGACCACGTCAGGCTAGGTGGGCACTTTTTTTTACCAGGTTCTCATTTCACATTACTTACAGGCCCGGATCAAAGAACACAAAACCTGATGCACTTTCCCGGATGTTCAGTGAACCTCAAACCTCGTCACTCCCGGACACCATCCTGATGCCTGGAAACTTTCTTTTATTACAAGAAGACGTACTATCTCAGATCAAATGAGCTTACACAAGTGAATTACACCTACCGGACGTTACCTTACAGCGGAGAAATGACCTGCTGTGATTCCAGGACAGGATTTTCGTACCTCAACAAGCACGAGTCAAGGTCCTTAAGTCTTGCCACGACCATGAACTGGCTGGCCATTTCGGTATCCGCAAGACATCTGAACTTCTTCAGCGCATGTTTTGGTGGCCTCGCCTATTGAAGGACTGTAGAGACTACGTGGATTCATGCGCCGTTTGCACCCGAAACAAGGGCAGCAAGGCCAAAGCATGGGGACTATTAAAACCCCTACCCATTCCAGAAAGACCCTGGAGAATGATCTCCATGGATTTTATTGTTGAGTTACCTCCATCCGAAGATTGCACTACCATTTTTGTGGTAGTAGACAGACTATCCAAAATGGCCCATTTTTTGCCTATGAGAGGCACACCTTCCGCTCCTGAAACCGCAAAACTGTTCATCAAGGAAATAGTAAGGCTGCACGGTATCCCTTCAAACATCGTATCCGATCGAGGAGTGCAGTTTACATCCAGATTTTGGAGAGCACTTTGTGGATCCTTAAAAATTGACCTGTGCCTTTCTTCGGCTTATCACCCGCAGACCAATGGGCAGACTGAACGAACCAATCAGACGCTCGAACAATATCTACGCTGTTTCTCAGGCTTTTCTCAGGACGATTGGGTACCCTTACTACCTCTTGCCGAGTTTGCGTACAACAACTCTGTCCACTCAGCTACCAAACAGTCCCCCTTTTTCGCAAACTACGGTTTCCACCCCTTGTTCCTATCCAATAATATACCGGAATGTGCAGTTCCAGCCGCCCAAGAGACTCTGAACTTCTTTAACGATAACAACAAACTACTACAAGAAACAATGGCAAGGACCCATAAATATAACAAAGAGATATTCGACAGGAGGAGGAGGGGGGAGCTTAACCTGGTGCCCGGAGACCAAGTCTGGCTGTCCACGGTGAACTTGAAATTAGCATGCCCTTCCAAGAAATTGGGCCCCAAATTTGTGGGCCCCTTCCCTGTTTTAAGACGGATTAACGATGTGGCTTATGAGTTGAAACTGCCGGAATCCTTCCGGATACACCCGGTGTTCCATGTGGCCCTACTCAAACCTGCAGTTCCAGATCCATTCTCCGATCGGGGTATAGGCCCCCCAGAACCAGTACTAATCAATGGGGAGGAGGAGTTCGAGGTCGAATCCATCCTAGACTGCAGGAGGAGGCGCAACCAAACCCAGTACATGGTAAAATGGAAGGGCTATGGCCCAGAAGAAAATTCCTGGGAACCAGAGACTAACATCCACGCAGAGAGACTAATTCTGGCCTTCAAAAGATCCCACCCAGTTAGGATGGCCCAGTTGGGCATCCGGAGGCTGCCCGTTGGAGGGGGGCAATGTCAGGAAAGGCATTTACATAATCTGCCCGGCAACAGCAGCATCAAAAGAATGCCTGCCTTTGGAGGAACTGTTCGGCGCATGCGCTTGCGCGATAGCGCAACGGGTGCGCGCGCCCGCGAGCGCGCGCCCGCGGGAGCGCGCACGCGGGAGCGCGCACGCACGGTGACGGCGCTTGGCGCCAGAAGCAGCTGTTTAAACTCCCCTGTCATGCTGCCCAGTGCTGTCTGGTCTACAGCGTTTCCGGAGACCCCTGCTGATTGATACCCCGCTGCTGAACTTCCTACCTGATCCGGCTTCCCTCTGTGTATCCTGTTTGCTGCCTGCCCTTCTGATCCCGGCTTGCCTTGACGACTCTTTTGCTTATCCCTCTAACCTGATTTCTGCCTGCCCAACGAACTGACCCGGCCTGGACTCTGACTCCCGTTTTGGATCCCGCTTTTGTACCTGAACCAGCCTGCCAGTGTTTGACCCGGTCTGCCCTCACCTGCTCTGCTGCTCATCCACGAGTGTTCCACTACTGCACCTTGCCGTGGACTACAGCTTCTGCTCAAGGCCCCTACTCAGCTTACCAGTCAGGCACTTGTGCCCTCTGCCCTCGCGAGCTCCTGTTCCCTCTACCAGGGCCTCGTGAATCAGAGGCTACGAGAAGCTGCTCCCTGCACATTGGGCTCGTCTACCAGGTACGTGACAACATCTGTTGGGTGAGCTTGAAAAACAAACAGAAGTCAGAGAATGTCTAATTGCTACTATTGATGTGGAGTCACTCTACACAAGTATAGTGCAGGAGGATGGACTGAAGGGAGTAGAAAAAGCCTTATATGAACGTACAGAACTAACGCAACAACAAATGAACTTTATCCTTGAAGGATTGAAATTGGCTATGAATAATAATTATTTCTGGTACAACAAACAATACTACGTCCAAACCAGGGGAGTCGCCATGGGGGCACGCTATGCCCCCAGTGTGGCAAACCTGTTTATGGACATGTGGGAGGAGGAGTACATCTACAACAAGAACATACCAGAAATCAAATTTTTTAAGAGGTACATTGATGATTTGATCATTCTATGGGAAGGCACAGAAACGACGTTCGAGCATTTCTTATTCAATTTAAATAACAATCGATACGGTATAAAGGTCACAGGAAGATGCCACAAAGAGAAAATGGAATATCTGGATTTGGAGATAATGAAGGAAGGGGATATGCTATATACACAAACATATTTCAAACAAACGGACAGAAACGGGTATATACCCAATAGTAGCTGCCACCATCCAAAATGGAAAGCAAATATTCCAAAAGGGCAACTCCTAAGAATCAGACGAAATTGCCATAAGGAAGAAGATTTTGATAGGCAAGCAGAGGTCATTATGAATAGATTCAAAGAAAAGGGATACCGGGACCACCACCTGCAGAAACTTAAAGAAAAGATAAAGAAGGTGGATAGAAATACTCTAATAACAAAGAAAACCAAAATACCATCTACCCATGAGAAAATAGCATTTATCACAGGGTATAACAATCAATACCCTCAAGTGGAACATATTGTCAAAAAATATTGGCCCATTTTGCTGGAAGATAGAACACTATCAAAAGTAATCCCAAACAAACCCATCTTTATTTACAGAAAGGCTCCTACGTTGAGGAACAAGCTTGTACATAACGTCATAGATGCTCCTTCCCAAGTACAGTTATGTCCAGAACTCAAGGGGTTCTACAAATGCCAACGGTGCCTAGCGTGCAGAAAAAGTAGACCCCAGCCGAGGAGGAAGATTTCGTTCAAATCACAGGCCTACAATAAAGAATATAAAATAAGAGAACTTATCACATGCAATAGTACACACGTCACATATGTGATAGAATGTCCATGTCACCTGCAATACGTGGGCCGAACCACCAGACCACTAAAAGTGAGGATCCGAGAACATATAGCCAACATAAAGAAAGGATTCCCCAAGCATAGCCTTTCGAGACACTTCGATGAAGTACATCATAGAGACCCATCTGGAATGGTCTTCTATGGAATAGACATCATAAGGGATCATTGGAGGGGTAGCAACAAATTGATTCAAGTATCCCAAAATGAAACGAGGTGGATACACAGGTTGGGGTCCCTCGCTCCCAGGGGCCTCAACCTAGATATCGATCTCAATTGCTTTCTCTCCAACTTCTGAACATCATTTAAATTTCAGCAATAGAATGTGAGACATAAAGAAATGTAGGGTGTACAATAACTATTCATATAGCTTATAAGAAAAATAAGTAAAACAGCAATACACCAGATCAACCTCATTGAAACTATAGGTTCTTGGAACATGGAGGAGAAACCTATACTATGTACTGATAACTAAACCACATAGAGACAAGATTTTAATAGTCCATCCCTGTGGACCCCCAATGAAAAAGAAACAACTAAAAAGAGGGGGTGGTCCCTATTTTGGTAAAAGGTATGAAAGAGACATACATAATGCAGCAATGTAGTCTAAATAGAATGATTGATAGAATACTAGCTTGTATATAATATACACGGGGATCAGCATGGACATAGAACATCCACACTAATATACATTATTAGGAGGGGATCTTATAACCCATACCTATATGATTAAAGCTTATACAATTGAGTCAGAGGTAGATTGTATTGCCTCCCAGGAATTGCTTAATTTTGCTTAATATGAAATAAGGTAACTAATATTATATAGACCATGTGAATACATTAAGGGTATCGTTATAGGTTATGTAGAAGTCTGTGGAACTTGCCTTAGAGGAGAAATTGATGTAACAAACTTATATAAACAACCACTGGCATAGTGCTGACATATTGCGGAACGACCACAAGATGGAGCCAAACAGGATAGGTGTGAGCGATCACACACTTACACATAGTAATTTGGAACAGACAGAGACGCCTTGAAGGGGCGGAGCTGCAATGCCAGTGTGTGCTTATAGACGGAGGACACGAAGGGATGACATCACCTTTGAAAACGACCATACCTCGAAACGCGTCAGGTGTTCATCCAGACACGTCCACGTCACGTCCGGTTAGCGAGGCTTGAGCGGTGGAGCGCACGCCGCAGCCGTAGCTGACAGCACATGTTGGCGTGACTTACATGGGGCTTGTCTGCACTCTGTATATGATTTGTAGATAGACCAACTTGGTACCTGGCGATACCACAACCTCAAGGGGCTGCATTTAGGAAGGTCTGAGGACCTCTTTTATTTTAATTTTTAATTTTTGGGTTTGTATTTAATTTTTAAATAAATAAGCAAATTACGCTATGGAAGCCCTGCTTGTGGTTCTTTCTTGAGGATCTGAGTGGTGGAGGAGGAAAAAGCAGGAGAGGAACAACATAAGGAGCGGTGGAGGAATCACTGGGGATACTTGATGAGCGTGTGACCCCTGCAGGGGTGCGTCAATCTGGTGAGTGGGGACCCATGTGAGGGGGGAGCACCATAAAGTCACCTTTTTTCTTCACCTGCAAACTGAAGGATCCCTACTGGCAATATAGAGTCACCAAAGTCACTTGACCAAATGCATGAAGGATAGTTGAACATTTATTTGTGTCAGCGCAAGATTTTTTTGAAACTGTTTTTTGAAACCGCTCTGCACTGTTATGTCGGCAAAGTATACTCTATAGTCATATGAACATACTCCTGCCATATATATATTTATTCCAATTATTTTTGCTGGATAAAGAACCAGAGGGGATTAACCCTTACTATTAAAGTGGCTAACCATCACATGACCATTGTGATCTAATCTCATTGGTTTAGGGATTGGTGTAACCTACAAAGGAACGCATTGGTTGTCCGGCAGCTCCCACCTGGGGCAGTGATTAGTGACCATATTTGGAATTGGGTGTGCACTAATATAGTATATAATTTTTAAGTTTTGGCACTGGACACACTGAATACACACCGCTACATAGGTGTATACTGTATAGAATTTATGAGAACTTATGAGGACATCACAACATTCAATATGTTTATTATTATTTTTTATTATTATTTTTTGTAACACTGTTTTCACGAATTGGTTTAAGGAATCTGTACTAAGGAGTGATTGACACATATGTAATTAATCAACACACACACGATTTTAAGTGGCAACTCAGAGGCCCAATCTAGCACATTGTCACAAACCCCACAGGGTACTGTGAGAGTCAGGAGTGATTCAAAGTTATCACATATAAGTTGAGGATTACAATATAGTTTGAGACATCAACACGTATTGTACACAGTTCCAATATTAAGGGCACAGTAGCCGTAAATCCATCTTTTAGAAGGCAAGATAACCAGTCCTTTGAACTTAAAGCAGCGCCAATACCCCACACCTTACATTACACACTACACAGTGATCTGTCTTTGTGACAGAATACACAAAAGGGGGGCAGCAGCTTAATCTAAGTCCAATTTGCGCGGAATATTAATACATAGACAATTCATTAATAGCCGCGAATGAGTTTTTTAAATGACTTTTTTTCTTTCAAAAATGACATTTTTTGCAGGGACAGTTCTAAGCACGGGAAACATGCGCCACTTCACATGCATATCATACACACCCCCCAGGTACGAAATTTAAAGGAATATTTCACTTTTATTTTTTCATTTTAAGCATTATTAAAATCACTGCTCCCGAAAAAACGGCCGTTTTTAAAACTTCTTTTTGCATTGATACATGTCCCCTGGGGCAGGACCCCGGTCCCCAAACACTTTTTAGGACAATAACTTGCATATAAGCCTTTATAATTAGCACTTTAGATTTCTCCCATAGATTTTTCGAATTAGCCGCGAACACCCCAATTTGTTCGCTGTTCGGAGAACGGGCGAACAGACAATGTTCGAGTCGAACATGAGTTCGACTCGAACTCGAAGCTCATCCCTACTAGTCAACCAACATTAGAATTCTTCTATAGCCTATGGGCCGAGCATTTGACCGGAAATGTACGATTGCAGCGTCGTACAGTTTATCTGCTCCGTAGAATCTTCTTAGAACTTTCAACAGACACCATAAGCCTTCAATGACAGATTCGACGTTTGTATGTTTTTCGATGCTTCGTTGAATCTTCGTCGTTCATGTCGAATTTTCAAGTTAGTTCTAGCTATTTTACTGCTCCTCCTCTTTGGTTACAATCAGCCAATAACATTCATCATCATCATTTTTTTATTTTACTTCCCCCACCCAATTCCAGCAGTGATCTTTTCTCTCTATAATGTCGAATCTTTTCTCTCTATAATGTCGAATCTTTTCTCTCTATAATGTCAAATCTTTTCTCTCTATAATGTCGAATCTTTTCTCTCTATAATGTCAAATCTTTTCTCTCTATGTCGAATCTTTTCTCTCTATAATGTCGAATCTTTTCTCTCTATGTAGAATAATCTTGGACTAATAGAGTTAAGGTTAGGCACATTCGACCACAGGTTCGATGGACACAGATTGTTATTCTCAGCCGCATGTCGAATCTCCTATCTATATCGAACTGTTGTTGCAACGAAAACGAAAATTAAGCATTTGTTTATGTCGGATCTTTCGGTTTTCGGATTCTGCATTTTCGTTTTCGTTTGTTAAAACGATAACGAAAATACCTGAAATTCGGACGAAAATGCATTCGGACGAAAACGAATGCACATGTCTAATACTTAACATTAAAAGCTCCCATCCCATCTGTATAAGAAAACAGTAAGTTCCCCTGTGTCTGTGTTATATCATAAATATGCTTATCTGTACTGATAATACAGCATCTTCCTGCGATCATGTGACACCTCGGCTCTGTCTCTCCTCTCACCTCTCCTCCCCAGCTGATGTCAGCGGCAGTGCTCGGCCCCGCCCACTGGAACTGTCAGCCGGGCAGAGGAGAGAGGAGGCAACTGATCGCAGGAAGACACTGTGTTATAAGTACAAATAAGCATATTTATGATATAACACAGAGACAGGAGAACTTATTCTAGAGAGGGAAGGGAGCTTTTTATACAAGTAGCTTCACAACCACTTTAACAATCATTTATAAAACAAATTTACTAGAAAGTCAAGTCTGCATGGCATTTTTTAGGCCGACCATACATGGAGCGAATTTCTTTCCTGCAACCATGGGTTGCAGGAAAGAAATTTGCTTGATTCCTCTATCAACACAATGTTGATGCGTGAACTACCATTGTCTTCTCCTGGTGGGGAAAGCCGTCCCCACCAGGAGCAGACAGTGATTATTGCCAGCGGCTATAGCAACCACTAGCAATAATTGCAGGTAAAACCCTGCATTCTGGTTGTACCCAAGCCGATCAATGGATTGCTATATTCAGCCTGCCCATACACAGTTTGAATCTCGGCCAGTTCCTGCTGAACTGGCCGAGATTTGAACCGTGTATGGCCTGCCTTATAAGTTGTTTTCTGATGATGACAACAAAGGACCATGTAATACAGTATGTGTTGAAAAGGCCTCTTGCAGGCTCAATGGGAGACCCACATTACAATACTGGAGCACAACTGGGATAGAGCATTGTCACCCCATAACAGGAAGGCCCCTAATGGCAGGATCACCAGGTACTATTTAAAAAAAAATAGTATTTAAATACTGTATATTAATCACTTTAAAGTTGCATTACCATGTTGAAGCTTATGTGAGATTTCACCAACTGGGCTTACATACTGTATAGTTCAAGCAGTGAGGCAAGGTTAAGGATGGGGAGGCGGAAGGTTCAATAATTAATCTGGATATTTGATTTAAATTATAAGCTAATTTACATATTAAAAGGCCTATCTGCTATAAAAAATGTAAAAACAAAAAGATAAATGATGATAACAGACCTTAAAAGCTATGCTATTAGGTACAATAGTAGTCAGATATTGTGATCCCCCTTACAGTTTGGCCATATGGTTAGTGCATACATAACTAGACCACACACGGTCTGATCTCAGCTTGATAATACTGGCATCAATCATCATCATATAATATCCTAAAATAGACTTGATTCATGGACTGTCTCTAGTAAGCTGCAATCATTTGATTAAATGTAAACCTTTTTTTAAACCAAATCCTACACATTATTTAACCCATAACCTGCCTGTCATCACTGTAACCTGAGAATGATGTATGGGCACATTTGCCATAAAGCCACTCTCTGACCTCTTGATATTATATGGTTTTGGTAAATCTAAAGGAAAATTGGACAAGAAAATTGTATAAAAATGGTATAGTGTGTAGCCAGCTTTAGTCAGTGTGCATCCACTGTATGGTTACATAGTAGGTGAGGTTGAAAAAAGGCACATGTCCATCAAGTCCAACCTATGTGTGTGATTATATGTCAGTTTTACCTTGTATATCCCTGAATGTTGTGGTTGTTTAGCTGCTTATACAATCGTTTTTGAAACTATCGATGCCCCCCGCTGATACCACCGCCTGTGGAAGGGAATTCCACATTATTGCCGCTCTTACAGTAAAAAACCCTCTACGTAGTTTAAGGTTAAACCTCTTTTCTTCTATTTTTAGTGAGTGACAACGTGTCTTGTTAAACTCCCTTCCGTGAAAAGGTTTTATCCCTATTGTGGGGTCACCAGTGTGGTATTTGTAAATTGAAATCATATCCCCTCTCAAGCGTCTCTTCTCCAAAGAGAATAAGTTCAGTGCTTCCAACCTTTCCTCATAACTAATGTCCTCCAGACCCTTTATTAGCTTTGTTGCCCTTCTTTGTACTCTCTCGATTTCCAGCACATCCTTCCTGAGGACTGGTGCCCAGAACTGGACAGCATACTCCAGGTGTAAGCTGTGTGTTTGAACCTGAACATTCACTGATCGCCGAATGTTTAGGACATTCTGCGAGGACGAACATAAAAGCTTCCTGCTGCTGATGGTTGCGAAGAATCCTGCACTTGTCACATTCTTAGCAACCACTAGCATCACCTGAATGATTCGCTTACATCATACATGGCCAGGAATGAGAAAAGGGGTTTGGCTCTTTAAAATATCACTCAGTTCTGAGATGATTGTAAGATATCCTCAGAAAAAGGAGACCTAAAATAAAGGCTTTGGTGAAGAAAAACTGCAGCAATAAATAAATAATGATATAAAAATAACTAGCCCATTAAAACATATGTAGCGGCCTCACCCCATCTCCTTTGTCTAGGGGTATGTCACATGACAGGATGAGATGCGCTACGGCCCATGTCCTCCCCATAGCTGTGGGTGAGGTGAAGGCCAGTACCAGATATTTCCTCGGGCCTATGTGCTTTTGTCTAGAATCAAGTCCCGCTGTGCCAACACTTCCCTTTGCTCCCATTAACCAGAGTTCCACACACCGATCACAGTCCAACTCTTGCTTTATTGTACATCTCACAATAAACAGTGCTTCAGTAGCCATCTGGTTGCGACTTGATAACATTGTGATACGGGGAATGAGCAGGTCGAGGCACTATCCTGGTTATTCAACTAAACCACTGCGATCTCGCCAGCGGTTGCTATAGCATTAGCTAGAAAGGACATAAAATTTGAGAGTCTCTACCAGCGACTCAAGAGAACGTAGATAGGAGTACCTTCGCTGCGCTGCGGCCCCTATCAGGGGAAGATGTCCCTCCAAGGGAGTTACCAGAGGCCCATCCGTCACTGGGTTGATGCTGCTCCAGAATCTCCGAATGGGTAACCTCCCCGGCCTCCTCACCTCAGACATGGGCCCCGTCCACTTCAGGGACCCTCGGACGTCTCCACCCTCGCGGGATCCAGTCGAAGTCACTGGACCCCAGGCCTCCTAGTTTAGTACCTCACCCCAGGCTGAAGGTGCCTGGGATGGACTCCAACTCCATTCCGGTCAGGCCTAGGGCGCCTGGGCCGGAATCCGGAACCGCCCGCACCCAGGCCTAAGGTGCCTGGGCGCGTGAAGAACTTCCTCCAGAAGACCTTGTGGTTAGGGCGTCTCCCCCTTTTATCTCCTCCCATCGACACCACGGCAGGTTCCCCGCCCTCGCCGTACCATCTCCGGAAAGGGACAAAAAGGCTAGCACTGTAATGGCAAATCTACCTTGAGCCTCCAGGTACCCCTCCACCCAGAGGCCAAGGAGATTATTACACCATCCAATCCTCCACGAACACAAATGGTCCACTATTCCTGTACTTACACACCTGGGTGTCCCACCTAAATTTAGAGACCCCGCTACATACTCCCCTCTGTGATTTGACGCTGGTCCCCAGCGTCTGGTGCAAACCCATGTCTCCCATGGAGTGATGACACAAGCTTAGCCCCAGAGGCTATCCCTAAATTTTTGAACCTCAACCATACCAAGACCTGCTCAAAGGGGAAAGGGAACATAAAACAATAAAACTTTTCCCTAAAAACATCTATCATGTACACATATACAATCCCTCCCTTCACTGTCTAAGAACCACCCCATACTCAGCAGTCTTGACTGACGAATCTCCTGCAGAAGGGAAAAAAAAACAACACACAAGAAAAGCCACATCCTGAAATTTTTGTGTTAATTTGGAATGAATGGGTCCATCAACCAATAGACCTATTCGCTCCAATGAGTAAAGTGATGTGTGTGAAAAAAAACAAACAGCCGTTGCACAACACTGCCACCTGGTGACAGTGCCGCGGTAATGACACTTGGTGCAATCTTCATTCTTCCTGCATCACTACACTAATTCTACCCCCAAAGTCTGTCTTTGAACTGTGAGGAAGAGAGAACAAACAAAAAAAACTGCTCTCATTCCTCCTGAAGAGTAGAAACAAAAGCCCAAATAAAAAACTAGGGCACAGTTCGGATGCTCCGGCAAGAACACTTCTAGAATATGTATGAAAGGAAACAAGTGAGTCTCTCCTCACAAGTAGAACTTCGGGTCAGGCAAGAACAAAGGCTTCAGATGCTTATCAAAAACCTCAATTGAATAGTCAGCATCCTCTCCATCTTTCCTGCAGATGCGCACCTTGTCTGAATGGATATGGCGGCCCCACATCCAGTCTGCTCTGCAGTCCCAAAACTTTTTCGACACAGGTGGTGAACAGGACAAATATCTTCGTGCATGGGGTACTTTGAGCTTCTCCCAAACAAATTCGTCATACCATCTCTGGCGTATGACCTCAACTTCAAAAAGTAAGTCCCGAGGCAAGTAAGGATATTCCCATCCATACTCACGGGCGACTCTCTGTGAGAAAAGTCATTGCAATCTGGCCAAAGGAGGCATGGCTTCCCGCTCACCTTCTCCGGGTTGAACGATGGCCTCCAGATGCCGAGGTACTTTCACTACCTCTGATGGCTTTTCTCTCCGTGCTCGTAGTGAGGCTCGCTGCATCCCCGCCACCAAGACGGGCGATGTTGTAGATTGTGGGAAGGCACTTTGAGGACTAGACTTCCTCAAAGACTCCGGGGCTTGTACCCGAGGCGTGCTGTCTCCTATTGACATAGGGGAATCCTGCGGTACACGTAACACAGGCAATGGGCGTTTGTCCCAGCCCTTCCGATGAAACAGTTCATCAATCTCCCCGTCATCTCCACAATCTGACAGCGACTCTAGGTCGGAAGTGTCATACATCTCGGCGGGAAGGTAGTCTCTGGTAGACGTGGTACTACCCTCCCTTGCGGGCTCCACCGACTGTGGACCCCCGACACCTCCAACCACCACCACAGTCCCAGCCCCTGGCTCACCTTGACCTTTTGTAGAACTGGGAGGTCCAGGACTCTTCCAACCGGATCCATCCAGGCTAGGCAAGCGACGGGGTGAAACTCGACCACGACCACAGGAGGCCTGCACCAGCCCAACCTTCCTCTTCGTAGGTGGGAGTAGAGAATCTGTGGTGACCGAAGCAGCATCCTCGGATTTTTCTCTCTCAGTCTCTGATTGGGCAGTCACGTCGCCCTGGTCAGCGCGTACGGGAACCTCCGCAAAGGCCTGGATCTCTCCTTCCAGAGTAGCGGTACCTGTGAGGCTGTTGAGGCGAAGGGCCCGGGGCCTTACTGTGGATGGCTCCACCTCGAACAAGAACTCTTTGCATGCCTCACAGCGCCCAAATGGCTTCAGGTGGACCACCAGTCCCGAGCATCCGGGACAGATCACGCCGAGGGCCTCCGTGTCTCTGCATGAGTACAAAGCCAACTGTCCTCGGGGCCTGAGTCTTATCCCCGTGTCTGTAAGAGGAGCAGCGAACGTAGTCATCTTCGTGGGGTAGGGAACCGGAATCCACGGGGAGCTTGAGGCCATGCCGACTGTCTGCTGCTCCATCACGCGCTGACCACGCGCCGAAGTCTCCACGTGAGTTCCTCCACATGGCCAAACTCCTCCCATGACTTGCACGTTTTCGTGGGCCTCCATCAAGCTCTGCCCATGAACTATACAGTCACGGGGTGCCTCGTGGCGCAGTGCAATAAAAGCCCCCACATGTAGTACTTCACACGGCTGGACTCTTCCCTCTTCTCGCTCCTCTGCATGGGCCTTTCCCGTCTTGGGGTCATTTCCACGACTTTGAGCAGGGATGCACTTTGGCCAATCACATGGCCGACCTGCTCGGAACTCCTCCAGGCAGCAAAGTCCAGACACAGCCATTCCTTCTTCCAAAGTTAAGACACATATCATCCCGGACTCACGAGCCCCCACGTGTAGCGGCCTCACCCCATCTCCTTTGTCTAGGGGTATGTCACACGACAGGGTGAGATGCGCTACGGCCCATGTCCTCCCCATAGCTGTGGGTGAGGGGAAGGCCAGTACCAGATATTTCCTCGGGCCTATGTGCTTTTCTCTAGAATCAAGTCCCGCTGTGCCAACACTTCCCTTTGCTCCCATTAACCAGAGTTCCACACACCAATCACAGTCCAACTCTTGCTTTATTGTACATCTCACAATAAACAGTGCTTCAGTACCCATCTGGTTGCGACTTGATAACATTGTGATACGGGGAATGAGCAGGTCGAGGCACTATCCTGGTTATTCAACTAAACCACTGCGATCTCGCCAGCGGTTGCTATAGCATTAGCTAGAAAGGACTTAGAACTTGAGAGTCTCTACCAGCGACTCAAGAGAACGTAGATAGGAGTACCTTCGCTGCGCTGCGGCCCCTATCAGGGGAAGATGTCCCTCCAAGGGAGTTACCAGAGGCCCATCCGTCACTGGGTTGATGCTGCTCCAGACTCTCCGAATGGGTAACCTCCCCGGCCTCCTCATCTCAGACATGGGCCCGTCCACCTCAGGGACCCTCGGACGTCTCCACCCTCACGGGATCCAGTCGAAGTCACTGGACCCCAGGCCTCCTAGTTTAGTACCTCACCCCAGGCTGAAGGTGCCTGGGATGGACTCCAACTCCATTCCGGTCAGGCCTAGGGCGCCTGGGCCGGAATCCGGAACCGCCCGCACCCAGGCCTAAGGTGCCTGGGCGCGTGAAGAACTTCCCCCAGAAGACCTCATGGTTAGGGCATCTCCCCCTTTTATCTCCTCCCATCGACACCACGGCAGGTTCCCCGCCCTCGCCGTACCATCTCCGGAAAGGGACAAAAAGGCTAGCACTGTAATGGCAAATCTACCTTGAGCCTCCAGGTACCCCGCCACCCAGAGGCCAAGGAGATTATTACACCATCCAATCCTCCACGAACACAAATGGTCCACTATTCCTGTACTTACACACCTGGGTGTCCCACCTAAATTTAGAGACCCCACTACACATAAAATAACAAAACCATTATCTGCTGCAATATTACCTTCAATCCAAAGATTTCCCCCATAAGACATTTTTCTTCTAATAAATATATCTATAGCTTGATGGTCAGCATCATTCAACCCACTTCAGGTGGTTTTGAAAACCGCCCCAGCCTATGACTGGATAGTGAAGGAGAGGCAGCACAGTGATAAGCTCCCCCTTGTCACTCTGCTTTCTCCTTCTATTGGCATGCTTGTCAACACATGAACTGATTGGTTCCTTGTGCTGCTTCATCTCACACTCTAATATCAGTCAAATGTATGTACTCACTAGGGATGAGCTTTGAGTTCGAGTCGAACATGAGTTCGACTCGAACATCGGCTGTTTGATTGTTCGCCGAATTTCGAACATTATGGGCCATTCGCGCCAAATTCGAGTGGCGCGTCACGGCCCATAATTCACTGCGTCATCGCAGTGCATTGCTGGCTGATGATTGGCCAAGCATGCACTATGACCCGCATGCTTTGGCCAATCACAGCGCTGTTAGCACAGAGAGCCATAATTGGCCAAAGTCAGGGTGCCTTTGGCCAATCATGGCTCAGAGGAGTAGGTACACTCCCCACACTATGTAAGGCCGTCTGCGTGTCGGCCTTGTGTAGTGTGTTCCGGAGGCGTACTTAGAGACAGAGAGAGAGAGAGAGAGATTGTTGTTTATTTCAGTTAGCAATAGTTAGATTGAGCAGGCAGTTGATTGAGCTAGTTAGATCCAGTATATTTAGTATATATATATGCATTGCACGGTTTGTGTGTGTGTGTGTGTGTGTGTATATATATATATATATATACACACACACACACACACTGTATACAGTTTATCTAGCTCTCACTACAGAGCGTTCCTGTTTTCTTGTTCATACATCACGGGACACAGAGCAGCATAGTCATTACTATGTGGGTTATATAGAATTACCTTCAGGTGCTGGCACTGGCAACTTCCAAAACAGGAAGTACCCTCCCCTATATAAGCCCCTCCCATCCGGGAGTACCTCAGTTTTTTGCCAGTGTCTAAGGTGTTGGCCAAGGTTAACATGTATTCATCTGGGCTTGTGTACAGGTTCTCTGGGCCTTAGCAAGCTATTCCGGATCCGACCAAAAAAGCTTCATAGCTAAACGGTCGGTACCCGGGCCTTGCAGAGAAGAGCAGGGTTTTGCCTGTAATGCCTCTCTTAGGAGGGCTGGACCCTGGGATCCAGAGCTCTGGTCATACCCAAAACCAAGAGGCTATCTGTGCAGGGTGCTATACAGGTCCAGGGGAGTGGAATCCTTGGGAACCCGGTCCCTGAAGGTCTAGTACAATGCCTGCCGTGAGAGGTGAAGTTTGGGCTTCTGTGGACCAAACAAAGTCCTGCGGCGGGGAAAAGGTAAGTGGGGGCCCCTCAGGAACTTGGTTCTATTGAGGGGACCCCCAAGCCTAATATGTCTTTCTGCCTGTTACCTAAAGGTATTCCCGCTAATAGCTGTATATGCCTAAGAAATCCTAGAAATGTCTTTTCATAAAGGAAGTTTTAAAAACTGTAAACCTAGAAATGTTTTTCATAAAGGAGGTTTTAAAAAAAAAAAAAAAAGACAAAAGTGCGGTACCTGTGTTTGTCCACTAGAGGCCGCTGTGGAACGTCTTTTTTCTTGGGACTATTCCTTCCATGGTGAAAGTCCAGGCAGATGAGTGAGCTCTCTATCAGGGAAGCTGCATTCCTCTGTCATGCTGCCAAGTTGTTTCCTTCCATCCCCGAGTCCTGGTGAAACAGGGACCCTGGCTCCTCTCCCTACATGGCGCCAAGAGCGCACACGTGCACGTGCGCGCACACATGCTTTCCTTTTATAAGGTTTAGCTTCAAAAAAGGGGGCGGAGCCTGGCGGATGACGCGCTCTGTGCGCCCAGCGCTTCTGCGCATGTGCGGGCGTCCCAGCAAGATAAAAGGACTCAGTCCACGCTGCTTGCTATGGACACAGAGCATGAAAAGGAGCTGGTAGCATGGTATAGGGGCTTACAGCGGGCGGTTGATACAGGCATCCCCAGAAAGACGCATTAGTAGACACCCACTGATGTACATAGCAGCAAATTGCATTCGACTATTTCAGTAAGGGGTGTATTGCGGCTGGAATACCTCAGCTTTGAACTAAGGAATATGCCGCCTAAAAAACTCCGAGATATACCTCTCAGGAAGTGTAGGGGGTCTCCATCGGGCTCTGAGGATCTGGAGCAGTCATCTGCACCCTCCTCCCCTGAGAAATCAGAGGTTAATACCCATAAGGAACCCCCGGGAGTGCCAGGTACTGCGGCTGTCCTCAGTCCACCTGCTCCTGCATATATAACAGAGGAGGTTTTTTCCTCAACTCTGGAGGGATTGGAGCAGAGATTGGCTGCATTGATCGCTTCTTCTCTACAGGAAAGAAAGCGCGCCAGATCTCCATCACCTCCATTAGAGTGCCTGTTGGCAGAGCAACAGTCCCAGGAAGGGACCGACCTACCTGAAGGGGATCAGGAGGAGGTTAGCTCTGTTTTTGAGGAATCGACAGTAGATGAACCATTTTCAGCATCACAGACTGAAAGATTGTGGGTCCAGACCCTAACTGACATGGTTCGATCTGCATTTAAAATGCCTCTTGTTGAACCATCAACTACTGCTGTCTCCTCATTGGGGTCGCTAAAAGCTCCCCAGGTTAATTGCTCCTTTCCAATACATCCATTATTGGAAGGACTTATATACCAGGACTGGGAACATCCTGATAAACTATTTGTTCCGCCTAAAAGGTTTCCGGTGATCTATCCCATGGAGGAAAAGTTCACCCAGAGATGGAATGTTCCTACGGTGGATGCAGCCATCTCTGAACAAATCACTGACATGTCCAGTAGATAATGTTCAAATGTTCAAAGATCCAGTGGATAAAAAATTGGAATCTTTATTAAAATCTGCTTTTTCCACAGCAGGGGCTGTTACACAGCCAGCAGTGGCAGCTATTGGGGTCTGCCAAGCTTTAAAGGATCAAATGAAAATGGTCCTGAGGGATTTGCCAGACCAGCAGGCCCAGGCTCTGGCTGATTTGCCTAGAGCATTATGCTTTGCGGTTGACGCCATCAAGAATTCTATCCATCAGGCCTCCCGCCTCACGCTGTCTTTGGTACATATGCGTAGGCTTCTGTGGCTCAAAAACTGGTCTGCTGAAGCTCCCTGTAAGAAGCTCTTAGTTAGCTTCCCATTTCATGGGGAACACCTTTTTGGCGAAGACCTGGATAAGTATATCCAGAAGATTTCCAGTGGTAAAAGTACTCTCTTACCGAGTAAAAAGAGGTCTAGGGGTCCATCTTTTAAGAGGACTACCTCTCCTATCCCTGCGACGTCTGCTACTAAGCAGTTCCGACGGCCTCCTCGGTCAAACTCAGGAGGTAAAAATCAGGGACAGCCACAGGGTAATAAAAAGCCCTGGATCCGAAGAGGTACTAAACCAGCCTCCAAGTCAAGCCTATGAAGGGCTGCCCCCACTCAAACGGGTGGGGGGAAGACTTCAGTTGTTCGCAGAGACCTGGTGGGAGACGATCAAAGACAGATGGGTGCTCTCCGCAGTAACTCTGGGATACAAGTTGGAGTTAAGAGTCTCCTCCGTCCCATTTTATGTGGTCAGGCATGCCAAGAGACCCTCTGAAAAGAGGGTCTCTCCTATTGGCGTTAGAACAACTATTGCTCCAAGGAGTAATTATGGAGGTTCCTATGGAAGAGTGGGGGTTGGGTTTCTACTCAAACCTTTTCACAGTCCCGAAGTCAAACGGGGACATAAGACCCATATTGGACCTAAAGAGTCTAAACAAATTTCTAAACGTCCGGTCTTTCCGGATGGAGTCGATCCGATCGGTCACCGCTGCCCTACAAGGGGAGGAATGGTTAGCCTCGATCGACATCAAAGATGCTTACTTGCATGTTCCCATCTTTCCAGGTCATCAAAAATTCCTACGCTTTGCAGTAGAAGGGCGCCATTTTCAGTTCAGAGCCTTACCATTCGGTCTGGCCACAGCACCACGAGTGTTCACAAAAGTTCTGGCCCCACTGTTGGCCGATCTAAGAACACGGGGTGTAACGATAATGGCATACCTAGACGACCTGTTGTTGATGGACCACTCAGTTGCCAAGCTAGAAGTGGTAATTGTCGATACAATCAAGTATCTAGAGTCTCACGGTTGGGTCATCAACCTGGACAAGTCAGCCCTACAGCCAGTGAAAAACCTGGTATATCTAGGGCTACGGCTGGATTCAGACCAGAGGAAGATTTTCTTACCTCTAGACAAGGTATCCTCTTTGAGGGCCTTGGTCCGTCTGCTTTGTGCAAAAGGACAGCCGTCCATACGCCTGTGCATGAGGCTGCTAGGAAAGATGGTAGCATCATTCGAAGCTGTGCCATACGCCCAATTCCACTCAAGGAATTTACAAAGGGCCATATTGTCAGCCTGGAACGGAAAAGTTCAGGCTCTAGACTTCCCGATGGCTTTGTCCCCTTCCGTTCGGAAGAGTCTCTGCTGGTGGTTGATCCCGCAGAATCTCCAGAAGGGAAAACACTTCAGCCCGATATCTTGGAAGGTGGTCACTACAGATGCCAGCCTTATAGGCTGGGGGGCAGTACTGGAGCAATGGTCTCTCCAGGGCAGATGGTCAAATGTAGTAAAAACCCTGCCCATCAATCTCTTAGAGATACGAGCAGCCCGGTACGCCCTAGTAGCCTGGACATCCAGACTCCAAGGGTCCCCTGTCAGAATTCAATCAGACAATGCCACAGCAGTGGCATATATCAATCATCAGGGAGGCACCAGGAGTCGTGCAGCCCAGAGGGAAGTAAGTCACATCCTGGAATGGGCAGAAAAGCATGTCCCATGTATATCAGCTGTCTTCATTCCAGGGGTGGAGAATTGGAAGGCGGACTTTCTGAGTCGCCAACAGTTATGCCCAGGGGAATGGTCCCTTCATCCCGAGGTCTTCCGAGCAATATGTCAGCGGTGGGGAACACCGGATGTAGATCTGCTAGCATCCAGATTCAACGCAAAGGTGAACAGATTTGTCTCCCGGACAAGGGATTCCCTCGCTTGCGGCTCGGATGCTCTGGTGTTCCCTTGGGATCAGTTCAGACTGATATATGCATTCCCTCCGCTACAATTGTTGCCTCGACTCCTTCGCAGAGTCAGGTTGGAGAAGAAGCCGGTGATCCTGGTGGCTCCAGCGTGGCCCCGAAGGGCCTGGTACGCGGAGATCATCAAAATGTCTGTGGGGAGTCCTTGGACCCTTCCACGTCGTCCGGACCTGCTTTCGCAAGGACCGATATACCACCCTTCCTTACTAACTCTAAATTTAACGGCCTGGCTATTGAATCCCACATCCTAAAGAAGAGAGGTCTCTCTAACTCTGTGGTATCAACTATAATCAATGCCAGGAAGCCTGTATCCAGGCAGATCTACTATAGAGTTTGGAAGGCGTACATCACTTGGTGCGAGGCCAGAAAATGGCATCCACGTAAGTACGTTATAGGCAGAATTCTGGACTTCCTGCAGTGGGCTGTAGACAGGAAGTTTGCCTTAAGTACTATCAAGGGCCAGGTTTCGGCCTTGTCAATACTATTTCAAAGGCCCCTGGCTATGCATTCACTTGTCAAATCCTTTATGCAAGGTGTGACTCGTATTATTCCACCGATTAAGGCTCCCATATGCCCATGGGATCTAAATTTGGTTCTGTCGGTTCTGCAGAAGCAGCCATTTGAACCTTTGCGGCACATTTCCTTGGTTCTACTCACCAGGAAATTGATATTTTTAGTAGCCATATGCTCGGCTAGAAGAGTGTCGGAATTAGCCGCCATGTCCTGTAAAGAGCCATATCTGGTTATCCATAAGGACAGAGTAGTATTACGTCCTCACCCAGCCTTTCTTCCTAAGGTGGTATCGAGGTTTCACTTGAACCAGGATGTGGTTCTTCCTTCTTTTTTCCCCAAACCAAGCTCGGTAGAGGAAAAGTTATTGCATTCTTTGGATGTAGTAAGAGCAGTTAAAGCTTATCTAAAAGCCACTGCTCAGATTCGTAGAACGGATTCTTTGTTTGTTCTGCCGGAAGGCCCCAGAAGGGGTCAGGCAGCATCAAAATCTACTTTAGCCAAGTGGATTCGACAGGTCATAATACAAGCCTATGGCTTGAGAAGTAGACCGCCTCCGTTCAAAGTTAGGGCGCACTCCACGAGAGCAGTTGGAACTTCATGGGCAGTGCATCACCAGGCCTCCCTGGCGCAAATTTGTAAGGCCGCAACATGGTCTTCAGTACACACGTTTACTAGGTTCTACCAGGTGGACGTTAGAAGTCAGGAGGATGTCGCCTTTGGGCGCAGTGTGTTGCAGGCCGCAAAAGATCCTCATGCCTGATGGCGCCCAGCTTATATATGGGAATCCCCCCCCTCATGTGGCATTGCTTTGGGACGTCCCACATAGTAATGACTATGCTGCTCTGTGTCCCGTGATGTATGAACAAGAAAGTAGGATTTTTAAAACAGCTTACCTGTAAAATCCTTTTCTTGGAGTACATCACGGGACACAGAGCTCCCACCCCTCTTTTGGGGACACGTATTGCTTTGCTACAAAACTGAGGTACTCCCGGATGGGAGGGGCTTATATAGGGGAGGGTACTTCCTGTTTTGGAAGTTGCCAGTGCCAGCACCTGAAGGTAATTCTGTATAACCCACATAGTAATGACTATGCTGCTCTGTGTCCCGTGATGTACTCCAAGAAAAGGATTTTACAGGTAAGCTGTTTTAAAAATCCTACTATTCTCACTGTAGTATATTAAGTCAGTGTACTGTATACTGGGCACAGAGTGCAGGTAAAGCTGACTGCAGACTATTCCAGTTCTCTTCCTAATAATACAGGTAGGCAGTTAAATGAGCTAAGCTGCAGTATATTAAATCAGTGTACTGTATACTGGGCACAGTGTGCTGGTAAAGCTGACTGCCGACTATTCCTGTTCCCTTTCTAATTATACAGACAGCCAGTTGATTGAGCTAAGCTGCAGTATATTAAGTCAGTGTACTGTATACTGGGCACATTGTGCAGCTAAAGCTGACTGCAGACCATTCCTGTTCTCTTCCTAATAATACAGGCAGGCAGTTAATTGAGCTAAGCTGCAGTAAATTAAGTCAGTGTACTGTATACTGGGCACAGTGTGCAGGTAAAGCTGACTGCAGACCATTCCTGTTCTCTTCCTAATACAGGCAGGCAGTTGATTGAGCTAAACTGCAGTATATTAAGTCAGTGTACAGTATACTGGGCACAGTGTGCAGGTAAAGCTGACTGCAGACCATTCCTGTTCTTTTCCTAATGTAGCGGGGTATTGCCTTTTAAACCCCCAGAGACTACAGTACCCAGTGTGCAACGGGACACCCAGGGTGCATTGCCCCACGCAGAGACTGCTGGGGCGGATTATTTAACCAAAGGGCGGGGCTGAATTCGGTCTCTTTGGACACCGCTCGCCCAGCAAGTAGAACTCCTTTCCGAGCCTGCTGAGATACAAGGCCTGAAGCCTGGGCCTTTCTCCAAAGAGCCTTCCGCTCTCACCGAGGAACCTTAGGGACGTCTCTCCATACTGTTGCTGCATCGTTGCCAGGAGGACCGAAGACTTGGATGTTGTGAAACCTGTGTACCGAGACACAGCAGCGGAAGATACGGACATGGACTGGTCCGGTTGGGTGAGAGAGCACCTGCTCAGAGAACTATATAGGATCTCTAGGCCCAATAACTGTTAACCGGAGTTATCACTAGTGTTGCGCTACGCACCGGAGAGACAGTGCATCGGAGCAACTTTAGAGATTGCCTTTAATTCACCAAGTTATTCAAACCCCTTTTACCCTGTGGATTACAGTTGTTTTCTTCAAAAGTGCACCACCGTTTTGCTAGCGAAGATCTTCCCCTACAGAACTTCTACACAGTACAGTCAGGCCTGACTTAGCGTAGACATTGCTGGGCACCATTTTTTCCCACGAGGGAGAATAGCTGCAGCGGGGACCGTTAGTGTTATTCACAGTACTGTATATCTATCTGTTTGTTGAGATACTTCTTTATTGCAGGGTTCTGCACATATATGTACACTGTTGATTACCTGCTCACTTAACAAATCTAAGTAAAAGTGCCAAGGTATAGTATATTGGTGTTAGTGTAATTTACTTTGCAGAGGAGATGGGTAAGAATAGCTGTACTATATTGCTGTGTGTGTGTGCTATTATGGGATTGTGTCTCAGGGAGTTACAGGCCACGCAATCCTACTATCCCCTACTAACTGTGCCAAGGGAGGTTAGAGCAAATTGCCTGGGGTTGACAACGGTGCACTACAGGGCCCAAAAATCATACCAGCGGCCCTCTTAGCTGGGGGTATCGCTACACGTGGGGGCTCGAGTCCGGGATTCCTGTACAATGCACGCTGCAATCAAGCCTGCCAGAAGCACCGGCATGGACTCGCTAGCAGTGACACGTGGTGCGCAACAGTTGGCGCCGATTCAACCATGGCTGTAGTTATCCAACTCCCAGGGGAAAACTGGCTGGAAGAGGAGGTAAAGCAGCTAGTACAGTCGCTGTCCCCGAGTCAGAAGGCATGGGTGATGGATTTAAAGCCAGATCCAGAGACCTCGTTTACTTATGCATTAGTGGAGTGGAGAAGCGGAATACCAGAAGACTTTAGAGGTCAGAACATACAGGCCATAGATAACCAGATATACCGCTTGGCGCATATGGAAGCAGTGAAGGGGGAACCTCTAAAGACCCCCCTGTCATCACCCCCGCCATTATCTCCACCACTATCCCCTAAAGCAGAGAAGTCTCAGGAGACGACAACCTCGGGAACACCCCTGGCCGCTATAGGGCCTGAACTGTTGAATGCTCTGGGAGACTTTGTCACAAAGTGCCAGAAGAGCAGTACGGTACATGTGGAAGCCGGGTACCGGAAGCTTAGGATTTTCTCCGGGAAACAACCAGTCCCTCTCGGAGAAGAAGACTTCGACACCTGGATCGAACAAGCGATGAAGGCTGTAGAGGGATGGGAAGTACCAGGGGGCCAGAAGAAGCAGCGCATAAGCGAAAGTTTGAAGGGTGCTGCTGCGGAAGCTGTGAAGAATCTTAGGTTTAGCAATGCTGCTTGTACTGCTTATGATTATCTGGCTATGTTACAGGAAGAATTTGGCCAGCTGGAAAAGGTGGCTGAACTAGTATACCAATTTGAACATACGCTTCAACAGCCGGGAGAAAGATTATCCGAATATGTCCGGAGGTTAAATAAGATGCTGTGCCAAATTGTCCTTAAAAAGGGGATGCTACCACAAGTCATAGATACAACTAGGATGAAGCAGATCCTGAGGGGAGCATTGCGTTCGGATCCAGTTTGGCTCCACTTGAAGACCTCTGAAGGAGTCATGTCCCTTTGCTACCCAGACCTTGTGCGGATCATAAGGGATGAAGAAGCTTTGTTGAAGGACCAACAGGCGGTCGAGAGAACCACGTTTCCCCCCTCAGTGGGAGTCAGATCAGCTATAGCCACTGAACGGGACTCAGAATTGGAGATCTTAATGTCTCAGATGACTCAAGTGCTGGATCTTTTGACCTCTTTAATGACGAAGAACTCAGGAATCAGTGAAAAAGAAGAAAGCAGGAAAGAACTGCACCAGAGCGCCTCAGCACCAACCTCCTAGCAGAAAAGAGGAGAAACTGTCTGCTTCAACTGTGGAGGAGTCGGCCACTTTGAAAGAGTGTGCCCCAGTCTGAGGAAGAACCGAGGCGCCTATCACCAGCCGGTGGAAAACTTCAGAGGGCCCCGGGGAGGGAGTCAGCCGGGTGCCCACTATTTACAGAAAGCTCCACAAACATCCTAAAGCCAGAAGAGACAAGGGAGAAGGGAAACAATGCCCCTCCCAAGATACTCAATACCACTTGTCAGGAGTTAAAACCCCAAAGTCTGCAAGAAATCAATGCATACCAGGCCCAATAGGGATTAAGATCCAGAAAGAGATGGAAGAAGAAGAAAACCCAAAAAGGGAAGTTCATGAGTCCAAAGAAAGAAGCCTCCCCGAGGAGGTTTCCAGCCAATTTGGTGGGACCCTCCCCTGTGGTTCCCATTCAAGTGGAGGGAGTCTACACGAGGGCTATCCTGGACACAGGGGCCCAAGTAACCCTTTTATACAGAGACTTTTATCAAAGACATTTGAGTCACTTGCCCCTACAGAAGCTGGAAGATCTAGCGATATGGGGAATTGGCACCCAAAGCTTTCCCTACGACGGTTATGTTTCCATCAGACTGGCCTTTGACCCCTCTGTAGCAGGAAAATCGGAGGTCTTTGACACCCTGGCAGTGGTTTCGTTTGTCCTCGCCCACCAGGAGCCAACAAGAGTTCCCTGATTATAGGGACCAATACTGACCTGATCAGAAGATTACTGGCTCCCCTAGCGCAGGAACAGGGTACTTCAGCAGCCAGGATCCACCCAATGTTGCAGTTAGCCTACCGGAGATTGGTCCTGGAACAGAAGGCCCCGGAAGAGGGGGTAGGGAAAGTCTGGAGACTGTCCAAGAAGGAGAGGATGTTGCAGCCTGGTGAAATGACCTGTCTGAAGGCTACGGTGAAACTCTCGTGGGAGCAACCTGGCCCTTTTGTGGTTCTGGAACCAGACCCTTTAGACTCCCACCCAGGATTGGAAGTGATCCCCGAAGTGGTCCCGCTAAGGGCGTTGAAGAAGGCGAACGGCCGGATCCCAGTGAGCATCAGGTATATCACTGGCTCCCCTGTGAAGATTCCGGGCCGGATGTTGCTGGGCAGAGTAAACCCTGCTACCCCAGTGGCCCTGTCTGACCTGGAGAAGACGGAAGGAGGGGAACCCACCCTGGAGAAGTTCTGCTTGGAGAACACGACCCTACCACCGGTGTGGAAAGAGAGAGCCAAGTCCCAGCTGACCAGGTGGAGGAAAATCTTCTCAAAAGACGAATTTGACGTAGGGTGTGCGAGGAGTGCCACCCACAAGATCCGCCTACAAGAAGACAAACCTTTCCGGGAAAGGGTCCGGCGAGTCCCCCTGGCTGACCTGGAGGACTTGCGTCAGCAACTGGCAGAGCTCAAGAGAACTGGAGTTATCCGAGAGTCCAGAAGCCCATATGCCTCCCCTATTGTAGTAGTCGGGAAGAAGAACGGGTCACTGAGACTCTGCATAGACTATAGGACTCTCAATAGGAGGACCATACCTGACGAATACACCACTCCTAGAATAGAGGATGCTCTACAGAGTCTGTCTGGAGCTAAGTGGTTCAGCGTAATGGACCTGAAGAGCGGGTATTATCAAATCCCAATGCATCCAGATGACAGAGAGAAGACAGCATTCATCACCCCAGTGGGGTTCTACGAGTTTAACCGGATGCCTCAAGGCCTGTCGGGGGCTCCTGCGACTTTCCAGCGACTGATGGAGAAGACAGTGGGGGACATGAATCTCATTGAAGTCCTGGTGTACCTAGACGACATCATTGTCTTTGGGAAGACTCTGGAAGAGCACGAGGAAAGGCTGGAGAAAGTCCTGAAGAGACTCAGTGAAGAGGGACTTAAACTCTCCAGGGAGAAGTGTCAGTTCTACCAGTCCTCAGTCTATTATCTGGGACACATATTGTCTGAAGAGGGGGTATCTACAGATCCTGACAAACTGGAGGCAGTTACCGCCTGGCCCCGACAAACTACAGTAACTGAGCTCAGATCCTTCCTCGGGTTCTGCTCCTACTACCGCAGATTGGTGGAAGGGTTTGCAAGAATTGCCAAACCTCTGAATGAGTTACTGAAGACAGAAGGAGAGGAGGATGACACTGGCCCCAGGAAGCCCGGAGAGTCTGTGGAAGATCAGTGGACGGAAAAGTGTGAGGAGGCCTTCACCATGTTGAAGAGTCTGACCACTGCCCCGGTCTTGGCCTATGCAGACACCAAGAAACCATATGAACTGCACGTGGATGCCAGCCATGATGGCCTGGGACATGTGCTGTACCAGGAGTATGAAGAACAGTTAAGACCAGTCGCCTATGTGAGTAGGAGTTTAACGCCTGCAGAAAAGAACTACCCCACCCATAAATTGGAATTCTTGGCCCTAAAGTGGGCTGTTGTAGACAAACTCAAAGACTATTTGTATGGAGCTGACTTTGTAGTGAAGACAGACAATAACCCACTCCCTTACCTTTTCACCACAGCCAAGCTGGATGCCACCGGCCACCGTTGGTTGGCAGCCCTCTCTGGATTCAACTTTAGATTGAATTATAGACCTGGAACTGGAAACCGAGATGCCGATGCTTTGTCCAGAAGGTCTCATACTCCCACTTTTCGTACAGAAGACTGGACCCAGGTGACCCCTGACGGAGTACGGGCCTTGTGTCAGGGAGCACAGCTTCAAGCTAGCGGCGGATCCAGGGCAGAAAAAATTGGAGTTTCGGTGGTGGGAGTGCCCAAATACTATTGTGATGTGACTCAGATTGGCAAAGACGACTTACCAAAACTGTCCAGAAAAGATATAACACGGGATCAGTTGGAAGACCAATGGGGAAGATTAGCCCTGGAAACACTGGAGGATCAGGATCCGGACAGGCTCTTGCATGATCCCTCAAAGGAGGCCAGATTAATCCGCAAAGAGTGTGACAAGTTACAGGTGCATCAAGGGGTGGTCTACCGAAGGGGCCCCTCTGATGACCTGGGAGGATAAGTGGCAACTGTTCTTGTCGGAAAAATACCGAAAGACTGTCTTAGCTGCCCTACATGACAACCATGGCCACTTAGGGGCCGAACGAACCTTTCAGCTCGTCAGTAGTAGATTCTACTGGCCTTGAATGCGAGCTGAAGTAGAGGAGTACTGTCACTCGTGTGCTCGCTGCATACAAAGGAAGACATTGCCATGTCAAGCTGCCCCAATGGGCCACCTGCAGAGTCAAGGACCCTTGGACTTGGTATGCATTGACTTTCTTTGTCTGGAACCTGACTTGAGTGGACATGGAAATGTTCTGGTGATAACCGACCATTTCACCCGTTATGCCCAGGCCTTTCCAACTAAAGACCAGAAGGCCTCCACTGTAGCCAAGATACTTATGGAGAAGTACTTCGTGCACTACGGGTTACCCCAACGCCTTCACTCGGATCAAGGGAGAGACTTTGAAAGCCGACTGACCCGGAAGCTACTGGATTCTTTGGGCATAAAGAAAAAACTTGCACTACTCCTTATCACCCCCAATGTGATGCCCAACCAGAAAGATTCAACAGGACTCTGTTAAACATGTTGGGGACTCTGAACAGCGAGGAAAAGCAACATTGGGGCAAACACATAGCTGCTATAGTGCACGCCTACAATAGCACGACCAGTGATGCCACAGGGTATTCCCCTTATAGACTTATGTTTGGAAGGGAAGCAAGACTACCAGTAGACTTGGCCTTTGGCACCTCAGTGGACCACACATCAGCTGCCTCACACAAGGGATACGTGGACAGACTGCGGAAGAGCTTAAGGCTGGCCTATGAGAAGGCCCAATCAACTTCTGACCAGAGAGGAGCCCGGAATAAACTGAACTTTGACCTTAGGGTCCGGATCCAAGATTTGCAACCCGGGGACAGAGTGTTACTGAGAAATTTAGGGGTTCCAGGAAAGCACAAGCTGGCAGACAGGTGGAAGTCAGAGCCCTATGTGATTTGTAAAAAACTGCCTGGTCTACCAGTGTACCAGCTGAAGCCTGAAGGAAGAGCGGGGCCGCTGAAGACCTGGCACAGGAACCATCTGCTACCCCTTTCTGAAGCAGTCAGGATGCCCCCTACTCTGGATTCTCCGGAGCTGCCTTCAACTCCCTGTACTCCTAGACCCAATACCAGGTCTCAAACAACTCTATCAAGAGAGGAGGATACTTCAGATCAAAGTAAAGAGGAGGAGCTGGAACTCACCTGGCTATGCCCCTCTCAGGCACCTGAATCCCTAGTGATGGATCCTTCGCCCTCTGATTCCCCCATGAGTGACACCTTGAATGCTGCGGAGTTCATCCCGTCCAATGTTCAGAGTGAGGAATGGGAAGATGCACTGGAATCAGTCCCAGATGAAGACCCAAGGAACTCAATGTACCTCCCTGCACCTGAGTCGGATGCCCCCGAAGCAGCAAGTCCCACCACACCTGCCTTAATGGAAGCACCGTTAATACCAGAGGCCATAATTCCTCGAGAACAAAGAGTGAAGAGAACTATCCGCCCTCCTCGAAAGTTGACATACACTCAGATGGGAGAATGCTCTGAGGACACTGTGACAACTGCAAGAAGGACAATACAAAAACCTGGTCCCTCCACTGTGCAACCCCAGCTCTCTCTCTGGCACAGTTAGGCAGGTCACTCTTGCTAAAATGACCTGTGGGCAGGGCAACCCCCCATACCCAGTTTGGTGGGAGGTTCCCCTGCCAAGTTCTTTTGCTACAATAAACTGCATTGCTTGTAGATAATGGAAGAAGGAGGAAGAGGAGGACTTCCTTACCTCTCAAGGCCCCCTTTATCCAGGCAGTGTTCCTGCGGGCCCGCCGATCACACAGGAAGAGGACGAGGAGGAGGAGGAGGATTGTGTCAGCATGGAGGTGGAGCCTAGCACTCAGCATCAGCAGCAGTCATCAACGTATCATTTACAGTCCAAAGAAACCCATGGACTTGTACGTGGCTGGGTGGAGGTGGCTGCGGATCATGTCGTTCTTAGTGACCCGGAGAACTCCGGACCAAATGCCTCAGCAAACCTACGCTGCATGGCCTCCCTGATCCTGCAAAGCCTGCGAAAGGATCCTCGTATTCGTGGTATCAAGGAGAGGGATCATTACTGGCTGGCAACCCTCCTTGATCCACATTACAAGGGTAAGGTTGCGGACCTTATCCAGCCGTCGCAGAGGAGCAGAGTATGAAACATCTTCGGGAGGCCTTGCAGAAAGGTTTGTGCAACCCGTTTCCAGAGCCTGGGAGGTTACAAATTCCTGGTCCTGGACGTGTTGCTGAGGCTTCGGTCAGTCACAGAAGGAGCAGTGGAGAAGGTGGCCGTCTGACCGATGCGTTCAGACAATTTTTTAGTCCGCAGCCCCAAGGTATGATCGGTTCCAGCAACCATCGCCAGCGTCTGATTCACATGGTGCAGGAATAACTAGGGGCAAGATCAGACTTGGACACCTTTACCACCGAAAATCCTCTGGTTTACTGGGTTTTGAGGATGGATCACTGGCCAGAGCTTGCACAGTATGAAATTAAGCTCCTGGCCGGTCCTGCATCCAGCGTTTCTCGGAACGCACATTCAGTGCTGCTGGAGGCTTTGTAACCGATCACAGGGTGCGCCTGTCCACCGACTCGGTTGATCGGCTGACCTTCATAAAAATTAATCAAGCCGCGTACACACGATCGGTTTTACCGATGAACAGTCCGATGGATTTTTTTCATCGGACAAACCGATCGTGTATGGGCCCCATCTGTCTTTTTTCCATCGGTGTCAAAAAATAGAACATGTTTTACATTTTTCCGATGGATAAAAAACCAATAGCAAATTCCGATCGTCTATGGGCAAGTCCATCTGTTAAAAAACCCACGCAGGCTCAGAATCAAGTCGACGCATGCTCAGAAGCATTGAACTTCATTTTTTTCGGCTCATCGGACTGTTTTACGTCACCGCGTTTGGAACGGTCGGTTTTTTGACTGATGGTGTGTAGGCAAGACTGATGGAAGTCAGCTTCATCGGTTTTCCGATGGAAAAATCCATCGGTTTAAAAACCATAGGAAATCCGATCGTGTGTACAGGGCTTCAGTCTTGGATCACCAGCTACCAAGCACCTGATTCTGATGTAACCGAATAATTTTTTTTTGAATGTGAGATCCCTTCAAGACTGCCTATGCTGATGCTGACTGACTATCCTGTTATGCTGAGTGACTATCATCTTCCTCCTCAATGTTTATGTTGATAGCTTGTAAGAAAATTTTTGATTCTGGGCACCGCCACCAGTGGCTAAGGCCCAATTTTTCTGCCCCTGTTCAACAGGGGCATGTAATTACAATTCTTGATCTAATATTTAACAGCAAGGCCCGTTCCTACGCCCACCAAGAGTAACTGTGAGGGCTTACAGTGTTATGGCAACACCACCACCACCAAAGGCCCAATTTTTCTGCCACTGTTCAACAGTGGCATGTAATCATACCTCCCAACTTTGTAAAGTCCCTTCGCGGGACATTCTGATGTTCCCCTCTCCCCTGCAAACCAGAGATCCGGGGTGGGGCATACTAGTGCGCCGATCATGGGGGAGGGGGGGCTCTTACCTGCTGCTGCTGCTGCTCCTCTTCTTCTCTTCATGTTTCCTGCTGTGCGGGAAACATGATAGTCTCGCGGGAGTGCGGGAAGGAGGAGCCTCTGCGGGTAAAACCCGCACAATCCGTGCCAGTTGGGAGGTATGTGTAATTACAATTCTTGATATAATAATGAACTATTATTATGATATAATAGTGAACAGCAGGGCGTTCCAGCGCCCACCAAGAGTAACTGTGAGGGCTTACAGTTGTGTGGCAACACCCACACCTAAGGCCCAAATTTCTGCAGAGTACATAGGGCAGGCCCCTACTTTCAAACATCCGACTTTCAAATGACTCCTACTTACAAACGGAGGGAGACAACAGGAAGTGAGAGGAAATCTACCCCTAGGAAGGGAAATTCTCTCCTGTAAGAGTTAATATGGGAAAAATGTGTCTCCTCTCCACTGATGCTTTGTCACCAATCCTTGTTTCCCTAAAAACCCAAAATTTTCAAAATCCAATTTTCATTGGGACAGAAAGTGAGGTGAAATCTTCTGAACAGGTGCACAGACAGCAAAACAAATGTTACAGGGGTGATAACCCTTCCCTATGTTTTCCAAAGAGCTTAAAAATAGATTTTTTGGGCTGGAGCTGCACTTTAAAAATGTACCAGTTCAAAATTACAAACAGATTCTACTTAAGAACAAACCTACAGTCCCTGTCTTGTTTGCACCGCCTGCATACTGCTGTTCAGAGTATATAGGGCCTGGGGGCCCCACCCCTTTCTTAATTTGGGTGCGGGGTTCCCCTTAATATCCACACAAGACCGAAATGGGCTGGTAATGGGCTGGGGGGGGGGGGGGGGTACCCATGCCGTTTTTCTCTGATTTTCATCCATATTGCCAGGACCACACATTACATTAAAGCCGCAAGCAGTTTTAAATGACCTTTTTCTTTTTCGTACATCACGGGACACAGAGCGACTTAGTCATTACTAATGGGTTATATAGTTTACCTTCAGGTGCTGGCACTGGCAACTTCCAAACCGGAAGTACCCTCCCCTATATAAGCCCCTCCCATCCGGGAGCACCTCAGTTTTTTGCCAGTGTCTAAGGTGTTGGCCAAAGAGTAACATGTGTTTTCCTGGGCTTGCGTACAGGTTCTTTTACGGGCCTTAGTAAGCTGTTCCGGATCCCACCAAAAAAGCTTCATAGCTAAACGGTCGGTACCCGGGCCTTGCAACAGAAGAGCAAGGTTTTGCCTGTAATGCCTCTCTTAGGAGGGCTGGACCCTGAGATCCAGAGCTCTGGTCATACCCACGACCAAGATGTTTTCTGTGCAGGGTGCTATAGAGGTCCAGGGGAGTGGAATCCTTGGGAACCCGGTCCCTGAAGGTTTAATTACAATGCCTGCCGTGATAGGTGAAGTTTGGGCTTCTGTGGACCAAACAGAGTCCTGCGGCGGGGAACAGGTAAGTGGGGGCCCCCAGGAACTTGGTTCTATTGGGGGACCCCCAAGCCTAATTTGTCTTTCTGTCTGTTACCTAATGGTATTCCCGCTAATATCTGTGTATGCCTGTAACTACTGGAAAATGTAAAATTTTAATAGTAGTCAAGAAAAAAAAAAAAGAGGACCGCGGTACCTGTGTTAAACCACTAGAGGCCGCTGTGGTCCATTTTTTCTTGTCATGTGGATCTTTGGTTTTCTCAAGTCAAAAGATCCAGGCAGTTGGTAAGTTCTCTGTGGGAATCCACCTCCTCTGCCCTGTTGCTGCGCTCATCCACCGCACAGGCCCTCCGGCAAAGAGGGCCCTGGCTCCTAGTCCCTGCTTGGTTTCGAAAAGGGCGCCAATGGCGCACGGGCGCGTGCACGCGCCTCCTATGAAAAAAAGGGGCGGGGCGGGTGGATGACGCTCGATGTGCGCCGCGGCGCTTCTGCGCATGTGCAGGCGTCCCAGCATGTGTAAAAGACACAGTACAAGTGTCAGCTGGATGCAAGCAGAGCTAGCAACAAAACGGTGGCACACAGAGGCGGTTGATGCAGGCATCCCCATAGAAAGACACTTTAGTGGACACCAGCTGGTATATAGCAGCAACTGTGTTAGACTATTACCAGCAAAATTGGTGTATGACGACGGGAATACCTCAGCTTTGTGCTTATAGGATATGTCGTCCAGACGCTCTGGAAATAAATCTTCCAAGAAGCGAAAGGGGTCTCCGTCGGGCTCTGAGGATTTTGGGCATGCTGTACTGCGCCAATCTCCCCTGAAATTTCAGAGGTCAGTAGCCGTAGGAACCCCGCAGGAGTACCTGGTACTGCGGCTGTCCCCAGTCCACCTGCTCCTGTATATATAACAGAGGAGGTTTTATCCTCAACTCTGGGAGGATTGGAAGAGAGATTAACAGCATTGATCGCTGCTTCCCTGTCACAGGAAAAGCGCGTCCGATCTCCGTCTCCTCCTGCAGAGTGCCTGTTAGTGGAGGAACAGTCCCAGAGATCGACCTACCTGAAGGGGATCAGGTGAGGTTGATAAAGTTATAGAGGAATCAACAGTGGAAGAACCTTTCTCAGCATCTCAGGCTGAAAGATTATGGGTTCAGTCTCTGACTAACATGGTCCGAGCAGCATTTTAAATGCCTCTGGCGGAACCATCAACCACTACTGTCTCCTCGCTGGGGTCGCTGAAAGCTCCCCAGACTGTCTGTTCCTTCCCAATCCACCCTTTATTGGAAGGGCTTATTTACCAGGATTGGGAGCATCCTGTAAAATATTTACTCCCCCCCAAGAGATTTCCAGTGATCTATCCCATGGAGGATAAGTTCATAAAAAAAATAAAAAAAATAAAAAAATGGAGGGTCCCTACAGTGGACACAGCCATCTCTTGTGTAAATAAATCACTGACATGTCCAGTAGATAATGTTCCAATGTTCAAAGACCCAATAGATAAAAAATTGGAGTCTTTACTAAAATCTGCTTTCTCTACAGCAAGCATGGTGACACAACCTGCAGTAGCAGCGATTGGAGTCTGCCAAGCAATGAAAGATCAGTTGAAACAAGTCTTAAGGGACTTACCAGATCAGCAGGCTCTTGCCCTAGCTGACCTACCTAGAGCCTTGTGTTGCGGTGGACGCCATAAAGGATACAATCCAACAGGCATCCCGCTTTACGCTGTCTGTAGACATATGCGTAGACTTCTATGGCTCAAAAACTGGTCTGCTGAAGCTCCCTGTAAGAAATTGCTGATTAGCTTCCCATTTCATGGAGAACGCTTATCTGGAGATGATCTGGACAAATATATCCAGAAAACTTCTGCCGGTAAAAGTACACTCTTGCCGGTTAAGAACAAGGGTAGAAGTCCTTCTTTTAAGAGGCCTACTGCTCCAGTCCCTGGCACATCGGCTGTGAAACAGTTCCGACGGCCTCCGCGGTCAAATCCAGGGGGCAGAAATCAGGGACAATCACAGGGTAACAAGAAACCCTGGGTCAAGAGAGGTACAAAACCTCCCCCCAAGTCATGAAGGGTTGCCCCCACTCAATCGGGTGAGGGGAAGACTTCAGTTGTTCACAGAGACCTGGCGGGACACCATCAGAGACAGATGGGTGATCTCCGCAGTAAGTCTGGGATACAGGCTGGAGTTAAAAGACATTCCTCCTGCCCATTTTATAAGGTCAAACGTGCCAAGCGATCCCCAGAAGAGTGGATCCCTCCTTCTGGCACTAGAGCAACTATTGCTCCAAGGGTAATCATGAAGGTTCCCTTGGAAGAAAGTGGGTTCGGGTTTTACTCGAACCTTGTCACAGTCCCCAAACCAAATGGGGACATGAGGCCCATATTAAATATAAAAGGGCTAAACAAGTTCCTACATATCAGGACTTTTTCGGATGGAGTCGATCCGATCGGTGGCCACCGCCCTACAAGGGCAGGAATGGTTAGCCTCGATCGACATAAGGGATGCTTATTTGCATATTCCCATCTCTCCGGCCCACCAGAAATTTCTACGCTTTGCAGTAGAAGGGCGCCATTTTCAGTTCAGAGCCTTACCTTTCGGTCTGGCCACAGCACCACGAGTGTTCACAAAAATTCTGGCCCTACGATTGGCCAAACTAGGAACACAAGGTGTAACGATTATGGCATATCTAGACGACTTGTTGCTGATAGACCACTCAGTGAAAAAAACTAGAAGTGGTCGTTCACAAGATAATCAAGTATCTGGAATCTCACGGTTGCATTATCAACCGAGACAAGTCAGCCCTAAAACCAGTCAAAAGTCTGGAATACTTGGGGGCTAAGACTGGATTCAAATCAGAGAAAGATTTTCTTACCTCCAGAGAAGGTGTCGTCTTTGAAAGATTTGACCCACTTAGTGGGTACAAAAAAGAAAACCATCCATACGCCTGTGTATAAGGCTGCTGGGAAAAATGGTGGCTTCATTCGAAGCAGTACCCTACGGTCAATTCCATTCAAGGAACTTGCAGAGGGCCATACTGTCAGCCTGGAACAAAAAAGTTCAGGCTTTAGACTTACCAATGTCCCTGTCCCCTTCCGTTCGCAAGAGCCTCCATTGGTGGTTGGTGCCCCAGAATCTGGAAAAAGGGAAACCCTTCAGTCCGGTTTCTTGGAAGGTGGTCACTACAGATGCCAGCCTCATAGGCTGGGGGGCAGTACTGGAGCAATGGTCTCTCCAGGGCAAGTGGTCAGAAGCAGAGAAGGCCCTGCCCATCAATCTCTTAGAGATACGAGCAGCCCGGTATGCCCTAGTAGCATGGACATCCAAACTCCAAGGGTCACCTGTCAGAATTCAATCAGACAATGCCACAGCAGTGGCATATATCAATCACCAGGGTGGCACCAGGAGTCGTGCAGCCCAGAGGGAAGCGAATTGCATCCTGGAATGGGCAGAAAGGTATGTCACAGCCATATCCGCGGTTTTCATCCCAGGAGTGGAAAATTGGAGAGCGGACTTTTTAAGTCGCCAGCAATTATGCCCGGGGGAATGGTCTCTTCACCCCGAGGTTTTCCAGGCAATATGCCAGCGGTGGGGAACACCGGATGTAGATCTGCTAGCATCCAGATTCAACGCAAAGGTGGACAGATTTGTGTCTCGCACAAAGGATCCCCTAGCTTGCGGTTCAGATGCCCTAGTGTTCCCTTGGGATCAGTTCAAGCTGATATATGCATTCCCACCGCAATTAATCCGCAGAATCAGGGTAGAAAAGAAACCAGTGATTCTGGTGGCTCCAGCGTGGCCCCGAAGGGCATGGTACGCAGAGATTGTAAAAATGTCAGTGAGAAGTCCTTGGACCCTCCCACATCGTCCGGACCTGCTTTCGCAAGGACCGATATACCACCCTTCCTTACCAGCCCTAGGTTTGACGGCCTGGCTATTGAAGCCCACATTCTAAAAAAGAGAGGGCTCTCTAATCCTGTGGTATCTACCATGATCAATGCCAGGAAGCCGGTATCCAGGCAGATCTATTATAGGATCTAGAAGGCGTACATCACGTGGTGTGAGGCCAAGAAATGGCATCCACGTAAGTACGTAATAGGTAGGATTCTGGACTTCCTACAGTGGGCTGTACATAGGAAGCTTGCCTTGAGTACTATCAAGGGTCAGACGGCCTTGTCAATATTTTTTCAAAGGCCCTTGGCTTTGCATTCATTAGTCAAAGCTTTCATACAAGGAGTGATGCGTATTAGCCCTCCGGTTAGTATTCCCATATGTCCATGGGACTTAAACCTGGTTCTGTCGGTTCTACAGAAACAACCATTTGAACCATTGCGGCACATTTCCTTGGTTCTTTTCACCAGGAAATTGATTTTCTTAGTAGCCATTTTTTCGGCTAAAAGAGTATCGGAATTAGCCGCCTTGTCCTGTAAGGAGCCATATTTGGTTGTCCATAAGGACAGAGTAGTATTACGTCCTCATCCAGCCTTCTTCCTAAGGTGGTATCGAGGTTCCATTTGAACCAAGATGTGGTTCTTCCTTCCTTTTTCCCCAAACCTAGTTCGGTAGAGGAAAAGTTATTGCATTCTTTGGATGTAGTAAGAGCAGTTAAAGCTTATCTTAAAGCCACTGCTCAGATTCGTAGAACCGATACTTTGTTTGTTCTGCCGGAAGGCCCCAGAAAGGGTCAGGCAGCATCAAAAATCTACTTTAGCCAAGTGGATTCGACAGGTCATAATGCAAGCCTATGGCTTGAGAAGGAGACCGCCTCCGTTCAAAGTTAGGGCGCACTCCACAAGAGCAGTTGGAACTTCATGGGCAGTGCATCACCAGGCCTCCCTGGCTCAAGTCTGTAAGGCCACAACATGGTCCTTAGTACACACGTTTACTAGATTCTACCAGGTAGAGGTCAGAAGTCAGGAGGATGTCGCCTTTGGGCGCAGTGTGTTGCAGGCCGCAAAAGAGCCTCATGCCTGATGGCGCCCAGCTTATGTATAGTGTATCCCTCCCCTCATTGGGCATTGCTTTGGGACGTCCCATTAGTAATGACTAAGTCGCTCTGTGTCCCGTGATGTACGAAAAAGAAAAAGGGATTTTTATAACAGCTTACCTGTAAAATCCTTTTCTTGGAGTACATCATGGGACACAGAGCTCCCACCCCTCTTTTTGGGACACTTATTGCTTTGCTACAAAACTGAGGTGCTCCTGGATGGGAGGGGCTTATATAGGGGAGGGTACTTCCGGTTTGGAAGTTGCCAGTGCCAGCACCTGAAGGTAAACTATATAACCCATTAGTAATGACTAAGTCGCTCTGTGTCCCGTGATGTACTCCAAGAAAAGGATTTTACAGGTAAGCTGTTATAAAAATCCCTTTATTCCTTTAGAAATGTCATTTTGTGCAGGGACAGTTCTAAACACGGGAAACACGCGCCACTTTACAGGCATACTATAGACACCCCCCAGGCACGATATTTAAAGGAATATTTCACTTTTATTTTTTCACTTTAACCACTTAAGCCCCGGACAATTTTGTAGCTAAAGGACCAGGCCACTTTTTGCGATTCGGCACTGCGTTGTTTTAACTGGCAATTGTGCGGTCGTGAGACGTGGCTCCCAAACAAAATTGACGTCCTTTTTTTCCCACAAATAGAGCTTTCTTTTGGTGGTATTTGATTACCTTTGCGGTTTTAATTTTTTGCGCTATAAACAAAAATATAGCGACAATTTTGAAAAAAAAACTATTTTTTTTTACTTTTTGCTATAATAAATATCCCCCAAAAAATATATAAAAAAACATTTTTTTTCCTCAGTTTAGGCCGATACGTATTCTTCTACATATTTTTGTTAAAAAAAAAAATCGCAATAAGCGTTTATTGATTGCTTTGCACAAAAGTTATAGCATTTACAAAATAGGGGATAGTTTTATGGCATTTTTATTAATTATAATTTTTTTACTAGTAATGGCGGCGATCAGTGATTTTTTTCGCGACTGCGACATTATGATGGACACATCGGACACTTTTGAAACATTTTTGGGACCATTGTCATTTTCACAGCAATCAGTGCTATAAAAATGCACTGATTACTGTGAAAATTACACTGGCAGTGAAGGGGTTAACCACTCGGTGGCGCTGTAGGGGTTAAGTGTTCCCTGCATAGTGTTTCTTACTGTAGGGGGGATGGGCTCTGTGTCACATGGCTCTATACCTCCGTGAGATGATCGTGGGGATCCCCACGGCGATCGAGTCTGCGGGACCCGCGGTCCGACTCACGGGGATGGCGGCAAGGTCGCGAGCGCGCCGGCGCAAACATCGCGGACAGGCATTTAAAGGGGACGTACAGGTACGTTGATATGCCTGTCCATGCCATTCTGCTGACGTATATGTGCAGGAGCGGTTAAGCATCATTTTTAAACTTTTTTTTGCATTGATACATGTACCCTGGGGCAGGACCCGGGTCTCCAAACCCTTTTTAGGACAATAACTTGCATATTGTCCTTTAAAATTCACACTTTTGATTTCTCACGTTCGAGTCTCATAGACTTTAACGGTGTTCGAAAGTTCGCGCAAACTTTCGGTCCGTTCGCATGTTCTGAATGCGAACCGAACTGGGGGGTGTTCGGCTCATACCTAGTACTCATGTTGTGGTAGTAAAGCCCATGTAATGATTTATACCTACAGGTAAGCCTATAATATGTTGCTATACACATGAAGGTAGGTCACAAAGTGTGAAAACATAAAATATATAAATATAACTCATATATGGAAGATTATGGGAAATGTCCAAATGAATGAACCAATCCATGTAGTGAACACAAAAAGTTCAGTATAAAATAGTTCTTGCTCAGAAGTGAAGCACAGTGATATAGTGAACATGTGGAAACATTGAGGTGTTGTATCTTCAATCAAAATAATGGGGTATGAAAAAAGAAGGGCCCCTGTTGAAGTCTACTTAGATGAAACGCACTGGGCTTGGCTTATTGCTCCCCATATTGCTCCTTTTTACTTTTGTGATCACAAATTTTTATTACCACGGATACCACGGATGCCAATCGCTTTTTATTCAATAAAACCTATCCTTTTTGATATATACCATGTGGAGCCCTTCTTTTTTCTCTTTACATCTTCCTCGATGAGAATTTTTTTTGGCTCTTCCATCCGGCTGTTTCAACTTGGTTTCCTAACTTTACAGTCACCTACAAGACCCCTGGAACCTGCTCCTGGAAACGCCTGGGTTCCCAATGATCGTTGTGGAAGACTGCCCATCTTGGCTCTCTTTGCTCGATTGACTCGTCATCGACATTCGAGTCCACCATCTCTGGTAAGAGTACACACCACATTATTTTGATTGAAGATACAACACCTCGATGTTTCCACGTGTTCACCATATCACTGTGCTTCACTTCTGAGCAACAACTATTTTATACTGGACTTTATGTGTTCACTACATGGATTGGTTCATTCATTTGGACATTTCCCATAATCTTCCATATATGAGTTATATTTATATATATTATGTTTTCACACTTTGTGACCTACCTTCATGTGTATAGCAACATTTGATTATTTGAATATTGCTTGCTCAACTTTTTAGCGCTACATTTTCCATTTACCATAGAGAGAGCCATGCCATGGCCGTGACTCCCACGCACATGTGCGTGGGAGTGACGTCATCACAGCTTCACCAGTCAAACGGATGCTGCCCACGAACCCGGAGAAAAGACCAGGTGAAGATGGAAGCCCTGTCAGCAGATCCACACTGCTGGAGGGCTTAGTTTTCAGGGAAGTCTTTCATAGTGGGCTAGTATGCGATGCCTAATAGTACATGACTGAAGTATTGCTGATTCGTTGGCTGACAACCAAGACATAGAATTTTGCCTTATCCACTTTATGCAAATGAAAACACAACCACCTTAATTGGAATTTGCACGGCCGTAGCCGCCATTTTATTAACAACAAACAATTAAAAAAATGTATCTTTTTATTTCCTGAAAGATTAACTTTTTTCACTGACTGTGTAATACTGACTATCTTAAATGCAGGTATTTGGAGGCAAGCATGGTCTACCGAATCGGCTGTATCAAGTACCAAGTCCCTTACCACGGCCCTCAGCCGCAATTACACCGACTCAAGGACAATTCGTTACCACATTACCACCCGATACACCGATACAGCCCCAGCACTAATATCACCATACTGACGTCACATCTACGGGAAGGTACCCATACCAAAGATGGGCCCAACCCATAATTCTCCACAGACAATTTGACCATGCCGACCTTCAAAAGCCTGGAACCCCTGCCACTGATGACCAAGTGGGAAACCTCACACTTAGGCGGCCCGCCACAAACCATAAGCTCTCTGAACACCGTCCTGTAACCCCAGGAACCACATATCAATGCAGATGGCATTCAGGTGAACCCCGTCACCCCGCAAAAAGATCCAGTTGTCCCCTTCCAATTCAGCATGGCGAACGGCTAAGCCCCCATTCCTGACAAAAAAAATTGCAACTTCTTTGTTCACTTTAACACGGGCCGCATTGATCCTGTCAACTGAGCGGGCCAGGCGCCACATAGACCATGCCACAATATTGGACCAGACCAAAATGGTGTCCGGAAAATATGATCTATTACATAGGAAGTCCAGTTTTATGTCCCGAATCAGTTCCCGAGTCGCCCGCTGCCCAAGATCATTGCCCCCAACATGCAAAAGTAACACTTTAGGGGGCGGATCCAGTCTGGCATAATGATGGACTTCAGGCAACACCCAGGACCACAGCATACCCAGGACACCAATCCACCTGACATTTGCTGAACTCCAAGGAAACTCCAACTGCCCGCCCTCCGGTCTGACTGTAGCCCTCCTGGCACCCCAAAAAACGTAGGAGTGCCCGAGAATCCACACCAAACATTCTCCGCCTGAAAAACATAAAAGTGTAAAGCTCACCAGCATCGTAACAACCACAGTCCAACAGACAGAGACAACAAATACTCGACCGGACTAACAGCAAACAACACTGCGGGGAAAACGACACAAACAGAAAAAACTTACAAGAGACGAGGACGAACATATAAAATGGAAACGCCGGGATTCCCAATGCCCAATGCGCTGTAAAGCCCGGTCACCCAGACCCCCACCTAGCAGCCTCCGTGGCTGCCCCAATCCTGAAGAATGGGAAGCGAAGTCCGAAGGGGTATACCCTGCGGCCATTAAGAAGCACTTCCGAAAAACCGAAACAAACTGAAACCTCGACAAAGCCGAACCATCAGAATGAGTCAAAAAAGGCCCAGGCCCACGTGGCCCACGTGGCCTCAGCGCTAGCCACTCAGTCACCGCAGCTAATGGGCATGACGAGGAATGAAGAACCCGGCCAAGCTCAACTCTCGACCCCCTACCCAGTTGATCCGCTTCGAAAGGAGAAGAGCAAACCGTGGGTAAATGCCCCAAGAGCACCCCCAGCAGTTCAAACGAAACAGGCCGACGAGCATCAGGCAGACGCCTGCCCCTCCGGGAACCCTGTAAGGCCCTCCTAACCAAAAAGGATTTTGTTGCATCAGGCAACCCTGAGACTCGAAACAGAAATGCCAGACCAGACAGCTTGCGGTTCAAAGAAGAAACCGAGCACCATCCTCAAAATTCTTGCTAATGAAGTACAACAAGTTATACTCATCAAGGAACATTTCCCAGACAATCAGATCCTCCCGATGTTCAGAGATCAGTCTCACAAAATGATGAGGCGACCGAACCCCAGCAGTGGCAGCCGCCAGCCACCGGCAAAACACTTGACCCATAGGCATGATGCGGCAGGTGAAATTAAGCTTGCCCAGAAGAGACTGAAGAGAGCGCAAGGTTAGTTTCTTGTCACGACGCGCCCTGACCACCGACTTGTCCAAGGGAAGCTGACATTCCATCCGCAAGGTATCAAGTGATGATCCCCAAAAATTTTAGCTCCTCAATGGGGCCTTCAGTTTTCTCGGGTGCCAAGGGAACCCCAAAAACGTCAAACACGTGCTGGATCGTGGTCAACAAGATCTGACAAGTTCGAGCCCCCGGAGGGCCGACCACCAAGAAGTCATCCAAATAATGGATCACTGACCGGAGGCCAGATAAATCCTGCACCACCCATTCAAGAAAAGAACTGAACGTTTCAAAAAAGGAGCAAGAAATGGCACAGCCCATAGGCAGGCAGCGGTCAAGAAAATATCGACCCTGCCACACACAGCCCAATAGGCGAAAACTCTGCGGGTGAACAGGCAGCAGCCTAAAGACAGATTCGATGTCGGTTTTTGCCAGCAGCGTGCCCATGTCAAATCTGCGCACCCAAGCAATGGCATTATCAAAAGAGGCATAGGACACTGCGCACATTGCGTCGTTAACAGACCCCCCGAGGGTGAGATAAATGGTGGATGAGGTGAAATTGGCCAGGATTCTTCTTAGGGACAACCCCGAGAGGGGAAACCACCAAGTCGGTCAGGGGCGGAACCTCAAATGTGCCCGCCATCCTCCCTAAGGACACTTCCTTAGCCAATTTCACAGAAACCACCCCAGCATGCAAACGAGCCGACCGCAAATTATCCACCATCGGGGGGACACTAAACAACGTAAACCCCTGCAACAAAAACTGTGCAGCGGCCCTGTCTAAGTACCTATGGAGAAAGGGCGCCATTTTTTCCGCCCGCACCGGGGTTCTCCCTTTTTCCAGCGTCGGTCGACTTACTCTTCCCTTGCTTAAAACATTTGGACAGGGGGTGAGAGCCCCCGCATCCGGAGCAAGCGTGATGATACCGGCAGGATCCTCCGAACCTACAGGTCCCGTCATTGAACTGCCAGCAATACCCCTTCTTGAGCGTGGCCGATGCTGCTGAGGTAGAAGCACCTCCGCCCCCCCCCGAAAGGGTTGGGAAACAGTCCTAGCCTGGGTCATCAGTTTCATCCACAAGCTTATGTCCTTGTGGTTCCACCTGAGCGAAGGCCTAACCGACATGCGCTGCCGGAACTGCTCATCATAGCGCAGCCAGGCAATCCCACCATACACGCGGTGGGCCTCACCAATAGAGTCCAGGTAACTGAAGAGAGCCGAACAATGTTCCGGAGCCTTCTCGTCTACTACACTGGCCAGGATATTGTACGCCTGGAGCCAGTTCCCAAAAGTCCTAGGAATCAGGCGGTAACGCCGCTTTTCTTCCTCTTCTTTCTTGCTTTCGTCCGGCTTTACCTTGTCTAAATTGTCTAAATTGAATTTTTCAAGTGGTAAAAGGGAAAATACCTCAACATATTCTCCCTTCCAGATCTTCTCCCTCACCTCAGGCTTAAAGGGGTTGTAAAGGTTTGTTTTTTATTTTCTAAATAGGTTCCTTTAAAGCGGTTGTATAGTCAAAAAAATCACTTTGCAA